>CM024953.1:46675057-47275057 GCA_014282245.1 Rhododendron simsii | reverse complement strand
CCTTTGTCCAAGCTCGGACTAACAGATTTCTGGACATCTAACCTTCCAGTTTCTGGAGACACGACCCGGATAGCTTCCCCGTTCATGACATCTTTAATGCCATGCTCACTCACAAAACTCGTGTCATCTAATCCAGTGAAGGACCTTTGAAGTGCCTCCAAGTTGTCCTCATGCCTACTCTCCCAGGTGACAGTGTTCACAACAGGCTTCGACAATGATTTTCTGTCAAAGCTTGCCAAATTTGTCTTTCCAAGGTCGGGCGGAGATTTATTTCCGGGACCCAGAGAAGCATTCTCATCTAATGCACCATTTACCAGGACAGCTGGTTCTGAACCTTCAGTTTTATCATTCACTAAAGGACTTCCGCTCATCTTTTGTAATTTTGAGCTACCATAAGAAACATCCATCTTCCTCTTTTCAAGCAGCGTATCACTTCTGCCACCTTCGTTACGTAACACAGTTTTCTTGGAAGGAATAAATCCAGAGTTAGTTTTACCCTCAGCCTGTTCTGCTTTGGATGAAGAGATACTGAATCCAAAACCAACACTGACATTTGACTTATGTATATCCACCTCAGAAGTATTACTTAAATTTTTAGCAATTTCTGCCGATAACACTGAAAGTGTGTTTCTCCTGGGGGTCTTGCTCAAGTAATTAACAGTTGACTTTGCTGCATCAGAATAAGGGGACATCTTAGCACTTCCGGAAGTAGAAGTCAATTCAGTTCCAGCCTTGGCAGAAGTTGGTGTCCGTTCGTGTGAGTTAAATGGCTGCTCAGATGGCTCCCCACAGCTAACATCTCCAAGAGTTCTGGTTTCCTGAAAACCAGGCACCTCAGGATGCTTTTTATGGATATGTTGCGAGTTCGAAGCTTTAACAGGTAGGGTCTCTTCTGCAGTGGCAAATACGGCATTGATATTATTGGCAGTTTTTGATAAATCTTTAGATGCACTTGTTGCTAGCAGGTTCCTCGAGACTTCCTCCTTTGATAGGGGTGATGGATGGGCCCTTAATGTCCCAATATGTAAGTTATGAGGACTAACATTGATTTTACTTTCCCCAAATTGCTTCATAGGAATCTCATGTGCTTCTTCTTCAGAATCTTTAGCTTCGGCCTCCAACATCTCCAATTCATAACCACTGAAGGGAAGGAGAATACTGACTATAAGATTGAGCAAAGCTTTGTAAAAGATAAAGACATGAAAAGTAACAGTGTCGCTTCCTATCCAATATCCAGAAAAGCATTGACATCAGTAAAATGCACAAGTAAATAATGGAAGATGTGATACTGACATAGCTGTATTCACATTTCCATTAAGCTTTAACACTCCCCCCCAACACACCCACCCCTTTTTCCCCTGTCCTTCCCTCACTCTCTTTGTGCTAAAGGATGTGAGTCTATCGGGACTCACCAATAAATATATATTTCTTACAACAACAATAACAATGACCATGTAATGCCCAAATCAATGGGGGTATGGGTGGGGGAGGACTTGAAAAGCCCTAACCTTTGGCAATATGTGCACAAAGTGATTGCACCTAGAAAGTTTTACCACTATTAAAATAGTGGCCCCACTACACCTAAAAATCGAGGAACACAAGGGACGTTATGCAAGCCAACACTAAATATATATTTATTGACCCTTTTAAACAAAGATCAACATGCAAATCAACTTGCACCGCTATGCCAACTTGTCCATATATAGATTTAAATGCACAATCCAAAGACCATAAAAGAAAGACAGTCTAAATTCGAGTCACACCTTTTATCATAGTCAGCTTCTGGAAGTATTTCCCAGGCCCTCAAACTGCAATAGAAATTAAATACAGATCCGAATTTAAATAAGAGTAAGAAATATCCAACTATATGATACTGTAGCAGTCAAATATCCCAACATAAATTACCAAGTGCAAGAACAAAGCATTTGACATACCAGTCTTCCAACCATCGATGATTAACAAGCTTTATCTTTTTCATTTTTTTGGCAAGCTCATACTTCTCACCTAGCAAAATAAGAACATTATCCGCGTATGGACAAAATACCAACTACCAAGTGATAAAATGATTGGAAGGCTTTTGTCACAAACTTGTACAGTTCAAGAGTTAGACAGTAAATGTCAACAGAACCATTTATAACATGAAATACCCCAAAGTTTACACAGGAGAAAATAGAAAAACTTAGACATAAACGAAGCAACTTAACAAGATTATTTACTAGCATGAAATGTCATGCATCGTGATTTGCCATGAATATGATACTGAAGGTAAATGTTTAAAACCAAGAGAACAACGCACCTTCATATTTGTAGCATATGAGATGAGTAACTTTGTTGGCCACCAGCGGCTTTGAAAAAGTTGCCCCCATTAGCCCAACCATTGTCTGAAAGGAAGTACAATTGGAAAGACAACATGTTCATATGAAGGAACTATAACTAGTTTATGGTAAATGGACCTTAGTAAGGATAAAACCAGATATGAACTGCAGATAAGTTGGATAAACAAAAAGGAACACGCTTGGAAAGGCTAATACCAACCATAATATCGTCTCGATCTTGCCTTTGGTAGCCAGTCAGGCAGACTACGAGAGACTTAGCACCCGGAATTCCATCCAAATCTGTTGAAGGTCTATACATAACCTGTGAGATGACAGATAACCATTCCAATGAGATGTGGACATCGTATATGTTAAAAAGGAAAAAACAAAACAAAGAAATCTGGTTATTGTGCAAGTTAGATGACCACAATCATTGATTCATTGGGGCTTAATATCATGCACTAGCACAGTAATAGACTTTTCGTATATCAGCTGTAGAAAAATATCAAAGAGGGGCCAGAGCATTGGCTTGTATTCATGGATGACTACATCCATGAACTAGCTCTGGCACAAAGTAAGACATTAGAAACAGTATCACGCACTAATCATCCATATCTAAACTCAACATTATGCTGGTATCCCAGCGCACATCCTACGAGAATTAACTTCTGAAATATAACGAACAAAGTGGGCAACTAAAAGTAACTTCGGCTAGACCTCCAGGCTATACGCTGTTGGGTAGTCGTAAGAATTGTTAACCGCTCGAGAATAACTGAGGCACAGCAACCCCCCTCTCGGCCAGGAAACCACCGTTTTTGTGTAGGTGAAAATTATCTACTGCTAGTTGCCTATACTAGTAGAGGGGCCATTATTTCCACGGTAAAACTTTCTCAAAGTAGCTACTTTGGGCATATATTGCTGAAGGTAAGTCTGTCCCCAGTCTCCTCCACTTATATCGTCGACGCTTGAGGATTACAGGGGTACTATTGTCATTGTTATTGTTTAAGTAGCCTATTCCAACTTCGGTAGGACTCATCAATAGGTAAAAGATAAAGCAATAAACTAATAGCATAAACTCATAAACTAATCCCATTATTTGTCATGGCCGACGCCAATTATCCCCCATCCACAACCAAAGCAGTGGGCTCTAGCCAGGGATGATTACTGAACTACTTCTTACAACATGTGAAATATTTGACAACAGGATTATCGGCAAAGCCGCAACATTGTCAATATGATGTTCATGGTGAAATGGGAAGGCAAAGTCACCACACAAGTGTTGTAACTATGGTGATAAATTCTCCCACATTAGTGCCAGGCTACCAACAAAGTTTCATTGACAGTACTTGCCAAAAAAAAACAAGGACAAGGAGTTGCAATAGTGAGACCTAGCCCACTTGCAAAATTTTCAAATCAGATATTTGATGAACAGAAGGAAAATCATACAAATATAAAAATTCTATGAACTGGTATACTGTTGGGATAGAATTCTGAGACAAAAGACAACTAGATAGCATATGAAAGAAGCCGAGCTGCTGAAGCAAATTTGACTGATTTTTTTTTTTTTGAGTGTGGAGAGATCATAGTAGTAGAACAACATCAGTATCCTGGAGTTTGTTCTATCTTCAACAACCAACAGCAAAAAAGTGAATAAAAGACTGCATATTTATCAGATTTCAAACATATACATGACTGAATCCCCTCGGGATACAAAATTAAGTAAATTGGATAAAGAAACTCACAGATGTGGGATCAACAGGCATGCCGATATCAAAACTATGATCAACCCATAACCCAGTGACTAAAACCTTTCCATCCGTTCGAGCATCAACACACATAGGATCATCCTGCACCACAAAAGAGTTCAATTTTGAATTCTCCACAAGATATTCACATCTCCCAATTCCATCGAAATAACGAGCAGATAATCAAGAATGGTACTACTTACATAAACAAGCTTGTCGACGATGACATGAGTGCAATGGGGGCCGTAATGACAAACATCAACACCACCGCCATTAACAAGCTTCGATCTGACCTGTAGGTGATAATTTCAAAAATTTGGAGAAGAAACATGAACCACGTAAGTAAATAAATGGACACCCGGTCAATAAAAATGTAAACTTAAAACAATCCGAGGAGTTGAACAATTAAATTAGCAGTAATAATCATAGTAATGAGGGAGAAGGGTAAACCTTTTGGGCGTTGATGGGATCGAAACCAAGGAGGACAAAACGAACACCGGTGAAGGTTTCGGAGGGGTGGTCGTGTAAAACAGTTGAATCTTGTTTGGTCCCCAACATTTGAACCAAACAGAAACCTAGCGGCTTTCAGAGGGTGTGACTTACGAATCGAGGAGTGTCTTCTTGAGGAAGACGAAAACAAATAGTGGTAGTTTATTACTGTAGGAAAGGGAAAAGCGAATGCGTGACTGTGGAGACTGGAGAGGAGGCAGTGACTGAAGGGAGACCATAAAACTTCCAGAGGAAGGATGAAGACGAGAGAGTTGAGGAAAAAATGGGAAATGAAAATTAGGGGTGGGGTGGGGGTTTGGTTGGAAAAAATGGAGGGATTTTTATTTCTCTTTAAAAAACTTTTCGATTTTGGGTGCAGTGGCGGGAGAGGAAAATAAACGCACACGGGGCCGATGGCATTTTTGCGGAGTTTAGTTTTGTTCAGCTTCAGGAGTGAACATATCCTTCTTTTATTGATTCAAATGCTGTATGAATTATATCACAAAGTGATATTGTGCTTACATTTTTTGGTAAGTATGATATTACTTTGTAATGAAATTCATATAAATTTAACCAATAAAAAAAAGAGTAATGTTCACTTTTTTTTAATTAAGTGTGAACAAAATTACACTCATATTTATCCACGTCTGTGTGAGCTTTGAAGGTGATGATATCGTTTTAATATTGTGGTGCGTTCTTGTAAATTCATAATCTGAAATTATTTCAGTTTTTTTTATTTTTTGTAATTTTTTATTTAGTTTTTCGTTGTAAATTTTTAGATTAATCCTTCGTCTCGACAAGAAAAGTTTAAAAATTACAAAATTATGGCCGAAAGCAAAAAAAAAATTGAAAAAAAAAATTATCAAACAGTTATCTTATTTGTCTAAAATACCGTCTTCTTTTAATTTTTTTAATAATTTTACTATTCATCTCGTAAAAACAATGAATACTAGTACAACTCGTGTTGTTTAAGAGCATTTCCCAAAGTTTTAAGTTAAACCATATGCTCTCTGATATGGATTAACATATCATCATGTTTTTCAATTTCAATCGCTAGAATGGTATTGGGTGTGTATTGTAGCATTTCCGATTAAATAAGAATGAAGTAACATTTTGTTATGGAAAAATGACGGATAAGGACGTGTTTGAATAATTAATACCCACCAAGGACATTTTCAGCATTAATAAATATTCATAGCATATTTTTTACGGATATTAATTATCAAAACACGTCATGCGCTGCGATTTTCACTTTTGTTATTGGGTGATGCCCTTGGGCCTTGGTTGCTTCCACTCTCTGTCGGGCCTAGCACAATGCTGAACCCAAATTGCATTCGATGCAACCAAAGCCCATTAATAACTTTATTAACGGAAAATACTCATTAATTAGAATTTTAGATAGATACAGCGCCGACGATTTAGAAGAGAGTTGTAGTACTTCCTATCCTACCTAACCTCGTCTCCAAGAGAACACACACAGTGAGCTATAGAGAGAGAGAGAGAGAGAGAGAGAGAGGGAGAGAGAGAATCATCACAGCGGTTAGAAAAAGATGGGTTGGATGAGTCGATTCATCGCAGTGGTAGCTTTCTTGGCCATCGGAGTCATATTTTCGCCTGAGACGTTTGGATCAATATCATCATCGGACGGCCTACAACCACCCAAGCTCTCCACCTACCTCAAGCTGGCTCATCTCCTCTGCTTCTCCACAGCCTTCGGCGCCGCCTTATGGGTCACTTTCATCGGCGGCATCATTATGTTCAAGTACTCCTCCCTATACACACCCCCAATTAGCCCTTTTGCTTGTTCAATTTCCTCGATAATTATGTGCACATTTCTTCCTTGTACGAAATTATTATAACTGCAGGAATCTACCGAGGCATCAGTTTGGGAATCTTCAAAGCAAGATGTTCCCGGCCTACTTCGCTATGGTTGGGGTTTGCTGTGCTATATGTGTGACGTGTTTTGGGTATTTACATCCGTGGAAGTCGGCTTCCACTTCAGAAAAGTACCAGCTTGGCCTCCTTCTCTCCGCCGTTGTTTTCAACCTCGCCAATCTTTTCGTCTTTACGCCCATGACCGTTGAGGTAAAATTCTCTCGCCGCTCCCAGTAGTGTTACGAAAATTAGTACTCCTATATGTTTGTAGATGCAAATATCAGGTCCGTGAACATGTAGTTGAGTTAAGTTGTTTACGAGTCTTTTACTGCATCAATGAGATATTATCGCGGACTGATTGTAGACTTGTAGTAGTGGATTCGTGTCCTTAGTGTTTGCTTTTGATTTGAATATTCCCAGCTAGTGACGTTTCAACCGAAATACTGCACTACTCTACTCGTGCATGTCAAGACTGCAATTTAGTTTGTTTGTCGTCGGCAATTGGAATTGATTCCGTTGTTCGAGGAAAAAAAAAAAGAGCTGGAATATTGCCTCTGTTAGTTGATACAGCTTTGAAACAAGGCACTTCTTGGTCATTCCAAGTAGCGAGTTTACATTTACCTTTTGGTTTCTTAATGGATTTTGAATAGTACATGAAATAGTTTCATTCTTTTGGGTAGATGATGAAGCAAAGGCACAAAGTCGAGAGGGAAGAGCAAATTGGAGAGGAAGTTGGATGGTCAAAGAACGTTGAAGTTGCAAAAGTAAACCCAAAGCTTAAAGCCATGAACAAGAAATTTGGGATGATTCACGGCTTATCATCTCTTGCTAATATTATGGCCTTTGGTAGCCTTGCTGTGCACTCGTGGTACTTATCTGGTAAAATGAATCTCTAGATGGTGCTAATTTCCCTGCATTGGGATAAGATGGATTCTCAGCATGGTTTCGTGTGTTTTAGTTGTATACATGCTAAGTCATGTATGACCAAGCAAACATATTCTGAAAATGCATGGCTATCATGGCTACTGTCTGGTAAATAAGTTATCCTATTGACGTGAGTGAATAATGTTTGTGTTCATTTTTGCTTCTCAAGGCTTTCTAATGGACTAGAACTGTTGAACTTCAGGCTGCTTCTTCTTCATTTTTGCTTCTCAAGGCTTTCTAATGGACTAGAACTGTTGAACTTCAGGCTGCTTTTTCTTCATTTTTGCTTCTCAAGGCTTTCTGATGCCATTTTGGAAGTGTATGACCTTGTCTGATATTGTATCTTTTTACCTTAGTGTAAGACTTGTGATGCTTGTTATAGTCTTGGAAGGGGGTGGCGCGCATCCATGTGAAAGACTCATCATGGTGGCTCTCTGTTTATTTTCTAGTCAAGATGGTGTCCCCAATAGGTGGCGTAGAAAGCATAGATTTTGAGTCATGAAAATGTAATCGCCCTAAAATAAAAGTTTGTAAGCTTAAACTGCTTACCAATTCTGGAACCAGAAATGGACTCATATTTGGAAGTGTCCATGTTTTATGAACCTATATGGACATGTTTGACAGTCTTACAGAGTTCAATTTGTTATATGCTGCTGAAACCGTTAGATTTGGACTTTCAGTAACTAAATACAGAATTCTGTGTGTATCTTTTTTAAGGTACATAGTATGCCATTTAAAATAGGCTATTTACATACCTTCCATTGTTTTTGGTTGTTTTGATTGAGAAGTTGTGGGGTTGCTATAGAGATGGGATTGGTGGTGGGGGGTGGTGATCAGACGCACTGGGTTTGTTGCGTTGATGGTGAGTTGTGGCGATAGGTTAGTAGTGATAAACTTGTGACAGGTATGGCGATGCACAATTAGGGGTTTCTAGGAATGGTGATTGGTGGCAACACAAATGGTGCCAGTGATGGTAGCTATTCTGTTGCAGAAGAGTGTGAAATTTGATTGCAAAGAGTAAAAGCGGTTGGATTAGGTTAGGGTTAAGATTCGGGTGCATCACAAATCTATATTATAACGGATGAAGGAGTCAATAGCTAAAAAGAGTAAAAGCATAATTGTATAGGTGAGTGTAATTGCAGAAAGCGTATGAGGACCCTGTGATGGTTAGAACTTAGAAACCATCTCAGGGGGATGCGAGTGGTTTTGAGTGAGGCGTGCGAGTAATTTTGGTTTTGTAAGAGAACTAGATCTTATAAGCCCAAACTAGAGTTCTTATCCAACCTTTTTTCCAGAAAAATAAATTTTTTTATCTGCACAATGTAGTATGGTGATTAGAAACTGTATCTGGTTCCTTGGACACCTTAAATACGGATGCATAATTATCTCTGTAAAATTCGATGCTTGCCCCCATTGCCATCCTTTTACGTCTTACACAGATCAAGCCAACTAGATAAACCACACATATTGTGATGACCGATGAGACCACGGCCCTCTATATGTAACAAGTTGTGGTTTTGCAAACTGGTTTTGACTGGCGACTTGATATGTGAAATGCTTCTCAACCCATGGAGAAAGGTAATAAGTTTTGTGTTTTTGTTTTTTCTGTTCAGCGAAAGAAGAAAGGTTACAAGTTTCCTCTAAATCTGCAGTTTGTGGTGTTATAGTTCAATATAGCCACCGCCCTTTTTGATCAATTTGTTACGTTACATAGCAAATTAATCTTTTCCACAAGTAAAAAAGAATCATTAAATATTATACGTGCAAAATTCAACAACCAGTGAGCACAATCAGAAGCAGCACTTGCATTAGAGTTTTGACCGTATTACCATATCCAGAAGGCAGGGAAAGGATGGCGGAGGAGAGAGATGCTAAAAGACTTGAGCGCATCAAGAAGGATGAATAATCATAGTTTCTCTCGTGAATTCTCAGTTAGTAATGGCTGTATGGCTTGGCTTGTTTCAGACCAAGTTGTCAAAAAATTAGTCAAAGATGTGCACAATAACTATTTGAACATCTTTTATCGCTGGTTTGAGGGGTAAAAATGGATGGACAATTATTGGATACTGCAACATGAGGGTTGGAACCCTCCGTGCACTTCAACTTCAATGAACTGAAAAAGATGCCATACAAGCGCGTTCATCAAACGCAAGTGGAGTGGTAGCCCAATGTAGCCACCGTGTACTTCTATGCACATGGTTTCAAATCCATTTCATCCCATCTCCAATCACTTTAAGTCAAAGAATAATAAATTTCTTACTTTGTTAATATAGAAAAAGAAAAAAGAGAGGCATGTAGACGTTCTTTTGTTAACTGACTGATGAATTAACTAAACAACAAAACATATTTCGTGGTAAGCCAAGCAATATGCTAACTTTCTACTACTCCACTAGTTAACATGGGCGGTGAAGTCACGGCAGCCCCATTTAGAAATTGGGAAAATTAACCGTGTAAGAGAAGGACTCGGAGCATCTCCAATTTTTATCCTTACTTTTTTTACTCAAATTTGGGTAGAGATCTGAGTCAAAAACTTAATTTGGGTAAGATATCTCCAATGTTAAACCCATATTTGTACCCAAATCTATTACTGATAATTGATGAGTGTGAAAATATGCTTTGAAAAAAATGGGTATGGGTTGAAGTCTCCTCAAATTTGGATGAGAAAATGGATAAAACTCAAAATGGGTTGGCAAATGGGTATAACATTGGAGATGGATTTTTAAGCCTTTTACTCAAATTTTAGGTATGAATAATAAAATGGGTAAAGATTGGAGATGCTAGTCACATTAAAGATCGTATTTTCTACTAGGACTTTTTTTGTTCTTTCCAAAGCACCAAAGGAAGTGGCATTGGAGAAAAATTAAAAAATAGGGGGAAAAATCGAAATAGTTCCTGTAGTTTAGTGTTTGTGTTAACTTGGTCCCTGTAGTTTGAATTGGCTCGATTTACACTCTGTAGTTTTCATTTTGTTCCAACTTGGTCCAATTACTAACTGCTGTTAGCCTCCGTTAACTCTAGACACAAATGGGTCCCTTTTCTAGTGAATTACCGAACTCTTTCTTCTCTAACTTAGTAGACCTAAAGCCTTTTCCTAAAAAGCAAAACAGAGTCAATCTTTTCTAAAAATCAGGTTCTCTGGCCCGTGTTATTTTTTCTAAAATATTTGAACTATTCTTCTGATATTCAAGAGGTGACCAGACATACCTAAACTCTATGCCCGGTGGAGACTCTAAGTTTTTTTTCTAAACCCCTTTTGTGGCCAAAGCCATAGCCAAACTAGATTCTCCTTTACCCGGAAATATGTAGGCAGCTTGATGAAAGTTCAGTCCCTTTTTAAAATAAAACCCACTTCATTTTCTAAAATTTAAATATTTTTCCAAAATATCCGAACTCCTTTTATAGAACACAAAATACCTAATTTCTCCTTTCTTTTCAAGAACCACGTCACAATCCATAGCAATCGGATCACTTATCCAAGCCATAATCCCTTTCGCTCCTTCTCCAGAGGGGGAATGAGACACGTTTCGATCGAAGGTAAAATTCCGGGCGTGACAAATGGAGAATGGAACGATGAGGCTATGTGTTTTGGGTCAGAGGTATATTAGGGTAAGAGGAGAATGACAGATTACGGTTTTAATCCTAGAAAAGTGGCTCATTCATGTCTAGGGTTAACGGAGTTTAACGGCAGTTAGTAATTTGACCAAGTTGGAACAAAATGAAAAATATAGAGTGTAAATCGAGGCAATTCAAACTGCAGGGAATAAGTTGACACAAAAACTAAACTACAATGATCTTTTCGGTTTTTTTCCAAAAAAATATGATGCACCAGGAAAAAAGAAAGAAACTTTTATTATAACAAAGAGAAAAAAAAAACTGTTTTTTTTTTTTGGCCAATGTTGTATACATCAACCATCAAGAGAAGTTAACAGAGTGTTTGGTTGTATGTTAGTCCATTACTCCATTATAGGTTTAGAGGCTATTCATAGATCTTAACCCCAACAACACCCCCCGTGGAGCTCCAACCTCCGCCACGACTTGGCCTTTTTTTTATTTGACGAGGCGGTGGCAGTTTTCATGGCTCGAACCGGCATATCCATCCTAAATGTCATGCTAAATGTCAATAAAGAAGAAGTGATTTTGGAAGTTTATTGGGGCGATGCTGTAATGTGTTCAAAACATGTGGGGTAGAATTGTAAGCCAAAATATATATATAGAGCAGCCCTATATTCCGTAATCCGTATTGGAGTAATCGATCAGCACCCCAAACTCTGAATCTTACGTACAACAAAGATCAGCAGCTTCGGCAACGAACAGGTGCCTTTCTCTCTCTGGGTGAAATTTAGATGCATAAAATGTTCTAAGCATCTGCGGGACCTTTTTTTTAGCATTTTTTTGGGGAGCCTCTGCCCACTGCCCAGGCCCGGCACTGTTGTGCTAGTATTGGTTATGTTTTGCACATGCCGTTCCTTTTTCGTATACTATTTCCATGGTCTTCCGATAATGTGATGTGATTTTGTATCTTGAATTCCTGATTGAGCGACAGATTGGTGGGAAGCTATTGGGTAGAGAGATGAACAATTCTTCCGCAGGGCCCTCTTCAAAAGTAAGAGCTGGGCCATCCCAGCCAGCAGAAGCTACATTTAAGCGCAAGCGGGGAGTTTTTCAGAAGGATTGTGAGTTCTTACTTCTCTTAATGTGAATTAAACAGCATTTTTTGCTCAAAGTTTTCCAATTTATGCTATTTTGTGTGTCCCTTTCTTCCCTTATTCCCCCCTCTCTGTGTGTTGGATCTCACAGTGCAGCACATGATGTATGGCTTTGGAGATGATCCCAACGTATGTTCTCTGTCTCTGTGTCTATCTCTCATTGGTTTTTTTGGTTCTTGTTCACTATTGGACACTAAATCTGTTTAAATATGGCAAACGCAAGGATTTCGTGCAGTAGTACTCAAGGAGCTAATGATACAATTTCCTCAATTGTCCTTTTTATTGCTCTGCTTGCTGAGGTGTTCCAGTTTTGTTGCTCATGACGAGTTGTAACTCGTGTCTGTGCAAGTCCTGCGTATGTTGTTTTTGGTGATTTGTGTTTGTATGATGTTCTGATCACTGCCTTTACAGTTTATGTCCTCTTCTGAGCCACACCACTGCCAGCTTAGGTTACATTTGAGGCCATTATGACTGACAGGTATCATAACATTGTATGCTTGTATTCCAGCTGTGTTTAACAAAGATTTAGGAAGACGCACAATAAGAATGTGTTAATGCTTCATCATTGAGGGAGCTGGTGAAGCAATATGAGATAGGAAGAGTGTTATTTGGTTCAATCTGAATCCCTACAGATTTCCTATTAATCTTTGTAACATTTTCAGAGATTAATGAAACTTTTTTGCCTTCTAAAAAAAAAGGAAGTTTCTTCTATTATTTCTCTTTGGTCGTTCCCCTGTTTAGTATGGGAAGATTGCATATTACAATGAATGTTTTGTTTGATAGGTATGGCCTGTAGAAGGTGTCCTTATGTCACTATTGATTCTTGAATCAAAGTTTTGCCTTCTACATAAATTGGAAACGGCATGCACTATTTTTTGGCTGATACCTTTTGTCTCTCTAATATATAGCTGATGAATGCATTGCATTCTTGTTTATTGTTGATTGATGCATTCTTTATATAGTATTGTTTTTCCATCACATCATGGATTTTGTTCGTTAATTAACTATGATGTACCATCAGCCACTTCCAGAAACTGTGGTGCTGCTGGAGGACATTGTTTTAGAGTATGTAACTGATCTGGTAAGTTGTGATTCCTCATTTATGTTTTCTGATTACTTGCAATTTGTACTAAAGGATTCCAAACACCATCTTCCTCTCCCAGGGGGACAATCCCAGCAGCTCCACACCAACAGCCCTGCTGCTTATGTTTTTTATTTTTCTTTGGTTCGTTGTTGGGATTCAGAAGATACAGCATATTTAAGCTTATCTGTGTTTTTTTTCCTGCAGGTGCATCAAGCTCAAGATGTTGCATCGAAAAGGGGAAAGCTTCTAACAGATGATTTTTTGTTCTTAATAAGGAAGGTACTATTTCGGAAACCAGTTGTCATGTGTAGTTATGTTTTGTCCTACTACTTATGTTTCTTTAAGAATGGTTATTCCATGGACATAGTGGTGGCATCTAGAGTGGGTTTTGAGTCAAGTGCTGTATAAAAACATGAAAATTTTAGAACAAGGCGGAAGGAAAGTTTGTGCTGTAGAGATATTGTTCACAGCAGGGGAAGGCTTTCCTTTGATTTTAAATTTTATTAATATTAGTTCTGTTACTAGCACTATGACATGTCTTTTGAATCCACTCGATCCTCTCCCCTTTGTTTTGTGCTTCAATTGTGGGACGTCATTTTCCTCAGTGTTTTGTGCAAACAGGCAGTGGCTACTGTTATCCTATGTTTCTCCTCTCCACTCTAGAAGTACTGGGTATATCAGATTTGAAAATTAAAAGTGTGGACACCTCACAGGACAACATGTTTGTGATCTTGATTCTACTTCGAAGTTATGAAGTCTCAATTTTCTCATGAAAAGAAGTTTTTGTTTTACCTTCTTTGCCTGCCCATCACCCCAGTTGTGAGGACTGCATGCAGACTAACGTTACCTTTGAACACGGCACTCTGTTATCCATCCTTTCCTTGCTTTTGATATTTGAGATTTATGCTAACATCAGGGATCTCTTGACTTTCTTATGTTATTGACCTTGAAGGACCTTCCAAAGCTTAACCGCTGTACAGAACTTTTGTCTATGAATGAGGAGCTGAAACAAGCAAGGAAGGCTTTTGAGGTAGACGAGGAAAAGCTGGCAACAATTGAATGATACGGACAAGAAAGAATCAACCTTTTCCTTTCTCTTCTATACTAGTTCTTCTTCAGTTATATCCATGAGAAGAGGTTTTTGCGTTACTATGTATAATAAACCCCTACCGAGTAATTCGAGCAGAGTTTTGGTAAACTTTTATCATAGGTATTCACACTATACAATTGCTCTGGCATGGGTTATATATAAAAGACTGAATTGGATCTTCATGTTTTTCTGGTTTTCTTGTATCCATTGATTGACCACTCTTTTTGCATAATGTTGTGAGAGCTTTTATCACTGCCTCTTCAATGAGTCAATGGCATGATAGATCTCTCCCTTTTGCTGTGTCTCATTTGCCCATGCGTGCCTGGTAGATAAGTAATACTACCCGGCCGGAACCCTCTTGGATCCCTCATTCTTATGTAATGGTGATAAAGTTTTGTCTAATATGGGCAGTTTCCTTAATGCCAAAATGGCGTCTATTGCACAGCCTAATGGTTGGCGGTGGCCTAGGAGTAGAAGAAATACAGTGGTGATGGAGATTATTGCTCCTGCTCCTAGCACTTTCTTTCCTAATTTGCAGCAAGAGGATTCAGTTTTTTTGGACTTTGACTGCTAACAAAACCTACTCACCTACTCTGTGTAATCTGTTTGGAGTAATTTGAGAACCTCTGGTCCAAAAGTAGATTGGTTCAAAATAGTTTGGTTTAAATATCATGTCCCTAGATGGTCTGTTAAACATTGGATGAGCATTTTGGGCCGGCTCTCAACTAGGGATAGAATGTGCCAGTGGGGGATTTCTGCTGATCCCAGTTGTTCTCTTTGTGGTGTTGGGCTTGAATCACACGAACACTTGTTCTTTGCTTGCCCCTATTATTCCTGGATTTGGTCCTCTTTTTTGAGTAAATAAGGGGTTCCAAGTGTTCTTTGCTTGCCCTTATTATTCCTGGATTTGGTCCTCTTTTTGAGTAAATAATGGGGTTCCAAGACAGCGTCTAGGGCTTACAGATGACATGAGATAGGCTGGGTTGCATAGGGGTGGAAACACTCTCCAACACCTTGGTTTCCAAGTTGTCTGTAGCAGCTTGTATTTACCACATTTGGAGGGAGACGAATTCTAGGACTTTTCAGGGAGTTTACTCAACTGAGAATCAGTTGGTTTCCAGAACTGCAAATGATGGGTGAGCCTTGATCAGTTCTTGGAGGCCTATTTGGAGATATGATGCAAACAGGTTAATATGAACTGTTTGCCCCTAGGAGTTGATTCTGTTTTGTTGTTCTTTGTGTTCTCTTTTGGTTGTTGAGCTATGGCTCGCCTGACTCTGGCAACCCTCTCCTGAACCCGTATGATCCTCGCCTGACTCCACGTCTCTTACCCAGATCTGTTTCATTCTCAACCGTGGCCTAACAGACCTGTCCCAACTTACCCAGGTCCCATCGGTACTCCTGAGCCTTGCCGCGGTTGTAATCTGGTTCATTAATGCATCACGTACACGCATCGGTGGTATTCAATGGTGTTCAGTGGTGATATTCAGTGGTATTCACAGAGTTATTTCTGGCTTATAAGGTAATGGGCTTCTGATTGTGTCTATTTTAAAAGTAAACTTACAACTTCGGTGGTCCTCAAAACCCTTACGAACTCTTATGTCCTGTTGTTAAGACTTTGGACAGTGGATGTTGATGTTGGGTTGACTGTTTGTTGGTGTTTAGTTGGTGGTGGTAGTTTACTCAGTTACAATAGTTGATTCCTATTGGTTGTTGTCACTTTATTGTTCAGCATAATGTCTGAAAAGAAGTCTGAGTCTCCTTCTAATTCTGTTGGTACTGATTGTTTGGCTAGCTCTTCTCGGTTTCGTTAAAGATTGTCCATTACCTCCACTCCTTTGAATGGTAAGAATTATGTTGTTTGGGCTAGAGCCGTAGAGGTTTATTATGTAGGTCAGAAACGTTGTTATTATTTGACAGATGATCCACCTGCCACGACTGCTACTACATATTCATTCTCTCAAAAACATGGTATCAGAGCGGAATCCTAACCCACCATAGATTCTAACCCTATCCCAGAAAATCGACTACTATAGCCGTTGTGAACAGTGTCACGACTGTGAACAGTAACCCAGAAAAATTCTAGCCACCATATTTCAGCCAAATACTCAGATTCAGCCACTGTGACCCTCGCCAGCCACCAGCACCCCTCTGGCGACCCTCGCCAGCTTCCGGCGTACCTCCGGCGACGCGTATGACCCTCTTCTGAACCTCAAACCCCTTACCTAGTTCCAACAGACCTCAAAACCTCATATGTAGCCCTCGCCCAGCCTCTGTGACCCTCGCCAGCCTCCGGCACACCTCCGGCGTCTGGTAGGTTTGTTTTGCCTAGGAATTCACCAGTAAAAATCGGGTTTGAACTTCAATAAAATCTTTGACCTACCAAAAAGAAAAAGAAAAAAAAAAACCAATACCACCAGCAGCTACATCTCAGAATCAAGAGGGGAAAAAGAAAAAAATACAAGAGGATCAAATGCTCCCGCAAATTTCATAGTTAGTGTCTTGTACTCATTAGGTTTCCATACCATAATGAAACTATGCCTTGCATAGACAAAAATAGAAATACGAAGAAGGCCCTAACAAAATGCTGGATCATTATCTCAGCACGGATATCCTTGGTTGAATGTGCTACACGTTAAATGGAACCAAAAAAAAAAAAAAGTAGAAGAAAAGAAATCTAAGTCCGTCTCGTATCTTCTATATGGACCTCAATAATACAACCGCAACATCTTAGTAAAGAGTACCCAAGAAAAATGTAGTCAATTCCTTAACCGAGAATCGCCTTAATCTTCGTTTTCTGGTCTTCTGTTAGTGAAGTTGGGAAAATAACCTCAAATGTCACATATAGGTCACCTTTCTTTGTGCTATAGTGCAATGGCATCCCTTCACCTTTAAATTTTCTGACTTCCTTGGGCTTGGTGACTCCCTGAGCAGTGAAAACAGTAATGCATCAGCATATAGTTGCTGCAATGTTTCATTTCAGTCAAATAAAAAGAAGCATCAGAGAACATACGGTGCTCACCTTAGTGCTTATATCCACTAAATGCTCATCAAGATGTTTAATTGTTTTCTCATAGCCAACAAGAGCTTGCACCTGAAGAAAAACAGATTTCAGATCATGAAACTCCATAGAATCCAATACTCATTGAAGGGAAAAGACAAAACAAACGTATTCATGCATGGTTTTCAATCAAATTTTGCAATGAACAGTCAAATAAGGATCAATTAGATACATTTTAGACCAAAATCATGAATGAGCTATGCAATTTGTAGATTTTATCACCCAATTAACTCCTACGTATATCTTTTGACTGAGTACTCCCTCAAGACCAGTCAACTATCTTTTCCTCTTTGTATCTTTCTTCAAAGTTTTGCGAGGCTGGTTGGCATAAAGCCAATATCACCAAGGCAAACTTGAACCAAGTCTAGAGCTTCTATGATGCTTTTCAGAATGGGCTGACTAGAGATCCTCGCCAGACAATTATGACCGCATGTGCCTTCCTAATACCCGCTTCTTTCCCCTTCATCCTCTTGGTAACATCATTTTAGGGGCTGTTTGAGAAATTCACCAGATGATACTAAGCAAGGTTATCGGGTTTTAAGCATTCTCCTTAGTAATTGAAGAGGTACCATCAAGTTCAGTAACCCTTTCAGATATCTGAATTTTGGAACAATCTTCAAAGTAATGGGTCTCACATGGCAGTGTCAAAGATGTGTAGATTAACTTGAATAAGACAGAAAAGCAAGTGTCCCGCTATGGTACACAAATCAATTCTATGGCTATACGAGCACAAAACCACAAACACAGAGAGAGAGAGAGAGAGAGAGAGAGAGAGAGAGAGAGAGAGAGAGAGAGAGAGTTACCAGCGTAATTGTAACAGTTGTGTGCAAGTCATTGCCTTCCCTTCGGAAGTGATCATGGAGTGCTGTACGAATACGAAACTGCCAAAATGTAGATCATAATGTCAGTATATGATTCCCAGACGATTTTCGCAGGTTTTCTACAGAGCCAAAGATGAATATCTTACCCTCAGATCTCCAGGTTCACCATCTGTTATAGGCTCCCCGTCTTCATAGAAAACCACTTCCTGGAAAGAGAATGGTGAGTCATGAGTGCAATACAGAAAAAGGACAAATGTAGGGGGAATAAAATTCTTTGTGATTCTCCTCCAAGGTTGGAATGACGCAAGTATGGTGAGAAGAAAACTATGTATCCAAAATCATGTGATGGCCGTCACAATGCGTGCTTAGTCAAAGATTCCACCAACTATGGTTGACTTAGGATGTTTCCAGACTTGTATTAAAAAGTAAGAATCAGGCAAGAAAAACATCTACATTTCACATAAACCATTCTATTGTAACAAACCTTCATGCTTTTGCAAGACATCAAAATACCACCAAGATTTACTCCTATAAGTACAACCCTCGAGATTTATGATAGTTTGAGGGGGCAAAAATTACGGTGGAACTCATTAGAGTATGGGCAAGAACACCGGCTATAGTAATTCCATGCTTCAACAATACGATGGAGCCGACACATGAATGGATATAAAGAGATTATGACATTTAACCAAATGTGCCGGAAGTGTGGAATTTTCGTTTACTGAAGTCAAATATCTTGAATCAGAATAAAGACGGCGAAACCTTACTTGTCCATCCTGCATCCCTTTCTCAATGTCAACAGTGACGAAATATCCCTCCCTCTCATATTTCACATTTGGACATTGTTCGCAGACCTGAAAAGATATAATGAAAGAATTTAAGAAGTCCAACAGTAGCATCACTGCATCAGAATACTGGTAAAATGAAAGAAAGGAGATGAAACGGCAAGATGTAGCAAGGACAATGTGCTACCTCCAAAAATATATAATAACTAAAAGTATAACTGCCAAAATAACAAATCACAACCCCCGCTTAATGATTGGACCTAATCATTATGCAGCAGCAGCAGCATTGCTGCTTTAGACCATATACATTAAAATGATCACAAATGACATTTACAAAGGTTTCTCTTGCAAGATCATCAAAACCACACACCTGCTCAGTCATCTGCTGGAACATTCCGGGACCGATTTGCTTATGGTAGACCTCATTTCGACAGTTGCAGCGTCTCTTGCCTGGGGCTGGCTTTAAAATGTTTTTCTCCCTCCAAACCTAATGAATTTCAACTAAACACATCACAACAATGAACAAAAACCAAAAAGAGAAGTAAAAAAGGGGAAATCCTAAGCACAAGGAGCGAACTGGCCCAATACGTGATATTTACTTGTACGGAGTATATGGTCTGGTTCTGGCAACGAATATTAAATTCCAAAACAAATCTCATAAGGGTTAAAAAGGGTGACTATTTCCTAAGTAATTCCAACTTCCAGTCAGTAAAGGTGGTGTGACACATTGGTTACTGCAAGACATCGAAGAGGACTTTTTCAAATTCAATTGTACAGGCCCTAGGTACCAAAACAAAAACACTCCATTTGTCACCCAAATTCAATAAGCATGTTCCTTACCTTTAATGATCCTCCCATGTACAAATCCTCCAATGTTGCATCCAATTCAACAACAACATCATCACCTTTCGCGATTTTCTCTTCTTCTTCCATTTGACCTCCACCAAAAAAACTAAAATAGAACTTCGTTTAGTTAATAGTTCTAGAGATTGTTGATCCAACTTTACACATGGCAAATAGTTGTTACTACTACAGAAGAAAGAGCAACAACAACCCATTCAAGCATGATGAAGTGGTAGATTCACAAAGACTCCAACAAAAAGTCACAATTAACATTCTTAAATTTGGAATAGCAACCATCTAATGCAGGTATTGACAACAATGGACGTGTACGAAGGCCAGGATGGAGCTAAATGACCATTTGAGGTTCGAGGGTACTAAAACATTTTTCAAGAGAATGAGTACCATTCTGACTTGTTATGATTGCTAAACAGGAAAACAAATAACAGTGTCTTCAAGTTTAAGGACCAGCATTACAAGGATAAGGGATCCTGATAACTCATGGAAACTTTGTACAAGAACGTATTCAAGGATATATCCATTACGGCATCGTTTCCAACCTAGTAGACTGAGGCAATTGAAAGAAGCACCAAACCAAAATAACCCACATCTGCCACATGTATGGCCTTGAAATTTCCCATTCCCCAACCACCCATGATGGACTTGTGATTTTTATCGTAGGGGGAAACCCACTGAATTTGAAAAGAATGAACGAAGTAAATGAGAGAATTGAGAAACATAACATCCACATATCAATATGTAAGCATGTTTTCTAGTGTCCACAGACTTAAAAACAAGACAGCACGGGTAAGACAGTTTGTCAACAAAATGACACATCTTGCGCTGTGTTCCATTGCTCCATCATGAAATTTGAGGTATCTACGATAGAATTAAGTCAATTTCACCACTAAAAGAATGCGAGCAAAGTCAAACAACATGCAATATGAAGATATGGGTAAGGGCCCCAGAAAATTGCTTATTTGCTTCATTGCTAACGCTATATGCAGTTGAAGAGTGTCATACATCTCAATTCATGACTTTGGCTAACTTAGTTGGGCTACTAAACGTCTCATGTACACCTAGTTAGTTATATTAGGGTCCAATACGACAATATATTCAAGGCCTTCGCACAGAAATTAAACATTGTTAAAGAACAAATGGGGTACAGCGGGGTTGACTGCTTCAATTATTTCTTACACGGGAGGCGTAGGCCCATGTTGTTTGGAGATAATATCTCAATAGCCACTATCAATATAGTAGCGGGGTATGTCAATGACCACTACTTGTCCCTCCACCATTAAGCTCGAATTTCTTATTAATGTTAGATTGGATTCAAAGCATACAACCAGTCAATTAAACAAGGAATATAATTCAGGAGAGGACACCAACTTACGAGCTAAATATGTCCTGAATATTCATTCCGCCGCCCCCTCTGCCACCGTTGGCAGCGTGCTGTTTCAGGCCATCTTCACCGTACCTGTCATATATGCTCCTCTTTTCACTATCCGATAGCACTTCATATGCTGGTGTTCAATCACCCCACCAAAAAATACACAATGAATAACTTGATATGTGATCAAAAGGACTAACTCGATTTAAAAATCTCAACAACAGAAAAAGTTAGGATAGAAGATAGATTAGTACCGTTATTGATCTCGGCGAATTTCTTGTTAGCTTCTTCATTTCCCTGGTTCTTATCAGGATGGTACTTTAATGCGAGTTTACGATAAGCTCGTTTGATCTGCTCATCTGAAGCACCCTTAGATACTTGAAGAATATCATAATAGCTCTTCCTGATACCATTCATTCATTCAGTCAAATATACATCTATGTGAATATATGTATAAACACACGTGCATGCATTAGGAAGTCAAAGAGACGATCCTTACCCGGCAATGGCGATGATAACGTGGGATAAAACGCAGAGTAGGAACAAGAGTTTTGACCTTCGAAGCGCCATAGAGAGCTTTGGCTAGGTGATCAGGAGAGATTTCAAATCTCCCCTCTTAAATTTATTAGGGTTTGTAATCAGATCTACTGGCAAACCTAAAAGAATGCTAAATTGTTAAAATTGATTCCACCTCTTTCTCTCTCTCTCTCTCTCTCTCTCTCTGTGTCTCTCCAAAACTGAGTTCTCAATTGCCCCCTCTCTCAAAAACAAACGAGAAGCGTGGCGCGGGGAGACGGTGGACCGGCGGAGTCAATACGCAAGGCACAAACTAACGACTGAGGACACTTCGCAACGTGTTCTTGCTAAAACTGACCAATAAGAGAACTCCTTGATGTAGTTCTATCGAATCATAGTTCGCCACGTGTACATTTATTGGGAAGTTATGCTGAGGAAAGGCCGGGATGAGGCCCAACCGATTTGGGTCCAACTACAGAAACTAACGAGACGGACGCAGGCGGCCTCAAAGTGGCCCAAAATATATATGTAGTAGTGGTCCAGTGAGCTAGACTGGTATATGCAGTGCCCTACTACTAGTTGAGCCGGTCTCAAGTCCCGTTCGTGTGTTTGTGTGTTTTAGATAGTGATGGCCATCTCGTCCGATCCGTCCGTATGAGATAGTGCGTGGTTTCTCTTTTTGTATGTTTTGACGGTATCTTTAAACCTCAATTTAGCTAGCCATCCCATGAAAGAATGCGACTTAGCATTATTGATTGTGTATAGGACTTGTTTAACGGGCTAGTAGTAAATTAGATATAAATAGTTATTAGAGAGAAGTTGAGAGAATTCGAAGAAGCAAATTTATGAAATGCAGAGAGCTGGTGTCACATTGAGGCTATACAACACAGAGTGAAGCAAAGCGATCACACGAGTTAGTTGCACGAAAGACGAATGGTTATTGGGTATGAACACATGCATGTTCGAAAAGGACATACCAAACGACACTATTTGATAGTAGTAAGCAACAATCTAATACTACAGTACTAGAAAATAGGTGGGAGAGAGACACGTTGTCAAGTTTTTGGGTCAATAAGCTAAGAAAAATACTGAAAAAATACATACTTTTCAATGCACTTTCTCGCTTCTTTTTTTTTTTTTTTTTGTACTTTGCACACCTTTCAAACACTTTTTGAACCTTAAAGAAAGCTCAATGGGCTTTTAATATTTCGAACACTGCATATTCCTCTTTCACAATTGTAGCCCATAGTCTTTTAGCTCATAGAAGTAGCTGTAATTTGTAAGGATAGATTGTAGCAGTTAATCCTTGGTGGTAGTTCTGTGATTTGTAACGGTAATACTAGCTGTTGGTAAGATCCAATTCTTGTTCTTTGGTAAAGAGGATCGAGGAAGCATTTGGATGTATATACTTCGTTGAAGTTTATATATATTGAAGTGAATAATTTGCTTTTTGGTTATTTAGTCTTTTGTTTTACTAGTTGTTTTCTTAGTTTGATCTTTGAGATAAACTTATTCAGGTTGTTCACGGAGCAAGACAATCTCAATCATTCATTCGTGCAATCAATGGCTGAGATTTATTTTTAATTATAATCGGTCACAATTAATTGTTACTGATCATAATTGATTTTCAATCCGGACCGTCCAAAAATACTTTGCACGTGCGTGCGTGATTAACCTCCATAAAACCTTAAATGGTCCGCAAATAAAATTTTCTGTTCATCTTTTATTCCTCTTGGTTGGTCATGAGGTAGGAGAATAGACTACACAAACGTCTTAAAGTTTGGCTCTTGAGTTTGAAAGTGTGGCTTTTGAAAAGGAGATAATTTACGAGCATTTAATTTCTAGCACGCTCGCGTCGAATAGTCCTCAATGTGGAAAAATAGAAAAATGTACAGGATAACAATAGCAAACCACATGAGTAATCATGTGTGGTTATTTCCAAACATGAATTAGATACTCCTACGAAGTATTCTATAAAATTTCCTGAAAATTATTATACATGTTTGGCATTTAAATATAACGTCGGTGGGATGAAAGTCTCCATATCATTTTTTTCCTGAGAACAAAGCAAGAACAATGCAATGGATAGGAGACATATCATTTGAATAACCAACACCACAAAACGCCCAATTCTCTAGGAGATGTGGTATTTTCAGGTGAATGGACTTTTTACCATTAGGTACAGAAAATAAAAAGTATTTTTCACTAGATCATCTCCAATTAATGAAACACCAAAGCCCTATAAAAAAATCCTATAAAAGTACCTAAAACTTTAAACTTTGAAAGTGCCTAAACCCTAGGGTATCTTATGAAAGTACTCAAACCCTATGGTACTCTATAAAAGTGCCTAAACCATAGAGTATCTTATGAAAATGCCTAAACTGTAGTATACCTTATGAAAGTGCCTAATGCTGTGTTCTCTTTACAACTCAAAAAGAATTTTTTAAAAAATTCCCCTTAGATTCCCTCTACTTCCAGCATTTCTCCCTCTATCTCTCTCAACTTATTACACCTACTATTTTTCAAAAAAAAATTCAAAACCCAATCCAAACATAGCATAAATCGCTAAAACTCTATGATAGAAAAGTGCACCATAAAACCTGTATGAAAGTGTATAAATCTAAACTCTAGGGCTCTATAAAAGCGCCTAATTAAACTTAAATCCTAGGGTATCCTAAACCCTAAAATTCTATGGTATCCTAAAACCCTAGGGTGACACTTCCATTAATGGTAAATGTATTTTGTGAAAAGTGGATCTAGTGGTAATTAAGTATTCTATCTTGACTTAATGGAAAATACTTTTTATTTTCTGGACCTAGTAGTAATAATCCTGTTTTGTATCCTCCGATATGGTTCAGTTTTGTGTCGTGGAATGGGCATACAACAAAGACCGGAATGAGTCATATTTTAAATCTCGCAAAAATGTACATTCCCTTAAAAAATTTAACTTGATCGGACACAAATCAGATACATGTGTCAACAATTCACTTATGTAGACTATAAAATGCATGGTGAAAGTTTGAACGGTTCCTCTTGTCATCAACAAACGTAATTTCAATAAGGGCATACATTTTTGCAACATTTAAAATATGAACCGTTACGATCAGTGACTACGGAGTGGGCTCAAAACGGCCCAAAATTGGATCATACCGGAGGATCCAAAAGTGGAGCAGAACTCTGTCCATTATCAGGTAGATGTGCATTTTTGTTATGCATTTATTTGCGGGAAAATGGCCGAGGATGTGTTTTGATAATTAATACCCGCCGAAGATATTTTCAGCATTAACAAATGTTCTCAGCATGTTCTTGACGGGTATTAATTATTAAAATATGTCATTGACCGTCATTTTCCCTTTATTTGTAGTATTCTTTTTTGAAAAATGATTTTCACACTCCCATTTTAGCCATTTACACTTTTTTTTTTTATCCACATAAATTTATAATATTGTCCTTGCATATATGTGTGAAGAAGTTTATTGAATAAAAGGCAAGATAATAAATTTAAATGGATAAAGAAAAAAAATGTGAATTGTAAAAAGAGGAATGTGAAAATCAATTCCCTTATTTCTATTCTCAAAAAGTCATTGCGCCATTTATAGTAGTACTATTTTTCTTCAAGAACCATGCAATCTCAAAAATTCATTGCGTCATTTATAGTAGTTTTCTTCAAGAACCATGCAATCTTAAAAAGTCATTGTGCCATTTAAAGTAGTCATTGCGAAATTAATAATAGTTTTCTTCAATAACCATGCAATCTCAAAAAGTCATTGCGCCATTTATAGTAGTCATTGCGCCATTTATAGTAGTTTTCTTCAAGAACCATGCAATCTCAAAAATTCATTGTGCCATTTATAGTAGTTTTCTTCAAAAACCATGCAATCTCAAAAAGTCATTGTGCCATTTATAGTAGTCTCAAAAAGTCATTGTGCCATTTATAGTAGTTTTCTTCAAGAACCATGCAATCTCAAAAATTCATTGTGCCATTTATGGTAGTTTTCTTCAAGAACCATGCAATCTCAAAAAGTCATTGCGCCATTTATAGTAGTCATTGCGCCATTTATAGTAATACTAGTTTTCTTCAAGAAGAGCTTGTGAGGAGGCGTATCATAAACTGATGGGAGGGAGAGCCATGGAGGCGAGGAGCTTGTGCACCGTGTCCATGTCTTGAGTGCTCAAGGCTATTAACCGTTCTAGGGAGGAAGACGAGATGGAGGAAGTAGCTTTAGGTAGGGCTGCTCAAAAAATCCGGTGAACCATGAAACCGGTCCGGACCGAACCGAACCGTACCTTTTGGATTTTGTCCGTGGATTAATGGTCCGGACACCAATTGAAAAATTAGAAAACCATGACTCACGGTTCAGTCCACGGATTTTCATTACAAAACTGTGAATTAATCAAACCGGACCGTGAGATTTTTATTTTATATAAATAATATATGTGTGTATTTATATAATAAATTGTTAGTAATGTTAACACTTTTTTCCGCCAATTTTAGTATTTTATCTTAATAATAGGATATAGTGTAAATGTACATAAAATATAGGGAGTAAATCGTAATTTTTTCGTAAAAATTACGGGTAATCTTAGTTGAGTTTAAGTAGTTCGTTTTTTTTTTCCGGTTCTTTTATGTTATGTAATGTACTATAATGATACAATCCTACTAGTGTTTTAGATTCTTTTGAATTTGATTTATGAAGTAAGCCTTTGGTAGTTTATGTAACAAGTACTTTCTGGTGGTGTTAAACTTAATTTTAAATGTAACATTCTTCCATTTTATTGTGGGATATATTGCTTGAGCTTTATTTTTTCTAAAATCCGTGGACAAAACCGTAACCGATCCGCGAGTCACGGATCGGATTGGAACCGGACCGTAAGACTTTTGGTCCGGATACGGATTTCATTTTGTAAAAACCGTGACTAGCGGTTCGGTCTTCGGATTCTTAGAAATTCGAACCAAACCGAACCGCGAGCAGCCCCAGCTTTAGGGGTGTTTCGGGTAAAAAAGTAGCCGAATCCTTATTGGTGCAAAATAGCATTTTAGGTGGAGTTTGTGGGAATTAGGTTCGCAAATTTGGATCGCCCTGTCAATTATCCCTCATACATCAAGCAGACCACCGCCCTAACCAACCTCAGCCATCACCGCCCAATTCAACCCACCAACACCGTCGGATCACAACCTTGCCGTTAAGACAACTGGCAACCCTCAAGGGAGAAACCGGCGGCACCACGTAACATACCCTTGACAACTAAGTGAAATAAGTTACTCCCTTCTTCCTGATTTGTTTATCTAATCTTGGGTTTTTCTGATTCATTGATTTGAAAATTTACATAATCTGATCCATTGATTTTGAAATTGGATAGTCAATTTAGGACATGTATAAGTTAAAAAGAGAACAAACAAATCGGGATTAAGGGAGTACACTATATATTACCTAGAACTCTGTTTCATTAACCCCAAATCAATCGAACTCCACAAATTTCTTACTCTAGCATTTATAAAACTTTTAAACGATTTTTCGAAAATATGGGCCTTTATAGCTGCGATCGTAGCCCTCAACGAGGACGGTTGATTTGAAGGCAGCGATGGACTGGGGCACGAATTTGAACGATGACGTGGAAGAAAAGCTTGTGAGGAGGCGCATCATAAACTGGTGGGAGGGAGAGCCATGGAGGCGAGGAGCTTGTGCATCGTGTCCATGTCTCAAGAGCCTAAGGCTGTTAACCGTTTTAGGGAGGAAGACGAGATGGAGGAAGCAGCTTCAGGGGTGTTTCGGGTAAAAAAGTAGCCGCATCCTTATTAGTGCAAAATAACATTTTAGGTGGAGTTTGTGGGAATTAGGTTCGCAAATTTGGATCAGCCTGTCAATTATCCCTCATACATCAAGCACATCACTGCCCAATTCAACCCATCAACACCACAAACCACCACCACCGTTGGATCACAACCTTGCCGTTAGAGCAACTGGCAACCCTCAGGAGAGAAATCGGCGACACCACTTAACATACCCTTGACAAATAAGTGAAATAAGTTACTCCCTAGCTCATTCCCGATTTGTTTATCTAATCTTGAGTTTTTCTGATCCATTGATTTGAAAATTTATATAATCTGATCCATTGATTTTGAAATTGGATAGTCAATTTAGGATATGTATAAGTTAAAAAAAGAACAAACAAATCGAGACGAAGGGAGTACACTGTATATTATCTAGTACTCCGTTTCGCTAAGATTTTTATTTTTTAAGTCTTTATTTATTATTTTACGAGGCATGTCATTCCCCCACAATACAATATATTTAATTCAAAGTTGGCATCTCTAGCGTGAAAATCTTAGTCTAATTATTTTCGAAAATAAGATTCAAGAAATTCTGCTTCCATTTTCTTCCTGTGCACGTGTTGAGGTAAAAAGGTCTCTTGATTTTCTTTTCTTTTACGTCAACCTATCCTTTGTCACAATTCTAGATTCGAATATATAGATCCCAAAACAGATCCATGCATGGGGTGGAGCCCAAACTTTCTTTTAGTGTTTTTTCTTTGTTTCCGTTTTGCCTTTGCTTCATTTGATATTTTTAATAAATATCTTCAATTAATGATGATGACTGAGACTGTTCTGATAGAAAATCAACTTGATCCCACGCATAATTATGGTGGATTTTATCAAGTCGTGGAATGTTGAGCACCAGCCATTCTAAGACGTACGGTCCCAAACCCAGATCACAGGCTCAGGAGTATCATATCATGCGGATTCCCTCATCAATTACTACTGCGATAAATAGTACTACCAATTTGAATTCTTTTTTGCCATATTTTTCAATCAGCGGGAGTTAATAGGGTAATTAATTAACATTAAAAAAGTCTAGTAACTTTTCATAGCTCTGGGTTCTAACCGTCTCTGAGGGACCTCGAACCTTTGTCTCCCGGATGGAGGAGGAGAGGGTACGTTGCCAACTGCAGTGAAACCTTATCAGCTTGATTCAGGACGGCTATATATAGCTATAGGGCACCACCTTCCAAGTTTTGGTTAATTAGTTTAATGTTGTCTCTCCCTTTGACCCCATTCGTTTTGGAATTTTAAATTTGAATTTGTAGATAATAAGTATAGAAAAATAGAGTAGTAACAACTAATAAAGTATAGAGAATTTGTAGGTACTAGTACATAGCTCTGGGTTCTAACCGTCTCTGAGGGACCTCGAACCTTTGTCTCCCGGATGGAGGAGGAGAGGGTACGTTGCCAACTGCAGTGGAACCTTATCAGCTTGATTCAGGACGGCTATATATAGCTATAGGGCACCACCTTCCAAGTTTTGGTTAATTTGTTTAATGTTGTCTCTCCCTTTTGACCCCATTCGTTTTGGAATTTTAAATTTGAATTTGTAGGTAATAAATATAGAAAAATAGAGTAGTAACAACTAATAAGTTTAGAGAATTTGTAGGTACTAGTACATGACAGTTTTACTAATACTAGTATGGTAGTAAGAACTAACAACGATCGATGGGTTAATATTTCTGCAAAAATTTGTCCCGCTAGAGAACAAAAATTGAGCAAGTAGAGGAGTGAGTAACCATGAACTGACCGACCGACCGACCGACTTGCGAAAGAAGGGAAGGAGAGAGACAGAAGAGGTTGGTGGGTGGGAACATAATGGCTAGTTTAGGGGCAGGCCGGGGCGGGGATGAAAATCGACTCAGATCGTGATGAAGGAGGGGGCGTGCATAATGCAACGTGGGAGATGGAAGCCCCGAGACCCGCTAACGACGTTGGAGAAGCCACGACAATTGCGTTTGCAATCTGGTATACTTGTATTCGTGGCTTCGTCTCTCACCACTCCCACTTGTACATCCACCTGACCCTACCCTACCCTACCCGATGGATGGGCCCCCTGCAGCTAGCTCCTTAATTTGTGTTTATTTATATATTGGCAGAGTAGGTTACTATTTTATATCGGCGTGCTAAAAGTACTTTTTAGTAGTTTCCTCGAACCACGATGGATATTACTAGTACTAGTACTATTCTGCCGTGCAATCCCAAACAAGTCAACTAGCTTAGCTAGATTTATTCTAGCAGCCAGCTACCACCCAAAAGAGATATAGACAATAGCCAGTAATAGAGATCATATCTCCATCAGTTTCAATTTCGATCGATCTTCCGCTGGGACACTGAGGTGCTTCCACTTTTATCCATTAAAAAAAAATGGGGAGAGCACCGTGCTGTGAGAAAGTGGGGTTGAAAAGGGGGAGATGGACTGAAGAAGAAGATGAGATCTTGTCCAACTACATTCACGCTAATGGGGAAGGCTCGTGGAGGTCATTACCCAAAAATGCAGGTAATACTACTACTACTACTACTACATTTGTTGTTCATGTTATTACGTATGCACAAAAATGTAGAACAACAACGTCGTATGTACGTGCCACACTGCTTTAAAATGCAAAGACTGCTAAAAGACATATTAATATATTGAAGTTTCAATGATTCTTGGACCGGCATATTCATCCAAATATGCACTAGCTAGCTACGTCGATCGATTGATACACTTGGTTTCTTTCTTTCTTTCTTCTTCAGTACTGGAGTAGTGCTATTCCTATTATGGTTATATCGTTTGTTCATCATTGAAGGGTTACTGAGGTGTGGAAAGAGCTGCAGACTCAGGTGGATTAATTACTTGAGATCTGAGTTGAAAAGAGGCAACATAACCCCTGAAGAAGAAGAAATCATCATTCAAATGCGTGCCACTCTGGGAAATAGGTTCGTGTGTGTGCATGTCGGTCGGAATTCCAGTCACCAAATTAATTAATTAATTTCCTGATCACGTCTTTCCACTTTGGGCAATCAAATACAGTAACGAGTATTCATGTATGTTTTAATTTCCTTTTCTGCTTGCTTGTTAATTTTAGGTGGTCGTTGATTGCAAGTCACTTGCCTGGAAGAACAGACAACGAGATAAAGAATTATTGGAACTCTCATTTGAGTAGAAAAATCCAGAGCTTTAGGAGGCCTAGCAACGTACCGCCATTGGAAATGGACTTACCCAAGGTCAATGTCGCACCCAAGCGGAAAGGCGGTCGCACGAGTCGAGCTGCCATGCAGAAAAACAAAACCCGCCGCCTTCTCACTAAAGTTCCAAAGCTACTGTTGGAAAATCCCCAAGAATCCTCCAATAACGGTAGTAAGGGTCCAGTTGATCTAATGCCGTCAACGCCGACTTTAGAAAACGAGGCTCTGTCTAGTGCCGTCTCATGGCAACAAGAGATTTCAAGTCATGAAATTATGTTGGACGCATGTGGAATAGATATTGATCATCACGGTTGTAGTAGTAACATTTATACTACTACTACTAGTAATTATAGTAACAACAACAATGTTTATCTTCTGCCTAGTCCTCCTTATAATCCTGAGGGTGGAATAATGTCGGGTTGTGGTGAGGAGAGAGAAGACGTAGCTGAGTTCCCATATGAAGAGAGAGAAAATGGTGTGCCTGATGATTTGAAGGAAACATATGAAGAAGGAGGGCCAGATGGAGGGACTTTTTGGGTTGATGCTGACATAATGAGGGAGGAGGTGGTGGATCCAGTTGGTGAGTACGTGAATTTGGGTGAGAAAGAGAAGACGACAGGAAATGGGGGTGGAGCCACAATTAGTGAGGAGAGAGGTTGTGGGACCATGAAAATGGCAATTAGTGAGGATCTAGAACCTACTGTTAGTAATAAGGGGTGGTTGAATGGTGAACAGTACTATTCTTCTTGTACCAGTAGTAATTCATATACAGGGGAAGGAAATTGGGAATGGGGTTTAGATTTAGATTTAGATTGGGATTGGGAATTTTCTCTGCAGGTTCAAGGGCATGAAATATGGGGTGATGAGGAGGAAGAGAAAATGGTGGGTTGGCTGTGGGATATTAACGATGGGGAGTGCAGTAACAAGATGGGAGGAGATGAGGGAATCATCATCAGTGACGTCGATGAGAAGAAAGAAGCTTTGGTTGCGTGGCTTCTCTCTTAATTTTCACTTGGTCTTTTCTGTACGTGTGTGTTGTTTTGTAGTAGTAGTAGTAGTGGTGATTGAAAGTGAGAGTAGCTTTTTTCTCTTTCTAGGAATATGGGAGCTAAAAATAATTTCCGTTTTTGAAAATTCCAAAGTTGAGGGTTAAGAAAGGAAGGATGGTTTTGTTTTGCATCTCTTCTACACGTTTGTATACGTAGGAGTGAAAATGATGCTAGGATTAATTTTAGCCCCTCGCTAGGTTGGGACTGAAATAGAAACATTTGTGCATTTTCACAATTGCAATTATCAACTATTTTGGCTGTAATCACCACTTTCTCGTTCTCACGTCACCCTCATGCAACACAGCAGATGCAAGTGTCCACTAAGTGGGCGTTCCCCTTAATTACGGAGTATTTTTACAAGTTATGATTTTGTCTTTATTTGAATTTTTTTTTGCATTTGTTAATTTTGTATCAAATTTTTATGATTTATTAATTCATTTTGACAACACAAATTGAAAAAGTAGAAAATAAATGTTTTGTTCGTTGTTCATTTTAACTTTGTTTTGTTTTTGTTTCTCAATTATTACCATATTTTTGTTTTCAATTATTATCTTATTTTTTTCAATTATTACTTTCATTTCTCTCTCTATTCATACCTCTCTCTCAAATTATTACCATATTTCTCTCTCCACCCACTACCAAAACAAAAATACCCAAAGATGAAAACCAAACAAAACTTCTCTAAATATTTTGAGAAATAATCACTTTAAGTAAAAAGAAGTCGACTTTTTTTTTTTGCAAAAAAGTAATTATTTCTCAAAATATTTGGGTAAAAATATTTATATTTTTTAATTTTTTCAATTTGTGACGATTCGGAAAACCAAAAAAGTGAGGTGCAAAAAGTAACAAGCGCGTAAAAAGTAGAAAAAGATGTTAGTGGAATGTGATCTAACCCTATTTGGCTAAATAAGCTAACTGACTAATTTTTTTTTCCTTTATTCAAAAAAAAATTCGTATTTGATAGGTTTTCGTCAATTTTTTGGGGATTATTGCATCATCATGATAAGAGAAATCTAAAAAGTAAAAATTTATGATCAAAACCTAATATTTTTTGAATAAAGACAAAAATAAGCAAATAAATCAATTTTTTCATCTTTATTAAAAAAATCTCGATCATAATTTTTTATTTTTTAGATTCCTCTCGTCATGACGATGCAATATTTTCCAAAAAATTGACGAAAAACTAAAAAATACGATTTTTTTTAAAAATAAAGATAAGAAAATAAACCAATTGACTTATTTAGCTGAACGAGGCCTAAGTATTTACTGGAGTAGTATAGGTTAAAAAAAGTTTGGTTCAAAATTTTCTTATTTAAAGCTTATATTGATTTTATGGTGCAAATGAAATCGAATGAAAATTAGTTTTCTGGGAAATTACATTCACACACGGGAAAGGCTACAATACACACCCCTTATTTGGATGTGTATCATATGCACCCCTTAAAATGTTATGAATTATAGAGAAAATGTTACCAATCGTATTGCTAAAAAATTACGAATCGTATAAATGTTATGATATACACCAAAATGTTATAAATCATAATGAAAATGTTACCAATCGTACTGCTGAAAAGTTATGAATTCTAGAACAAAAGTTACGAAACATGCTAAAATGTTATGAATGAACCATAAAATAGGTGCATATGGTACACTAATTTAAGAGGTGTGTATTGTAGACTTTCCCTTCACATTAAGTGCGATCAACATGATACAATGACATCCTTTTCACTTTCTATGAAAATTATCAAAAATAAAATTGAAAGCAGCTGGTAGATCCATTACCCAAATTATGCCAGCTTTGAATTTACGTACGTTATACACTTTACTTTCTTGGCACATCTATCTGTACAAATTAGTCCGTGACGGATATCTTATTGTCTTTCTGGTGGAATATGACAATATGAGAAAGATGGTATATATGTATATATATCCCTCCCAAGAATAATATCCAAAGGCCATAAAGCGCGCTTTGAAAATATGGACAAAAAAAAAAATCTGTGTACCACTGCTCTTCGTGCATTTAGGGGTTCATGCCAAGTTGAATGGATTCCGTAAGAGCATTGCAAGTAGTCTCCGCACGCACGCTTACTCATTTGATTTTTTAGTTCCGCAAAATAGAAGTGCAGATATGATACGTCATCCCTTCCGTCGAAGAATTTTGCCCTTTTATACTATACTACTATATGTAAGAACCTCACCGTAACCGTACCAATGTCGGAACCGGAATTAAAATCCATTCACGAGTGAATAGTGTTGGAGTATGTTTGACCCTAATAAAAAATTGGGAAATTTATAGAAATGGTCCTCCTAGTTTCACCAAAGTCTCATTTTCGTCCTCCAAATATCAATTGCAACTCTTTTGACCTTCAAATTTAGTTTTTGTATTAAGTTGGTCCAATTAATAACGTCTATCAACCAAACTGGACAAAAAAAATCAAATTGAGGGCAAACGCCATCTATTGGACCAACTTAGTAAGAACTGCAACGTCCAAACCGCCATCAATCAGATTTTTTCTGTCCAATTTGGTTGACAGAAGTTATCAATTGGACCAACTAGGTATGAAAATCAAAATTGAAGATCAAAAAAATTGTAATTGATACTTGAAAGATAAAAATGAGACTCGAATGAAATTAGAAAGACCATTTATATAAATTTCTCTAAAAAATTATTAGAACTCGAACATGGAACTTGTACAATCAAATCGTGCGTTTTTAATAACCGAGTTGATCACTAGGGTAACATCACTTTTGAGGAGTGCTAGGTACCTCGAGGACCCAGAAATTACTCCGAATTTAAAAATCAATGGTCCAGATTCACTTAAAATCAATCTGAATTATTGATTTTCAAATTCGGAATAATTTATGGGTACTCTATCAGGGTACATAGAATTTTTCATCACTTTTTCCCCACATTTGCTGAATTTCTTTACTTGTTACGTACTGACTGCAATGAAAAATCACTCTCAAAATGTAGACTTGTTAGCAGATGAACTGGAAATGAAGACTAATTTCCAACCCCTCGTTGGTGGTACGTACATGGGCTTATTAAGTAGGAGTACTCCGGAAGAACCCACTTGTCTGGGCATTGAGTGGAAACCTTAACTACCAGCTGCTGGGGTGGGTCGACCCATGCCTATCAATATTGATTGACTTTTGAGGAAGTGACTGTGGTCCGTCCACGTTTGGGCCACCTGCTCCCTCTCTCACCAGTACTGCTCTTTTGAGGAATTATGACAGTTTTAATTATAGCCTCTGTTTTTTCTTCCTTCCTGGTATAGAATTTTCTCGCTGGAATTGTGCCATCAATTAAACACTTCATCCATAGATCATATTTAATCTCTCAGGTCCCGTTTGATAGCAATGGTTGATGAATGAAATTCATAAGGAGATGATATCAGAATTAAGATTGATAATGAGAAGAAATTGATAATGAGAATGTATTAGTAATGAGTATGTTTGTTTGAGATAAAATTGGATGATGAGATTATTAATATCATGTTTGTTTGAGATGAGATTAGATAATGAAATTTAATTGATAGAAGGAATTGGTAATGGGAATAAGTTGGGATTGGACTATTAATACCATCTCCTCTGGGATATTCCTTATACCCCCATTTTGGAGGATTCGTAATCCCATCAGCTTAGCAATCCCCCAAATTTTGTGAAACCAAAAAAAGTATTAGAAAACCCATTACCTTCATAATCCCATCCCATCCCATTCCCTCCCCAAAATTTTTTATCAAACGGGGCCGCAATGCATTGTGTTAGCACATAATTCAAAAAGCAGTTCCATCACCATTTAATTACAGTGACTCACTCCGCTTGGTTCCCAACTTTTAGAGTAACTTTTAACTTTCGGCACAGTTTTCAATAAATCTCTCTCTCTATTTCTCTCCACTCATTACCACTCAACTCTAAAAAATAACTTTATAAAACTTAAACTAAACAAAGCTAGTATTTGTTAGTAATTTGCATGCAGCATAATCTTGAAGGCATGTACCATCACCATTTAGTCGTTCCACGTGTGTCATATGTCATTATACACAATTACAGGGCCGACCCAAGATATTTGGATGTCCTAGGCCAAGTGGAAGAATAGTGCCCCACGTAGAAGAATTTTTTTTCTGCAAAAAGATACTTCAAATAAATACTCTACTAGGATTTGAACCCAAACATCTTATATGGAAGATTAAGCACTTTACCACTAAACTATCAAATGAATTTGTATTATAGTTGCACACAGAAAATATATATACTTATCTAGGAAGGAATGTCCAATTTTTTGCCCAAAATGTGAACGCCTAAGGTAGCGGCCTCTTGGGCCTCCCCATTGGGCCGACCTTGCACAATTACAGTTAATTTTTAAAAAAAAGAGTAGCTTGTCATTACTGGAAATTGAATATAATTCTCTATTCCTAAAGCATCCCAAGTTTTGACGCGCTATTTAAATTTTAACACGCTATATTCATTTCATTTCATTTAGTAATGTACATAGATATTGCATTCATCGGTATCGGTTAAGAATGATTAATATGGCATAACAATTTTATAACAATTAATTTTGATTGTACGAAAAATAACAAAACTGTTTCCGAAATTCTTGTGTCGCGTTGTCATCTCAAGATTAGCATGATTTGGATCGATCACTCAATTCCTCGACCATACTGTCGAATGTTCTTATTTTTGTCTTATCTAATGATGATACTTGTAAAAGGGTGGCACCGTGAGCAATGGTGGAGGCAATTGATGGGGAGTGGCACATGCCACCCTTGGGTCCAAAAATAATAGAGGGAAAAAGGTAATTCTATGCAAAAATGCTCCCTCAGTAAAGAAAAATTATTCTCCCTCTCAGTTCAATTCAATAGAAAAATTACTCTTTTCAAAAAATTCCTTCGAAGTTCTGTTTAGAATGATTCCGGACGATTTTCGAGATTTAAAAGAACATCGAATTCCATTTTAATAGATCGTTAAACTACTTCGTCTATATGACGAATGACTAAACTATGAAAATGTGTAAATCTTTTGGTATTATGAATTATTAATTTAGAATATTGTACTATATTTTAAGTTTTAAGCATGTTAATATTTTTAGGTGCCACCTTCAGGTATGAATCTTGACTCCGCCACTGATGGTGAGGCTAAGTGAAACAATAAATTACACTTCTAAACCTTTTTTTTTTCAATTGGCACCATTTTTTTTCCAACACCAAACTTGAGAGAAGTTAGCTTGTTCATTTTGGATCTCAAAATCCTTGTATACGGTTCTCAATAAATTTTATCTATCTATCTTGCTCCACTCATTACTCCAAAAAATCTCTCTCAAAACTCAAACCCCTAGGATCCGTTTGATTAGCGAGACAAATATAATGAAAAGTGAAAATGATAAAAAGTGAAGTGAAAGAAAGAAAAAGAAAATATAATTTTTTTCTTATATTAGTTTGATTAGAATGAAAGTTTTGCAAGAAAATAATAGAAAAAATAAAATATCATTGTTTGAAAAGAAGGAAAGTTGTCCAAATTATTAGAAGAGAAAAGGTGGAGAGAAGAGGGGAAAGTTAAAGTAATTATTGTTGATTTTTTTCCAGAAAATAAATTTTTTTTGGGAAAGCTCACTTTCTACCATTTAATAGGATATTCCTGCTAAGTGTATATATTTTTTTCTATCATTATTTTGCTAATCAAACGGACTCTTAAAGATTGCAGTTGAATAGGGGCAAATGAGTCATTTTATAAGTTGTGAACCGAGTGATCCGTTAGGATATCGGGTTTGGGTCGTTCCTTAAACCCTAAGGGGGATTCTGACCGATTCCAGCAGCGCTGTAAAGCTTCGGAGCGACGGAGATGAAGTCCAGAATCGGAGCAGCACTAGCTCCGCTATTCAAAGGTAAATTATTAATTCGCTCTGCAATTCGAAACCCTCCAATACTCTCTAGCCTCATCATGATCATGATCATCATTTCTTCGGTGTGTTTATCTCTTTTGGCAATATGATTTTTGAACCGTGGTAATTCTTTTATGGCAAAGGTCCGCATCGAAGATACATTTCCGAAGCCACTTCAGCCAAACCAAGCCTCCCTTTTTTCAACGGTGATGGCCACTCTAACAGGTGAAGTCTCCTCCTTGTTCCTCCGCCACGCGTTGTTGTTCTTTAATCCTCTTTTCAATACTGGTTCTTGTTTCGTATACAAGTTTAAACTCTTATATACTCTATTGAAGATTGATATGTTGCTCACATTGGAAAACTTAGAGTTGTAGGGAAAGGGTAGTAGTCGTCCATTACAAAGGAGCTCGTCAAAGTGAACGAATTTGGTTGTATTGATTTTGCTAAGGAGTTCCTTCTTCCTGAATAACTTCGGAAGTATACTGATATTGCTATTTTGTTAGTCAGAATTTGCAATCCGACCAGCAGTTATTTTTGTTATAATCATGTATTCACATTCATTCATTACTTTACTGAGTCAACTGACTCCATATTCTTTCTACTGTTAAGTTATTCTGATCCTGCCGAGTTTATGTTTGTAGATTATTGTCTGGGTATTTTGTGTCTTGGTACTTGGTGGATTTGGTGTCTTATAGACAAGTTGGGGGGAATGAAAGGTTTTCTGATGGAGCTTGGAAGCCATGACGGATTTAAATTCTTAACAAATGCATTATTTGAACGTAGTTTTCCTCTCGTTAGGACATTGGTCAGCCTCCAAGTACAAGGAATCAACAGCCAAAAGCAATCCTTACACAGTTCCGCTAGTGATGAGGACGACTTCTCAGAACTAGGCTCGCCTGTGGTGCAGGGTGCTGGTAAAATGCTGAAACTGGTGACTCAAAAGCCTGAGCCGTATGGGGTACAGTGACAATCTATGCTCTCTGTTTTTTTTTTTGCTTTTCCTGTCATATTAATGTGGGTAATCTATATCTATATGGAAGACGTGGATCTAGTTCTGATATGATTCAGGTTATTATTGTCAGATGCGGAGAATTGATCCTGCGAAAAAACATTTTTCTGGGAGGCCTTTGCCTGTTGAAAGTAGCTCCAGGGCGAAGGACGTTATCCATAGTCGGGTTGACAGTTCTAAATATACAGTTGACATGAAATCAGGGAACTCAAGAAAAGGTTATAACTTTGTTGTGGATCCCAATTTAGAGCTCGGTTCTGAGAGCGGGAAGCTCAGTGAGCTGAAGGCTTCCCATGCAGCAAAGTCAACCTGTGTTACTATTGAAGATATTCCATCAGCAGTAGGTCTTTCTCAGCTGATAGAAGCAATTTCAGTATTTGGAGAGATCTCCAGTACTTTCATGAAGACTGGACGTAATGGACTTGACTGCTGCGTTGTCAACTATGAGGTAAAAACTGATACATCTTGGTGGCCTTCCTACATATTCGGGTATGTGTGTTTTTGTGTCAGTGTGGATAGATGTTTAATCTCTGTATTGTATGACTGTATAAAAGAGTGTAGATTCAAAGAGGAGAGCAGTTTCAGTTGGTGGGATAACAGTGAACGGATTTCTCCTTCCCATTTGTCCGCTGGATGTCTCAGAGACTATTGCTATAAAAATCAAGAACATCAGTTTTGAAACTGCTGATGCTGCAATACACTCAGCATGCATGTCATTTGGTTCCCTGGAGGGGTTGGCTAGGACAAAAGAAGACACAGTAGATGCCATATATAATGTGAAGAACGCCTTGGAATCACAAAGCATACTTCAAAAGTAAGAATCACTTAACAAATAGGTCTTCTTGGTAGCATGTGCTTAGAAAACAAACGTCAGTATACATTGCATTGTTAAGCCAAATTCTTTAGGCTCTGTTTGGTAAAGTTATCAGTTATTTATTTATTTTTCGTTTATGAAAAACAAGAAATGAGTTTTTGTTTATTTATTAAAAAACAAAAACAAAAACAAAAAACATGTTTGGTGACCATAATAGTTTTTGTTTATTTGTTTTTTGGGTTGCTGAAAGTGTTTTCAAAATAAATGAAAATGCAATTTTTGTGTTTCTAAAATTTTCGTAAACTAATGGAATTGATTATGTATTTTGTAAACAAAACAGTAACACAAACATGTTCATGGTGCCTATTTAAAAAAATATCGGAAACACAAACAAAAAACTGAGAAAAAAAACTTTTCCAAACAGAGCCTTATCCTTAGGCGTTGTAGGCATGCTTTGACATTTCTTGAAATTTTGGCTTGTTTTTTCGTATACCTATTTTTAGGTTGAATGATACCATCACGGATGGTCACAGATGGTCAGCTCATTTGTTGGCAAGAGATTCAACAAAAAACGAGGATGCTAAATGCGAGTTGGGGTTGCAGATCAGTAGTCATCTAGCCAAACTGAAAAGGCAAGTCTGCATGAAGAAGATTGAAGCGGAAGATTTAGAATACCTGCATACATCCATTGTGCACCTTGAGGAGACCCCTGGAATCAGTAATCCATCTTGCTGATTGTCCTGTCAAGTGGGCTATCTAATATGGTCTAAAACCTGTCTATAGAACAGTGTAAAGTAGTGGGCTATCTAATATGGTCTAAACACCTGTCTATAGTTGCATATGAGGTGGTGAAAACAAATTCGTACCATGGAGTATTTTGGTCATGCCAACATGGATTTTACTCGTAATGGAGCCCGGGAAGAGACTTGGAGGGGACCCGAGGATGTCCAGTTTGGAGAATGAATTAAATTATTATTACTTCTGCTTATGGACAAAGGTGAAGTGCGATCATTTTTTGACCTTCTCGGTACATTTACAGGCATCATTTTTGACAGTGTCACTGCATTGGCACCTGTGCGTGTGTCCCCTAATTTGAGAGGGACTGTTTACCTCTGTGGTCATTAAGTATTCTCATTGCCATAAGAGGCTAACGAGTTAGATCAGTCTCCACTTTAATAGCATCTACACCAGGGAATTCGTTTCTTTGGACTAACAATAAAATCTCGTACTTTCTCTCACTCAAGTGAACTCTTGTAAATTTCAATTAAAAGCACTACACTTTTGGTAATGCACGCTTGCATGGAAAGAAGCAGTCCTTAAAAATTGCTACTCTATCTACCAGAATCAACCTTTTGAGAAAGAGAAATGATATGCCATAATAAACCAGCTCTGATCCTGGGATATGGCAAAGTGTCATGCACAAAACTCTGTGGTTAACCTACAAACAGACGATGCTCTATAACCAAGGAAAATGACTTCTTCTCGTGGGTGATTGTGTCTATGATTTCCAAGACTAGCCCAAGTTTGGGGAATCGATTGTTCAAAGTATTTTATCAGCAGGCTCATCCCCTTTCATCTTCATCACGGAAGATGTTTCCCCCTTGTATTCAGTCTCCGACATAATAAGTGAAGTACGTACTTGAATCTGATAGTCCCTCTCATCACCTAACGGCTTCATGAAGGAGCATGGCCTCACCTCACTTTCTACATAATGTGTGGGCTCATCCACTTTCATGTTGACCACCGTGCAAGACTTTTCCATGCTGTATTCAGGATCGGGTATACTAAACGAAGAGCATTCTTCAATTGGATAGTCCCTGTGGTCAACCAAAGACTTCATGAAGGAGCATGGCCGCTCCTCCGTTTCTTCTATATTATGTATGCACTCTTGTCCTGAACTGAAGGGCAATTCAAAAGGTGAAGGGCCCACAGGTTGAGTTCTCATCTGCACGGACCGCAAGAGCGCAGCCCTCCTCAAGTCTGCAGAGTGGCATATATCACTGGGTGAAGAAGGAAAACGGCCCTCGGAATCTGTGTTTCGTTGACGAGGTTGTGAGGAGGTGGCATTGGGGATGCTGCTGCTGTGGGAAGGGTTTGAAGTGGTGGTTGGCGGAGCATAAGAGAATCCACTCAGGGGTCTTTGATATCTGTAAGGAGAAACTGGACTAGTTTGTAGGCTTTCGGGTTGGGATGAGCAAGTGTTTATTGGAGTAGTATCACAATATCGAGAATCATCTGAGTCATCCGACATTGGAGAGTACTGTATGGACATATCATCCCTGAAACCAGAAAGGAGATTAAAAACACAAAGATCAAGTAAAAGAAATACACAAAAGAAGTAAGTTTTAAGTTCGAAGACGTGTTTAAGTTACAACACCCCATAGTAACAGAAGATGCATTCATTCGAGAATTTCTCGGGAATGGAAATTTGGCATATAGCATCCCTTGGGTTGCCACTGAGCAGCTTAGGTCGCATTTCCCAAATAAAGGAATTCAGGAGGCATACCATGATTCAAGTAGTGGGATTACCAAATAAGAAACCCTCTAATAGGCAGTCCTTTCCTAAAAACCTTAACGGATCAACAGAATAAGTTGTTGGATGTGGAAATCCAAGGAAGATGATATACCTTGGTAGAGCAATGCAATAAACCAAGATATTCAACGAAGCTAATATATGTGGTCAAATGAAGAATGCATGGTCTTAGTAGCTAGCTCAAACGCTGTTGTAACTCCAATGATACCAACAGACTTGGTAAAACTGAGACCCCAGTGACCAAAATTTTGAACAAAAGCAAGTGCAGCATTTGAACACACACGAATCGAATGCCACCAAAGCTCCATTACTCAGCTCAACCAGCCTTTGGCCTATTTACATGCGAATTGACACATCTATCATTTTACTCCTGTTGGTTGAGTTCGTACAAATGCATTTGCATGTATTCGCATAATGTGGTTTAGATGTAAGGATATTTGGTTCACTAAGGATATAAGTATGTCTGTATGTCAAATGATTTTACCATGGAATGTAATAGTAATCCGAAGCAAGATTTTAACATGGCGACAAGGTATCTTGTATCTTGTACTCTTCACCATAAGCATAACCTACCCATACCAAAAAGTTGGCATCCTTTCCATGTCCACAAGAGTTGCAAGTCAAGGATATCCCATCTCCATGTCCACAAGTTTATCATCCTTTCACTGTTACAAATCACTATCAACACTGCATCTGACAGCATAACCAAGGCAGGACACGGGATGGGGGCCACCAGGTGCAACCACATAAATAGTACCAATCTAAAACCTTAGAAGAGCAAAGGACATACAACAGAGCCGTTGAGGTCTGCTTCCATTCTAGAGGCATGAAACTCCTAAATGCCACGCCAGTGGCTCAAGCAAGTAGTACAGAGATTGGCGTTCAAAAATATGCAGTACATAGATTGTTTTTGAAGGAAAAAGTGGTTGATTTGTCTATGGCATAAAAGGTCCTTTGCTAGAATTTACGTACTTCCTGTTAGTATGAAGAAACAGATGTAATTCCTGTGAATTATAAGAACTAAGAAGTGTCACCAAAAGCAGTTATGGTCCTTAATGGAGTGTAGTCCATTTGAATTAATGAGCAGCATAACAAATTGAGAACCATACTGATTTTTAGTGCTGCCACAATTTTTTGTTGAATCCACCATCATATGCTCCCTAAATGTATTTAATTGTTACAGCTAGAAACGCACAAGACCCGCAGAGCCTAAATTTTGCTTTGCAAGAAGATAAAATTGACGGTCAGTATCACGAGCATGAACTCCAGAAGTAGAAGTCTAATGACAATCCATGTTTGACAAGCTTATGTCATTCCTTCCGTTTTTTTTTATAAAAAAAAAAACGGAAAAAGAAGCTTATGTCCTTCCCAGTTTTTCTTTGATTTAAGAATTCTCACCTGAGATATATTAAGTTGTCTGACCTAGCTGGAGATTCCATGAGGTTGTCAGGAAGGGGGTCTCCAACTGTTAATCCATTCAAACTCGACGCCATTATCTGCACAAAGAACCAACTTTAAAAGGGAAAATATAAAAAATCATAGTGAAATTTTCAACACATGAAAGAAAGGAAGGAAACGAAGAATATCCAAGTGACCAACAATAACACTACGATCACAAACCCAAATAAAAGAGCACAAGAGAGAAATGGAATAGTCCCAAATCACAATATTAGAGCACCATAAACCAAGAAATTGTATTTACAGGGATATCAAGAAACTCAGTAACAGAAATTGACACGACGATTAGGGCATAGATTTGGGGAGTAAGGTTGAAGTTAGACAAATCGCTTGTAAATTCATCATTTCTAGAGAGACAGAGAGAGAGAGAGAGAGCCACCTCGCTGAGATAGCGCTTGTGAGAGTGGAGATTGTCGAGATAAACCTCGTCTTCTGGATCTCTACTTCGCTTCCCACTCGGAGACGACGATGAGTTCGCCTCCGAACCCATTCTCATTCCTCTCCGTCTCTCTCTCAACCTTGAATTTCTCCCCAACCTCAAACAGAGGGATTCATGTAATCTAAATGAATTTGTAACGACAGCTATGTAATCCGAAAGTACGCTGTTAGCATCGCAGGCACAAAGTTGCAAGAAAGAAAGAAAGAAAACAAAGAGCAGATAGGGAGGGAGGGAGAATCTGAATTTCTGTTTCTTTTGTTTAGTAAAGTTTACAAGTGGAGATGATTGCTGCTGGTGTAGGTGTCTGTTAAACACCCATTCATGTAATTTGATTTTTAACCCTTTCCAAATTTTCATTCTTAAAAAATACTGTAACTAGTTATTTGAGTTATATATTAGTAACGAGACAGGCCGTTCTCTCGTATCACTGTCACCTTTAATTTAAAAAATAAATATATTACTTTTCAAATAAATACTTATTTTAAGAATCCGGAAAGGGACCGACTTTTTCCCGAAATTATCATTCATTAAACGGATAAAGCTTTTATACACTACCGTTTTTTGACAGAAAGAAAAACAATTTAGAAATTATCATTTTCCTAACACTTTTCACGATAATATTTTGGTTAAATGAGAAAACTCCAATTAAAACAAAGCTACAGTACATTTTCCGGGGATAAGCGAGGTCCCCTCAAACTCAATTGATAATCAAAATCTGTCATTACAATTGGAACAACATCAATCATATTAAAAAAAAATGTCCTTTTCGGTTTTTGTTGTTCTTGCAAGGCAAAAAGATGATACGCTTGACTAAAGTGGGGTGGGCCTGGCCCGCCTGGGAAAAACACTTTTTGCTATTAATGACGTCATCTTGTGATATGTGATTGGGTTTTGGAAATGATTGGGTTGGTTGTTGTATATATAGTACTCCTAAATTAACATTTGAAAGATAAATCCTTTTCTTTTGTTGTGGGAAAAAGGGATACGCTATCCCAACTGGGGGAATTATTAGGGCGTTAAAACTGTCGTTTTGATGAAAAACGAGTTCCCTAATCAAACCGACCTAGGAAATGAACACTTGTTGGAAAGAATTGGATGTGCCCTTCATAACATTTCTTAAAAAATAAAGATCCAACGAGAAAACCATGTCTGATGGGACTCGGGGATCCAGCGGCTATCCCCGCACTGCAGGAATTATAGGGCGTTAAAACTACGTCGTTTTGATGTCAAACGAGGATGCCACCAAAGTCAAACCGAGCCAAGGAAATAAACCAACCTCAGTGTTGAGAAAAATAATTGAGGCCCCGTTCCAGAACACCTTCTTAAAAAATAAATACTAACTTTTATATTTTCAAACTCAAAAATAATGTAAATGAAAAATAATTTTTTAATTTTTTTTTGCACTGTATTAAAGATCTCAATGAGATCTATCAAATAAGATCCATATTGATAGAAAAATTATTTGCGTAATCACATAATTTTTTAGCTTGAAATTGCCTTCTTAAAGAGTAAGTACTTATTTTTCTTTCCGGAACGGAGCTTAAGTGTTTCAAATTTCAATTTGTTTGAATCGGTGAAAAGATTTTAGTTCTCTGATCATTTTATCCTGAATGGTCATAATTAAATTTTGACTTTAGGCCTCCCGTTGATTAGTTCTAAGAAATACTGTATTTGATTTTACGACTTTCTTAGGGCTAATCAACGAGAGTCTTAGAGTCAAAATTTAATTATGACCCTTTAGAATAAAATGATCAAAAAAATAAAATCTTCCTACCGATTCAAACAGATTGAAATTTGGAACACTTAATTTTTTTTCTCAGCACTAAGGTTGGTTTATTTCCTTGGCTCGGTTTGGCTTGGGTGGCATCCTCGTTTTGGCGCCAAAACTATGTAACGACGTAGTTTTGGCGCCCTATAGTTCCTGCACTGCGGCCATAGCTGTTGGATCCCCGAGTCCTGTGTGATGTCTCAAGTGCCGTTCCGTTTTCTTAAACCTTTTTTTTTTTAGAAGGTAATTTTAAACTTAAATATAATGAAAATAAAAAATATTTTTAAAATTTTTTACACCATTTAAAAGATCTCAATGAGATCTATCAAACAAGATCCATAGTGGTAGGAAAATTATTTGCGTAAACACATAATTTTTGAGCTTAAAATTACCTTTCTTTTCTAAAAGTTCATTTTTTAGAATCAAGAACACCCCCTTAAACCAGCTATTTCAAAGCTCAAAACAAAATTGATCGTGGCGGGCACTAGGTGGTACTGTAGATATCACCCCAACAAACAAATCCTTTTCCACCGTACAATTTGGCTAACAACGTTTATGTTCAAACAAACAACCCAATACTATTTGAGCGCTAAAAGGGAAAAAATGATAACAAAAAAAAAAAAAAGGAGCAGGGAAAAGAGGGAAACCAAAGGCAGGCCTGAGGCCCCTAGCTCCCTGGAACCCCACAACCAAATACTCCAGGAAAAGATAACAAATCCCCTAATCGTTTAGTAGTTGTTGTATTTTTTTGAACTGCTCCCAATCGTTTAAACCATCAACAAAGGCATAGATGAAAGAAGACCTGATACAACACAAAGCAAGTACTTTTTTTTGGTTTGGCGACAAGAAGTGTTCAGATCAGTTTACGTGCATTTTAACTAATCTAATCATAGACAAACTATTTACGCCGAGATTAGGAGATTCACAAGAGAAGCAAAGCTTGCACTATGTGCAAGTAATTTTACGGCACCCAAATGGTGAGTGCAATCATTATCATGTCAGGATCCTGGCCACTGAATAGTTCACTTTATACTTGAAAATTTCTCACACCTTTACCTCTCTTTTTTTGGGACAAACGGCATTATTTCCCAGGTAATTAATTATAGTTTGTGACCCCATTTGATTTAGAAACATTTCAGCCTAGTAAGAAACAAAACTAATCACAAGCAACAACAGCGTAGGATATCTAAAGGCCTCATAGAGCATTGCATTTTCCAACAAACAAAAATACATTCGCCAAAAGAAAAATTCAACAACCTTCACATGCATGATTGACACAATCATCTCAACCTGTGACCGGTTTTGGTGATATAAGACTGATAGATCACAGAACCGAATAACTTCGACGCCGCTGGAGAGACAAATCAGCAATGGTGATCTCTAGATTCTCTACATTACAGAGCATAATTAACATAAAAACTTACAAGCTAGTAGTATACTCCACAATTTTACAACAGCTAGCTCAATTTTTTTTACCTCGAGGAGACAGGATTCAGAATCTTAGTGAATCCATTAAGGGCCCCATAACCCTTGGAGCTGAACCCTAGACATCCGAGCAACCCTTGTCTGTACGGCAAATAGGTCCTCTTCTTCATCTCCTCCGCCTGTGCCCTATTTGCAGTGTAATGCAACTCATGAGCCGATGCCAGCTTCGCCATGCAGTTGGCAGGTTTTGCGGCAACCCCATTTTTCATCCGAACCATTTTGTTTTCCTTGTGTTTTTCTGTGTGCATGCGATTCTTATCCTTGTCATCTCTTGAAGAGAATGAGAATGGCGAGATAGATGACGGAGCTAGTTTCTTCTCTTTCATTGGCGAAAACGTGATATTGGGCCAGAACTTGTCCTTCTTGTTACCTCCACCTTCGCTTTTGCTTCTGTGCAATAGATCCTTCAAAAATATCCACTTCTTCGAGTTGCTTCCAGAAGACGAAGACCTTGAAGACGAAGACGAACAGGACAGCGTCGTGTCTATTGGCGGAGTCCCACCCTTTTTATTCTCATCAACTTGTTTTGACTCAAATGCATTATCGTCTTGCCAAAAGAACTGCTCCGTTCTAAGCCGTGACATCGATCTGGTTTTTCTGTCAAGAGATATGTTGCGTGAACTAAGATCCCTCCCTCTCGTAACCGAATCTTGACTATTTTCACAATAGGAATCCTTGATGATGTTGCCGTTCTCTTTGTCTTGCTCATCTTCAACTTCCAGATCTAACACCGGAGCCAAGGTCTGCAGGGGAGACGAAAGCTTTATCGGTCGGATCTGACCGTTCAAGAACAACTTGTCCGCAGACACCATCGATTCATTAGGTATGGAAGCGTTTGGTGAGAACTGAGAAGAAAAATCGAAGTCGATCGATCCAGACATGGTCGAGGAGTCAGTAGAGTAGAAAGCAATAGTAGTAGTAGTGGTTGGTTTAGAAGATGGAGGAGCTAGGAGGGAAAGTGGATATATAAGACGAATTAATTAAGTAGTGCATGCATTGGACTGGAGGGTGCACCGAAGAAGTAGCCGGAGGTGGGGTCACGGCCGGGATTTGAGTACTGATTGGCACATGTGCCGTCGATTTCATCTTCTGATGAGGTGGTACTGGTGGATATATTAATTTGGAAGGTTTTGGGCATTGTTTGGTGACCAAATTAAGGTCTGGTTTGAAGGCTTTTGGTTGGCCATTGTTAAGTGTTTTTTTTTTGAAAGGTGCATTGTTGTTGTTGTTGTTGGAGTGGGAGGGAATGAGAACGCATATAGCTAGGCTAGGCTAGGCAGTTACCCCTTATATGTTCTACTATCAAGTATATATGTCAATAGAAACACTTGTCTTTTTGTATTATAATTCTATTAATTCTAGCGTAAAGATCAACACTTTGTTTGGTTTTGAGTTTTGAAAAATTGTTTTTGATGTAATTCTAGTGTAATAATTGCATCCTTATTACTCATCGGTCATACCGGCACCATTAGGAAAAAGAAGCCAATAATGCTCATCATTTTCTCTTTCTATACAACAAGTCTCATGGTTGATCAACAAGACCGGTACTAGTATTTGAGAAGAATTATTCAATCAAAATAAATTCCCAATCTATTTTAAATTTTAACCTCTTTGTGTGAGTGAGTGTGTGTGTGTGTGTGTGTATATATATATATAAAACTTCTTATTAAAAAATATTACTCCCTCCGTTCCAAATTGATGGTCATGTTCGGTCTCTAATGCAAATTTTAAATTGTTAATATCTTCCAATCTATAATGAATTTCATGAGCAAGTGGATCGAAAAGTAATAAATTAAGAAAGAGTGAGATAAGTGAGATTAACGGTTGGCTGGTAAAGTGGGTTGCTTGTTGGCACGTTGTTTCGTAACTGATCATCAGTAATCAGGCTCTCAAATACTCCACTGAGTTGCCTCACTAAAGAAAGAACCTTCCCATAGACGTTGCAAGAGAGATTATTCAATCCTAATGTGGAAGTTTTTTAATAACTCATATGCTCAAGTTAGCTTACGCGCAGACCGGCAGACCGCAACTCAATCGATCAATTTCGAAGGTTCCATTCTAGAAATGCTGGATAATATATTCCCGTTGTAGAATTCCATTCATATACAACTTGGGGACCTAATGCGGCTATCCAGGCCGTCTCATTTGGATAATCTTGTGACATTTTCTTTAACATGACATCAATAGTTTGCACAAACAGCTAGCCAGATTATTTTATCCATGTAGTCAACTAGACTACAGTATATATTTAATAGCTTTGCTTATGCAACATCGGATCACTTGTTTATGAAAAATTATTGATTGATTGCATGAAATTAAGAGAGAAGTTCATTTATCTAATAAATTCCCTTAGGGGAGGGCATAGTCTTCATTTATCTACTGAATTACTACTGAATATGAGCATTGGTAATCGTTTTGTTTTGATATCTACAATTCACCATGGATCATGGATGGGAATTTATGAAGAGAACAAAATAAAAAAAACCTAACTGGCCGGGTCCTATTTTTTGATCTTTATAGATATTTTCTTCTTTTATGTTATTCGATATATATATATTATATTACTAGCGGATGAGCCCGTGCCTAAAGGTACTCTGCAACAAAACACTAAACAAAATCTAAACTAACAATGAATCATTTTTCCTCTCAACTAATCTAATATGACTCCTTCCAAGCGAGATTATTTAGCCAAGCCGAGAGAGAGAGAGAGAGAGAGAGAGAGAGAGAGAGAGAGAGAGAGAGAGAGAAGAGAGAGAGAGAGAGAGAGAGAGAATTCTTTCCAAATATATTAACAGGGATCATTCTTTCCAAAAATAAAATATTTACATCCCTAGGACTATTTGATCTCATCCGTAGAATTTATAGGAGTACAGGGCAACTTTGGACCGTTGAATTTATGTAGTACATAAGGTTCATATACTGAGCTAACTTATTATATAGATACTCCATCTAAGATCATGGCAAAATATGGTGATGTTTTTTTTTTTCCTTCGGAAACAATGATGACAATAAGAATCTACACATTTTTAGCAACAATGGCATGCATGCCTGAAGCAATAATATTAATAGAACAAAACTCCAACAATTTCATGAGTATAAAATAGAAAACCCTCATGCTCGTTAAAGGAATCCCAACCCTCAAAACCGCATTAATGCCTCCGGTATATTAACAAAGAGAAAATTTTATTTACGGAGAAGCTATTAATAAATTTTTCTCATTAACAAAACAAAAAAAAAAAAATTCACAAAAGAGAATGAAGCAGCTGTGCCTTTTCTTCTCTTTCAAAAACTAGAACTTGTGGGACTATTCTCGTTGTACTCCAGATAAGACACCTGCCTCTGCATCCTCATTTGCTCGTAGAATTTAGCTATGAACTGCTCTGCCTTCGCATCAATCCCTTCATCTTCACAAACCTCACAATTTTCATCATCACCACCATTGGAAAAACTCTTCCTCCCTTCATCATATTCATACTTGTACCGACTCAAAAGCTCCTTGTTGTCGTCGAAATTGAAATCAAAATCAACTTGTGGATTAATGCAGGGGATGTGAGGAAGCCGAAAACGGAGGGAGGAGGGGCGGCGCATCTTGACGTTGATGATTGGGGTGTCGTCCAACGAAAGCTCCCGCTCTCCGTAATAGATTGCGGCGCGTTGAGCTGAAGATTGTCCGATCAAACCACTTTTGAGGAATTTGGGGAAGAGACGTCGGAGATCGAGCATAAGTCCAAGTTTGAACACCCCGCCTTTCCTTGCCCATAACAAGGCTAGGCGAAGGAGGTTCCATGCTCTGTTAGCAACACCTGATTTCTTCTTCTGCATCATTCGAATTTCAAGAGATTATTCGCACAGAAACGCTTGATTTTCGGAAGAGTTTTGGGGCAGCGAAGGAAATTGTATCAGCTTTGAGGGAGTTTTTTCAGCTTTTAGATAGATAGATAGTGAGAGGAGAAGAGAAGACACTGGCTATATATTCTGGGGTGTGAGAAATGATACGCGGTGCGTGTGTGTATGTGAGAGAGAGAGAGAGGTTGGTGTGTGTTGTGGTCCAACTTGTGGAGAAGCAAGCGATGGACGGTGGACTTTCAAGAGCGGACACGGCTGTACGCGGGCAAATATTCAAAACTACGGCCCTTCTCTTTCCCAATAACCCAAATGAGCTGTTAATAGGTACACCCCACTACCATATGCACCTTTATAACCAAACCAATAAAAATCGTAACTAAACTATTGAGAGGTGTAACCAATCTATTGAAAAACGTTAACCAAACCTTTGAAATGCATAACAATTGAAGGAAGTGTTGGATTACATCTCTCAATGGTTTGGTTATGTCTTTCAATGGTTTGGTTACGCCCCTCAATGGTTTAGTTACGACTCTCAATGATTTGGTTGTAAGGGTGCATATAGTACGGGGTGTGTACTGTAGCATTTCTCTAATAATTAGAGAAAAACATGGAAAAAAAACCACATACTCCAATACATATTTTACAATTTCACACATTATTTATTTATTTCAACAACACTTTTTAAACATTAACAACAGCCCAATGGACTGTTTTTAGCATTCTCCTTTTTATGGTATCTTGACTACGGAGAAGTTAATCACTTGTTTGGAGAAGGGAAAAACCTTAATTAGTAAACTACTGAAATCATGTTTGTCGAAGTTGCCTCCTAGCTCAATTGGATGAGCATGTAACAGACGGTTCATTTAGTGAAGGTTCAAACCCCATCCAAACTCCCCTTTTCTCTAGGAGATACGGAGTAGTATAGAGTAGGATTTTCTTGGTTAAAAAAAAAAAAAAAAGGTTCAACTCTTATGAAATTTCACCCGATCATGTTTCTATAATGTGTCCGTTTATTTATATATATAATAAAAACAAGTCTACAAGTCGATCGTTTGTTAACAAAGTTTAATTTCACTCATCAAGTACTAGAACTTGTTCTACTTTCTGAAAAATACTAACTGTACTACTATATTTTCATCGTGTTATCCCATGAAACATGTCCGAATCTCAAGTTTTATTGAATTTTTGTGACTGAAACTTTAAACCAAGTGGACATTGAAAAGCTTAAATTCATTCAAATGTAAGAAAAAGTTGAATGTACTTTTTATGAGAAGGGAAATTGTGTTATTTTATTTGACGCGGGCTTTTTAAAACTCTTGTCCATGAAGTTTCATCATGGAAGGATCCTCCTCAATGCTCTTGAGATCAAGGAATGACCGAATGAGCTTCGGTGCATCATCACAATTAAAGGTCATTTAGGACATTCTGAATGAGAAAAAATGATGGAAGAAGCGGGACCCCCAGCCAGCCAATTACACATTGTCGTTGTGCTTGTACAAGTAAACTTGCTTTTCTTCACCTATGGAAAGACGCATTAGCCCATAATTAATTTGGAATTTACTGGCTCCCCTACATATTATTGCATTTGGTCATGACATTAATCAAACCCTTATATTGGGGTGATAAGTAGGAGTATATTTTTTTACTGGGTCCATATCATATGGCTGAGGAGAGTCGCTAGCTAGCTACCCAAGCAACTAATGAGAATAGCCATGCACCGATCGAGGCCGACGACCAAGAGGGCAACTAGACAGACCCCTTCTTGGCCCATGAACGTGTACAGGACAGGAGGACGTACGAATTGGGCAGAGGCAACTACATAACATGCGTGGGATTGGCCCGATTGGGACTCTCCAGTCCACTACCTTACAAATACTACTTCTCGGACACCGGCCGATAGGAGGACCGGAGAGTGTATTTATTCCAAGTAATACCTTACCGTTTTCTTGAAATTTGATGAATGGTTGTAAGATAGGTATGTAACATTAGCATGCCGTAAGGTAATGGAAGCCAACTTTGTTTGATCTCGATTGGAGGACCTAAAAACCGCATCTACCGGGGATAAATACTAGATAACTGCGGCCCAAAAAAAAACTGTACACCCCTCTTCATCACTGTGATGAAATGCTTATTTACTAGTACTCCACTAGTATTAATCCCATTTCCACCAACATGCACCAATATTACATTTCTATACATATTTTTTCCTAAAAACAAGCAAATTTTATGTACCTATATTAAGAACGAAAAAAGTAGTTATTAAACCAGAATCATGAACCTCAGAACATTCTGAATGCCCTTAATGCCATTGGTCAACCACAACTCCGGCCCAGTACTCAAACATATATTATATGTCCCCCTCCCTATATATAAATAATGGAAACCACATCAAACACCCTCTCCCCCCAAGTCACCCTTCCAATGCAGGGCAAACCCCCCTTAACAAGAGGGCCTTTATTCTCTCTTCCTATCTTCAGATGGAAGACAAATCAACCACCACCACCACCGGTATCATAGCTCCAACCACCCCCACCGCCGCCAAAAATGGCAAGACTCCTCCTCTCGATGGCGAGAAGAACAAGAAGAAGAGAGGCGCATTCACCCTCTTCAAGGCAGCGACGCTCCTAATTCGCCGCCGACCAGAAGGGAAGCCAAAACCTGAGGTGCCTTCGAAGGTCACGTGGAAGAAATTTGTCGGGTCAATCCGCCCTTTCCATCTCCAGGACAACCAATCCCCGCGACCGTCTGCTCATTCAATTACAGCCTCACCCACCGTTGAACAACGGTCTGACGACGTGTCTACCCCGCTGCCACCATCACCACAAGCCATTATTAAACCCTCCTCCGCCAATTCTGACGACGGAATGAGCCAATATGGTTCGACAACCAATCTCCAGGAACTTGACAAGGGATCACAGAGCCGATATGCTTCAGCTGTTAATCTTCAAGCAGTTGCTAAGCAAGGTGAAACTGATGGGGGAGATGATGGGATTAGTAATAATAATGTGGGGGACGAGATGATTGATTCGAAGGCCGAGGAATTCATTGCTAAATTTTATCAGCAGATGAGGGTTCAACACTTGGAGAAGGTCGAACGTTACAACAAGATGATGGTGGCACGAGGGTAATTACGTAACATGATCAGGAGGCCGGGACGATGGGTATATATGAATGTAAACGTTCATACATACATGCATATTCACGTAATATCTCTTCTAATTTGTTTAATTATTCTATTTAGGTCTGAAAGTTTGGGCCTAAATATTACTGTATGTTTTGAATAAAGAAGCAATGAAAATCTGGAAAATTAAGGAGGAAGAAAAAAAGAAAAAAAGGGGGTTCATTGTGTGGTGTTGTAATTAATATCAGTATAAGCATTTGAAAATGACACGAAATCCCAAAAAAGTCACTCATTTTGGAACGGAGGGAGTCTATATCATGAACGAACAAGGGAATTTTGACATAGTAGAAAGAACCACCGGCCTCTTTCTTGATACTTGAGTTTCTTTTTCTGTTCAACTTTCACGTACGTTGTTGCTTTGTGCGACAGTCGTATCTTTGTACCTTAGCTTTTAGTACTACTACTACTAACTTTTTAGCTGTAAGGTCATCTTGCTTATGCTTGGCCTCCCTCCTAGCTATTAGATTCTGGCTTTGTGAGGGAGGACTACAATCTTACGGAGAGTATCGTAATGAATCAAAAGCACACAAATTGCCTATCCGTTTTGATCGATAATAAATATTCCTCTTCGACAAAAACCAAACCAAACGAAATCACATTGCCAAACGACCCCATGGTTGGACACCTCTACAACGGCAATGGTCACTGCGACAAACAAGGGAAGGAAATTGGAACTGTACCCTGAGCCTCATACAAGAAAAACCTGCACGCTTTTTTCAATTTTGTAATTTTTTTTCTTTGCGCTCGTAAAGTGCAACATCTTTTTCTTTTTTTCTTGGCACGGTAAAGTTCAACATTGTCTATGCTACAGAATCACTGGCTTCCCACGACCCCAATTCAGACAAGTCTCCTTTAGGCCTAAAATAAAGCGTTACATTGATATAGTTTGGAAGCAATCCCTCTCAGAAAATGGTTGTGGTGGTGGTGGTGGTGTGTGTGTGTGTGTGAAGTAGGAAGTAGGCTAACATAGTAGTGACTGTTCAAAGAAAGATACAGTAACTTATTTGATGCAAATCCAACATCAACCAGAAGTAGAGAGCTTTAGATGAAGATTGAGATCTACATCCCCCTCAGGCAATATACCAGAAAACTGACTATAAGGTGGAGTGGCAACATCAGAAGAATGTATTGGCCGCCCAATATAAATCGGAGAGGGAAAACAAGCAGCGGCACTAGAGTCGGTTAACACTTTTGGGCATGGGGGGTTTGAGGGTACTGATGAAGATGATGGCGACGACGACGTGCCTGAGCGGGAGCTAAGAGCAATTAGCGGACGATTGCCCGGAAATTGGGCCCGCTTTGCTCTTTGACGCTCTCTCTTGTGTGCATTTTGGTGGCCTCCTAGTGCCTGAGAGTTGGTGAATAATCGATCACAGTACTGACACTCGAATTTCTTGTTTTCTGATCCCCAGTGTCCTGTTGTTTTCTCTCTTCCTACTTCATTGCCCTCACTCAGCTGAAAACCAAATAGTTTGAATGCTGAAGCCTCCCTCGTATTGGTGGGGTTAAAGCTTTCCTCCTCCATGACAGATGGAGAGGGATGGAGAGGGAGCTGAATTCTATGAAGCCAAAGGGCCTATATTTATACCAAAATGACAGCATAGCTAGACCTCATAATACTCGATTCGTTGGGTCGGATACCACAATCCATACCTCACGATGACATATTAGCAAAAAGTTGCACAATGATAGACCCCAAAAGAGGCTACACGTGACAGACCTCAACGCAACTGCACGTGAGGGGATGCTAAGGAAACATAGTCCCACATTGTTTGGAAGTGGAATGGATAATAACATGAAGTACCTCTTCACTCGTTGCCAATTAGTATTGAGTTGGACATAAAAGTTTCCACAGTATGTTCTTGTTCATTACAGTGGCTGCAAATGGGGGGTGCATTTCAGTCGTCTTGGTCTGAAAGAAGTCACCACAAACTAGTGCACTATTTTTTCCAGAGTTCGAGTCCACGGGCAAAGCGACACGTATTTGGGTACCATGCATGCATGTTAGCTGCTTCATGACATGACGAGACACAAACTGTCTGCCATTGGTGTGTGCGTGAGATCAACAAGGACAGATTTTCATGTCAAATCTTTAATATATATTAGCCCCTAAAATCTCCCAAGAGACACTTCAAAATTTAGCATCAAACGTACGTGTACGGTGCTCAGAGAACCATTTTTTCTCTTTTCTTAGCAGATTCTTCAAACTTTTAATACTGTATTTTAAGAATTGTTTTTCACTTTCTTATTTTTTGGTGCATTCCAAGTACTAAAAAAAAAATTTGTAGGGTAATTTAGAATTCGATGGTTGTTTCGTACAATTGCAATATTGCATGCAGAGTGGAGACTATTATGTTTCTGGTCATAAGCTCAATGAATACAACTTAGAAAATATGAAACAAACTTCCCATGACAATCATGTAGTGGTGTAGGCTAGAAGTGAGGAATTCCATCTAACAGAGCTTATCCTGCTCTAGAACATCCTGCTAATCTTGATCTGCCCGTTTCTTTATTCCGACAATGCGGTGCCCAGAAAAGGACTCTTGGTTTATTGTATCTGGGACAAACAGGTTAGGCTAGCTCTAAAACCCACTACTGGGGCGTTAATGGCGTCAAATCATGGAGTGTGGGATGAAAACTAACCCTACAGATATGGGTAAAACTACAGGTTAAGAATGTCGTGGCAATGGGCCCAGAATAACCTTTAAAACATTATAGTGATAAAGCATAGACAACCCGTTAAATCTGTAGCTTCTTATACACATGAACCAATGTAGTCGAGCAAAAGAAGTCCGCCTTGCAAACGTGAGTGAGTGCGAAGAATAATGGATGAGCAATCTTACTCTCACTTTTTATGGAGTTGATTGAATTCTCATGACTCAACTACCATGAACTGGCTGGCTATACGTTGCTTGACTGGGCTTAACCTTTAGCGAGCTGAAGAAACAATTGGAACCGAATCTAACATAAAATCTATTATCCTCATGTTAACGAATGCTTGGTCACATGAAAAGAAGAAGGGAAAACAGGAAAGTGAACATAATAGATTTCAACAAGCTATGGCATGAGAAGATTTACCATTTTAGCTTTAGAAGATCATGGGACATCAAAGTACAAGGAACAACCGCTAGTGCCCTTATCTTGCGCTTTTCAGATCTCACATTTCATGTCTACATTTAATCTTGCGCGGGAAACCAATTCCCGAAAAAGCTCCCCACTTTCTTTTAAGGAAGACCCAGCTATGTAGCTGTGGGTGCTTTTCAGGGGTAGCTTTTCCCTTTCTGAGCTGGAAGGGTGCGACTAACCTGACTACTAGTCTTACTGCTCCCTTCTAAGTTTGGCCCCCATAAATTCCCTGTCCCATGCAATCTCCACACCATGTGTAATCTAGATTTCTTCAGATCGTGTTCAACAATGAGTTTCAATGTCGACCGTATTGAACATTATACCCATGGCCATCACCTTTATAGGTATCATATGATGTTGACAATATAGGTGACACCACCACCACCACCTAATGGACCTCACATTACGCAATGTCGTAGGTTTAATTGTTTATCCGTGCCTTGTGATTTGGGGGCTTGCTTAGAGGTACAAGATTGAGGTGCATGTACACATTCATACAAGATTCCAACCGCATGTAATATGTGAGGTTCCTGAGGTACATCAGGAATGGTACCATAATCCTAGGCTTAGGTTCTTGCCTCTTTGCTTTTGAACTATGGTACTTCTTGGGCTTTTGGGAACAATGTTTAGATTGCAGATATATGTGTATGCAAATCAAAAAACATTCGCTACATGGGTGAGGAAAGTAAGTAGTAGTTGACTACCACTAGTAGGTATTAGCCATTAGCCATTAGGTAATGCCTAGAAATACAGTGTGCAAAGAAAATTTTAACCTACGGGAAGACTTACCTAAAGTTACATGAATGCAGTATCCTAAAAAATTAGATAATCGAAACGAGTCCTCGGTTGAAGTATGATAAAGAAAGGATGAGGAGAAATTTACATGAAGTTAGTTCGATGGGGCTGTTTTCTACACTTTGTGGCATGTTTTTAGCATTAAGCTTTAGATTACGCTTAGGGTAGTAAGTTCTTTAACGAAATGACATCAAACTCTTGTTTGTATGTTACTTTAAGTAGTGGTTTGTGCCTTCAAATCACAATCAACCAACCATTTCATCCATTTTTCTATACTTTTGGGACTGTTTTCTACGCTTTGTAGCATGTTTTTAGCATTAAGCTTTAGATTACGCTTAGGGTAGTAAGTTCTTTAACGAAATGAGATCAAACTCTGGTTTGTATGTTACTTTTAGTAGTGGTTTGTGACTTCAAATCACAATCAACCACCCATTTCATCCATTTTTCTAATTTTTTTTGTGTGAATTTTATGCAGTCATCTTCCAAAGTAAAAGAAATAAATATCTAAACTAAATGAACTACTAGATATCACTGTTTCTCCGTATTGTGAAAGGAATGGTTAGGACGAAATTCTTAATTTTTCAAATCACTGCTCTATAAGAATTTTACAGGACGGGATTTATGATTAAAAAAAAAAAAAACCTTAAAGGTCTATGGAGTACTAAAGAAGTGGAATATTGACATTCCTCTAGTTTTCTGATTCAATCAGCAGAAGAAACTCTAACTGTCTACTTGTTTTGTGATTCATCAGGCAAAGAAACCCTGCTTAGCCTACTTGGTGACATCCTCGCGTCATTAGTCCCGACCTTCCTTCCTCCTGCTCGACGGTGGCTTGAGCCAAAAACTGCTCTTTGAGCAAGCATTTTTCCCAGGTGGCATTCTACATTTTCTCTGTAGTTTGACATTCTTTCAGCTGCACAATCTTGGTTGCTACCAGTGTTGCCGCACGAAATTTCATCCCTCGCTTTTTCAGTAGCCATAGTCCTCAAATCGTGTCGTGAGCAGAAATGACAGATTGCTTTGAATTTGTATCTGTGTTGGTATTCTCTTGCATAGATTAATTGGGTGACTAATCGGGCAATGGTAGTGCAATAGAAAGTAGGGGCAGGAAGAGATTTGAAGCAAAGTTTAGAATGGCAGAAAGGGTATACTTTGGTCCATGTATTCCTTTACCAAGCGAGGGAGGTTACGTATCTTGGGAAATAGAAAGTTCTGTTGGTAATAAAGCATTTATTTTTCTATCTTCACTTTACTATGACGCAACATGCCAACTCCTTTTTACAAACAATGATTATTTAAATTTAAATTCATCAGCTTTCCCCACAGGTTGTATGTTGATGTCATATTCAGAAAGGTGACAGGGCATTAAAGTCTTTATGCTTATACTGGGAAACATTTGCAAGTTGTGAAACACACTGCACTAGCAATACAATGCATAATGAATGTCCATTAGGGTCAGTACATCTCATACTTTCCCTGTATTATCAGCGGCCAAATTTAATGAGGTTAAATAACATACCATTACTTCCCACATGTCATCTTACTGTATCTTTCTGTCCGAATGTAAGTTTGAGAAGCCCCGAAGATTTCACAAGCTCACCAATTTTTTGTGCAGCGGCAGCCAAAGTGGCATCACTTTTGCAGAAAGCAAACCTGATATATCTTTTCTGATAGCTATAATCTGCTGGAAACAATTTATCCAAATATAAGTTTCTGTGAAAAAATCCAGATCCTGGTACAGCAACCACCCCCGCTTGTTTAATTAGTTCCTCAACAAATTCCACCTGAAAGCGTTAAGCTCTATGTTAATCCACCAACATATAAAAATCACAACATTAATCAAATGAAGAAATGAAATACTTCAAGTTCAACAAGTTTTGCCTTCAAGTACATGGCTAGAAACTGATTAAATGGCTTATATGAATGACTACAAAAAAACAACAGGGTGAATCTTGTTTCCTGGACTCAAACAGTTGTGCTCGTGTTTTGGCCCATAAACCATTACAGCACATACACCAAATTTGTGTTTGGTAGATTTTGATATATGAGTTCTGGTTGATATAAAAGATTTAGTAGCATTTTTTTTAAAGCTTTTTCCGGCTAAAATCAATCTAGCACTCTATATCTTCTGGTACAATATGAAAACTATGAAACAGATTAAGGAGAATATAAACGAATCATACCAACAAGTACGGCAAGGTGCAATAGATCCAACCATGAAAGGGGAACATTGTAGTTTTGTCATCCTTGAGCAATTTATGGGCTAAATGCCCAAAAGAGCGTACCCAATGCACGAAGCTCCCACATAATAGGGGCTGTTATAACATAATATTGAACTTCAACTTTGTGCTGTATAAGTAAACTAAGAAATGGAATAGCAATATGTAACTTAATTTCAAAATAAATTATGCATTTATATTAAACACTATTGGAAAAAATAATGAATTTATGTTGGGGTAATACAGCACATAGCTGACCCTCCCCAGAACTGGCTATAGCGGGAGTCTCATAGAGTGGATTGCCCTTTATAATTGGAATAATATTCTTAAATGGATTAGACAGCGTCACAGCAATCACACCTAATCATGGAAATAAACACAAAGGCAACAAACACCTATTCTTGAACTTGTAATATGATTGGACTAAGTCAAGAAGATACATACATCAGATACCACGCAATTCTCCGGAAGCTCCACAAAAAGAAAAAATGAACCCTCAGGCTTAAACTGAACCTGGAAACCAACCCCAGAAAGCAACTTGACCGTGTAATCTCTTCTTGATTCATAATCCTAAGCACCACGCATTAAAAGATAATTGGCATAAATATGATTACACATTTCTCCAATAACGGCGCAATTGCACACAATCAAATTGACAAAGCCTGGAAAAGGTAGTTCTTTAGTCCTACCCTTCGCAATAATTCAAAGTACTCTAAGGGGCTTCTCAAAGCAGTCAAGGCAGCTTCCTGGAAAGGTGCTGGAGCAGAGTCTGTTAGTTTGATATGGATATTTCTAATAGCAGATGCAATACAAGCAGAAGCAACTGCCCATCCAACCCTCCAACCTGACAGGGAACACACACATGTTGACAAAATGCAGATCCAAAATGAGCAAAAGAAATCTTTTCCAACTAGCAGTAAACAGACAATGTACGAATGGTAGAGATACTTCAACAGAATCATAGAAGAACAGGTAATCTCCCATCCTTTGCAGCTTATGGAACAAGTCTGGTAGGTAAGGTATTGAAGCATGCCTGTAACACTGTATGTCTTTGACAATGAAGAGGTAATGATAGTTCGTTTTTGCATTCCTGGAAGTGAGGCCAACGATATATGTTTCTTCTTGTCATATGTTATATGCTCATATACCTGGAAAAAGAGATCCAGAAAACTTAAAAGACCAAATTGCAAATAAGTAATAACAGCAGATAATGGGAAAGATATGCTATCAAATTCAGCAACTTCCATGCTTGTTTATTTTTCCTTGGTTATTGGCAGTTCCAGTCAAGCAAAAACAATCCATTGCATGTAGAAGGCAGTTTAGGAGACAGTAGATTTCACTTATTAGGGATTGCATTGATGTTCAGGTCTTGAAAGAGAATAAGGAATCAGCACCCAGTCCATGCAAGATTTCCTAAAAAGATGATTTGATCAATTACTACTACGTCTGTTTTCTTCATAATCTATTATTTTATTCATCTATTTCTGGAATAGAATTTTTCTCAGTCGACCATATGGCAAGGCAGACAAACAATGCATGTTTCTATTCGTAGTACTTGGAACCATGCCAGTGAGAATGCCTAATGGTAAGATTTCTCGTCCTAATTAATTCAGTAGTACTCACCGAGTTCCACAGAGAAACAAAAAAGGTAAAAAAATAAAAAAACAATCTTTCAACATTCCATCAATTACCAACAGCAACTGACAGATATGATGATTATCCATAGTTTCCCATTATTCCTCCTTCCTGACTCCATTTCTTATCCCGATGATATGCGACCCTCTTTTTCTCTTAAATTATGATTTGATGAGGCGTATATGACCTGCGTCAAGTAATAACAAATAATGATTTGGTGCAGAGTGCATGAAATCCATCTAGTAGTAAACAATTCCTCTCTTTGACAAACAGTACTCCATAAACAATTACAGCCTCCAAGTTTGACCGCGAATCATATTGCGATTGAAACTTACTATTACAGATGAATCAATGAAAGACACAATTGCATGTGTTTCAAATGTGTAGAAAATTTACTCAAAGCAAGTCTTCCCCTCTCGTCTCATAGTTGTGGTATGTGTATCAAACCCCACCTTTCATAAATTGTCTCCCCATTTACAAGTTACAGGAAACTAAAATTTAACGTATGTTCAACTTCAAAGCCACAAGGCGCATGGAATAACTATAATGTCAAGCACAGAATCGCTAAATATGCATAAGCAAATTGACTTTTTCATACTTCATCTGTTATGGCCAGTAAATCCCTGGTGTGGCAAGCTCCAGCAACTGTCTCAAGCTCATCCTTGGTGAAAACTTTTCCAGTTGGATTATGAGGGCTGTGCCACAATATATCAGTGCATTTCCAACTATGATACAGTAACGCCATATTTACAAATGTTCCAGTGAACAGTTCTATAAACTCAAACTATCTTTTCCTATTAGGCAGCATTGAGAAGCTTGCTGTCTGTGCATTATGCACAGTTGTTTTCGATTGGGAAACAGTTGATAAATTGCATACTTCCATGGATCTCAAACCAGTACCAATTTCAGCCAACCTGGAAACTTAAGTTCCTTGGAACAAAATTTACAACCACATAAGTACAAAGATAAAGAAATTATGCCATCTCACGAGGAAAACATTACTGTTGGGTGGAGGAAAGAGGGCTACTTGTTCTCGGCAAATCTTTTATCAAACTTCCAGTCAGACAAGCCTTGCATATTTTGGTTTGGAAGTACTAACGTTGTGGATTTAATACCAATTCATTGAGTTTGTAGTGGAAGGAGAGAGAGCTATTAAGTATATAGACAATGCTTTGATTTGAAAATTGACACTCCAGATAGTAAATTTCAATATTCCATCCACTCAAAATCTGTAAAAGCTAAAAAACACGATAATATGAGTCCTAGAACAAGCCTCGCGAGGGGAAATTTTATACAGATAACACTATACTGCTAACTTAGGATCATGACTTCCAAACGACTGTGGTTCATCTGTTCTGTCAAACAACAAGCTGCTCTAATATGGGAATATTATATGCCGATGTGTTTCGTGCTTGTGAATATCATAAGTTCCCAAGTTTCCATCATATTCCAAATCCGCCTTTCAAAAGATGAAAAAAAAAAAAACAAGAAATTTAATCACCTGTTCAATACAATAGCTTTTGTTTTAACAGTTAAGGACTTCATGAGTTTATCTGCATCCAAAGTCCAGCAAGGTGGGTCGAGTGGCACGTATACCTGTTTCCGTTTTCTTAGTTAAAAAGGTAGGGATAGTATAGTTCTGACACAAAACGACAATGCTTGCATTAGAATCAACCAGATCTACGTTGAAAGGACAATGCATGGAGATATCTCTCAGTGAACCAAAAGTATCTTACTGGGACGCCTCCAGCTAATTTGATGCATGTTTCATATGTCTCATATGAAGGATCAAACAGTACAACTTCATCACCCTTGTCTAATACTGCCAACAAAAAAACGTGAATATACAAGAGTCATCGAAATGAACCATAAGACTCTGACATAATAAACCATCTAAGATCAGAAAACATACACGCAAACATTGTTGCCGCAAATGCCTCGGACTGACCGCAGCAAATAGCTATATCCGTTAGAGGTTCAACATCTAATCCATGCATGTACTTTATGATCTTTGCCACATGATCACAAATTCCTTGAACATGCCTGGTGTAAACCAGGAAAATCATCAATTTATGACCAAAAATAAAAATAATCACGTGATTTACAAAGATCTTGATCCCTTGTCGTGTCTCATATGCTCTCCAGCCCTCTTTAATGTCACATTATGGTGGTGTGAAATAAGTGTCACGTTGACTATATAAACATTATACGAGTATACAAGCATGCCAATCATAAACTGTATGAGAAGAAATGGCATCTAAGAATGGAAATTACCAAATATGCTGCGAGTGTCCAATTGTCATAACTGATGTATTGAGAAAGATCAACCTGCTAGTGCAGTTGCATTCACAATAGGAGAATATAAACCTCTGTTTCATAAGCAAAGTTACAAGGCTTTGTGGTTTTAGTACGAATGTTGGAGTGTAGTTACCAAGGGGAGTACAGTAGGAAAAGTTTTATTATGAGGGTTCATATTTATGTAATAAACAAGTGTAGCTTCCGCACAAGAATTTTTGGTGGGAAAATCTATTAAATATTTGTGGTTTCTAGTTTGGTTTCTGAAAGATGTACAATATGTCTACGTGTGTATATAAAGCAGCACTCACTTCAAAATATTACTTGCATAAGAGCAAGTCCAGTCCACTGATCCATTTTCGAGACTCAAGACACATTACAATTGTAGTTCTCAATTTCTTCTCTGCTCATTTAAAAATTCCTTGATTTCTTTCCAAGACTCAACTTTCCCAACAAATTGCATTCTTTAATTTCTGAAATATTTATCAAATATCAACACTGGTCTTTCAAGGTAATCTAAATAACTTGAAGGTTTCCCAACATGGGCAGGCTCATCTCCATTTTCATGACAAATTTACAACTATGGAGAGGTATCCACTTCAGAGATGCAATATAGAGTTTGGTTGGAGGTGTGAGTCTCCATTTTACAGAAATTGAGATGGGTTGGAGTGAGTTAGTTGCTCTAATGAGCACCCATATGCTCCATTCAGGAGTACCTTTTATCGATATCAGAAGTGAATTGTGCAAAGGCTTCAAATTCTCTCAAATGGGTCAGGTCCAATATGATGAGAAAAGTGTACGAACCAGAAGCAGAAATATAGCCCAAACTTCTTCCGATAACGAAACGAAATCCCCTGATGAGTAAATCAATCTAATGCAGTAATATCGCTAAATCACTCCATTACTTTACTTGTCTGACATCTTCTTTGTTGCCAAACAGACTATGAAAATCAAAGAGGAATGGATCATTGACAGTCAGGACTCCGAGCTAATCATTGACATTGAGGCAGCAGCAATGATAATATTATAGTATAAATAAATATGGAAAGGTGGTTAGGGGAAACAAAACCTGTATTGATTGAAGTCGGAATTGATGGCGGAGACGGCGGCGTCCTTGATGTGGGAAGGAGCGGGGAAATCAGGGAAGCCTTCGGCGAGGTTGACAGCGTTGCAACTCTGGGCAAGAAGGGACAGTTGTTGAATTGGAGAGGGTTTTAGAGTCTTCGCCACCGCCGATAGCTTCTCCTCCATCCCCCTCACCTCACCTTACGTTATCCTTTCTCTTCTTCTACCGTTTGAGCCGTTTCGCGCGCAGTCCAAATAAGCGCCGTCCGTCTACAAGTAATTACCCCTACTGCACCTTTGGTTTCTTTAATGTTACGTGTCGTCATGTCGTTTAGCGGTTCACTGAATTAGGCCCCGTTGTGCAAAGATTTTTATTTTAAGTACTTATTTTTTATTTTACGAGATTATTCTCTCCTAATGGATTATTTTTAATTAAAAAAAATTAATATCCCTTAGTGGAAGAATGCAGAAAATTCTTCAATAGTTCAAAGTACCATGTGGCATGTCCTATTTGGAACTTCTAACCAATAAATTATTGCCGTCCATCCTAAAGCTCTGTTTCAGAACACTTTTTTAAAAAATGAGCATTTATTTCATTTTTTAAACTCAAAAATAATGTAAATAAATTTTTTTTTGCACCATATAAAAAATCTTGATAAGATCTATCAAACAAGATCCATATTGCTAGGATAATTATTTGTGTAAACACATTATTTTTGAGCTTGAAATTGTCTTCTTAAAAAATAAGTACTTAAATCGAGTTCTGGAACGGGGCCTAAATGGGTCAACCCTTGTCTCCCAACCACCCACAAAAGAGAATAACTATGTGTTACCTGTAAAAGTTTTCAATTACCTAGTCAGTTGAGAGCATCATATGAATATGTCACATGGTAGTCCGGAACTGTTGAATAATTACCAGCAGCAACGGGTCCTTGTTATCTTGAACACCAGCATCGCCGGCCGGTACTCAAAATTTGAGTAAAAATTTAAAGAAGAGCTTTATTTGGTACGGAGTAGTCTAATGAATTAAGAAGGAGTATAAGCATCAATTTGAGTAAAATATTTATAAATGACAAAATTTTTAACTATGAATAGCAAAACAAGTTTTCAAAAATTTGAGTGAAAATTTGACTATCCAATGACTTTGTGTAAATTTTGAGTAAAGCTCAATCTGATATGAGTTTGAGTCGATGATCGAAATAAATTGAGAGGGTTTTACTTGGAATTTGGTTCAGAGCTTGGAGGCGCTTTTACATATCTTGTTTAATTTATATCGTTTTCTGTGTATGATATACTGTAATAAAAAGTGATTTCGTTCATTTTTGAATTTTTTTTTAGAAGAGAGGTATAAACCCTGGGTTTGGCTATAGTTGTCGTGTTTATTAGTAGAGTACTATCTTGTAGTATCCTGCTATAATAATTGTTGCAGAAATCTCCAAAAGTGTGGCCATTGGTAATGCCTTTTCGATGATGGATCATTACTAATGCTATGTTTAGATTGATGTTTGAAATTTTTTTTGAAAAATAGTAGGGATAATAAGTGGAGAGAGAAAGAAAAATGTTAAAAGTAGAAGAAATTTAGAAGGAATTTTTTGAAAAATTCTTTTTTGAATCGTAAAGAGAAGAAGGCATAAAGCAGCTGTTAGCATTTCTGGAAATAAGCAAGTACTACTGTATCAAAATTCATTGCAAGTGCTCGGAACCTTCCTTTGCAACAAGTGGAAAAGCAATATGGGGAAACTGACAAGCACAACGCCATGAAGATCGAGATGGAGACAGAGAGTACTCTCTTGTCTCATCTCTGAGCCTTCCCTCCCGTTTAAACCCCTCTCCAACAGTGAACAGCAACTAAACTAATTGTTTCCAAAGAGAGACAAGTCAAAAAGAGATCGAGAGCCATCAAAAGCAAAGACGTACACATGAAAAACCAACGTCTTCCTTCCGATAAGGAAGAGGACTACGAAGCCTCGCAAATGGCCTCATGTTGCTGGTGGAGATCGGCTGCAAAGTTTGAAGAATGCGCTAAGTTGAAGTGGGAGGTGCCACCAGACCTGTCAAAGGTCACGCCAAGGCTCAAAGTTCTCCGAGAAATGGAGAGGTTGGCCTTGGTTTCCCTGGAAGGACTCGACGATCTCCGGCACAAGCTTTTCTCATACCGTTGTGGGGATTTTTGGGTTCCTACGGGTGGATTTAAGAAGGAAGAGATGGATATTCCTCCTGTTAACACCATTCTCTTAGTGGGTTTTCACAATGCCGGCAAGAGCTCACTTGTGAACCTCATGTACAGCGTTTTGGGACGCTCCGGGCTTGTTCCCTTTGCCAAAACCACTTCAGGTAAAGCCCTGTTTTATGCATATATGTAGGTATCTTTTTACCCAGTTATCCCTCTTCGAAATTGGCAAGTGGTAAACAGAGAGAGGCAATGGTTCAATGGTAGTAAAACTCAAACTATTAACTGTGATATTATTGATTCGAATCCATGGACAGCCACTTTGTGCAGTGACTAGAGAAGATTAGGTCTGAATCCAATATAGGCCTCCCGGATCCTTTAAAATGGGCCCCTTTAGTGGCCCTTCTCCATGTTTTGGGTAGATGGGTAGTAGTAACTTGGTTTTTCTTCTGGTTCATTTTGTAGGTCTTGGCCCCACAACTATGTCAATGGAGGAACATAACGTGCTGAGGTCAATGCGAAGTGGGTTCTGTGTGTATGATACAATGGGCTTTGATTATGATCGGGTGGACGAGTGTGTTGAAGAATTGATGGAATGGGTGAGTGATGGAGTTCATCATAAGCAAGTCTGTCTGAGTCAAGGAAATAGTGAACTGAGGAAAGAAGAATTGGGTGTTCCTTCGTTTAGATCATCTTCTAAGTTTGCAAAGAGGAAAGTGAATTGTGTGATGGTGGTGGTTAACATTTCGGAGATTTGGAAAGCTTTGAAAGCTAGTGATAAGAATCCGTTGGAGGACATAAAAGCGCTCTTCCGCTCACCAGCACTACGGCACTGCAGTAAGATTGTTTTCGTTTTCTATGGTCAATTTCTTTGTCATTAGATGTTCCCTCACAATATATAGCTTATGCCTATGTTAAGCGTCCCTTGATCACTTAAAAACATTGCCAGGCCCGTAGCACCATTCATCACTATAACTGCTAACAATTCTTTTGCGTTATGCGCTTGCCACTATTTATCTTTCGAGCCAATATCAAGCAAATTTCAATTCAAAGCTAATCTCCAGTCGGCTCTAATAAATTGGTACACAAGTTTGTGATCTCAAACAAGTTTTCAGAGCAAAATTGAGTTTACTTTAACAAGTTGATTTCTTTTACTACTCTACTATGATTCTCCAGTACCCTTGTTGTTTTACTATTGACCTCTTAGCTGCTGTAGTATTATGTTTTAAGTTGATTTTGAAATTCGATTGTCCTTTCATTGGACTACTACTTATATCCAGTTCTTGCATGATCCTGCCGTTCTAAACCTGTTGTAAGTTGTAAAATAGCTTTTGTACCGTGCTGCCTTTGGCATGCTCAAAACATCGCCGGGTAGGAGAGTTCACCAGCCACCGGGGCTAGCCACGCTCCGCTTAGACCTGAAATTGCCATATTTCTTGTTAGATTGGTATGCCTGTGCACTAACCCTTGGTGAGTATTGTCATATTGTGATTTACCACTGATCTATGAACCTGTTCAGAAAACGGGTAAAAGCAAAATGAAAGACGTACAATTTTTAATACGGTAGGAGTAAGGGAAATTCTCTTTTCTTACTAATAATATATATGTGCTGCAATACGCTTGTGCAATGAACATGGCTGCAGATGAGAACCCCATTTTGATATTGACGCACGGTGACAAGTTATCAACAGAAGATAGAATTGAATCCCGGCTAAGAATTTGCGAACACCTGGGCATATCCGAGGCTACTGGAGTGTACGATATTGTTTGCCTCACAGAGTATGGATTTCTCGCTGATGAATCTGATCCGGTCACAGCTTACGCCCTCACGGAATCCGTATACAGGGCATTGCTCATCTCAGACAGGAACCACCTTCCAAAGAAAAACTTCCAGGATTGGGCTTTGCTCGTTTTGTCCTGGCTCATGTGCCTCATCGGTGCTTTCTTTGCTCTCCTTGCGAGTTTTTTCTCCAAGCTCGGGCGGAAGCATATACGGACTTTGTAATACGACTTTTAAATAGGCAGTAGTTGTGTATGTACATTAATCCGTTAATGTGCTGGTTGCTTGAGTAATGAATCTTTTGGCTGTGTTTAAATGCAAAATTTGTTGAGGAATTTGAAATGAGGGAGAATTTTAAGGAGTCGATGTGGTTTAATACTGTAGTTTCTTATTCTTCCTTTCTAAAAATCCTAACTCTACTACAGTTAATGAACTAATCGTCAGAGGGTCCTTGAAGACGTCAATTCCGGTGTCTCTTATTATTAGGCCTTGTAACCAAGGGCGGAGGCACTAAAGGGACAAGTGGGGTCTAGTGACCGCACTCACTTTGATTTTTCACAACATTTGATAGTTTGCAATCAAATTTTGCTATTTTGATCCTATAAAAAATCTTTAAATTGTCCCAACTTATTTTAAATGCATAGAACTCCCAAGCGTTTTTTTTTTCTTTCTGAGAATTGATAGTGTTAGAAATGAGAGTATCAGGCATTATTTTAAATGCATAGAACTCCTAATTTTGTCCTTTTGAGCGATTACTTAACCCCCTTGGATTCCGTACCCGTGTGCGGTGGCGGGAGGGGAGGGACATGGTACTATTTCAACTCCCTTTCTTTCTTTGTTTTTTTTTCTTCTTTTTTTCTTCTGTCTCTCCAAATCAAAGACTTGTCGTCTAATCTGTGAGAGTTTTGTTTCTCGTTTTACAAGAGTTATTAGTTTCGTTTTTGAATGAATTTTGTCTATATGTTGGGTTCTCTCAATCGAGATTGCTTCACAACGATATATGTACTTCAACATTCTATCCCTACACGGGGTAACTCGTGGTGGCTTGGCAGATCTGTAGTTCTTGAGAGTTCATTGGTGTGTTCATACTTGGATGAATGCATCTGATCGTCTGGGTATTTGGTATTTTTTGTCCTTAACTTTGCACTTTTTCTTATTTGAGACTCCTAATTAGATGTAAGGCGGTTAAAAGTGTCGTTGTTGCGTTAGGCCATGTCTGGGTTAGGATGAAAGACATCGATTGCCTTGTGATTTACTCGTTTTATATTTGTTAGACGATTAGTTTGGCTTCGATTTCCTTTTTGTAAGTGCCGCTGGGCGTCTATCAATACAATCTTCTCATTTTTTACCAAAAAAAAAAAAAAACGATAACGGGGAATGAGGAGTTTTGACTACCTTTAACTTATTTTCCTTTTGGGTTAGTCAAAACAATACATTTTGCATTCGTCGCATGAGAGAGTAAAGATAATTAGATCAAACTTGAAAAAATTGGCATGAGATATGTGTATTTTGACTTAATTATTTGTCTTCAATAACTTTTTTAACTTCAAAGTTTGTCAAATGTACTCGTCAATATGAATTACTAATAGTTTTAAGCCAAACCTAGGATTTTTGGATTATTAAGAAATTAAGATGCAAAAGAGAAAAGAAAATAATTAAGAAAGAAAGTGTGTGAAACATAAAAGTGGGCCCACAAACATTGCACACACGCTATGTATACTGTGTGGGTCCCACACCTAATGTGAGTGAGTTTGTATGTAAGTGTTTGTGGTTATAGATTAGTTGTTAGTGGAAATAACTTGACTACATAACACTACAAGAAGTAGTTCACAACTTTTAACTTAGCGGAAACACCCCTTAATTGCACATTATGTTACTCTAACATGGCCAGTATGGTAGTTGAGGCAGGAGCATATACATAGACATACATATGCACAGTCCGCTTTTTATGCCAACGCCCTTATTCTTCTAAAATGCGGACGTGTGATCGATCCTGGCCGTTGAATTGTATTTTCAATGGTTCGGATTCGCGAATAATTTATGACCAATCATAATTAATTATCGAGACGTGGATAAATTGGTTTAAACGCCCTGATGTATATATTTTCTCCTACTACATAAGTAAAGTTGGAATGAGGAGATGTTGCTCGTTGTACGTATGCTTCACCTGTCAATCCTTCACAAAGGCAAATTTGGAAATTACACTATCCTAATCCCAACCCAAATTATACTATCTGCTAGTCAACCTTTTTCACCCCTCCACCATCATATCTGCTGTCAAAACTTTTCTATGTATGTTTTTTTTATTTTCCATTTCAAGAATTAATCACCCAGATGATTTATTTTTCCGCTTCCATCTAAAGATTTTTCGAGAAGAAATGCAAATGGGAAGAGCATTTTTTAAATAAAATTTGTTTTCAGCGATTTAGAGATTTTCATGTATATGATGACTATTGAGAGGAGTCGGCTAATCACAAACTCTCGATCAAGAGCATTCTTTTTTGTTGTTGATGAAGTTCCTCATGGATTTCGATGGGTGATCAATTGGTTTAGAGTTTTTTGAAAGTAAGGGAATTTTAATATAAGTTACATTTATATGATATGATGATGGCTTGGTGAGAAATTTGGGATAGAGAGAAGTTGTTGGGTTCAAATCAAATTAACGTATTCACTAGCTCAACTATATTCTCAATTACCAAAAAAAAAACTATATTCTCTAATAATTTTTCAAGATAAGATTTTTTTAGAAGGAATTAAAAACCAGTCAACAAGTTAATAGTCACATTACATTCTTTAGTTTTTTGCTATTCTCTTTCTGATAACATCACGTTTGGAGAGTCAACTTTACACACAATGATTGATAATGACCAAAAGAAATTTTAATACATGATATGAATTTTTTTATTTTATTTGGAAAGTGATATTAAGCTAGTTGGCTCAACAAAAAAGCTTGAACGGGTTATCCAATACATGATGTGAATATGATGTATCTAAAATCACTGCCTCCCGTCCTCATATGCTAATGTGGCAATGCCTAATAGGAACAATCTCTCCGATTCGAAGGGGAAAAAATGAAGCAGTCCAATTCCATTATAGGAAGAGTCATGTTGCATATATAGGTCCATTAATTCTGGTTTTCGAAGTTCCATCCAAAGTCATGTTGATTATTACTCCAAATTTGTTCGTGGAGTAGAGTAGACTTCAACTATGTAAGATAGATTAAAATCACGTCAATTAAAAATCCTTTCAGTAAATGATAGATTCTTTATCATCTTATAAATGAATGGGTTTTGGATGCCTTAAAAGACAAAAAAAAGGGTTCAAATCTTGTGTCATTTTACATTTTTCCAGGACACGTTAATTCCATATTGATCAACAAATTTTATTTATAGAAATTACTTCATAACGAACTCCACAAAATAAATAATTTCGATTAAATTATATGAGTCTAAAATATGATCTAAACAAGTTAAACAACCAGAAGATTGCTGATTAATTTTGGCGTTCCACTTTTATATGCAGGCGCTCCACTTTTAACATAAAGCTACTAGTAGCTTCATATACAAATTGCAAAAGGACCTTCATACAAAATTAAGTGGAGCACAAAAATCAATTTCTCATATTCAATTTTCTTTTCTCCAACCGGAGAGGAGCTCTTCTAGTCTACTCCCTCATCTATCCGAAATACATGTACTATTTGTCACCCTCAATAAATATTTATGACTCCACCCACCACCTCCCTCATCTATCCTCTAGTCCTCTTATGAGCTTGCGACGTTAATACTATTTCGACCTTGCCTTTCAAACACGCCACTCATAATATGGGGTCTCACAATTTTTTTTACAAATCTGAGCCGTTCTTTTTTAGCTCCAAATCAATCAATCCTGCAAAAAAAATATAGGATTAATCAATTATCGATAACTGTTTGATTCAAATCAATTGATCAACGGGGAAGAATTTTAACAATCCATTTTTCTCAAAGGAAAATGTAGAAGTTTGAGATCACTTCTAATGTCCGATCAATCTAAATCTTGGGATGGATGATGTTTATTTCAAGGTCTGCGAAATGAACGGTTTGGATTGACGAAATATATTATGAAACTTACTCTACTAGATGGTGTATTTGAAAGGTTTGTAAGTTGAATTTCCCTACTAATTATTCGCCATCCCTATCATCCTCTTCCCCTTTGCTAAATAAATTTGGCAAAATTCATTCTCACCTCAAAAGCACCACCACCTCTCTCTCTCTCTCTCTCAAAAACCCTTATATAACACACAATTCTGTAAGTAGAAATAGAGAGAAATTCTTCGCAATAAAGAAGTGGGGAAAGGAGAATATTATGGAAGGGGGAGGACTGACGAGGTACTGGAAGAGGAGAGGGTACGGGCGGCTGTATGGCTCCCGTCGCTGGCGCATGATCAACCGGGCAAAGCTGGGCAAGGAGGGAGGCGGTTCAGGGCGGAGGAAGCGGTCTTGGGGGATCAAGATCGCGCGGAAGCTGCGGTTGATCCTGTCCCCGAAGAAGCTGCTGATAAGGCTTCGGGACGCGTACGTGAACTTGATGCTACGGCTGGACAACAGCAACATGATGATGATGAACGGGGGCGGGTTTGGTGGTGCTAACTCATCCTTTGACGGTGGGTTCGGAAAGGGCCGACTTAAGGAGTATGATGAGAAGACGATCCTCCAGATGTACAAGTCATTGGTCATGGCGCAGGGACTACTGGCGCCCTGGGATCCAACTACTAGCGTCGTTACGTACCCGCGCTGCTAATCTACCCTGAAAATAAGTTTACTCAGGTACTCCGATCGGAGTTTTGGATTGGACAGACAGTTTAAATCTAAACCATATGTTTGTATAATCAATGATTCAAATTGCTCGGAAGCTTTGAACAAATTCAAACATACAAAATTAGTGTTTGAGCAAATCCGAATTATTGATTTCAACAATAGACGTCTAGATTAGATCGGTCTCATCCAATCCAAATTAAAAACTCCAGATAATCCAAATTCAACTTTATTGTATCATAAGACTTCGACTAAACGAAAGAAACACAAGTTCATGTACTTTTCTTTCTTTCTTGATGTCGTTCTTTTCTTTTTTCTTTTTTTTTCCCCTTTTAATAATACGAATTTGGAGCCTAGTGCTTGGAACTTTGGAACTTTGTATTTTATCGAATCGTATAAGGTATCCATGGAACAAAATAAGAGGCAAACCAACTTATATTGATCGATCACTACCATGAGTTTTTGATTGATTGCAATTGGAAAATACTAAAAGCCAATAAAGTAAAATAAAATAAAAAATTCAAACGGCACATTTTTGAAATTTGGCATGTTTATTCATCCATGTTAAAATTGGCATGCTTAATAGAAGACATCTGAGTTGGTTTGTCAACAAATTTGAATGTTACAACCTCTGCATCACATTTGGCATCTCCTATTGGAACTGCTCTTAGACCACCATCTTTTGCTATCTAGCTGTTAGCTTCTCGATCCATTTTTTTTTTCTAATATCAACAACTCTACAATTACAAACAAACACACATGGTGGCTTTGTTTTTTCCTTATTTGTAGTTATTCTTGGTTCCATCGGTTTTGTATTTTTGTCTCTGATTGCGATCTTGCACCAAGCCGGGGCGGCTAGATTTATAGATTGTTGGCCCCTAGTGACCTGGCCCTGTGAGACGGTGAGACGTGCCTAAGATCCAGTCACTAGTTTTGTTCCTTTGTCACCTGCTTGTCATGTTTTTCTATCTTTGAGAGTTTGTGTATAGGTTTCCCTTTCTCTCTATTCGGATAGAATCGCTGTAATTGCCTTTTATGGCTTTAATGAAATGTGATTCGAATAAAAGAACAAAAATAAAACCAAACACAAATAGACAAACAATATTTTCTAGTGTGTAATGTGTGAGCCCGACATGCCGGTAGTTTGTGGTTGTAGGCTTTTTGTTTTCGCTAAAGACTGAGATTTGCAAGTAGCATTACCCTAATTAAGCCTAACGTACCCTACATCGATTAACTTCAACCAACTTCACGGCCACGAAAAGATCAGACATCCTGATCTATAGGGCTCTGTCCTATTATTCTCTGCCCAACCTTTGTGATCCTTTCGTATTCGGTAGTCCTAAATTCTACCGTAGTACATAAATGTGTGGTGGACCTGGTGTCCCTTTCATATTCGGTAATATCTCAATGTGATTCTTTCTGCAAGTTTGTATTCTTGAAATTTTCTTTTTTCTTTTTTCTTTGTCTCCTTTGAATTTTTATTAGATTTGCACCATACTTTTTGGATTAATTATCCACCTCGACGATAAAAGTTTAAAAGATAAAAAATTATGACCAAAAGCAACAAAAAAAAAAGTCACTAAACACTCAAATAATATCAAACAGCTGTCTTTTTTGTCTATAGTGTCGTCTTATATGAGTTTTTTCCTACATCGGTTCACGTTTTATACTTTTTTTTATTTCTTTCGTAAAGACAAATGATTAATCTAAAAAGTTATGACGAAAAGCGTAAACAAAAAATTACTACAAAATGTAAAAAATTCAGAAACGGATTTTTGGTAGATGGAATTAGTGTATAATTGGGTTTCAAGGAGGGAGGAATATTAAAGAGAAGTCTCCGGTTGGTGCGGGACGGGAATTATGGAGTGCCAATGCATGCCAGAAACGTGGACACCCAAGCGTCGCCTAACATGGAAGTCTGGTGAAGGGTCTAAATTAAATAAATGATGATATGATATCCCCATATCGATCGGGATCCATAGCCAAACAAGTTTGGCATTACCATTATTAAAATAAGGAATGTACGTGTATCATTTGGTAACTACTCCCGGACAGTCCCAATTCGTTTGTTCTGTTTCGCCATACGTTTCCCTCAAAAATTGTCTATATTAGACTATTTATAAAGATTACTGCTTACTCCGTTCCAAATGAATAGTCCGGTTCGGTCTTCAATACGACTTTTAAAATATTAGTAATATCTTTCAATCTACAATGTCTTTAAAAATTTTAAAAACTTTGTATAATAGAATTAATTAAGATCTATCATATGAGATCTATATTGAGGGAGTAGTAATTGTCTGTGCCTTTAGACACAGCGCAATGTTTTCTAAATATAGTCTGAATGAAGTATTAAACTCTACTTTTCCAAAGGTTTTTTGTGGATATAACGATCTTTTTTAACGTCATCTCACATGAGGTGAGTCTCGGATTCGCGATGGTCCCACCTCATGCGAGAGGAGCATTACAAATAACCGTGAATTAGAAAATATTTCCTTCTCCCAACAAAATCTACTTAGAAAAATTTTCATTTTAAGATTTTCATTTTAAGAATAAAGTTCAAACATGATTCATCTAACCAAGTTCATAAAATAGTCTAACACAACAAATGTTACCAAATTTGTTTAATTCCGTTAGTTGCATTCAGAAATAGCATCAAAGATATTAATAATGTATAATCATACGGGATTCCAACTCGAATTCAATTTTTTGAACGTCCACTCACTCAAAAGTGACACCCCTATCACACTTATTTCCTTTAACTGACCTAGAAAAATAGAAAAGCAAAATAGTTCCAATATTACATATAACCAAGTAAGAAGTAGAGTTTGAAACTTTGTCTATCCAAAAGACTCCAACAAAAAATCTACAATCTTCAATCCCAAACAGATCATGAAACTCCAAATCATCTAAACTAACAGCTCAAGTTGTATTGAACAATAATTTTGTTCTCTTTCCTATTTGTTAAAAAGAAAAAGACTCTGACGCGAAGAATTACTATTGGCCGCGAAATATTACTCCTGGCTGCAAAGAATTACTCCTACAGCAAAGAATTTCTCTTGGCCGCTACGAATGACTCCTGATTGCATCGAATTGCACTTGGCCGCACATAATTGCGAGACCATAAAGTAATTCGATGCGCCCAAGTGCAATTCGATGCGGCCAAAAGTAATTTAATGTGGCCAAAAGCAATTTAATGTGGCCAAGAGTAATTCGTAGCGATAAAGAGTAATTCGATGCAGTCAAGTGCACTTCGATGCGGCCAACTGCAATACAATGCAACCAACTGTAATTCGTAGTGGCCAAGAGTAATTCTTCACGGTCATGAATAATTCTTTACGGCCAAAACCAATTCGATGTGGCCAAAAGTAATTCAAAAACCATACAAATCTGATGGTCCAAAATATAGAGAATTCAAAAACCGTTGCTCCACATTATATAGATATGGTTATGAAAACTTTGTCTCGTAGATTTATCAAGATCTATCAAACAAGATCCTCATTGTATGAAAAAAAAAATTTTGAAAACTTGTACCGTGCAGATAATTTACTAAGAGGTCTCAAATAGTGCAAGTTGATAACCAAATTAGAATAGAGGGAGCATTTGATATTCCCGTGTCACATACTTTTACTTAATTACGGTAAGTCATGGTATTTTTCTAGCAAAAAATAAGTGCATACTATTTAGATTTTGTGCACTAATATAAAAATCAAAATTTTAATTCCCTGTGTTCCTGATATGCCGTATTAACAGTGGGCAGTAGGTGACCCAAAAAAATTAAAAAAACCAGTGGGCTGTGGGCTAGTGCCCAAATAAACCCCGGGAAAATGACGGCTCAGGACGTGTTTTGATAATTAATACCCATTAAAGTCAAGCTAAGAACATTTGTTAATACTGAAAATGTACTTGACGGGTATTAATTATCAAAACATGTCCTTGACCGTCATTTTCCCATAAACCCCACCTCACCCAATTTATTTCTAGTGGCAGCTTAGTTAGCATATATACTCTATGTCCCCATGGCCGGCCTCTTATTACAGTTGAGACACAATATTTATAATTTCGTGAGCAAATTCGAGAGTAGTGATAAAATCAATGACGATTATTAGTTTCCATGTGTGTATATATATGTATGTGTGTGTGTGTGTTTCGTTAGTTTATTTCTCTTCCGTATGGAGATATTTCTTAGATTGTTAGTATTGGACTGATTTTGTTGTTGCAGACTTCACATAATTGTAGTAGTGTCACATTATTGCAGTTGTTCATCGAATGTAATTCTCCTACTGCTTAACATAAAATAAAATAAAAAATACAATTGCTACATTATCCATAAACATGTCAATGGTAGCGATGAATATGTAATTGAAAAAACATCTTTGCGATTCCCATCCTTTATTTTCTTCAGATTGATTGTGCAAAAGAAAAAGAGGTAAAAACCAAAAAAGGAATGGAAATGGGTGTGAAGTAAACCTGGGTAACGAGTCGTGTCGAGTCGTGTTCGTGTCGTGTCCGTCGGGTTCGTGTCACAAATCATCCAACCCTAACCCGACCCATTTAGAATTCGTATTTCTCGAGTCGTGTCATTTTCGTGTTTCGTGTCAGAAATGCTCAACCCTAACCCGTTAACTTCGTGTCCGGTTCGTGTCGTGTTATCGTGTCTGTTGTCTAACTCTATATAGAATTATAGATATACCATATATTATGTATATATGTTCGTGAAAATGGGTGACACAGATTAGTAACCGTGTTAGTCGTGTCAATTTCGTGTGTCGCGTGTTCAACCCAAACCCGACCCATTTAGAATTCGTGTTCTCGAGTCGTGTCATTTTCGTGTTTCGTGTCAGAAATGTTCAACTCTAACCCACTAACTTCGTGTCCGGTTCGTGTCGTGTTATCGTGTCTCGTGTCTGTTGCCCAGCTCTAGTGTGAAGTTCACGGGATCAATTCATTTCCATGCCCCATCTCTCCATACCGTTCCATACTAGACTCCCACTCCCAAGCTGATACCGAGAATTGAAACTGTTCATCTCGTAGAACTCACAGTTAGCGATTTCAAAAAAAATCAGATTCACCGGATATTTATAAATGTATAAACAAATCACATTTTGTTTCAACTTTAGACAGTTTAAGTTTATAGTCAACATAGCTTACAAAATACAATTTGTTCATGTATTTGTAAATGTCCGATGAATTTGATTTTTTCATAGACATATATAACTATCAATTCTAAACGAGATGAACAGTTCAAGTCCTCGGCATAGGCTTGGGGTTGGAAGCCACAAGGGGAGTATGGAGGAGTATGGAGAGGAATTAATCCCGAAGTTCACAACCTGACCCAAAAACTTGCCAAGTACTAACATAGGCCCAGGACGTGTTTTGATAATTAATACCTTAAGGACATGCAAGAACATTTGTTGATGAGCAAAATATCTTTGATAGATATTAATTATCAAAACACGTCATTGACCGTCATTTTCCCTACTTACTAGTTACTACTATTATGGGCAACAATATACAAAAAATAACTCACTGGGCCAGACTTCGGGCCCGTGAAAACTATCACTACATGTACTGGGCCTTCAGCCCACCCCATTATTCTATGCCCCAGAAAGCTAAAGCTCATCCACCAATTGTTTTCTTCTTCAAAAAGCTGGTAACATGTTATTAGCATAAGAAAAACATAACAGGAAAAAAAAAATAGAAGAAAAGTGTTCCAAAAACTATAGTAAAAATCTATACGGACAAATAAAAGCACTGCCCAAGACTTTTTTTTTTTTTTTTTGAAAATCATAAATTTCATTCATTTAAACTAATAGTAGTTATTAAAAAATTAGTCAATTCCCCAAGGGTGACTTTTTCTATTTCGTGGCCAACATGAACAACGACCGTTTAACTTTAACAACCGACAAAAGAAGAGAACATCCTAGACAACGATAACATATCCGAGATTATAGAACCTAGCTAGCCAGATACCCGAAGCAATATCCTTTGGCAAAAACTTCACTAACATCAACCTATCAATGAACAAACACTATAGCATTAGAAAACCCCTGATTAATGCACCAGCGGATCCCCTCCAAAACACGTTTTTTGCCTCCGCTGTTGTTGCTGTCAACATAGGTTGTTCTTTTCCTCCCAACGACTTACGACTTGTTCGATCATCATACGCTGCTCAATCCTGATACTAGGCTTCGTCAATGCAAAGCTTTCCTTAAACTAGATCATCATAGCTTATGGAAAGATTCTTTACTTGATTATTTACATGTGAAACAGAAGTACTACTTACATACCCACACAGTTAGTGGATTACTACTGTCGTTTAAGGATATTCAACCAATGTACATTGCTTTGGAATGTAGTCTGATCTTTGCCCCTCTAAACAGGGCCGGCTCATAAATTTTGAAGGCTGAAAACGAACCTTTTGAATGAAGCCTTCCTATATTTTTCATACAAAAGTTGGTCTACAAATTAAAAGTTTCATAAAAATAAAAAAACTATTACAAAATATAAGCTTATAGTTATCCCCAAATTAAAAATGCAACTATTACAGTATCTCAAAATCCATACTTTGAAAATTAATCTTCTCAATTCCATTCCATGCATGCATTGTCAATTCCATTCCATTGTCTATTCCATTCTATCGAACCAAAGGTACCCTAATGGGTTATGGCTTATGGGAGTTGATAATTAGTGTATTCCACCGTTGAGCCTATTTTGTGGCTCATAAATTTCAATTGGGCCTATTTTGTGTAAAGGAGACTTAGAGCAAATTTTTTTAGGGCCATATATACATCTCTATATAATGAGAGGGTGGTTTTCAAATCTCCTAAATTTTCTCCTTTATTTTGGACCCTAGAATGGGTACACATTTTTTCTACGGCTTAGATTACAGGGTAAGAAACCTAGAGAGAAATTGGGAAATAATGCTTACTACAATAATGCCACATTTTCGGCATTGGTTCCCTATAATTCCCGGAATTATTGTTACCACATTTACCATTTTGATTACCACGTTGCAGATTTCAGAACTAAAGAAACCTAAGATTTAAATTTTGAACAACAAATATTGACATTTACAGGAGGATTAAAATGGTATGTTTGGTACCTAAGATTAAAATTTGGAATTAAGATCAATCTTTGCTACTTCAAAGATCAAAATTTTGATTATACCTTCTATTTAGAAGGTCCATGTTTTTTTACGGTTTGTTTGTGACAGTCATACTTTTTCTACGTTTTCCAACTTCTGAACGACCATTATCGATAGTGAGGTAAGTTCGGTTTCTTGAATGCGCTCCGCCCGGTGACTAAGAAATGGGTTTGCGCTTGAATTGAATTGAAGTGATGAGGTCGCACAGAGGGAAGGAGGGCCCCATTGATTTTTTTCAGTTCTCAAGCAAGGGATTCTTTTCAGTTAGATTTTGTGACACTCCGCTTTCCGGTGGCCGACGGTACTACAGGATGGCAGGCTCCGTCCGGACGGGAGGGGGCCAGTCATGATTTATAAGAAAAAATCTCTCCTACTTGTACAAGGCTTTTGAAAGCCGTGAAGGCGGGCCAAAGCGCATCGGAACTTCACAGTTAAGCGTGCTCATTTTGGGGTAGTCCAAGGATGGGTGACCTATTGGGAAGTCTATGGGCTTTGGGTGTCCAAAGCGGACAATATTGTACAAAAATGGAATGGGTCGTTACATATGGTATCAAAGCCCCGCCCTGGGCAAAGTGGTAGGTAGGATGCGCTCTGCTGCCACGGACCCCAGGGGAGGTTGTTGGGCCTGTGCAACGACGACGTTGCATCCTTAAGGGGGGTAGATTGTGACACCTCGCTTTTCGGTGGCCGGCGGCACTACAGGATGGCAGGCTCCGTTCGGACGGGAGGGGGCCAGTCATGGTTTATAAGAAAAGATCCCTCGTACTTGTATAAAGCTGTGAAAGCGGACCAAAGCGCATAAGAACTTCACAGTTAAGCGTGCTCATTCTAGGGTAGTCCAGGGATGGGTGGAAGTCTATGGACTTTGGGCGTCCAAAGCGGACAATATTGTACAAAGATGAAGCGGGTCGTTACAGATTTCTTGAATGATAAAGGTAAAATCGACCATTACCGATTTTTTCCACGTTTTCAAACATCGAAGGATTCTTTTCAAGTTTGATTTTTTTCTTGAATGATCATTTTTACTCGTATTGAGTTTCTTTTGCCAAAAATTGGGAGTTTCTTGGCCGTTTTTTTTCAGTTATAATGCAAGGGATTCAAACAACAAAGGATAAGCAAAAATATATTTAGAGAAATTCTGCGTCGAGCTTAAATTCGAGGTACTACTAATGTTTTTTTTTTTTTGGATTAGAGGGTTTTCCTTTTAATCGTGTTTTGGGATGTCAGTTTTGTTCACAATCATGGCACAACATATATCCAATTTCATTGGAAATTGCTTTCATGGGTGCCTTTTTTTTTGGGCCTGAAGCGCATGCTTCTCTCGCCTATCCTCTAAATTGGTCCTGCCTCTAAACATATATTTCAAGTATAGCACGTACTATAAGAATTTTGTTTAGTTGAAAATTACCCTCAATCCTTAATTAACTTCACTGTTTGAAATAGAGTTGCTCCATTGTGCACTATTTAGTATGCGCTCCGCCCGGTGACTAAGAAATGGGTTTGCGCTTGAATTGAAGTGATGAGGTCGCACAGAGGGAAGGAGGGCCCCATTGAAATGCTTCCAAACAACCGCCCCACACCACCACCACCCCCCCCCCCCCCCCCCCCCCCCCCCCCCCGAAAAGGAAACAAAAGGCTACCATACTAGTTGTTACGCTACCATTTTCCCAATACTAGGTGTTACGCTACCACCGCCCCCCCCGCCCCCCCGCCCCCTCCCCCCCCCCCCCCCCCCCCCCAAAAGAAAAAAAAAAGGCTACCATACTAGTTGTTACGCTACCATTTTCCCAATATTAATTAATAGCATGGCCTGGGGCTAAGGTAACTCAAGTGGCCGGGTTGACCTTATTGCACGGTTCATTCATTTCTACGGATTATTCTTACTTGACACGTAATTAAGGAAGTAAAAGCAAGTGCATGGTTAAGGGTTTCAATTCGTTATGCACTTTTTTATTATTCCAAGTTTCCAACTAAAGCCTATGTAAATTTTGTCAACTGAACGACAACCCGTAAGCTTTGACAAACTGTGAGAATTGAGGGGGTTTTTTTGGGTGATGTCTAGTATCCTGAGTTAGCTTGCACGTACCTCATACTGATCCTTATATCTCCTTTCCTATAGTTGTTTCATACGCTTCCACGTGTGAGTAAGGTAAACCTAAGAATTACTACTGATAAGGAAAATCGAATTAAAAAACTTAGGATGGAGTAGTAGAATTGGGTCTTATTGTCAAAGACTTCCGAATGATAAAACTAAAAAGTTTTTCTTCGTTTCCAAGATTTGCACAGAATTTGTTTGCCACCCACTGATGCTCACAGAATTTGATCGAACCTGAAGTTTTCAGAACAAAGACTCCACCATTTTAGAATTGTTTTCTTCTCAATCCTCACAGATTTGAATTTCAGACTTGCATTTTCAAAAAAACTCTATGACTTTTTATGCAGTGATTTCCAATTATGGTGAATGTGAATGTGTTTTTGCAGTTATCCGAGCAAGCGTTCTCACACATAGAAATTAATTAGACAAGAATGTTTGAATCTATTTTATTTTTTTTTTTTAGAACATAGAAGGAGGAACATAGATATATCAACAAATTTACTAATGTAGTTACCCATCTTCGTTTTTTTGGTGTCATGTTTACAAGATGATGCAAATTGGTCCAGTTGAAGAGCAAAACATGCAAATTGACCCACCAATTAATAAGACTTATAAGCTGCATTTTTTTAGTCTACGAACAATACCGACTTTTTTTTTTTATCTATATATAGATGAAGGAAGAGTTTGTCAGCATGAGAGTGCTAACGAAGTAGATAAAGAAAAAAAATGATATGTATTTATAGTAATAGTGATTTGCAGTCGAGTATTTTTGTGTCCTATTTATATGATAAATAGTGACAATAAAATGCTACCAGTGAGAGTAGTCGAGACGCATGAGGATGCTCATGCATCTGTTGAAGATCAAAACATGGAAATTGACCCACTAGATGTGTTAGAAATTCTATCAGCGGGTTTACCAAGCAATCTCTAATTGCATAGTTATTTAGAGAAACAAAATTGATAATATGGGATGAAGTTCCTATGCAACATAAATATTGCGTTGAAGCAATTGACCACACATTACGTGATATTAGTGACAATCCTAAACCATTTAGGGGTATCATCGAAGTGCTTGGTGGGGATTTTGGTCAAATTTTACCAGTTATTCCCAAAGGAGGTCGCGAGGAAATTGTTAACTCATCACTTAGGTATTCTGATATGTGGGATGATATATGTGTCTTGACATTGAATTTGAATGTGCGATTGAATACAACAGATCCTCAAAATGTTGTTTTTGCAAATTTCTTGATGGAGGTAATATTGCATAATAATTTTGATCATTCTTGACATAGATTATTTTTTTAATGAATCAGTTATTATTCGTAATGATTTATACTTCAATATTTTTTTAGGTTGGAACAAGCCCTCGAGAAGTGGTACACCTTCCATCGACAATAGGTAGATGTCAAAATCTGAATGAATTATTGTCGAGCGTTTATCCCCAACTGGATGTGACAAATACATCAACCCCAACATTTTTAACTAAACGCACGATTCTCTCTACTCGGAATGATGACGTGAATGCTATAAATGGTACTGCACTAAATATTTTTCCAGGAAATAGATACATTTATCTAGCTGCAGATAAAATTTCTGGGGATGACGAAATGGATAGAAGCATTACTAACCGGTATCCCAACGAGTATCTTAACTCATTAGATCCTACTGTGCTATCGCATTTTTAGCTTGAGTTGAAAGTGAGTTGTCCGATAATATTGTTAAGAAATATTGCCCCAAAGGATGGATTTTGTAATGGCACAAGGATGATGATTGTCAGGTGCGACTCCCGTATTATTGAAGTTAAGATTTTAACAGGCGAACAATTTGACAAATTGGCCATTATACCAAAAATATCTTTATAACCGTTATCTTCAGATTTTCCTTTTCATATGACAAGGCGTCAATTTTCAGTTCACTTGGCATATGCTATGACTATTAACAAATCATAAAGACAATTTGTAAAATTCATTGGAGTCGATTTGCGCACACCTATGTTAAGTCATGGGGAAATATATGTGGCATTATCAAGGTGCACGTCTTTTGATCGTACAATTGTCCTTCTCTCCGAAGAAGAAACAAATTCCACTACCAATATTGTTTACCCTGAAATTTTGTTGTAGTTTGCGTTATCATATATCATCGCTTAAACAAATGACTTGGCGTACTAACTGAGCTTTTGTTGACATATCATTCTTTTTTAGGATTGTGATCGAGAAGTCTCGAAGCTCAAAAGTATCAATATGCTTAAAGATTTTTAGTCTTGACATGTTTCATCATATTTTCATTTTAGATGTCTCCTCAAGGCACGCATTTTCATTAATGTATATCGTTTTTTATTTTCATCGGTGTTTAAGATGGTGTTTTTTGATTTGATCAAGTTTTATGCGTTTGAGTTTGTTCTATACATCTTAGTTTGATGAATTTGTTGTGCAATATTTATTTGCGTGTGCTGAATGTTCGAGCCGTGCCTTCAGGCACGGGCATTCGCTAGTGTGTGTGTGTGTGTGTGTATATATATATATACATGGGTCCTTTGGGGGCCACTCATTTTTAGCATTTTTTTGGGGCCTGACGTGCATGCTTCTCTTGCCTATCCTCTAAACCGACCCTGCCTCTAAATGTATATTTCAAGTATAGCATGTACTATAAGAATTTTGTTTAGGTGAAAATTACCCTCAATCCTTAATTAACTTCACTGTTTGAAATACGAGTTGCTCCATTGTACACTATTTAGTATGCGCTTTGCCCGGTGACCAAAAAATGGGTTTGCGCTTGAATTGAAGTGATGAGGTCGCAAAGAGGGAAGTAGGGCCCCATTGACAAAAATAAAATGGGCGACCTGCTTTCAATACTAGTTGTTACGCTGCCATTTTCCCAATATTATTAAATAGCATGGCCTGGGGCTAAGGTAACTCAAGGGGAGAGCCGTGTCATGGTTGACCTTATTGCATGGTTCATTAATTTCTACGGATTATTCTTACTTAACATGTAAGGAAGTAAAAGCAAGTACATGGTTAAGGGTTTCGTTATGCACTAGTTCTTTATTATTCCAAGTTTCCAACTAATGCCTATGTAAACTTTGTCAACTGAACGACAACGTGCGTGTGTTATGGGTGGCTTGACAAACTGTGAGAATTGAGGGGGGTTTTTTGGGTGATGTCTGGTGTCCTGAGTTAGCTTGCACACATATCATACTGATCCTTATATCCTCTTCTCTATAGTTGTTTCATACGCTTACGCGTGCGAGTAAGGTAAACCTAAGAATTACTGATAAGGAAAATCAAATTCAAAAACTTAGGAGGGAGTAGAAGAATTGAGTCTTATTGTTAAAGACTTCCAAATGATAAAACTAAAAAGTTTTTCTTCGTTTCCAAGATTTGCACAGAATTAATTTGTTTGCCACCCAAGTGATGCTTTTCGGAATCACTTTCAACATCATACTTTTTCTCAGATAAAAAGTGTGTACCTAAAGCATGAGAAAGTTTTTATCACTTGTAACTAGCAAAGAAAAGCACTTTAGATTGTGTTTAGATTTGTCTACTTTTTGGTATGTAACGGAACTTAATTGATTTCCCTAATCAACTCACAATAACGCTACTGTTTTTAAATCTTGAATTTTTATAGAAAAAAAGGAAAGGTCAATGTTTTTTTTTATTGTAATTTATCACACCTGATTAATTTTTTATTATTCAAAAATTAGTACTGTGTCTGATCTTGTTTTAATTACCCTTTTAACCACTAATGTTTAAAAGGAGGGCCAAAACCTTTGTGGCATCTGACAGGAAGCTTCACATATGTGGCTATGTCAAATTCAAAGGAAGGTGATAGTAAATGATAGTAGTACAGTACTATTTTAATGTGAAAATGTTGCTATCTATCAGAGACACTTAAAGTGGTTGGGGATTCGAGAAAATCAAAGCATAAATTTGACACATTCATCCGAGATTTTAGAATTTGTAAATGTAAAATACAGATCAGATGTTAGATTAACATGAAAAAATCTGACATCTCTACGTCGATAAATTCGGTTCACAAGGTATGGAGATTTGATTTTGCTTGCCAACATTAAAATCACAAGGTATAGGAATAGGATAAAGTCTTCATCTATAGGTTATTTTGAAAATCTCATTCCAACTATCTATCAACATCCATACAACAAAAATGTATGGGGTCCTTCTTATTTCCGTTTTGGTAATTAAAAAAGAAATTTGTATAATTTCTTTTTTATTTTACTTGCCGACATTTAAAACCATTTCATACACGATTTTCCGCCATCAAGTCTTTGTCTGTAAGTTATTTTGAAAGTCACATTCCAACTATCTATCTAAAGAAAAGAAAAAGCGTATGGAGTTCTCTTTTCTATATGATAATGACACTGTTTTTAAATCTTGAATTTTTATAGAAAAAGGAAAGGGCAATGTTTTTTTTTTTAAATTTGTTATTTATTTCACTTGCCAACATTTAAAATTATGTCATAGCCGATCTTCTGCCATCAAGTCTTTGTTTGTAGGTTATTTTGATAGTCACGGTCCAACTATCTATCTATATTTATAAAACAAAAGGGTATGGAATCCTCTCTTCTTCTTTTTTTTCTAATTAACATTGCTCTTAAAATTTAATTTTATAGAAAAATGAAAGGGCAATGTCTTTTTGGTTTTTTGCTAATATATTTTTTATTTCACTTGCCAACATTTAAAATCATTTCATAGCTGATCTTTGTTGTCAAGTCTTTGTCTATATGTTATTTTGAAAGTCACAATCTAACTATCTATCTATATCTATAGAACAAAAGGATACAAAGTCCTCTTTGTTTCTTTTTTATTTTTGGTAATTAAACACTGTTTTTAAATCTTGAATTTCATAGAAAAAAGGAAGGGGCAATGTTTTTCTTTAAAAATGTTTTTTTTGATGATTTCTTTTTTATTTCACTTGACAGAATTTAAAATCATTTCATCGTTCATCTCCTACCGACGTCGTCAAATCTTCATCTGTTGGTTATTTTGAAAGTCGCATTCCAACTATCTATCTATATCTATAGAATATAAGTGTATGGAGTCCTCTTTTTTTTCTATTTTGCTAATTAACACTATTTTTAAATCATGAATTTTATGGAAAAAGGAAAGGACAATGTATTCTCTTTCTTCTCTTTTTTTTTTTATTTAAATTTTGTACGCCTAATTGGTTTTCTATTATTCAAACTTTAGTGTGTCTGATCTTGTGTTAGTTACGTACACTTTGAAATTGTCATAAAGGGTGTCCGCAAAATGCTTTAACCACCATGTTTAAAAGGAGGCCAAATCTTTTTTGCCTCCTGTTATTGAGCAAAGACACGTAAATTGGTTGTCAAAACACATATTAATAGAGATATTAGATTGACATGAAAAAAACCGGGCATCTTTGCATCTGAAAATATGGATCAGATAATGTAGGAAAAGGGGAGTCCAGCTCCTCAGAGAACAATCTCTTTCTGATCACACTTCAATGATCGGACCGTTTATATTTTTGGACTCATTGAGAGCATCAAAGCATGCCAAAATCAAGTTGATCGATTATCATTTGATATGATTTCGAAATACATTTATATTGCAAAATTAGTAGAAATGGATTTTGTTCCAGTATTGCAATCTTGTTTCTTGCAAGATAAATGTTTTTCAAAATCACATCAAATGATATCTAAGAAACTTGATTTTTTTGCTATACTTGATGTTGTCAACGAGCTGAACAAAATGAATAGCCTCTACTAGCTCCTCATCATTACAGAAAGCTATTTCCATGTCAAATACTTCCATTCCCACCCTTATACGACGATATGAAGACGTATAAGCTCGAACTTGATTAGTGTCTTTTAGGATTCGTGAGATCATAAAAAATATTTCCGAGCCTATTTCCGAGCCTATTTCCGAGCCTAAATTGTTCTCTCCAATCCATTGAACTCATAAAAGAGGGATTCCAGACTTCCAGTACCTTATTTTGCTAAGCAGAGGAACAATATCTTATTTTACTTTTTCTTATCAGTCCTTTCAAAATTAATTAATTTTTTCTAATGTGGTTTTGATTTCACTTGCCAACATTTAGTCTTCAACCAAGTCTTCCACTATAGGTAATTTTGGAAGTCAACTCCAAATATCTACTAGGAGTACTATCTATATCTAATTTATCTTTTCTATTGGAAAAAAGGGTGAGGACTACATATAAGTCGTCGTCGTCGTCGTCGTCGTCTTCTTTTTTTCTCTCTTTCTTTTGTGGTTGAAAGGTTTGAAGTCTTCAAGTGCTGGGAGCCTGTGATTCAGAAGCATGAGCCGTGGTAGCCTGTGGTCTTATGTCTGGACTCTGGTGGAAAACAGTTAAGAAAGGAGAGTTTAATCGTAAAAGATATTACTCGATCCCTCGTCCATAAAGTTGGTCTCCAAAGAAATTATGTAAGGAACTAACTTTACGGAATGGATGGAGTACAAGATATACGTCGGGACGACACCAGTAAATGCAATACACTACATTGTACTCTATTAATCACACCGGACACTTAATCAGATTGTCCTAAAAGCTCATGCGATATTGTTTAACCTTAATATATGATTTTTGGCAATGCAATAATGAGAAGTCAAATTAATCTGAAACAACTTCCACAAGATTTTGTTGGAAAACCTATGATTGCATTTTGTAGGTGATTGGTCAGATAAACTGAACTGCGTAATCTTTATTTGTGGGACATTAAATTCATCTCACTTAGATCATTCGTGGAGAATGAGATTGATTTTTTAATTATGAGTAGTTCAACTTGTGACCTCTCCCGTTCAAGACTTTATAAATTTTAATCTTGTGATAATTTGAGATTTTTACTCACCCTCTATGCATTGGCCTTATCGGTTAACACCTACCAGTTAATTTATTTAGCTTGTCTGTATAGAAAAGCTAATAAATCATGTTCTATAATAAATTTGTACTTATTTAAAACTATATATATAAACTACGAATGACTAAAAAACACTTGTAACCAGATAATTACCTTTCTAGGATTATTACCAGCAATCTTGACATTTATTCCACGATCAATTAGTTTAGTATAACTTATTTAATTAAGGAGTTTGAAATTTGATTCGATTTTGTAAAACGTTTGCACCATTCACAACTTATGCAAAATCCTTTTCTTAGTAAAAAAATAACCAAAATTATAACTAAAAAGCTATCATCCAGCGAATTATAAATGGGGTCATTATATGTACATATCTAGTTAGATATGCACTAGTTTCGAATTCCAATTAATTTGAATTTTAAAGGGATTGGTGGGCCCCACATTGCGATCTGTGCATGATCTATGCAAAAAAATTATGAACTAACTTTTCGTTAGCTTTTTTTCTTCACAGGATATTACATATTAACGAGTTCTTTTAATTTTTGAATTTGTTCAAATAAAATATATGATTTTTAAATTCTCAATTTCGATGTTGACTCCACCGCTTAGAATATTACTATTATTTATTTATTTCCTAATTACCAATTTATAACCGTATCAAGTATTTTTGACCCTTTTTTTTAGAAAATTGATATTCGTACTCTTTTTTGATACAGACACTCTATTTTATTCATGAAGAAAGTAGAGCGCCTACATAAAAAACGAAGCACAAATATCAATTCTCTTTTTTTATCGGCATTTTTTACATTTTTGTTAGGCTTTAGCTGTACCAATTCGTACCAAAAAACACAAAAAATGATAAATGGTGCTTATTATTATCACTCTATCATTCGATGCTTGGCTGTGGATTCCTATGGTGGAAAACGCAAAGCTTGAAAGAGACTCTCATTTCTCTCTCCAACTCCCCTGACTCTCCCCCCCTCTCTCTCTCTCTACTTGCGCCGCCATACTGCTGATTCACCTTCTACTTCAAGAGAGAGAGAGAGAGGAGAGGAGAGGAGGAGAAGGAGGAGGAAGAGGGAGATTTACTGGACTACTGCGCATGTCGGCGCAGAATAGCACCGGGCCCCTCTTTCCCTCTCTGTTTCGATTCATGGTTTCTTCTCTCTCTACCTCATCTCTCGTCCAAGTTCGCTTCGTCCCCACGGAATGCGATTAGGGAGAGAGAAGAAAAGGACCGGACGATTGGATTCCAGCAATCTGCCTCTCAACTCTGGCAGACCTCAAAGGAACCCTAGCGTTCCTCATCTCCTCCACTTTACCACATCGTCGTTCCGATTGCAAATCAAAAACGAAGGGAAGAGGAGGCCTTCACCGCTTCAACATGCTTTGGATTATGCGATTATCGGGGTTTTTCTCCGCCGCATTGGTGATGATTGTCCTCTCTCCGTCTCTGCAGTCGTTTCCACCCGCAGAAGCCATCAGATCCCACAACCTCGATAGTCAAAATTCAGCCGTCGATCCGCCCAACCGATTCTCCTTCAGAAAATCATCCGCATTCCCCAATACACACAAATGCAGTTCCAATAACCGCAACAAATTGAAGAAAACCGGCGTGTGCGACCCCTCTCTCGTCCACGTCGCCATTACTCTCGATGTCGACTACCTACGCGGATCAATCGCCGCCGTCCATTCCATCCTCCACCATTCCTTGTGTCCCGAGAGCATATTCTTTCACTTCCTTGTATCGGAGACAGATCTCGAAACCCTAGTTCGGTCCACTTTCCCTAATTTGAACTTCAAGGTCTATTACTTTGATCCGGAGATGGTGCGGGGCCTGATCTCGACTTCAGTGAGGCAAGCACTAGAACAGCCCCTAAATTACGCCAGGAATTACATGGCAAACCTGCTCGAGCCCTGTGTTACCAGGGTAATATACTTGGACTCCGATCTCGTTCTCGTAGACGATATTGGGAAGCTGTGGGCCACGAGTTTAGGGGGTAAGACCATCGGAGCACCGGAGTATTGCCACGCCAACTTCACGAAGTACTTCACGCCGAGTTTCTGGTCGGAACGGCGGTTTTCGGGAACTTTTTCGGGCCGGAATCCGTGCTACTTCAACACGGGCGTGATGGTCATTGATTTAGTCAAGTGGAGGCGGTTCGGGTACACGAAGCGGATCGAGACGTGGATGGAGATCCAGAAGAGCCACCGGATTTACGAGCTGGGGTCATTACCGCCGTTTCTGCTGGTTTTCGCGGGACACGTGGCGCCCATAGAGCACCGGTGGAACCAACACGGGTTGGGAGGTGATAACGTTCGGGGCAGCTGTCGGGATCTCCACCCAGGTCCGGTGAGCCTGCTCCACTGGAGCGGTTCCGGCAAGCCTTGGCTGAGGATCGACTCAAAACAACCGTGTCCGTTGGATTCCCTTTGGGCCCCATTCGACTTGTACGGACTCTCGACGTGAAGTTTGTGGACTGGACTCACCGGTAAATTCCTGTCGCGACTTTCTTTTTGGTGATCAGCTTTTCCAAATTTGTTCTTTTGTCTTTCATTATATTCTCTTGTTCTTTTGATTCTGATTTTTCTCTTCTTTTTTTTTTAACTCGTCATCATCGTCATCACCGCTGGTGATTTGTATTCTATTGTATTGTTCTTGCGTTTGAAAATAAGAGGGAAAAAAAGGTTTATTCATTTCACTTCTGTTGTCGTCTTCTTTACTGTTGTTGTGCTTCTGGTATGGTTCATCTAAGCATATTATTACAGTCAAGACGGAACCAGGATTTTACCCTATTAGTGGCGAAATATATGCTAAAAATATCTAGTAGTAGCGAGATTATATAAGCTGGGTATAATTTTTTTTTTACATATAATAATTTCATTTTTAAAAATTCTTATCGTAACGGTCGCCGCCACTAGACTCTTGATCTCATCCTTGATTACGTTGCAGACTTGCATTTGCGATTAGTAGTAGGTAGGGCAACACTACTCAAGAACATGAGGGAAGAACCGACACCACATATAGGGTGGTGAAATGACGAAACTGACCTCCCGTTGCTAATAAATCCAATTAAACTACTGTAGTGCGCGAGGGCCAAGGCAACAGTTGAGGAGGAGTAGTGTAATTTTTTTGCCTTTTTCCAGTGGCCAGCGGCCACGTCCTCCTCCATGGGAGTAGTATTTCTAACACCTCGTGAATTGTGATCGCATAGGGAGGGGGTAGGTATGGAGTGATGGGAAGAAATTGCAGTGTACATAGAAGCATCCTATGCGCACTGATGGTGATTGGTCCTCTTTCTCCTTGTGATGGCCGCACTAGCTATGCTCGTGTTTTGTTTTGGCTCAAACGTTTTTGGAATCATTTCTGTTCGGAAATGAAAAAATGTTGAGGTCATTTTGGAATCATTTATGATCAAAAAAAATTGTTGAGGTAATTTTGTCCCAAGTACTGTATTACTATATTCCACACTAGTACTAACTAGGAGTAGTATTTGTTAGGTCATGACTCCTAATAATTCCTTTTGGGGGAGGGTTGGGTTGGGTTGGGAACTAGGAGAAGATACTCAGATAGTGGTAGGGCGTTTTTAAGTCATATGGGCACATGGAAGGTGGGTGTGCTTTAAGGTCCACGTCAACTGGTGTTCATAAGATTCAAGGAAAATTAGGAAATACTATCAAAAGGGTACAGACCTTCTATTCTAAGTGGGTTTTTTTTTTGTTTTTGACAAATTCTATTCTAGTGGGTTGTAAATAAATAGTGGTAACTGGTGTAATCATTAGCAGGAGACGATGAGTCTGTTCCACTCTACTGGAGCAGTAAAGTTTTTATTTGAATTATTAGTAAATAAATTGTTATGGATCTGTAACACGACTATAGACTATAGAGTATCAAGTGGTATTGTGCGTTTATTATTATAATTCACTGTTGGTAGGTTGTCCTTTTGCCTTGTGCTGTGTATAATTTAATAGTACTTACTACTAAAAAAGAGAGGAAAATACAAAAGGGTTGTTTGTGGGTCATCAACAGATAAGATAACCTTTAAAATCACGGGTCAGTGGTGGCTTATTGTGTTTGTGAACTTTGGTTGAAGGCAGGCAGGCAGAGCAGATGTCTTGTGAACTTGTTCCCCTTTCTGTTCGGAGATCATACGTACATGCATACTTGTCTCTTCTTTTCTTAGATTGTTAGTATTATAGAGAAATCCAGGGTTGATAAACAGTTGAATTTTTCAAGTGCTACTAGGATCAACGAAATTAATGCGAGGGACCTAGCATTGTTGCGTACCAAGTGTCCAGAGCCCGGATTATTTTTTCCCCTGGCATCATCATTACACATGGCCAGTTGTTGTCATTTAGATGCAAATTTCACTACACTCTGATTTGTCAATTTACCTATGCTAGGACTTAATAATATAGCCAGCATAAAACTAGAGCTGCTGATTTGTCACTCTTTTTTTATTAACGCCACTATCCTGTAAAAGTATTTTTGCAGGAGAGTGGCATTAACAAAAAAGGAAGTGATAAAATCATTTCCTAAAACTAGGCAACTTGGATTAAAAAATATGAGTATTATTTTCAGCTTTATTTGTGGTTTGGGGTTTTCTATAACAATATGAAGTCTTGGTTCGACTTTATTGACTGCTCCTGGGTGATTAGCTGCCTTTTCTTTTTAACTTGGGAGTGATTAAGACTAGGCAACTTGGATTCAAAAATAAAAAATTAAGACTAGGCAACTGACACTTAGCCCTACCACAATATCGTTTAATGTAATCACAAAGGATCAATCTGATTTTGGCTGCTTTATTTGTTAATAATTTTACTAAGCATATGCTTCTATATTTGTATTTATCTATCGCTAGACGCTTTAAGTCGCTTCCTTCTAGAACACAAAAATGCAGAGAGAGAGAGAGAGAGAGAGAGAGAGAGCATAATTCCATTAGTAAGGACCACCGACACCAGAGGGAGTTACAGTCATCTTCTTCCCTATATTATCGAACCATTTTTCTTAGGTTTTGTTAATGTATGCTCCATACGCATATGATAAAAACTATATATTCTTCATTTATTATTGTTTACATGGTAAATTTAAATTTGGAACCTCAGTCATAAACTCTTCATTAATTGTTTTTGAAAGGATCAACTTTTTTGTTTTGAACAAAAATATCCCCGATCAAACGTACACATTTTTCTCCCAAAACATTTTCGGCATATAAAATCAATGACGAATATATCTTCTGAGAGACAAAAACATGAAAACGAGCCGTGCCACTTAAGTATAGGTAAAACTTCCCCTGATCACTTGGCTTCTCCATTACAGGTGAAATTCAAAATGAGCTGTGCTACTTGCACCGATGGGGTTCCGACGGGTACGCGGGGCCCACTCTGGGTTCTGCACAGGTTATCTGAGCCGTTCAATAATTTTAAAAAAAACCTGAGTGGACCCACGAGAAATCAACTCAATTCAATATGAATAGGTACTCGATCCAATCTTCCATTCTTGTGTTTAGATTTCAGGAAATTATTGAATGGCTCGAATTATCCGTGCAGGATCTGGAGTAGACCCTGTGTCCCCGTCAGTATCCCATCGGTATGAATTAGTATCTCATCGGTATGAATTCTATCGGTCCGCTTAGTGTAAACGATTAAAAACAGGACCTTACTAATATTTTTTTTTAGCTTATTGTGGTGTATCTCTAGTTCTATAAATGCACATAAAATGTATATACAGAGAGATGTACATTTCTTGCTTGCTACTCCCTCCGTCCCTTTTTAAGTTTTCTTGCTTGCTACTCCCTCCGTCCCTTTTTAAGTGTTCTGCTTTGTAACTCCAACTTATTAAAAAGACATCATCATTATACCTTTCACATCAATTTTTTCCTTCACTTTCCCTATTTATCCATCATTATTACACTTTAATCACTTACTTTTCAAAATGGAATATACTTTTAGGAACAAAATAGACAATGCACTAATTTTTACCCACTAACTTTATAAAATGGACACTTATTAAAGGACAGCCCAAAATGGAATAATGGACTCTAAATAAGGGACGGAGGGAGTAGTAATTTTTATTTTAAAATCTGATATGGGTTTTGAAATTTTTCAAAGAATTTTTTACACTCCTCAAGTGCTCATGAGTCCATGGATGGTGAAAAGGCCGAAAGTTTTTTTTGGGGGGAAAGGTGTATGTTTGATTAGGATATTTTTGTCCAAAACAAAAAAGTTGATCCTTTCAAAAACATTTAATAGAGGAGAAAAATAAAGAGGTTATTGCTAGTGTTTCAAACACAGGTTTTCCATACAAAAAACCATAAATGAAGACGGATATATATAGTCTCTATGATATGCCTATGGGGCATACGTTAACAAAACCCTTTTTCTTAAACTATGCTGTTGCTCAGGCTAGATGATTATTAGGACTAAAGAGCAATTTGATTCCCTTCAAAAAAAAGGAAGAGGAAAGTTGATTTTCCTTTTTTAATCCTCAAGAGGAGTTGGAATTGTCATTGGTGATCTCTCTCTCTCTCTCTCTCTCTCTCTCTCTCTGTGTGTGTGTGTGTGTGTCTGTGTGTGGCTGGGAGCCAATTGTAGCATTTGAGAAAAGGACGAAAAAGGGACACAAAACGGCATGTAGCCCAAAAGGAGTGAGGGCCAAGGGAAAGAACCCTTTTTTTATCACAACAAGAGAGGGAAGAACCCTTTACAGCTAGAAAGCAGGCATTTCATTGATGAGAAGTTTGAGTGGACCAGTTCAGAATCTATGGCCAACCAACAGAACATGTATTCCACATCACTAGTAGCTCCATTTCATATACATACATACATGTGGGGGTGTGTTTGCCCTATCCTCCTACTTACTAAATAATATGTATCTAATAGATAGCAGTTTGCAATATTTCATGGAAGTTGAAACGGGTACTTGCTTTGCCCAACCTTAAAAGTTCAAATGATTGGGTAGCAGCTAACTGCTCTTTTGAAGGAGGCAAAACCCCAGCTGTGCTCTACCTACTAAAAGCCAATGTATCAATAATTGTCTACAAAACGGACTGAAAACACAAACTAATATACCAATTTTCTGTTCTGGCATATAAGTAAATCATTTGACAAAAGTCGAGCAAATTGTATGGCGACAATGTGCTGCTTCTGACACAACATATGTATTACAGTTACTAAGGCACTAAGTCAAACAACATCGAAAACGGAAAGAAAACAGCAACTGATACCTGAAGTTGAGGAACTTCATACTCTGTTGGCTGCTTCCGCAAACAAACTAAGGAAATTGGAACAAATTGGAATCCTGCCTTCCGGATGGAGGGTAGATGTACACAGCAAGCAATGAGATAATGATGCAGATCAACGTAGACCACAGATACACTACTGTGGGAATCTTCCCTCTCCTTCCCATCAACCCCTTAGCAAAAGGGTAAAGATGAGACAGTACCCAGAAGCTAAAGAACACCCCTCCAAGTAGCTTGCTCCATTGAGGGAAGGGGCTATACAATGTCCTGAACACCCCCACTGCGATTGCGGTCATGTTAACCAAAATGATGGTTATTGGTGGGATCATGAGAATCGTAAATCTAAACTCGTACAACTCTGCAAACTCATCGTCTCCATCTTCGGGCGCAGCTGATTTTGAGGTCAAAGTAAATGAGATGTCAACTCCTGCTATAACCTTGAGTAGTCCTTGAAACACGGCTGCTAGATGAGCACTAGTTCCGCCAATCAACCAGAACTGTTCATTTCTCCACCAATCATGGAGAGTGATTCCAGACCATTTGATCTCCAGAAGTGCAAGCATGGACAAGGTGAGCGTGATCGCCAACAAGAAGGTTAGAAACGTCACGTTGACGGATTCGACAATGAATTTCCCTGAGAAAAGCGAGAATGCAGGGAGGAAGCAATAGGTAAGGAGGAAAATAGAGGTGAAGGGGTACATTCCCACATTGAAGTATGCAACCCTTTGGAGGAACTTCATTCTTCGAGTTGCAAAGAGTGCATTATTTCGTGAAAAGAAGATCTCAACGGAACCAGTTGCCCATCTCAGGACTTGATTGAGCCTATCTGTTAGATTTATTGGAGCTGTGCCTCGGAATGCATCTGGTTTCGTGACACAGTAAATCGATCTCCACCCTCTGTTGTGCATACGGTAGCCTGTTACCACATCTTCGGTTACAGAACCGTAAATCCATCCCACCCTTTTGCCCCACTCAGTTTTGTCCTCATAGAAACAGGTTATGACACTGATTGCTTCTGCTAGAGTTGAAGCATCTAAAGGCTCGCGTTGCACTGCAAGAGAGCCGGATGGTCTCCCGTGGCTACCTTTTCCTCTCAACTCATGAAGTGGTCTTCCTCCAAATTCAGCCACTGCAATAGAATCAATCAGGGAAGTAGAGTTGCCAAACCGGGTTGGAATCAAGGCCTTGGTGAATTCATCTTCGTCGTTTTGATCCTCATTGATTGGCAAGATCATTTCATCGTCATTCTCTCCATTCTTTGCCGCCTTACGCCTCCTCAATGAGAATTTTATTTTCCTTCTACCAAACCACCCTTGGTGTTCTGTGGCTCGCGGTGGACTGAACCCGTATAAAGCAATCCTCCGGAAAATGCAGCCTGTCCCAACATACATAGGGCCTTGTAGTCCATCCAGTGCTCTCATGCTAACATCAAAGAACACAGTGTTGTGGTTTGCGTACCGATCATTCGGATCAATCCCTTCGAACCTCTGTGGGAACTGAACATAACATATCTTGTCACCACCCCTGTCAAGCATGAAGCACATTCCTTCCCTCATAGCCATAGAATTGTAGATGTAGTGGTCGCAGTCAAGATTGAGAATAAACGAGCCATTTGACATAATCGCGCTGGTCCGGACTAGGGCATTCATGGCTCCAGCTTTCTTGTTGTGATCAAAACCAGGCCGTTTCTCACGAGACACATAAACCAGCATTGGCAATCTGGTATCCACGTCTGTTGTGTCAATCAAGTTAACCCCATCAGCTTCTGTACCAAAAACTGGATCTGAATTTGGTGGAACCAACATTATCTGCGGAAAGAAGAAGAGGATATCAGTGCTTAGAAATCACACCCACAGGGGTGAAAATGGCGCCATTCATGTGGTACTACTTGTAAGATAGCTTCATTCCAAGCATCATCTACTTTTACAAAGGAGATATTGAGCCCAAGCTTGAAACAACAGCCCACCCAATTAATGAATTACTAAAACAGTTCTACATTACTTCATTCCAAGCACTTGCTCGTTTTATTTGTTTTTTTTTTTTTTTGGGCATTGAAAAACACTAACAGCTCCTCCCAGTGATTTACGAAAGAAACACAGTATGATATTTCTATTTGCATTTATTTATTTATTCTTCTTCTTGATATTGGTATGTAATGGAACTTCTGTAATGCTTGTTATCTTATTTATGAGACGATATTCCCTGAAAAAAGTTTGGACCAAACTGAAGAGAATAATAAAGTACCTGAATTATACCCTCATGGTCCCCTTTTGAATGGCCTTCCTCAGCTGATGACCAAGTTCCAGGCCAATGAGATGAATCAGACATCCAAGTAGCCCTTGGGACTTTAACAGATTCAAAAGCACTTTCCCCCATGTCCATCTGTTTCTTCTTTGCTCTCATTTCTGCTTGGGCATTGTAAGCGTCTGATCTTCGCCTTATTGCCTCCGGTAAGGCATTTATCCTCACCTTGAATTCATCGTATTCCCTCTTCACTCGTCTCCTTTCCCTCACAAAGTCCAGCCTTACTTTGTTCTTTAGGGGATCACGCTTCAGCCCAAAGTAAGCCTCTGGATTCCTGGGTTCTATCTTGTGTTTGCGACAAAAGGGAACCCATATCCTTGCAAAGCTTGCAGCCTCAGCTAGTGCTTCAAATGTTACAAGAGACCCTCCATCATCTGATAGATAACAAGCCAACTTCTCCACCGGATAATCGACTGCTAAGATTGAAAGAATGGTGTTTGCAGTGCTAAGAGGTGGTTCTTTTTCTGGGTCTGCTGTTGAAACAAAGACATCAACTCCTGGAAGGTCAGAGAGGCCTTTGGGGTTGCGGAGATTCAAGGCAGATGGTTCAAAACGCTCTTTTAGAACAGAGAGGTCAGTTATTCTGTTTACAGGGCAGAGCTTTGGGAGCTGATCTAGAATCCATGAGAGCGCAAACCAGAACTCACAAATCACTGACATCATCCATAACCACATTGCTTCGTGATTTGGATGCGAAACTCTCCATGTTAGGAAGCAAGCGAGCGCAGCAAGGCGAATGAATATAAGCAACCTATGTAACAACATAGATCAATTTTTAGATAAAAAAAAGTATACATCCATTTCAGCTTAATCAGTATAGAAACTAACTATTATCTACCATGTAAGTCTAGCCGAAGGCGACTATTTTACTAATTCATTCTGAGTAGTATAGAAACAGCTATCATCTGCTATAAGTCTAAGAGAATGGAATAGATGATTAAACAGATCACACCACTTCACATCATATAGCATCAAAATCACAGTTTACCCACTAGAAAAACTTGAAGAAAGCAGAGAGACCTCTCTCTCATACTCAGACACTATGATAAAACCGGCCAATAATCTTCATAGCTAACAGTGTTAGTTTGCCATCAAAGCTATGTGGGCAAAAGGGCAAGATTTATACTTGTTTCTAAGCAAAGCTGTACGGAAGTACTGTCGTCTAGAATACCAGTTTCAACAGTTAAATTGAAGGAAAAAGAGACCCTTCCTAAATTACTATCCGTTTTCGTGCCCAACTGTTGCTCTATGTACCTAACAATGCATTTTAGATCTCAAGGAAAACATCCCAAAATATGTAGATCAAGTAATACTAATCACCCAAAATGAACAATAGCATTAAATTACTTGAAAATTCAAGTTTAATTCAAGAATTGAAATATGGATACAGAGAACCAGGTATCACTAACCTGTATGGACTGATAATTGCAGTAGACACCCCAACCTTCCTGGTCAGAGGTCTGTTTCTTCTCTCTTTGAAATCCGGAGGGTTTTCGCACCTATCATTATTCCCTCTTCCAAATTCATACCCATCTTTAGGCCACACCGCATTTCCATACCCATACGTGCCCTTTGTCTCAAACAGCCACCGAGCGTGGTCAAACTCATGGTTTGGTGCCTTGAACGACTGAACCAGAGAGAAATTCTTATCTAGCTTAGCCCCACCCATCCCTCTTGGCAATGGATGCGGTTGGTCCTTCTCTTCCGAACCGTGTTCGGTGCTCTCATCATCGCTAAAATCCTTATACGGTTCCTTACAACCGGGACAATACCCTCCCCCAATCCCAACACATTCCAAGTAACAATCCCTGCAAATCTTGAACCCGCATTCGCATTGAGATTTCCAATTCCCGTCTTGTGCTTTCTCATCACAACCCTTCATTCCACAAATCAATTCCGACTTAACAACCTTGGATTCATCAAGAGAACTCTCAAGAACATGAGCACGAGTCACCGAGTTGAATCCACCAGTGTACATGGTGTCCTTGATGTAACTCCCCAGTGGGTGGCCGGAGGGCAAGCTGTTCTGAGAGTCTGAAACTAGGCGGCTGTTTTGAGAGTCTGAAACTGGGCGGCGGTCGGGCGTTGGAGGGATGTGGACTGTGTAAGAAACACATTCCTCTATTTCGTCCTTGGACATTGAAAGATATCTTCCTCCACCGCTGGAAGTACGGCGGGTTCCTCCATTTGAACCCTTCTGTCCTCCTCTGTTATTGAGAGGGGAAATCGGATTGTTTGAAACAGAAAAGCGGCGGACCGGACTTGTTAAGCCGATGCTCTGAGCCGGCACTGAAGTGGAGATCGTTATGGTCACCGGAGACGATGGAGAAGAAGAATCAGCCATTTTAACCATCTTGATTCTTGAGTGTGCTTCTTTCTCAGAAATTGAACTTATCTGATAGAAACAAGGGAGAAAAATGTCAAGATTGGCTGACTGATGGGCATGTAGAGAGAGAGAGACAGAGAAGTAGAAAGTTTGGTGGGTGGAATCAATTGAATCAACAGAAACCAGATGGAGAATTGTATCTCTCAAGTAGAAAAGAGAAGAGATGAAGTCTGGGGGAGAAGATTTGAATTTGGTATGTGGAGTTACCTGAGATATTTGGGGGATTTTGTAAGAAAGGGCTAGATTCTAACGGTCGAATGATCTTGGCCGTAGGAGTTGAGAAACCCGATGTGATCTTAAAGTCAAAAAGCAAAAGATCTAGATTTTCAATTCCAACGGTCGACTTTTTTGAAAAGAAGGCTTACTGGTTGGTTTTTTGTAGGCTTGGCACCTCAACGTATATAAGACACAGCAGAAGCTGACGCTGTTTTACTGGCGGATATAATTGGAATATACCACCCATTTGACATGATTACGAAAAAAACCTGGGTCCATGTATTTTATAATTTACCCTTTTTTTTATGGGGAACAAGGGTGGAGTAGGAGCCGCCAAGTGTTGCCGCTCTCATCTGGGCGGGATCATAGCAACTCCAGACTATGGCAGACTTCGAAAGGAACCACCAAAAAGACATAAGCCCACCAAAAAGCTAGTGAAACGCAGCCAGGCTTTATAAGAGTGCAAATTTCAAGAGACACCATTGGAATCTTGAATTTTTTGACCACTCAAACCATTTTGGAGTAAACCATGAGCCACGATGCCACCACCCTTCCTTTTTTCCCCTTTCCAACTAGAATCTCCCCACTTTCTCCAATTTGCTCTTCTGATTTTCATAATTACTGTAGATTAAAGCATCACAATTTTTTCCTACAAAAAGAGTAACATTGATCTCAACTATAAGCCGGGGGCGATTGATTTGGCTGATTTTGACATAAGCCAAGAATTAGGCCTCGTTCCGCTAAGATTTTTATTTTTTGTTTTACGGACAAATCATTATCTCACAATATATCACCTTAAATTTTAAAAATAAGTCCTTATTTTTCACTTTTAGTGGAACACACCCTTACATTGATCTCAATTATTTGATAAAATGTAAAATCTAATCAAATTGCATAATTTATGAAATTGAACGTGATAAAACTTTAAAAAATCTGTTGAGTTCGAGTTTGAAACCACGACAGTAATTCAAAACCACGATATCTTGACATGTCATGTTACTTGAAATGTGTACATTTACATGAGGAATGCAATAGCATCGCATGTGAATTTCCCATTCTAAACCTGTTTGGCAGTCGGGCACTACAGTTGACCCGAAGATCCAACCATTTTTTGGTGGTGGATATATTTTAACGGATGGACTGGACTGGACTGACTTGGATTTGAAATCCAACGGATCGATGCTTAATGTGGACCACCACACCCTACTCTTACCCGTTCAGTTTTGCCGGCCGTTGCCACCCAACTCCTAGATTAGGAGTTAAGATCCTAGCTCTCAGGTCGAGGGTGAATTGTTCAGTTTCCCTATTTGTGTAGATTAATACTCTATTATATCTTATATATTTGGAACTGTAGACTTATTAAAACTCCTCCAGAGTTGTGCAAAAAAACCTTATCCATAGGGTATTAATCAAAGCATAATCGTAACACATTTATCTCAATCATACCACATTTATCTTGAGATAAATGAGTTTCGATCTAATGTGCCAACTTATTTTTTTTAAACATAAATGTGTTTCAAAATCATTATTATTGATATGGAGTTTAAATAATTTTTGTCATGATTGTCGGTTCTCGACGAGTGTAATCCAATTATTAAAGTAAGTTAGAAAAGAGTCTACAAATGCAACGGTAGCTTAGGGGAGAGACCTCTATAACTTCTTTGTTCTTGTTGCTCTTCCTTCATCTTGTTTTGAAGGCTATGTAAAATCTGCAGCAGGGTCTACTTTAACCCCCTTGTGGTTATCGTCATGTGTGGATACCCTCCTCATGGTTCAAAATTAAGCACGTAACCTACCTGTGGTTTTAAAAATGTGCGGATAGACCCCCTGCCGTCATGTTTTCCATCCATATTAACGGACACAGCATTAAAAAGGAACCGAACTCGAGAACGTTTGCTACGTTTTGCTTTGATTTGAAAAAGGTTTGATTTGATTTGAAAAGGCGTAGACTGGTCCGTCGTCACCTTCGATATCTGAGGTTCGGGAGCCAGGTTACGAGAGGGGAAGGGTTTTATGGCACCCCTCTCGCCCAATCCGGAGATCGGTCTCTACTCAGGCATTTCATTAAAACATTTGCATTTTTCTCTCATTTTAATCATTTCGGCCAGTTTGCATGACAAAATGTTTATGGATGATGATTTGCTTGCTTGAATTGAATTAAATGTAAGAACATAGATTGAACAATGACTCCAATGTAAAATGAATCAATACTGCCCTGAAATTGAATGTGAAAAGTTAAAAAATGTAGTTCGACACGCCAGTACACCCTGCGCACGCCACCTTCAGGCTGGCGTACACTACCACATCAATTTCTTACAGCTCCTACTCTCAATCCTCTGGGATCTGGAAGGGACCGGTGAATTCCCAATTCAAACCTGCAGCTTATAATACAGTTATACACATGTACAGACCAACCATTTTTTGGTAGTGGAATAATTTTAAGATGGACCCGATGGACAGGTGGGGAGAAATCGCCAGGATTGGACTGGGATGTAAGGGCCAGGCACTGGTCCTTAACAAACATGCCGTACGCCACCCTATAGGAGTCGTACGCCAGGTCTGCATGTGAACCAATGTTTGGCTTTACATCATCTAGGTTCTGGAACATGACCAGACGTACCCCAGAGGCCTTGAGGATAAAGAAAAATACAAGTATTGAAAGCTACATTTGAACAGTTCTATAATACAGAAAGCAACAGACTGGTTTTTAGCATGCTATAAGGTGATGACATAAAGAAAATGAGCAATAAATGAGCCCTACATGATCCCCACGCCAACTGTGCACGTACAGCCAAAGGTGGCGTACGGCTAAGTGTAGCTGGCGTGCGCCATGTGATGACTCTTACGACTGATTTATTTTTCCAGAAAGGGGCCTGGACTAGTATCAGTTACTAGCCAGGACCCTTCTGGTTCCCCTCAGGAGTTGAAAACAGAACGCTGCACAAAGGTGGTATACCTTTGATGCAAGAGAGAAAGGATGATGATGAGCTTTGGTTGAAGATGGAGGCTGTTGTAACAACTGATCAGTAGAGGAAGGGTGTGTGAAACTACTCTATCTCTGACTCTTACAACAAGAGAGCAAGAATAAGAGAGAAGAGAGGGAAAGGACTTAGAGAGTAATGTGGTTAACCCCTTGCAAATGAATGCAAGGGGGGGTATTTATGGTGGAGAGAGGAGCTGAAACCAGGGCTGGCCAGCTGGGTTTAGAGCTGGTTAGAGCTGGTTGGGTTGAGTGAAGAGCCTCCCATGCATTAAATGCATGGAACTAGGTGTAGGAGAGAGTGAGGGACGGTCCAGCAGGAAAACAATCATTTGGAGCACTGTTCCCTGTACTTTGGAGCCGTAAAAGTTTCGGTCGCGTGCTGTAAAAGCGGTGATTTGACCGGTCCTAAACCTCCGTACGCCACCTATGACCTACCGTGCGCCAGGTCAAACTCAGTCAACGGTCGATGATCGACACGTGGCAAGAACCTGGCGCACGCCATAGAGAAGGTGGCGTAAGCGAGGTATGGCTCTGCTGAGGCTCGTTTGGCTCGAGATTTGAGAGGTTTGAAGAGGCTTGAAATGGTTTGAAAGAGGAGGGTCCAATGCCCAAAGCTCAAATCCTTCCATCGACTCTGAACTGTTCTCGACCGTTTAACATCATTGGGTCAACAAAGGAAATAAAGGACTAATCTGGACAGTCCAGAATGGGGTGTCTACAGTTTTCTGGTGCAAGAATCTTTCAATGCTTCTTTTGTTTTGTTTTTTCCGTGTGTTTTGTTTACGCTATGCTTTTTCTATATTTGTAGAGTCAGAGAATTACTCACGCAAATGTCTCCCCTCACCTTGCCCTCCTCGAGCAATCCTTCCAATCAATCCCCTCTACAACAACTTTTACAAAACAAAGTTAAATTTGTTCTCGTCTTTGCAGAAAAATAAGAACATGGATTTCTAATGGTAATGGAAAAAGGTAGTGATAATGCTAAAATTGTTTTTGGTGGTGCCAAAATTTCAATGCATAAAAGTCTTGTACATTACACATGGTACAAACCATTTATACACTAGAATTTTGACACCAACAAAAACAATTTTGACATTATCATTTCCCATGGAAAAAATACTAGCAAAATTGAACCTACTTTTTTTTTTGAATTCAGTCAATTCATTCAAGGCCAAAGGTAAATATTGCATGGCAAAACTCAGAAGTGCACCAAACTATCTAATCCGGGACCGTAGGACACCCTGCAAAAGCAAATTAACAAAAGGTGCCGATATGAGAATCTCATCCGAAACAAGGCAGAGAGATCTCAAACGAAATCTCAGCACAAACCATTACACAATAAGAATAGATATAATCGAAACAACGCACAAAATACAAGTGTAATGGAAAGATTGCTCCCATGGCCAAACCACAATGATCGCCGGCCAGACTGGAACAGAGACCTATTCCAAGCAGAGGAGAAACTCCGAGGAGACTCTATGGCAAGCCTCCGCTGTCACGCGAAGCTTCGGGAACAAGAATCGAGGCAATGCCGGAGAAAACTCCAACTGGCCTAAACGACCACGGCAGCTGAAGACCAGACCCCCCTTCACCCTCGATCTGCCGTTGACAACTAAACCAAAGCTAATACGAAGACCCCCAACTTAAGCACCACTGTTGCCGCTGCTGGAAAACCCCCATAACACCACCGTAATAGCGCCGAAACACGTAGCCAAGACAAGAACAAAACGTAAAAATTATTAACCCACCTCCTCAACAACACCAGATTCGGGGGGAAACCCGAACTAGTACAAGACAGGACTAAAAAGCAGCCAAGACGGAAAACTATAGGAAAAATGCAAAAAAAAACCCCAACTCCACACACCTCACCTTATTGATCCATCCATCGACCCACCAGCTTTCGGATCCGAGCCTCCAAGGCGAGGACGGAAACGAAAAGGACCCACACGCCAAGGCAGGAGCCCAATTGCCGTTCTCAACTGCGTGGAAACGCACAACGAAAGGGGGAACCAAACAAATAGGAGAAGGAGGGGGAGATAAGGGGGAAAAAGGCGATCGGGGGCAGCCCCTCCCCCAAGTCGGTAACGGTAGCTAGAAAAGTTAGAGGAAGAGAGAGAGGGGTTTCTTAGAGCATGTGCACCAACAATAGCAATTTTACCTATTCAAAAATGTATACTTGTATTTTACTATTCCCTTTTTCATTTCAATTTGCACCAGACTCTTTATTGGCATTTCTACATTCATCAAATATTCATATAATATTCACTAGTGAGAGAGAGAAACTCAAACCCAAGAAAATCAAATCCTCTGCCAGTCCTCCAATCCGACCTCCGCTCAGATCCAAGTCGACCTTCGTCCGTCCTCTGCCCTCCTCCAAGCCCTCCAGCAATCCGTCGTGGGCTGCCACATCTCTGTCCTCGCCAAATCCGCCGTCAACGAGATGGTCGCCTTCGCCTCATTCGTTCCACCCGCCTCGCCCTTGACCTCTGGAAGACCATCTGCGCCGGCATCTGCTCTGACCACGACTTCCTCGACCCCAACGTCACCGCCGGTGCCATCTCCATTAGCAAAGATCAATCTCTGCTGATCAGGTGGGATATCCTCTTTGTCCGGGATCTTCGTCGTCGTTGGTTGGAATCCTTCGTAGCAGAGAAGAAGAACGAGAGAGAAAATGAGGGAGTGGTAGGGAGGAGAGAGGAAGAACAATATTTTATTGGTTTGCTCATGAATAGTAGCTCGGTAGAAGTAGAGAGCATTTTTTCTAAAGAGAAAATACCTTCCAGTTTACCTAGGCTGCTACAAGCTGTTTTGGGGGCTTGAACTAGCTAAAATGGCTGTAAAGGTTGGTTTTGCTAGCCTGGTGTACATGCCCGTTAGAGAGAGCTATTATTGATAATTGTCGTTGCAAAGTTACTTGAACCTACTTAAGCTGATGTTATTGTGAGTTTTGGGTTGGAGCCGGCTCCTCTCCAATTTTGCTCTCTCCCATTCCCGTTCAATTTGCATTTGTGTGAGCCTATGTATTTAAATAAAATGCTCATTGCTTTTTCATACGATTCGTTAAAATGCTCATTGCTTTTTAAGTTTTTTTTTTTTCTTCAAAAAGTGGCAGTACCTGTTAACAATATTGATCGACAAAAAAAAGTTAGTAAAACCATCAAGGAAAATGCATAAATCTGTCCACAGATTTTATTGTGGGGCCACCACGAGTCCCACACAAACGATCCGAGCCGTTCATTAAATGTAAAATATTTTTTCAAGGGTTCCTTGCAAAAAATCAGCTCAAACCAATACCTATAAGTGCTTAATCTAATAATCTACGCAACTTTTTATTACCTGAAAATTTGGATGAAAATTTAGATTATTGGATCAAGCACCTATAGGTATTAGATTGAGCTGATTTTTTATGGAGACCTTTGAAAAAATATTTTACATCTAATGAATAGCTCGAATCATTTGTGTGAAATCCGTGGTGGGCCCCACAACAAAATTTGTGCACAAATGTATGTGTGGTTAGCAGGGTTCAAGGAAAATTCTGTTTCATGTGGAAAGTGACCACACAAAACAAACAAAGAACACAAAGCAAACAGACCTCAAAGGCCCACAAATAGAAGCCCAGAGCCCAATTACTAAAAATGGAATTCACAGAAGGTCGGTTTTGGTAGTTGCTCGGTGGAGGGTAGTCTACGATATTTCGCGGGAGTCCAGGGTCATTTCGGAACACAAATCCGTGTCCTCCAAGGATCCGACTCACGACCCGAAGACCCCCCGCTACTTCCCCATTTCTTCATTTCTCAGTAGGTTTTTCCCCATACTCTCTCTTCTCTCTCTACTTTTTCACATACTACGTAAGAGAGAGAGAGAGAGAGAGAGAGCATATCTAAAACCCTCGACCGATTTAACATCTGTCTGTGTATGTGTATATGTTTGTATAGGATTTTCTGAAATCTTCGGTGAAATTCAATGGCTGATACGCGGTACTTTGACCTCACTACTTCTCTAAAGCAGGCTCTGGGTGAGTACTAGTTTTCGTAAAATTCGGTTTTTACTTTTGAGTTTTATAAAAATTTGGTTGATCGTTCATGCCTTTAATTCGTTTACGTGTATCGCGATAAATAAGCTGCTGAATCGTTTTTGATTGTTGAGTAGATCTCCATATGGATATGGAAGAGGACAGTGAGGAAGAAAACGATGATTTGAAGCCGGAATACGTGTGCCCATTTTGTTTGGACGACTTTGACCTTGTCGGATTCTGCTGCCATGTGGATAACGGCCATCCCATTGAGGCCAAGTCTGGGGTATTTTATTTCAGCTCTTAATTGTTTTTCTTGTACGCATACGTACTTATTAGCGGAAATTCGGCTTTTTATTCCTCAAAGTCTGCATATAGAATACAACAAAACGGGAATACCCGGAAACTGGCGAAAGTGGGTTAGTTTAGTTAACAAAATACCAGATTGCGGATGTAGTTTAATAGAAAATGTAGGGTTTTTGACAATTTGATCGAGTTCCTTAGGGCCTAGGGGTTGTTACGGTTGTATGAAGGGAAATTTCTTTTTAATGGGCTTCTATTGGGTGCCTTCTTTGTTTTTACGTTTCCTCTCCTGCTTATTTTTGTTACCGGTGAAGAAGCTAGCTCAGTTGGCATGACTCTTGTATCTCATTAGAAGAGCAGGAGTTCAGATGTTCCCACTTGCGTGTGGGTGTTATGTTTCCTTGTACTTGTTGGGATTATTTCTCCACCTAATGGAGCTAATAGTTGTTGGGTTGGGCTTATATTGGATTTTGAAATTGTTCGGGATTATTTCTCCCCCTAATGAGGCTAGTAGTTGCCTAGTTGGGTTGGGTTGGGTTGGGTTTATAGTGATTGTGGAATTGTTTCTAGTTTCATTTAATTGTTATACTTGTATTCGCCTACTGTTTGACACAAAAAGAAGAAAGAAGAAGAAGAAATGTGTGGCAACTATGTAGTGTAAGGGCCAGGGGCTTGGTTAATCTAATTTCATATTTGGCTTGGAGTATGGTGGAATTCATCTTCTCAAGTTATTGATCAGGTGGGACATGAAGCCATGAATTGATTTATAGGATATGATTTTGAGAAAATCCAAATTGAGATTGTTTGATGGTGTGTCTGTTTTCATTATTTTCCATTAACCAGCCAATTTTCACAAAACTAACTGCTAAAACTGTGTTGTTATGGTCCATAACATCAACCCCCTTTTCATTTGAGGGTTCTTCATGTCTGCAGATCTGTCCTGTTTGTGCAAAAAAGGTGGGGGTCAATATGGCTGTGCACATAATCACGCAACATGGAAGCATCTTAAATATATCCTTTTTATTTTCTTCCGAGTGTGCTTTAGATTTATCCATGCTATTCAGTTCTTGATTATATACTGATTGCCCATTCAAATTCCACATGTCCTTGGAAACTGATTCGTTGCACAACATTGGGTTGGTCAAAACTGATTGTTGAGAAGGTTATGAAACTTACTTTTTGAAGTAAAATGGCAGGTGATATCATTGAGTGGTTGTGGTTTTCTCATGGCGTTATAAAGGTGGTTGTTACAGAATGTTCTGCTGATTCTCCAAAGAATAATTTTGTGTGTATTATAAGTGCTTACTTTCGGAATTGATCGAGAGCCTGCACTTCGGGGAAAAACACCAAACAAAGAAGTCGTATGTTTCTACATCTATCAATGTCTTTTCTTTTCAAAATCACGTAGACCAAAAGTTTCAGGAAAGTCTTGATCTTGTACTTGACTAAGCATTAGTCTTTATTCTCTGGTAATGAAATAAAGATCAGCAGTCAAATTTTCGTGCGCACTTGTGAATACACAGCAATCACATAAGTTATTGATTTCTGTAGCTGGTTGAAACTGATTGCCTAAAGATGTCTAGATGGTTAGATTTTTTCTCACGTGGTACTTTGTTTGGTTATCAATCGACCTTTCATGTTATTTATGTCGCATCTTCCTTTTTTCTATTTTCTCTTCATTTTAACTTCAATCCATTGATTTGAACTAATTTTATTTATAGGCTTCTTCTCCCTTTTTAAAATTTTATATTAGATTCCATTAGCTTTTTTGTTATTTAATCGCATCTTGCTTCTTGAATATCTCTATAACTTGTACGGTTCTTGTCAGTGTAGAACTCAGTCCAAAAACTAAAAAAAAAAAAAAAAGAAGTCGTAAATCATTTGTATTATGTATAAGAGGAGGCTATCTTTTGAATACCTTAACTGAAGTTTACGCTTTGTACAAAAAGAGACTGCGCCACGGTGGATCTCATCCAACACTATCTCTGTTAAGGAAACATTCACAGGAAGAATATGATGACCCTCTTGTTGAGGAATCTTCTCGTGTGGTTTCTTCCTTTGATATAGCCGCCGATCCGATGCTGTCATCACTCATTTACAATCCACCACCAGCTGATGTGCCTGAAATTCAGCTGTCTAATTCTACAGCTGAAGCAAACATAGCAGAGGAAAGTTCAGACAAGTTTAGTTTAGGAAGGTATGACAAAAAGTTCCATGCTTGCTGTCTTGTTTGTAAACATTATTTTGTTACTTAAAAGTTTAATCAGACGAGAAACTAAACCCAGGTTACATATTTTTCTGTTGACTGTAGTGTTGTGCTTTCTACTTGTTGCTTATACAAGTTCTTAGCTTTTTATTGTGAATTGTAAGGTGTGTTTTGCAGCATTCTGTTAGTTCTTCTATTACCTAGGAATACAGGGCATCAACAATCAACTGCAGTTGGGAAGAAAAAAATACGACGTGACGGTGATCAACTGCAGTTGATGCAGTTTCTAATAGAGATAAGTTTCCAGGAATAAGTAACTGGACTGGACTCCATCCCTGACGATTTTAGATGAATGACTACATGAATCAAGCAGACATTTGCAATCTGGCCGTTAGGAACAAAATCATTCTCCTCGTTATCAAGTGATGCTTTAGTGAGTAAATTAGGCAGTAGTACCAATGGAATTGTGTTGGTGGTATGACCAGAATACTGTGTCTGAGCGGAAAAGTTTGTGGACAAAATAATAGGGGTACGGTAACTAGCAGTTCTGATAGGGAAGTATGATAGACACTGGGATAGACAGATAGAAAGTTACCGTTAGAACGGGTTGAGGAGGTGTTGTAGGAGTGAAAGAGAGGCAATGGCAAATATCGGATGTGATGAACTAGAGTATTCAAGCTGGCAAAGGAGTGTGCGTCCTTGTTCAAAGGTGGAAGAGGCTAGCTATATGTGCCGAGGGGTTATGTCTAGGAGGTCAGCTCATCTGTGTATGCTTAGTAGATGTGCTTAAGCACGTGCCCTGTCAGTGGAGCGATAGACTGGTTTTGGTGTTTTCATCCTCTTAGGTACTCAGGTTACATATAGATAATCTCCATGCTACATGTCTTTCTCTGTTCAAAAATGCTACATGTCTTTCTGTTGTAGTCTGGAATATCTAGTTGAGATCTCTATAAGACCTTCGACTAGGACCTAGATCATGTTGTGCATAAAGAAGTCTGATTACGGGGAACTCGATCTTTTATTCATACTTCTTGGTTGCATATCTTAATTGGCATGTCCGACACATCTGATATTTCAAACCTAACTGTCAAATTCCCAAGGTGTTTGCACGGTCTCTATGTTACTTCCATACCTAGTATCTCAAGTGTCCATTGAATCACGCGATTATACGGATTCTTCTTTTTCGTAATGGTGGATTATTGTTTCGTGTTAAATTTTTTATCCATTCATGTCGGAAAATTTGCTGAGAGTTTATATGTGGTGCAGAATCATCGATCCCTCTCCTTTCTCTAACAAGGACCAGGAGGAGAAAGCCCGGAGATGCAAGTTTGTGCAAGGGCTACTGTTCTCCACCTTCCTTGATGATGGCTTATGAACAGGATAATATTGCAGACAGTTGTCGGCTTTAGCTGTTAACAGGGAGGAAGTCATAGAAGCCTGCTCCAAATGCTGATAAACTGAGCAGAGAGAATTGAGGCTAGATGTAGGACTGAATGAAAATGCAGTTTATAAGCCAATGTAAATAGTTAGGGCAGAAAGGAAATTGGTCTTGTGTGGCTCTTTAGCTGCCAGTGCTGTTGTGTATGATGGAAAGATTAATCTCCTGGTTCGGAGATTTAATTTCATCTCATTAAGAATTTCACACTTTATTTTTCGCTACTGTGATATTTACAGTCGGTGATCGATGGGGTGTTGGAGCCTAAATATTAACCCAACGTGTTTAGTTGATTCCGCTGAAAGCAGAAGCTAAAAGCATAAAAATTGAGCTTTCATATCATCTGTTTGTACATCTTACTTAATCTAATTTTATCCGATAAGCAAAGAAAGAAGCTGCATCAAACAAGTTAGCACTCTTGAATAAACAAGAAGCCGGACAAGCTTAAAAACTGCAGTGAACACACAGCATCTTATCTAGAATAACCCAAGGGTTACTCGAATGAGAGCATGACAAGAAGTGACTTGCACTCCCATGCTCGCGTATCTTATCTTCTTCTTCTTTTCCTTCTCCTTTGAGGGAACACCCAACACCTTATCAGAGACCAACAAAAGGAGCTTAACACAAATTTCACAACCAAAGTCATTTGACAATCATTATTTCCAGGGGTGAAGAGAAAATCTAGTTCATTTGACTAAGAAAAGAAAATGCTATAGGACAACCATCAGAGATCAAGACTATTTCCTTCCTGAGTTACTTACCCACCTGCTAATTTAGTTTCTTTTCTTTCTGTTGATACTCTCTTAGTTGGGTGGGGTTATAGCCTCTCGGAGTATTCTCAGAGTTCAAGAACAAAACACAAAGAAGGAGAACAGAAGAGAGAGACTAAGTAGTTCCTAGGATATTAACAAACAACTTTTACCATATTTGGCAAAGGCCAGAGAATAAAAGGTTAAAAACTCTATGACTGCTCTGGGCGAAGCTTCCTAATCAGCCACTTCTTTCTCAGTTTAAAATCCAATGCCAAAAATGTTTTCGCTTTCTTTTCATCCTCTAACAAATCACACGCGTCCAAAACAAGGTCTTCATCCATGTCAGGTAAGGCCTGAATGGCTTCTACCACAATCTCTACCGAAACAGAGTTGGAGTCATCATCACCCTTTTTCTTATCTGCCAACGAAGAGACTGCTGTTGCCATCTCACGAATAGCACTAGCCATGCCCTCATCAGGCCGCCTTGACTTTTTAGATTGTGCAGAATGTGGCGAAATTTCAAAATGACGCTTGTTCACTTGATCAGCCACACGCGAGGAATCCTGTGCATCGCCCACTTGATGTTCACTAGAAACTGATGTGGCTGGAGATCGCAAACCCTTAAGTGATCTACCAACCTTGGTTTCTGGGACGTCAGCTTGTTGGCCTAAATTATGACCAGAGAGACAGTCTCTTCCATCACCAGGATTCAATTCTCTAGATATAACACACAAATCTTTGTAGTAAGGCATTGGTCGGGTCATGTATTGTCGTGCATCTGTATGTGCCTGCACATTATTAAACATAGCCTTATGGAACACGATTAGCAATGAAAACCGAAAATGAGAACCATAAAAAATCTAAATTTATAACCATCAAAAATTACATGGAAACCAGAAGATACCAGTTTGATATATTATCAGAAATAAAAATCATTTGTTTTGCTCCTTGCATTTAAATGCTTCAAAACTTCAACCTAGCATAGGTCAAGAGATCCCTTTAAATGCTGAGCCAAAAAAAGAGAGAGAGATCCCTTTAAAATAAAAATAAAAACAACTGCAATTTTGCTAGAGAACTGATACCAATTAAAGGCAGAGAGGAATCTAACTAACGTCAATGTTCAAGGTCCTAAAACTACTTCATCATAAGATGCAAATGACTCCTTTGAACTACTTGGTGCATCTTTGTTTGCTATTCCGAAGATATGGGAGTGTGTACTTGTTATAACCATGTAAATGTTTTCGAGATTAACTCAATTGTAATTTTACTAGGTTGATATTGTTGATACGCACAGGTTGATTGTCGTCAATGTGGATGGCCTGAATTTGAAATTTCATCGAGATGGGGATAAATCATTGCAATTGTTGGTCTTCAATGAGGAACTAAAGTACTATGATGTGTGTCCTCTCAAGAAAAGTTAGTACTCTTTCAAACCTGTGAAGAACATTTATAAATGCTTATCTTTGAAGATTATAGTATTTCTCAAATTCATGGAGATATCAGACACCACCAAGTTCAACAGGAAACAAACCTTAATATAATCTTGCCAAACAGAATCATCGGCCGTCACCATTTGTCTTGTTTCATCCCACAAAAACCCATCCAAGTCAAGAATATTCTTTATAACCTTATACTGCCTCCTCAAAGTTTTGTATCGATTTTTCAATATATCAATGTCATAATTAAAGCCAAATTTGGCATTAAACGAGACAAGCATCTCCATCCACGCTTGTTTGTGAAATTGGCCATCAATTTGATTCCCCTTCTGCACTTCATCTAGCATAAGGTCAATGAAATAACGGTCCATTGGCGGTTGCCAATAAGTCCTTGAACGAGTACCTATCTTGCTGGAGCCAGAATCTGCTATTGGTTGAGGTGTCACATTCTCATTCTCCTTTGACATTGAAGCAGCATAGTCTTCATCAATCATGATTTCATGAAGAGCGTCCACAGCTCCCTCACCGAAACTACTTGGAAGAGTTACTCCTGTCTTTGTGTCACCACCCGAATGTGAGGACATTTGCAACAAATTGTCCACTGGCTTTGCGTCATCAATGGTAGTAGCAGGAGATTCTGAACCTTCTGATAATCTACCAGTTTCCGATCTTGGTATATTTCTGTCAATCTTAGCATCATGGCTAGAAGTGCTAGCTTTTCCTTCAACGGTTGCATTTCTATATATCACACACAAATCATTGTAGTATGGGATGGTTTTGATCCTGTATGATCGCGCATCAGGGTGTACCTACATAATAAAACATGTAAGACTCAATGAATCATTATGATCCTCTTTTCTAGTTTCTGACATCTTAAAAAGTGCACCTTGATGTAATCATCCCAAACTTTATTATCAGCTGTCACCATTTGTCGTGTTTCATCCCAGCTGAATCCCTTCTGGTCAAGAAGATATTTTACAGCCTTGTGGAGATTTCTTAGTGTTTTGTGGCGATTCTTCAAAACATCTTTCTCGTACTGGAATTTGAATTTGGCATTGAACAATGACATCATTTCCGTCCACGCCTCTTTGCTGAATAAATGATCATCCACCTTATTCCCCCTGCCAACCTCCTCTAGCATGAGTTCAATGAAATATCGATCCATTTCTGGTGTCCAAATTGTCCTCAGACGATCACCAGCACTACGTCCTCGAATACCCATTCTCACACAACCTGAGCAAAGGTATCAGTAGTCAGCAGGACTCCTACTGTAGGAGAGTAGATAAAATCACAAAAGTCTATTACAGTTGCAATAGCTCATCAGCACACTAGTTCAGATAAAACAGAAAACTTAGCAACTAAACCCAAACTGAACACAATCATCGCGCAAATGTTATATCTAAAGGAGAGAACCCATGAAGAAGAAATAACAATGATTTGAATCTCAATGATCCAAAAGAAATATTATCACTAAAACTGAGGCTTCCGTTCAAGCTGATAATTTACCTGCAACCTTTGCCTTGGTTAAAGCCTAAAATGCAGCACGAAATTGTAATTTTCTTAAGGAGATGGAGACCATTACAGTCTACAGCTATTTAGAGAAAACAAGGCTAGTTAATGGAGTATTGGATTAAACTGGGTACGGTACAGGACATGCCATCCCCATATCCGTCCACTCCTGAATCCGAATGGAGATCTCATAGAGAAACCGAAAACAACAACCAAAGAAAAATTGGAAAAAGACAGAAACATCAATCGAAAACAAAAAACACAAGCCATGATGAGATATTGCTACCAAGCCATGATGATATAAACGACAAGGGATTATCGGATGGACCTTCCAGCCAATTTGCGAAGGTCACCAATCGGGGACAACGGAGTGAGGCGCTCTTGAATTGAAACTACGAATCTGCAAGGTCCGGGGATAACGTTTTCCTGGATAAGATCGAAACTGTGCAATTGCTGGAATACGACGCTAACCACGACAGTAAGTTAGTAACACTACCCTATCCCTGGTTTCCGAGTAATTATTTTGTGCCCCTGTGTTGCCCTAAACTCATTATCAAACACAAGGTGTGTATGGAGCTCATACAAATGTGCGGTGAAAATAAGTTTGGAACATCACTTGTTCCAGGAGCATTGAATAATTTTCCATGGTTTCCACTTTCAGCTAAAGTAACATAAATGAAAATTTAAAAAATTGAATCAAGCATCTAGATTATTTTAAAATCATTAAATGACTAAGGTCCCGTTTCAGAACACCTTTTTAAAAGAATAAGTACTTATTTTATATTTTCAAATTTAAAAATAATGTAAATAAAAAATATTTTTTTATTTTTTTTTTGCACCGTATAAAAGATCTCGATAAGATCTATCAAATAAAATTCATATTAGTAGAAAAATTATTTGTGTAAACATATTATTTTTAAACTTGAAATTGCCTTTTTCAAAAATAAGCATTTAACGGTGCCTAACTAAAAAATTAAATCAAACATCTATACTTGATTATTTTAAAATCATTATGTCTTGTTCTTTTCACAATTCAAAAAGAATTTTTCAAAAAATTCCTCCTAAATTCTCCCTACTTCTAATATTTCTCTCTCTCTATCTCTCTCCACTTATTACCCCTATTATTTTTCAAAAAAAATTTCAAACTCTAATCCAAACAAAGCAATAATTCCTGCAGATATCGGAGTGGCCCACGCATGCACGTCTGTGCACAATTGATGGGTGCCTCTTTTACTACTACTCCCTCCGTTTCCTTATTTATAGTTTAGTATTCCATTTTGGACTGTCCTTTAATAAGTGTACATTTTGTAAAGTTAGTGGGTAAAAGTTGGTGAATTATCTATTTTGTCCCTAAAAGTAGATTCCATTTTGAAAAGTAAGTGAGTAAAAGTGTAATGATGATGGGTAAGTAGGGAAAGTAGAGGAAAAAGTTGATGTGAAAGGTATAATGATTATGTTTTTTTTAATAAGTTAGAGTTACGAAGCAGGACACTTAAAAAGATATGGAGGGACTAGGGAGTACCATTTTCAGGTTTCCTGATAAATTACAATTTGCACCCCTGCAGAACCAGCACTTTATGACCCTAATTCCACTTTTCCCCATTCATTTCAAATTGGTACAGCCAAACCTACATTTTCCCCCTTCTTTTATATAGCCGTCATATTGACGTTTTGTTTTCCTCTCTCAATCTTCTCTCTATCATCAGCCTACTTTAACATCAGCCTTATTTTTCTCAGTGTTTGATGCAGGCTCCGAAAGCTGTAGAACGATCCCGTCTGGTAATCCTAGTGAGTTAAGCAGTTCTTTCTGTGCATCATTACTCCAGGATCATTGGTGAGGGGGGATTTTTTGCATGGGTTCGAACCCAGGATAGGAACACTACGTTCAAAATCCTTATAAACTAGAACGAGCACTTGCTCAACATGCAACAGTTGTTGGAATAGATTTGGACTTTCAGAATGGATATAACTCCGCTTGGTTTGTCTGAGTTAAGAAAAAAAACCTCTGTATAGCCCAGGATCCATCATCTTAACTTAAGAAACATGTAGTACTATCCAACGTAAAGCTCTCTCTCTTAATAAAACGCGAAGCTACACGAACATTCTTAAACAAAAAGCTTGTTTTAACATCTACTAGTATAAAGTGTCTATGTGCAAACTATAAAGGATTACAAATTTTCACCACTATTGTAGACAATGGTCCAGTTTCTGTGAACACTGTCTAAACGAAGTAGGTGGTTCCACCACCAATACATCAAAATCAACAACAGTTTCAGTTTCCCCTACCACAACAACACAAGTGAGTGGCCATCTGAAGCCAACAAGCTTTTTCACTTATACGGTGAGTTCTGATTCAAGATAAGCCTGCATACTGGAGGATGAGAACAGCTACAACACTGCACAATATTCAAAAGTGCTGCGAACAATGGGAAGGAGGGGTTTCCTGGCAAGTAAGCTTTTAACAAAGTTCGCCCCAAGATTGACAACAAACTTTGGCCCTTTTTTGGAAGAAAATCGAAGGATTGGAAGCCACTTCATCACCCCTGTCATCTCCACTGCGAGTAGTGAGCAAGGAAGAACTGGTAATCTGGAAGAGTGACTTGCAAACTGCGGAGCCAATTGTCAGCAGATTGCAGTAGATAGTTTTCTTGCTCGCACTCGTCGGATCCAGTTGGAGTCAAGATTGAACCTTTCAACTTGTAAGAAGCAAGGCCAAAGGCTGGTAGAGAAATCTTTGGAGAAGCATCAATGCCGGCCCCATGTACCTTCCTACCACTTGCACCATGAAACCGCCACCGCCCATTGCCTGTGGGAGTGTCCATAACAGAACAAAAATCAGAATACAGTAAATTAGATGCAATTTTAGAGAGAGAGAGAGAGAGAGAGAGAGAGAGAGAGAGAGAGAGAGAGAGAAGTTACCTGTAGAGCGCGTTGACAAAGAATGGAAGGTTAAAAAGGATGCATCCAGATCACGAAGTGTTGGCCCCATGGGTATTCTATAAATAGGATACCTGCGCACAAGATTTATTACCACAAAATTCTCAGAGTGAGAATAGGAGGAAAAAATTCTGAACTTCTAGAGATGTATATTCGTATTTTGCAGAATGCATACCAAGCCACTGAAATCCAACTTGAAGGTAGTAGATCACAACTCCTAAGATCTGGAAACTGAGATGCAAGAAGTGAAACCTGTGGAAAGGAGAGGGATGGTCCGATGAGTTAATGTGAACAGAGCGCAGATCAACCTGAATGCGATAGTCTCCAAGAAGTGAACTTGCCTTATCAGTTAGAGGTCTGCGATTATACGGTTGTTCGTGTTCCAAAAATTCGAACAAGAGCGTCCCAGGTGAACTGCTCATCTCTGCTTCGTCACTGGACGAACTCATGACAGATTTCTCTCTCAATGAGAGTCTGTTCATTCGCTGGGAATTCAAATTCACAAGCTTCTGATGACTGCAAGACCCATCCACCACAGATTTGGCTCTCCTTTCTGCTTCACAGTCACTGCTACCAGCACTACTAGTCTCCCGTGAAGACTCAACATCACTCTCCTCACCAGGCCTCCTGGTAGATTTATAAACAAACGTCATAAAATGTGACAAGCATCTACGTCACGGTGTCATCTAATTCAAACATTAAGGTGCTAAAATACTCCAACAAAGTGACATCAAAAAGTTGATTCTCTGCACGAGTGCTGCCTTCATTGTGTCAGTATGTTATAAACAAATTCAAGTGACATCTCAATCTTTGATTTATTCCAGGGAACACTGAGAACTTTGTGAAATATAGGGACTTGCATGACAAAGTAACAAAAATCATGATTCCAAGTGCCACCCGACTTCAATTTCCTTTCTTTTATTACTAACACATCTGGAGGTTGGGGAGAAGCGGCAAGGTGTAGCTGGTGGTCCAGCCAGGTCTAAGAGAGGAATTCTAAAGTGAACTGAAAGCAACTAATGCTCAAGTAATCCCAAACCAGTCTAGCCTATTTATGACCACAAATTATAAAGACATGAACTCTACCAACTTGTTCGAACTTTTGCTGGCAAATTGCTCTCGATAAGAAACTAATCTAAAAGCTAAAAGGCCAAAACTAAGGTGGAGAAGTAAACGGTGAAAGACATACCATGCAACTTTATGAGGATTCAAAAAAATACAGACTATGGAGTTCATAGAATACAAGGCTTCCAAAAATATTGGTGATTCTACTCTTAACTAGCTTTACAATAGTTAGGAACCGTTAAAGAGATCCTTTAAAGAGATAGGGGGGGTCTAGAGTAAACTGCAATGCCTTTCCCTCGTATTTCTATAACATAGAGACTATTCTATGGCTTCCCAAAATAATGGGTGATTCTATTCTTCACTAGCTTTAGAATGGTAAGGAATCTTTAAAGAGGTACAGGGGTCTAGAGTAAAGTGTAATGCCTTTACCTCCTATTTGTTTAACTTACAATCCACGGGGAAAATTTCTTGCTCGCAAAGCAGCTAGAAAACATCAAAACACTGGCAAAAAGTAGAAATTACCTTTTATCCAACATTAATAAATGATGAGAGGATCACATCAAGCAGAAACCAAATGGAAATGGGTATTTCAAACTATTGAAAAGTACACTACCTCTTCTCCCCACTGTGCTACTCAGATTAATGTTTCTCCCAAAATAATATGAAAAACAAAATCACAGTAGAAACTAGAAAGCAGTAAAAGATGACTATGAAAGATTAACTAAGACAAGGATGGGGTCCTTGGGAGAGAAATCTTGACAAACCGAACTTTTGCTTCTTACAAATAAGGAAGGCGGGAAATAAAATTGATCAATATTGCGAAAAGGAAAGGATAACATGTTTACTTCAAAGAAATGAAAGAAACAAATTCAGTTTTAAGAAATCATAATGCATAAAGACTGCCAACTCGTATAGGTGCAACCGTGCAAGCCACTCAATGACGCTTCTTCTTCTGGCAAAACGACACAAGGTTCATTAGAAGATCATAATGAACAACGAAACTAACAGATTTGGTAGGGAATGTATCCAGCTCATAAAGTATTTTACTGCGATGGACTATGAAAGTGAATAGCCAAGGACAATATTCCAGGACAAGGGGTTAGTTAAGCTTGCCATCTTGCCGACACTGATAGTTCATTAGTCATAGTTCATTTTAGGATATTATCAAGAAAATAGGGCCCATGTCAATAAGAAGGAAGTTGTTGCACTTGTCCTGCTGTTATATATAACTCAAGTACAATCTTTCTATGTCACATACACTTATTCCCCACCAAATAGATGCCTAAATGCCATATTCACTGATCTCCAAACAGCCAACCCGTCCCATTACACATACCCTGGAGATTCCATGAGGCTAGCAAAACTGCCACAATGAAAATTGAAAATCAACCTGAGCGTGAATGAACTATATGAGTACATTTTGAAAATACCTATAAGTTCCACTAGAAAACAGGTACATCAACCCCCCGGCCCCCCTTTCACCCTCTCGGGCGAATGAAGCTTAGATTTTCTACATCCTGTGCTTGAATCACAATGCCAAGGACTCGAGGAGTAGGAGGATTAACAAGTACAGCAATTTGGAAAATGTTACAGAGTTCATTATATAACTGCATGGAAATGAAACAAAGCTATGACAAAAATGACGCAAAAAAAACCAACTTGTTTGCAAAATTAGAGAATCAAAGATCAGCCATACTTCAACAGCAAAACAATATGCTATATGGTGTAAAGAGGCTCATGGCTCACCTAATCCTCGCCCGTGGATCTACATACAACTGAATGCCCGACAAGAATGGAACATAGTACTGCATAATTGAATCTTTCCCATTCAACAAAAGAGGCACTCCCGCTCCATATACGCTCCACTCTCTGAAAGACTCCCAAAGATCCCCTAGGCAATAGTATGGCTGCACATCAGATTCCCGAGTTCTCCAACCCTTTCCATTCACCTATAACATTAAAAGAGCACCAACAACTCTATAAGAAATTACTTACACAAAGAATAGAATGCAAGTATATAGCCAACTTGGTTGCTGCAAAAATGACAGAATAGCCTTAACTAAGGCAATAAAGTTGATGAAGGCACAATTGTGGCAAATGGCATTTGTTCCACCTTTAATTTGATTTCCATTAGGCAGATTTGGTTCAATTGAACAGCGTCGGAATAGAATGATCATTCCCATAGTATGCGAATTCCTACATACGTAATCATACAAATGGTCTTACTATTCACCAATTAGGTGAATGGCCATTCCAGTAGGCAGCCATCGATCTTCAATTCAATTTGCAAAACCAAACCAAACCAAACCCTACCTTACTTGCCTTGCATTTTCTCATTAACCAAACTATACCAACGATCTTATCACTCACCAATTAGGTGAATGGCCATTCCATTAGGCGGCCACCGAATTTCAATCCGAAAAAACGATGCCAGCAAACCAAACTCTACATTTCCTCATCAGCCAAAACAGAAGTCTAGGAACTCTTTCATAACGAAAACCCTAATTTCGTCTATACCTCGGGGGAGAGTCGAGCTGCAATGAATGGAGTAACAGATTCCACTAGACGATCCAAGTTAGTAACATCCGCCGGCGGCGGCCTAGGAGGGGAAGAAGACGAGGAGCAGACAGAAGGCGTCGGTTTCGACAATGTGGTCGTCGAATCGTCCGAGTCAGTCCGATTCTCCGCCTCCGCCGCCGCATCCGACTTCAACGGCCTCAAGACCTGCTGCCTCTGCAACTTTTCCTGCTGCAGCAGCAACTGCTGGCGTCGACCCGGCGGATAGTAGAATCGGTCGCCGTCATGGGTCCGAGAAACGCCGAAGCCTCCTGAACCATACATTACTCTGAATTCCGTACGGATAAGTGTACTTCTCCCTTGCGTGTACCTGTATCGTTCGCGAATTGAAGTAGAGTGAATCAAACGGCTTCGAATTGCAATGCGTCGGTATCGGAAATCGGGTGGGGATTGTTGGAGTGATTAGGGTTTTTGTTGAGGTTTAAAGGGGTTGTGTCGTCTTGAGACTGCGAGAGATGCCATGAGTGGGGTGGGGGGCGAGTTTTTTTACGTACTACTCCTATAATTTTTTAGATTTGGCGAAATGAAGGAAATTGTTATTGATTTTGGTTTTGATTTTGATTTTGATTTTGATTTTGATTTTGGGGAAATGTAAAAAAGCCGCGTCGGCGGAAAGAGGAGACTTCAGGCGAGGCGAGGAAAGTGTCTTGTTGAGTGTTGCTTGCGACCGTCCGTCCATTGGTTGGTAGGCCTTCGACCAATTACGAAAGCCGCATTTACAAGATTACCCCCGTCCCCTTGTGTTTTTTTGATCAGCCAGGTTCCCTTGTTACTACTCCTATTATTATTATTGAGTTAATCACATCATTCACTCACCACACTTGTGAGTGCGAGAGTGTGTTTGCAATTTGCGGTGCACGGATTCAGACAAAGGCATAATCGAAATTATCCGATGCGTGTGAAGTTATCATTCACCAAAAACCTCGCATATCATCGAATTTTGAATATATTTGTATTTATGCATACATGATGACCTATCGATTCACTTTCTATTTTTTATTTGGAGCAGTTTATGGTGTTACATTATACGAGTAGTAGAACTATACTCTATCGTCATTTTGTCCTACTTTTTGTTTAAATAAAGTTGTTCACGACATTACCTGCATAGATATAAAAAAAAAATGATTCTATTTTAGCATTTCAAAAATTGTAAATAATAAAGAGTAGCTTTCCCTATTGTCTAAATTAAATAACGCTCGCGTTTTTTACAGAATTCTAGGTAAGTCATATACTCTATCAAGTACCAGCATTTAGTCATTTGGGTACCATGGCTATTGATTTTCCTTGACGGGATATAAGGGCTTTCAATTAATTTATTTGGTAAACTAGTCCCTTCATGCCGATAAAAAAAAAACTTAATCCCTAGCTCATGGATCCATCCAATCCAGCTAACTATCGAGAACAAACCTTTTTGAAGAGATAACCACTATTACGCCTAATGTGTTCTTTTTGGCAAGTGTAATAAGTCCATAAGACATCTTTGAATCGTTAGTTGAACTTTCATGCTTTGAGACTTTTTTTAAAGGAGTGTTTGACCATCTCACTAGCTAGCTGAAGTGGTTGAATTGAAAAAGGCTAGTTCAGTTCCTAACCTTGCCTGCTCGAGCAAAAATTGTGGGGGACAACTATGCCACTGACGCAGTATAAAGGCTTATAGACTTTGACCACTTCATCTTGGTTGTCAGTCAGTCCAATCCAATTCAACGATAGGCCCAACTTGCAAAACCAACAGCTATGCGAACGCGTGGTAGTAAATGCAATGAACAGATGAGGAAAGTACACAAGATGACACATTCACGTATATATTAAGCATGAGAAGTTCTTCTTAATAATAATACGGTACATTAATGACTTTTGATAATTAGGGCTGGGTAATTTAAAAATACTACATGTTTCATCAATTGAGCCACGTTGGTCTATACTAATAAGTTTAGTTTAATTTTACTCAATGGTACCTATGTATGGCACCTTATGCATACTTTATTTTTTATACTTTATGGCACGTAAAAACAATGTTGTTTAACCTAATCAGCCAGCGATTGACTTCCCTTCTCGAGTTTGACAAACTTGATTTTCAACTTTTCAAATTATATGTACTTAGGTTTGACGGTGATATAAAATTATACATACGTAAGTGTACATATACGCAGACATGGATCCCCAACAATCAAAGCATCACAACGTCCATTTTTATTAGCTGTGGCCACCGAATTTCAATCCGAAAAAACGATGCCAGCAAACCAAACACTACATTTCCCCATCAGCCAAAACAGAAGTCTAGGAACTCTTTCATAACGAAAACCCTAATTTCGTCTATACCTCGGGGGAGAGTCGAGCTGGAATGAATGGAGTAACAGATTCCACTAGACGATCCAAGTTAGTAACATCCGCCGGCGGCGGCCTAGGAGGGGAAGAAGACGAGGAGCAGACAGAAGGCGTCGGTTTCGACAATGTGGTCGTCGAATCGTCCGAGTCAGTCCGATTCTCCGCCTCCGCCGCCGCATCCGACTTCAACGGCCTCAAGACCTGCTGCCTCTGCAACTTTTCCTGCTGCAGCAGCAACTGCTGGCGTCGACCCGGCGGAGAGTAGAATCGGTCGCCGCCGTGGGTCCGAGAAACGGCGAAGCCTCCGGAACCAGACATTACTCTGAATTCCGTACGGATAAGTGTACTTCTCCCTTGCGTGTACCTGTATCGTTCGCGAATTGAAGTAGAGTGAATCAAACGGCTTCGAATTGCAATGCGTCGGTATCGGAAATCGGGTGGGGATTGTTGGAGTGATTAGGGTTTTTGTTGAGGTTTAAAGGGGTTGTGTCGTCTTGAGACTGCGAGAGATGCCATGAGTGGGGTGGGGGGCGAGTTTTTTTACGTACTACTCCTATAATTTTTTAGATTTGGCGAAATGAAGGAAATTGTTATTGATTTTGGTTTTGATTTTGATTTTGATTTTGATTTTGATTTTGGGGAAATGTAAAAAAGCCGCGTCGGCGGAAAGAGGAGACTTCAGGCGAGGCGAGGAAAGTGTCTTGTTGAGTGTTGCTTGCGACCGTCCGTCCATTGGTTGGTAGGCCTTCGACCAATTACGAAAGCCGCATTTACAAGATTACCCCCGTCCCCTTGTGTTTTTTTGATCAGCCAGGTTCCCTTGTTACTACTCCTATTATTATTATTGAGTTAATCACATCATTCACTCACCACACTTGTGAGTGCGAGAGTGTGTTTGCAATTTGCGGTGCACGGATTCAGACAAAGGCATAATCGAAATTATCCGATGCGTGTGAAGTTATCATTCACCAAAAACCTCGCATATCATCGAATTTCTGAATATATTTGTATTTATGCATACATGATGACCTATCGATTCACTTTCTATTTTTTATTTGGAGCAGTTTATGGTGTTACATTATACGAGTAGTAGAACTATACTCTATCGTCATTTTGTCCTACTTTTTGTTTAAATAAAGTTGTTCACGACATTACCTGCATAGATATAAAAAAAAAATGATTCTATTTTAGCATTTCAAAAATTGTAAATAATAAAGAGTAGCTTTCCCTATTGTCTAAATTAAATAACGCTCGCGTTTTTTACAGAATTCTAGGTAAGTCATATACTCTATCAAGTACCAGCATTTAGTCATTTGGGTACCATGGCTATTGATTTTCCTTGACGGGATATAAGGGCTTTCAATTAATTTATTTGGTAAACTAGTCCCTTCATGCCGATAAAAAAAAAAACTTAATCCCTAGCTCATGGATCCATCCAATCCAGCTAACTATCGAGAACAAACCTTTTTGAAGAGATAACCACTATTACGCCTAATGTGTTCTTTTTGGCAAGTGTAATAAGTCCATAAGACATCTTTGAATCGTTAGTTGAACTTTCATGCTTTGAGACTTTTTTTAAAGGAGTGTTTGACCATCTCACTAGCTAGCTGAAGTGGTTGAATTGAAAAAGGCTAGTTCAGTTCCTAACCTTGCCTGCTCGAGCAAAAATTGTGGGGGACAACTATGCCACTGACGCAGTATAAAGGCTTATAGACTTTGACCACTTCATCTTGGTTGTCAGTCAGTCCAATCCAATTCAACGATAGGCCCAACTTGCAAAACCAACAGCTATGCGAACGCGTGGTAGTAAATGCAATGAACAGATGAGGAAAGTACACAAGATGACACATTCACGTATATATTAAGCATGAGAAGTTCTTCTTAATAATAATACGGTACATTAATGACTTTTGATAATTAGGGCTGGGTAATTTAAAAATACTACATGTTTCATCAATTGAGCCACGTTGGTCTATACTAATAAGTTTAGTTTAATTTTACTCAATGGTACCTATGTATGGCACCTTATGCATACTTTATTTTTTATACTTTATGGCACGTAAAAACAATGTTGTTTAACCTAATCAGCCAGCGATTGACTTCCCTTCTCGAGTTTGACAAACTTGATTTTCAACTTTTCAAATTATATGTACTTAGGTTTGACGGTGATATAAAATTATACATACGTAAGTGTACATATACGCAGACATGGATCCCCAACAATCAAAGCATCACAACGTCCATTTTTATTAGCTGTGGCCACCGAATTTCAATCCGAAAAAACGATGCCAGCAAACCAAACACTACATTTCCCCATCAGCCAAAACAGAAGTCTAGGAACTCTTTCATAACGAAAACCCTAATTTCGTCTATACCTCGGGGGAGAGTCGAGCTGGAATGAATGGAGTAACAGATTCCACTAGACGATCCAAGTTAGTAACATCCGCCGGCGGCGGCCTAGGAGGGGAAGAAGACGAGGAGCAGACAGAAGGCGTCGGTTTCGACAATGTGGTCGTCGAATCGTCCGAGTCAGTCCGATTCTCCGCCTCCGCCGCCGCATCCGACTTCAACGGCCTCAAGACCTGCTGCCTCTGCAACTTTTCCTGCTGCAGCAGCAACTGCTGGCGTCGACCCGGCGGAGAGTAGAATCGGTCGCCGCCGTGGGTCCGAGAAACGGCGAAGCCTCCGGAACCAGACATTACTCTGAATTCCGTACGGATAAGTGTACTTCTCCCTTGCGTGTACCTGTATCGTTCGCGAATTGAGGTAGAGTGAATCAAACGGCTTCGAATTGCAATGCGTCGGTATCGAAAATCGGGTGGGGATTGTTCGAGTGATTAGGGTTTTTGTTGAGGTTTAAAGGGGTGGTGTCGTCTTGAGACTGCGAGAGATGCCATGAGTGGGGTGGGGGGCGTGGTTTCTTACGTACTACTATAATTTTTTAGCCCAAATTATTACAACAAACCTCAAAAAACATAAGAGAAAAGAGGTAGTATTACATCAAACTCGTATTGTGTGGTCAAGTTTTCCCATTGAACGTACCTTGCGTGATTATAATAGGGCTTGACTTTCAGTATCGATGACTCTTGTTAGTCAACAGTCTTTGAGTCACCTTGCCACCACCATCAATAACCACTACATACTTCATGACCAAGATGTTCATGGATAATCCCCTCGTAATGGGGGATGGTACTGTGTAGGATATGGTATGGATTTCCAAACAGTTGGAATATTGAAATTACGGATAGCACTGTGCAATCTAGACCATTGATTGCCAAGCCACACATACCTCCCCAGGTTCTCCCTCTATAATTTCGAACTCTGCTAAGGAAAGGATGAGCTCAAATTTTGAAGAGAGAGAATCGCAAGAGATTAATAAACCAAGATTTAGTTTTTCTTTTTATTTTGGAATGGTACTCTCCATCTTTTTCATACCAAGTTTCTTTATGTGAATTTACAAACTAAAAAGAGAACACCAAAAGCAAGAAAGAAAAAGAAAAAAAAAAACACAAAAGCAAGCATTTGAAGCCCCGTACCAAATTACCAATGCAACAAAAAAAGGAAGAGGAAGATAAAAGATTCAAACCATACCAGTCTGCCGAGCCTTAGAAGGGAAGCAAAATCAAAACCCAAAAGAATTGCTTAAATAGAGGGCACCCAACCATACCGTTACCATATACAAGCGCAACCAAAACAGCCCCCAACACACTAAAATTCGGAAGTTTTTGCGAATTTTAGTACCACAATAGAAATAGCTGGCCTAGACTGAGACATCTTATATATTCCACAACAACACTATTTTCAGGATCATCGGACCGTATGATAGCAACTGCATTTTAGTACATAGAGATTGACACAGCTAACTTCATCAATAGGGATGGGGGTGTTAAATTGAGATTACATCAAATCTGTAATCCACGTGACGATATAATCCCAACCACGTAAAATCAAGACTATTTGCTGAAAAATGCACAACCAAGAGATTTGAACGAGAAACTGATAATGGACCAAACCAAAAATTGCAATGTTTGGACATAATAAGTTCGTAGGGATTATCCATCCAGTGGTAGCTCTCCACAATTGATGATTCTGCAAGGCTGCCGAGGGATATCAGATCTGCTTGTCTCTTGGGATTCAAGTTTCTCCAGAACATCCATTCCCTCGATGACATGTCCGAAAACAACATGACGATTATCCAACCATGGAGTCTGCAAAATTCAAATAAAGAACATTATTTACAGAGATCCAAGCAAAGGTATTTGCAACTTGATCTTAGGGGTGTTAGCTGAAACCGGAAAATCGACCAAAACCGGAAAAACCAGACCGGACCGAATTTTTCAAACCGGTCGAATAATTTCGATCCGGTTCCGGTTTTAAAATTTTTACAAACCGGTTTTTCGGTTCGGTTTCCGGTTTACGTCTTCTAAAAATCGGTCGAAACCGGACCGGTTATATATATATATAATATAATATACCCATATATATACCCCTTTTTACCGATTGAGCCCTAATTTTCTACCCATCTCTGATCTCTCGAACACAAACAGCCACAGCGCCGCACTCGGTCTCCCACTCTCCCTGCTCCCACGATTTGAATCTCTCTCTCTCTCTCTCCCTCCCTCCTATCAACGACGAGGAACGGGCCGGCTGTCGCCTGTCTCTCATCTCCTGTCAACGACGAGGAACGACCGGCGATCCGTGAGGCGATCCGACCGGCTGTCTCCCACTCCGTCCACTCCAGTGCGCCCACTCCGTCCACTTACACACAGGTTTCTCTCTCTCTCTCTCTCTCTCTCTCTCTCTCTCTGTGCGTGTGATTTGTTTGCTTTTTCTTTTTGTAATAATCTGAACTCTTGCAATTTCATCGGCTGTCTCATCTCCTATGAATAGATCTGTTGTTGTTTTTGCTGTAAGGTGCGGATTTTGATCTGTAATCTGTTGTTTTTTTACTTGTTTCTGCTATTTTTTTTTGTTGTTGTTGGTTGCTGCTGCTGCTGGATGTTGGTGGTTGTTGCTAGATGTTGTTGTTTGCTGCTCTTGACGGATAATTTTTTCTTTCTTTTGGCCACAGCTTGCTGTGTTGTTTGAACTAAAAATGTTGAACTTTCATTTTATTTTTCTTGTTGGGCTTGGCCCTTGGTTTGTAATTTAAAAGCCTATAAATTGTGTAATAGGCTTAATTATGTTTTTATGGGTTTTTGTTTGATATTTTGTGGGTTGAATTGTGAATTTTTTGATGTGTTGGGTCCAAAATGTGGCCCAAGAATGAAAACCGGATAAACCGGACCAAAACCGGTTGAACCGGTCAAAACCGGACCGGTTTTATTTCAACCGGTTCCGGTTTCAAAAATGCTCAAACCGAATAACCGGTTTCGACCGAAAAAGTAGTCGAAACCGGTCGAAACCGGACCGGTATCACCCCTACTTGATCTAATAAGATTATTTAGATATTACTATACGGTATGTTTGGGGTGATAAGGGTTGACTGCATTGTACGATATAAGACATGGGCCCAATTATCCAACCTTATCATGTGTACGGAGAGCACTTTTTGTCTCGTACTTGTGGCTGACTTACCCAACGAAGGACGTGGTGTTGATGTGGAAGCTAGCCACACCACCCTTATAAAATGCACACCATATAATTTGTAGGTGGTATAAGATTTTCTGAATATTTCCCAAGAGTGGTATAAGGCTGTTAAAATGACATCCGTATTCTCAATATTTGCATCTTTTTAGAAAATACCAAGGCCTAATTTGGGAATAATGTTATATACCATTTAGTAGTCACTGCAAACATTGAGTAGACCGGATAGGAAATCTTATCAATCTCCTCTTGCACAATGGCACGGATGGATTAATTTGTATAGTTCTATTCCATAGACCACGGCTTCTACCTTATCAGAACAGCAAGTAAATAACCTATTATTTACCTGAGGGACGAGGATCTTCTTTTCCAACAACCTATTCCAATGTAGAAAGCCAGAACCCCTTTTCAGCGTCCTATGATTTCGAGGCTCTGTTACCAAAACTACCCCATAAACCTCTATTATTTTACAATTTAAACTTTTCAATTACTGATAAATCTTATAAACAAAACAGTTAAATTAAAGTGGAAACCACCCAAAAAACTACCCATGTCCCCAACTGCTCATGGTTTCAATAACACCCCAACACTTCAATAACACCCCACACGAATTGCTCAATGTCTACCACTTTCATTTCTCCATTGTCGGTCATTGTATCTTTTATCATAAGATGTGTATCTTTTATCATTGTCACGCTTTATGTATTGTTTCAGGATACGAAATGTGTATCGTAAGATGTGTTAACAAGAGTAAATACAAGTCAAAAAATAGTTATACCCAACATAAGATGCAAAATCTATTACTGCGTGTCATCTTATAAAATACTACAGTAAAACAAATTTTCACGTCTCCGATCAAACTTTAATATGTTCAAATAAAATGATTTAGGATGTTGTCTGTCGTGTATCGCATCTAGGATTGTATGGGGATCACAAAAATATTTATTGACTATACCTCTATACATACTGCATTGTAAGACACGTATCCCACCGTATGCTTATTGTAAGATTTTCTTAAGCGTAAGATCCAGGCGATGTGTACCTGTAATACTTCTAAACGTGTCAAATCGTAGTACATGTATTGTGAATCATAAGATTTTGAAAACATATTCACAATGACGATCTCGATGACTTGAATTGAGAGGAAGAGATGAATTTTTTTTACTTTATCTTTGACACCTGATTTGAATTTTTAACCAGTCAATTGGCATTAACTTTTGTTTCCTCTTTTTAATATTCGGTTTCACTTTGTGGATGTACCTTCTTAATGTTCTTTTTTTCCTGTTGTTTTGATTCTAGATTTACTTTGGGCTTGAGTTCATGATGTTCTATTATCATCTTATGCTTTAATGGTCAAGAGAGTTGTATTAGTTCTGTCTCTGACCATTGTTTTTGTTTTTTTGATCGGCAAAATCTTACAAAAGTATAGATAGTTTTTCTGTCAATTTATCTTATCATGCAAATTTAAATAACGCATTATGTTCAATCCAATATATAATGCACATGCATCGCGTGTGCCCACACTTGTATTCTTTCTGCTAGAAGTCAAGAAGACATATATCCAACTAAAAACTATAAAGGAACTCTTCATTTCAGCCTTGCGAAGACAAGATTAGATAAGTAATCGAGGATAAGTAGTGAATAGGAACGAGAATATGGTTCCTGTCCTAAATTGAGGTGCGGGAATGTACCTTTTCCTTTCCAGAACTCTACGCTCTATATTTTTATGTCATTGAATTTGAATTTCCATTAAATTTTGGCAATCGCTATATCCACTATTTCAGAATCAAGGTGCATGGTGTACCATGTTGCAGAACAACGTTCCAAAACTTTATTCGCAAGGGTATCACCTACTATTGTTCCCAGAGGCCTGATAACACAAGTCAGGCTAACTTTGTTGGTAACTCGCAAGACCAACTAATGTGAAAATAGGCCTGAATGAATTAGGTCTACTTCTCCCCAGTTCCAAATTGGCGGGTCCTTATATATAAAGGTTATTTTCCAGGATTCCAGGGTTTTCTGATGCAAGTGACAGTGACAAGTCTTTCAGAAGTCAGAATATGGTTATTGTTTTCTTGTGTGCTTGCGCTATTTACTATTTTTCTAAAAGTGGTTACATTAAAACAAATGCGTATACATTTCCTCTTGCTATGTGTCAACAATAGAAAGAAAGTTGGAGCTATTGCACCTTTACAGTGCAGATGAAAAATTGGCTTCCATTGGTGTTAGGACCTGCATTGGCCATGCTCAACACTCCAGGTCCAACATGCTTTACTGCAAAACTTTTACACTAGAATATCAGCAGTCACATACCACACTAACTAAACACTAAACAGTTTAAACAAGAAAGACAACATTGCCCAAGAAGTGAATGCCACAAATCATTTGAGCTGAACCTAAACACTCACGTGTGAAATTCTCATCTTCAAAACTAGAACCATAAATGCTGATACCTCCAGTGCCCTGCAGCCAGCAAACACCAAAATATTTTCAGAGAAGATTGGATACTTCTTGCAATAGAATATAGGTCCTGCCCCTCCCAAGCCCCAGAAGTAGCATCCTCACATATTTGAAAGTTGGGAGGTGACAAGCAAGAGAGAAAGAAGCTCACATCTCCTTCAGTGAAGTCCCCTCCCTGGATCATGAATTCTTTGATAATACGGTGGAAGGAGCATCCTTTGTAACCATATCCTTTCTCTCCTGTATGAAATTTTTAGAAAAGATAATTGATATGCAAAATTAAGTGCTACACAATTTTTTTGCAATATTAGTATTTGTAAATCCATTTATATGGGCATATCTCAAATGTAACAATGGAGAAACATATTGAGATTGATGTCTCCTATCCATAAAGCTTTAGTTCCAACTTTCAAAACTCTAAAGCTTTTAAAAGAAATTCTACCCACATTGACAACAACATTAACATTTCTATAATGGAAGGAATGGCCAAAAAGAACTTGCCTGTGCACAAAGCACGAAAATTTTCAACAGTTTTTGGAACAGTGTCGCCAAAGAGGCCCGTTACAATCCTACCAACAGGTTCACCTCCAATATCTACATCGAAGAAGCAATTGGTCGTCACTTTAGCCTGCAGCTTTAGATCCTAAAAGAAACATGTAAGATGTTTAAGTCAAATATGTATTGTCTGCCAAAATGTGTTCTGAATCTATTACAGGTCGTTGTTCTCCGGAACTGTGGTCCTGATTCATGGTTGTTTTTGTACAATTAAGCTCAAACATGTAGATTATTGTTGCCTAGCCTCGGCCCAGCTAAGAAATCTCATACATAGACCTTGGACAACAAATCCATTTTCCATTACTAGAGACGAGTTGTAGATGAAATACACAAATTCCAAACAAGGTGAGGATCTTACGCTGGCCATGTAATTAGGGCTGGGTAATTTAAAAATACTACATGTTTCATCAATTGAGCCACATTGGTCTATACTAATAAGTTTAGTTTAATTTTACTCAATGGTACCTATGTATGGCACCCTATGCATACTTTATTTTTGTATACTTTATGGCACGTAAAAACAATGTTGTTTAACATGATCAGCCAGCGCTTGACTTCCCTTCTCGAGGTTGACAAACTTGATTTTCAACTTTTCAAATTATATGTACTTAGGTTTGACGGTGATATAAAATTATACATACGTAAGTGTACATATACGCAGACATGGATCCCCAACAATCAAAGCATCACAATGTCCATTTTATTAGCTGTGGCCACCGAATTTCAATCCGAAAAAACGATGCCAGCAAACCAAACACTACATTTCCTCATCAGCCAAAACAGAAGTCTAGGAACTCTTTCATAACGAAAACCCTAATTTCGTCTATACCTCGGGGGAGAGTCGAGCTGGAATGAATGGAGTAACAGATTCCACTAGACGATCCAAGTTAGTAACATCCGCCGGCGGCGGCCTAGGCGGGGAAGAAGACGAGGAGCAGACAGAAGGCGTCGGTTTCGACAATGTGGTCGTCGAATCGTCCGAGTCAGTCCGATTCTCCGCCTCCGCCGCCGCATCCGACTTCAACGGCCTCAAGAGCTGCTGCCTCTGCAACTTTTCCTGCTGCAGCAGCAACTGCCGGCGTCGACCCGGCGGAGTGTAGAATCGGTCGCCGCCGTGGGTCCGAGAAACGGCGAAGCCTCCTGAACCAGACATTACTCTGAATTCCGTACGGATAAGTGTACTTCTCCCTTGCGTGTACCTGTATCGTTCGCGAATTGAGGTAGAGTGAATCAAACGGCTTCGAATTGCAATGCGTCGGTATCGAAAATCGGGTGGGGATTGTTGGAGTGATTAGGGTTTTTGTTGAGGTTTAAAGGGGTGGTGTCGTCTTGAGACTGCGAGAGATGCCATGAGTGGGGTGGGGGGCGTGTTTTTTTACGTACTACTTACGGCCTGCTTGGATGATGCCAAAAGAGGAGTGAAAATAAAGGAGGGGGTAAAAGGGGTGCGCCCCAAGGTTTGCCACTGCTTGGACTCTCCATTTCCTCCCCTCATTTCTTTTCCTCGGTTCTTCTTTTTCTTGTCCGAGGGCTTTACCCATGAAACTTTTGGGCTCCTCCAGGGCTGCCCAAATTTTATCCGGCTTGGAGGGGTGAAATTTGGACGAAACTACCCCTGTTTATCCCCTTTCCCCAATTCAAAAATTCATTATTTAGTTTCAGAGCTCTTTTAGGGTTCTCATTGAAAGGTCTTAGAGTCAAAAATTCATTATGACCATTTAAGATAAAATGATCAGAAAAATAAAATTTTTGCACCGGTTCAAATGGATTGAATATCGGAACACTTAATTTTTTAACGATATTTTTTAATATATAAATGGTGTAAAAAAATAAGTGTTCCAATTTTTAATCCATTTGAATCGGTGCGAAAATTTTATTTTTCTGATCATTTTATCTTAAATGGTCATAATGAATTTTTGGCTCTAAAGCCTTTCAATGAGCACCCGTAAACTCCTTATTTGGTTTCAAGACTTTCTTAGGGTGCTCATTGAAAGGCCTTAGAGCCAAAAATCCATTATGACCATTAAAGATAAAATGATCAGAAAAATAAGATCTTCGCATTGGTTCAAATGGATTGAAAATTAAAACACTTTATTTTTTACACCATTTATATATTAAAAATATAGTTAAAAAACGTTTTTTAATATAAATTTTTTAATTAATTTATTTTTTTATACTTCCAATTGTCCAAAATTGATAAAATATATTGATTTTGAAATTTATATACTTATTTTAATACATAATCAAATTTAACACTGCATATGGGTAAAATAGTCATTTGACAGTTTTTCCCATCATCCACCCCTTCTCATCCCCCCCATTCTATAAACTATCCAAACGAAGTCAAATTTTATCCCCCTTTTTAATACCACATCCAAACCACATAATATTTTATCCCCCCTCTATAAACATCAAATCGATGTGGGCCAACCCATCAAAATTAATACCCCTACTATCTTATTCCCTCTTCATATTTTTTACCCCCGATTTTTTACCCGCATCCAATCGGGCCCTTAGGGGTGATACCGGTCCGGTTTCGACCGGTTTGGGTGTATTTTTCGGTCGAAACAGGTTTTTCGGTTTGAGATTTTTAGAAACCGGAACCGGTTGAGATAAACCGGTTCCGGTTTCGACCGGCTCAACCGGTTCCAGTCCGGTTTATCCGGTTTTCATTCATGAGCCATATTTTGAGCCCAACACATCAAAAAATTCACAATTTAACCTATAAAATATCAACCAAAAATCTATAATTCAACCATTTTTTTTAGGCCCATCAAAAAAGGATCAATTTTGAGCCCAACACATTAAAAAAAAACTCATAAAAACACAATTAAGCCCATAAAAACAGTTTTTATATAATAAATATATTTATTAGACCAATATATACTATAAAATATCAACCAAAAACTCATATTTCAACTCCTCCCCTATGTTTATATGTATATATATGTATATATTATACATATATATAACCGGTCCGGTTTCAACCAGTTTTTAAAACACATAAACCGGATCGAAATTATTTTTCCTGTTTATAAAATTTTATAAACCGGAATCGAATCGAAATTATTCAACCGGTTTAAAAAATTCGGACCGGTCTGGTTTTTCCGGTTTCGATCGATTTTCCGGTTTCGAGTAACACCCCTAGTACTACTACTCCTATAATTTTTTAGATTTGGCGAAAGGAAGGAAATTGTTGTTTTTGGTTTTGATTTTGGTTTTGATTTTGGGGAAATGTCAAAAAGCCGCGTCGGCGGAAAGAGGAGACTTCAGGCGAGGCGAGGAAAGTGTCTTCCCCTCTTGTTGAGTGTTGCTTGCGACCGTCCGTCCATTGGTTGGTAGGCCTTCGACCAATTACGAAAGCCGTATTTACAAGATTACCCCCGTCCCCTTGGTTTTTTTGATCTGCCAGGTCCCCATGTTACTACTCCTATAATTATTATTGAGTTAATCTCATCATTCACTCACCACACTTGTGAGTGTGAGCGTGTGTTTGCAATTTTGCGGTGCGCGGATTCAGACAAAGGCATAATCGAAATTATCTGATGCATGTAAAGTTATCATTCACCAAAAACCTCGCATATCATCAGGTTTCTGAATATATTTGTATTTATGCATACATGATGACCTATCGATCCACTTTCTATTTTTTATTTGGAGCAGTTTATGGTGTTGCATTATACGAGTAGTAGAACTATACTCTATCGTCATTTTGTCCTACCTTTCGTTTAAATAAAGTTGTTCACGACATTACCTGCATAGATAGAAAAAAAATGATTCTATTTTAGCATTTCAAAAATTGTAATGCTCGTCAAAAATAATAAGGAGCAGCTATCCCTTTTGTCTAAATTAAATTAAGCTCTCGTTTTTTACAGAATTCTAGGTAAGTCATATACTATAGGCTTAATTGCAAGAACACCCCCTAAACTATCACTTTTTGGCAACTTCACCTCCTTAAGTTTAAATTCGAGCAACTTCACCCCCCTAACTACCAAATTCGAGCAACTACACCACCTCCCCTATTTTCCGTTAAAAAAATGGATGGAGGCCAACAAAATTACGTTGGTACCCTTTTTAAAAAAAATTTACGTCGACCGGCGGTCGTCCGCGTGGTCGACCAAGCGGTCGTCCGGTGCCTTCTGGTTGACACACTTCTATGGTCTGTCAGCCGATTCGTCAATCTGTAACTCAAAAATTCATCTAAATAAATCCGTTAAAGCATGTATTGAGCTCAATAAGTCTTTGTTAATATTAATCATTGAATCTAAGAGACTTTATGCTATTTTTCAAGGTCGAGAAAAATATTTAGTTCGCGAAAGGACTTTTCGATAACTGGCTTTCGTGATGGTGTAGTTTGAAATTTTTACTCAAATATGGAGGTCAATAGGGAAACAAGGCACATTACCTCTACTATTGGTTCAAAAACAATAGTTGTGAACCCTGTTACAATAGCCACTTATCTAGACGAGTACCAACGCCCACCCGCCGAAGTTGTCACATTTCCAAGTCCGGCATGGTCTCACCCTCCCAATGAAATTAGGGATTGTTGGAAAACTATGCATGATAATTTGTTGGAAAATTATATGCATTACTATTTATTATTTTGATGATCATATTAATGAAGTTTTTATTATTTGGCAAAAGTAAATCTTTTATCGCAAAGTCCTTTTTCGGACTAATTTTTCTTTGCCTTGACGTATTGCATAAAAGTCTCTTGAATTCAATGATTAATATTTACAAAGACTTAGTGAGCTCAATACATGCCTTAACGAATTTATTGAGGTGAAGTTTTGACAGGCCGGCTGTCTAAACAAATAGCAGTGTCAACCAGAACCAACCGGCTAAGAGGCCGGACGACCAGCCGGTCGACCACTTTGTCAACCGGACATTTTTGTAAGGGCATTTTTGTACATTGATTTACTTTTCCATCCAATTTTGAAAATTTCCATCCAAATTCATAACAGAATTGGACGGAAAATGGGGGAGGGGGTGAAGTTGCTCGAATTTGGTAGTTAGGGGGGTGAAGTTGCTCGAATTTAAACTTAAGGGGGTGAAGTTGCCAAAAAATGATAGTTTAGGAGGTGTTCTTGCAATTAAGCCTATACTATATCAAGTACTACCATTTAGTCATTTGGGTACCATGGCTATTGATTTTCCTTGATGGGATATGAGGGCTTTCAATTAATTTATTTGGTAAAACTAGTCCCTTCAGGCAGATAAAAAAAAAAAAAACTATTCCCTAGTTCATGGATCCATCCAATCCAGCTAACTATAGAGAACAAACCTTTTTGAAGATAACCACTATTACGCCTAATGTGTTCTTTTTGGCAAGTGTAATAAGGCTCCGTTCCAGAACACCTTCTTAAAAAATAAGTACTTATTTCACATTTTCAAATTCAAAAATAATGTAAATGAAAAATGATTTTTTTATTTTTTTGCACCGTATTAAAGATCTCATCGAGATCTTTCAAACAAGATCCATATTGCATATTTTTAAATTTCATTAAGCCCATTATTTTTGAGCTTAAAATTGTCTTCTTAAAAAATAAGTATTTATAACCCGTTCTGGAACGGAGCCTAAGTCCATAAGACATCTTTGAATCGTTAGTTGAACTTTCATGCTTTGAGACTTTTTTTAAAGGAGTGTTTGACCATCTCACTAGCTAGCTGAAGTGGTTGAATTGAAAAAGGCTAGTTCAGTTCCTAACCTTGCCTGCTCGAGCAAAAATTGTGGGGGACAACTATGCCACTGACGCAGTATAAAGGCTTATAGACTTTGACCACTTCATCTTGGTTGTCAGTCAGTCCAATCCAATTCAACGATAGGCCCAACTTGCAAAACCAACAGCTATGCGAACGCGTGGTAGTAAATGCAATGAACAGATGAGGAAAGTACACAATATGACACTTTTTTTTTTTTTTTGATAAGCACAATATGACACATTCATGAGAAGTTTTTCATAATATAAAAAATACGGTACATTAATGACGTTTGATAATTAGGGCTGGGTAATTTAAAAATACTACATGTTTCGTCAATTGAGCCACATTGGTCTATACTAATAAGTTTAGTTTAATTTTACTCGATGGTACCTATGTATGGCACCCTATGCATACTTTATTTTTGTATACTTTATTGTTGGCACGTAAAAATAATATTGTCGTTTAACATGATCAGTCAGCGATTGACTTCCCTTCTCGAGGTTGACAAACTTGATTTTCAACTTTTCAAATTATATGTACTTAAGTTTGACGGTGATATAAAATTATACATACGTAAGTGTACATATACGCAGACATCGATTCCCAACAATCAAAGCATCACAATGTCCATTTTATTAGCTGTGAGTATGTGACACTTAGGGTATGTTTGGATTAAAAAGTTGAGTAACTTATTTTTTGTCCTTATTCAAAAAAAATTGTATTTGTTTGTTTTGCGTTAAACTTTTGTGACTTATTAATTCATCTCGACGAGAGGAATCGGAAATGTAAAAAAAAATTGATCGAAACTAATTTTTTTTTGAATAAAGACAAAAGTAAGTCAATAAGACAACTTTTATTTTTACTAATCTTTTTGTATTTTTTAAAAAAAATTATGAGTTTCGATCAAATTTTTTAACTTTTTCGATTCATTTCACTAAGACGGACGAATCAATAAGTCACAAAAGTTTGATGTAAAACTATCGAATGCTATTTTTTTAAATAAAGACAAAAAAAAAAAAAAGAGTTTCTGTTCCGCTTTTTAATCCAAATCACCCCTTACTCAGTTCTTGTTATTTTATCACATCGTGCATACATTAACAAGAAATAAAAGAAAAATAAATTTGAAGTTCATAAAAATAGATGAGATGAGGTGGAGGCAACAGCCGCCACCTCTCTTCCTCTCTCCTCTCCAATCTCTACATCCTCCAACGAAGGAGCCGCCCAATCAAGTTAGCTAGGTAGACGACGTATGCATGGGCTTTTTCTTGTGGTTAATTTTTTGAATAAAATCCCCCTTTGGGGATATTTTTATCTTGCTCTGTTGAGCTTTGCACCTTTCTGAACAATATTTCCTTTGGTGAAGACGCCACAATATCCAGCAACTATGGCGGTGTATTTCCATCATGTGTCAATCCAAATCATACCTCCTCCCATCGTCATTTTTGTCCATCCACAAGAGACATCCATTAAAAGTTTGGATACAAATTAATCAGTCTCTTGATTGAAGTTTGACGCTGTGTAACGTGTTTGACGACTCTGATTATATATGCGATCTAGGCAACCACCCAAGGTCTCATTAGAGCCTTAGCTACACCGAGGTGCCCGGGGCTTATCAAGGTTGCGGCAAAGGTGAAGTGTGGAAGAGTAGGGTTAAGGGTGCACATCTTTCGTTACTATTTTTAGGGCTCGTTTGAATGCGAGATAAGGATTGTGAATATTATTTATAAAGGGGGATAAAATAGTAGGAGGTATCTATATTACAATTCGCGACGGTGTGGTGGTCCACACATTTTCCTTGCATAAATCTTGACCGTTGAATTTAGGACACATTTTTCTGCACAAATCTCATTCCTTCATTCAACCCTTGACATTTTGGTAAATACCTAGCATTTTCTGGAATAAATGGTTGAGTAATAATTTGTTCAGTTTTGGCAATAAATGTGGGTCCCCGGTTTTTGTGATTTCCCAAAAAAGAAGAAGACCAAACGTTACAAGCACCGCCTCTCTCTCTCTGAAACTAGATGTGAAACCCAAACTGCTGCTCAGAAATTGCTCGACAGATCGAGAACCGCCGGACTGTGAAACCCGAACTGCTCCGCCATCCGTCGCCGCAAGGCATCCTCCTCTCTACGGAGAAACAGGTAGCTCTACTCTCTCTTGGTCTGTTCTCTTTCCAATGGTTACCCACATAGTTAACAAACCCTAAACCTTCTTCCTCTCTTCTCTATGCTACATAGATCCTTATCATTCCTTTTTTTCCCTTCTGTTTTTATGCGAACGACTACAGGTTTCACGTTCTTATGCTTTGCTTCCAAGCAAACAGAGGGCTGAAGTTCCGATTCAAAATCTTTAGGTTTAATGGCTGATATTATTTTTTTTCCATTCAGTTTAGTAGAGATGAATTGGGTGCTGATAGAGTTTTTAGAGAGAACAGTTATACATCAGAAAATTTCTTTGAGAGAACAATTTTTGAGGATCCTATTTGGTTCTTAAGTAAAATAGAGGGTGAGTGAGGGTACTTCACTTTAGTACCTAGGAGTGGGACTGTGAGGGTTCATCCAAACAAGCAGTCAAACGTTATTTTGTTCAATTGGTACCTCTAAACATATTCGCATTTTGGTATACCTGATCTTGAGAATATGCTGAGTAATTGGATAGATCTTGGTGGATTCTTCCTTGTGGGGTGAGTTCTCTCTTCAATGAAGTTCTAAGTTAAATAATCTCTCCAGGAGGAGGAGGTTAGATTCTTTCTCAAATAAAGAGGGAAGAAAACCAAAGATACAAAAGAGCTGTGCACTTTCTCCAGGAGGAGGAGGTCAGATTGTTTCCCAACTATGGTCCATTTCAAAATTTCTTTTTCCTTTTTGGACCTCCGATATAGTACATTTTACTGTTATTACTATTACCTTTCTGCAATTTTTTCTTAGTATCTACTTGAGTTAACTTATGTCGTTAACCCATAATCATGTCTCTTATAATACTGCGATGCTTCAACCAAGGTTAATTGTTTTTGTTTAGAGTTTAGACATGTTAAATTAGAGGCTCATTAGTCAGACTGTCTACACTTGAGTTTATATAATATGGTTGGCTTCTCTGGGTTCAAGATAATCATATTTGCTGTGGTACGTTGTGTACTGAAACCCCAGACCATATTTTTATTGGGTACGTTGGGTTAACTAATATTCTATTCGGCCTGGATTTCCCAAAGTTTTTTGCGTAACAGTACAACTATTTGATTTGGTTTTTGTCGTGTAGGTTTCCCAGCTGAATTAGCTAGATCACACCCACTTCTGTTATAGAAGTGCGAGATCACACTCACTTAAACCAATGGATTTACATCTTTACCAGCTCAAACATAATTTGTGGTTTGTAGCATTGACTGGCTTCTAATTGGTGGGAAAAAGATGAACACGATTATAGGTTGTTGCGAAGTCAATATTATGTTGTGCCATGCCTTTGGGGCCAAAAAAAAAAGTAATTGGGGAGAGAAGGATGGGGAAGGTAGTGGCCGATGACATTGATCACATTGATCAGTGGTGGATTCGAAAGTGAGAAAGGGGAGGCATAGAGATCGTGGAGATGATTGGGAGAAAGTACGAGAAAATATTCTTATGGCAATATCTTTTCAGTGGACGGTGTCGATATAATTTTCTGGTTTCATTTAGCTACACTTCATATACAAGTTACAATTTTTTATTAGATGATGTAATTTGTCTTATGTACACTTAAATGTAACTGTGCATGCAGACCTTTTTTAAAAATCATTATGGGAATGACAATTGAATAGTTTTGATGAAATTGTAAAGTACTTTTTTTTATTTCTACTGTGTACTTGGGATTTAATCTTTGACCATCATGGTGTAACATAGAATTGCAGTGGATTTTTTTATAATTTAAATGTTTGGGCCAATTTACGTGTACCTAACTAATTTTGAAGGACCGATCTCATTGTCCACTAACGGGGGGCCTAAACAAAAGCTTGAGCAAAGACCTGTATGGACTGGTTCCAAAGTAGTAGATAGCACTTGGCATCTTTTAAACTTGATGGAGCAAACCCCGGAGGCCTTGACCATTTGGCATATCCTAAGGGATCTAAAAATTGCAGTGCAATTACGTGATTGGAATTTGAATTCATGTACCTTAATTTCAAAGATGATTCATTTGATGACATGGAAAACATTATGATCAGAGTGCCATAGGTACGGACAATGCTCTAGATTTTTAGTTCTGTTGGTTTGACTTCTTTCTATGGTTTTCTATTTGCTATTTTGGCATGGTTGGGGGGTTAGTTGTTGCAATTTCTTTCACTACAAAGGGTGTCCCTCATTACTTTTACATGGGCAATGTATGGGTGTAAGAATACATTTTGTAACTAATACCACTTGCACAAGAGTTTCTTAGGTGCAACTTGGTACCTCCATTTTGAGTTCCCTTAACCGTAGGTACGAAATTTTGATACTTTTTGACATCAATATTAATATTTGGATGTATGATGCAGATGATGCATTTGGTTTAGAAACACTACAGGCAATCTATTATGGTGGGAAGCACTCGGCTCCTCTCCTGCGGCAATCCCTGGTACTACAAACGAAATACCTTTCTCTTGCAAGAATAGCTCATGGCCTACTTAAGTTTGATGGGTGAACATAACAGAGGTTAAGTATTATTTGTGGTTTTTTTTTCTTAGGGTTATTTTGCAAATCTGGTATAAATATTGGTAATGTCTACTTAAAAATGCAACATTCAAGTGTTAAAGCATCACAAAGATAAAGGGATGGATTAGAAGTGGAGTATAATGGGGGACCCTCAACAAAGTTGAGAGTACTTTCTCAAAAGTTAAGACGACCCTCAAAGAAGAAAGGTAAATTAAGCATCAAAACGTACAATCATTCAATGGTAGTATTAGTTTTTGAGACTATCTTTAGGCACATAATGGTGTGGTAGGTAGGATGATATGAGTTCAACCACATAACACACCCGTTGCGGCTCTATTCTGGTTCAGGGACGTCACGACCATGAACCATGATGTAAGTGATGTACTTCTTTGATTTTTATGCAATTTTCTTCCTTTTTAGGTAGCGGACTCCCTGTCTCCCTTATCTGTACTTTTTTTTGGTACTCATTTGCTCTCTCTTTTTTGGCATGGTGGGCAAACTAATGTCAATGGTGGGGTGATGAGCAACTGATTATGTGGTGTGCTGAATTTGATAAGAGCTTTATTTATCAAATTATGAGATCCATCATAAATTTAAATGTATAGAGTTGAATAAAGTTACGACTCCTTTGTCAATTGCGTTTCTTAATATTCTTGGCTTTGCTAATGAGCTTTTTCTATCAGGTGTAGCTGAAGCGAGAGATTGATGAAGCTAGAGGCTGGTGTTGTAGATTGGAAAAACTGCATGAGAGAGCTAAGGGAAAATATGGCAATGGAGGTGGATGGGTGCATGAGGATCACACACAGTGGTTTCCAGTTCCGAGCAAGATGATTGCTAGAGATAGTCCAATCATTGCTAGAGGAAGATGAGAATTAGATAGGGATTTTACCATGGTAAGTATTGGATATGAATTTGACAAGGGTTGACTATGGGTTAGAAAGGATGAGAATCTAACTGAGAATTTACTGTCTATAATTTATTTTATTTAATTATTAGACGATGCAGGCATGTTCCGTTTGCTCATACCTAATTAAGGTTACTCGAAATCATATTGAAAAACAAATTCTTTTATAATTCATTTTAATTTTGTTAAAAAATGTGTTGCGCCGTGCCTTCAGGCACGGGCAATTTCTAGTCTATTATACAAATCGCGACGGTGTGGTGGCCCACATAAATTTCCTCCACCGTTGGATTTGTAACACATTTTTCTGCATAAATCTTCACCCTCTATTCAAGCCTTGACATTTTCGTAAATACGTTGCATTTTCTGGAATAAAACAGAGTAGTATATGGAAAGATTATATGAAATCTAAAATTGTCCTTCTAATCAGGAACAATTTTGGAATGGATAATATTGGATATTGCACCCAGAAAAAAAAAAAGGAGTATATGGTGTATACTTTTTTTAATCAGGTAGGTTCCAATGATCAACGATTTGTTTCTCTAATTTTCTTTAAATTGGACTTCTAATTAGGAACGGTTTTGGAAAGACCATGGTTAATTATACCCTCATCTATAACCCTGTAGTGCTTTTGTAAATAAAATCTCTCGCTATAGCTCTCTCCCAAACTACAAAACCTATTTGTAATGTGAATTCAAGTGTCTACACTGTGTCTTATTTGTTTACTGGCAAGCGTTATTTTGATCAAAAGCACAAGTTTTTGGAAAAAGCGAATGGATGAAAACAGGGTAGACTTTGTGCATTTAAAGTTGATGATACTTTTAGCTTCCAAAAGTTTTTTTTGTTTTTTGTAAGTAAGCTTCCAAGAGTTCTCTTGATCATTAGGATTACACTTCGCTATTTTTAAATTGTTCCATCCAGTGAGGTTAACAACATTTGACGCGTTGTCTTTCTTTGATTCACATTTTAATTAAAGGGTCTCTCTTTGTGATGGTAACGAGTAAAAACCCTCATCAGACATATAGCTAGAGAGATACTTTGTGCTAGTATACTTTTTTTTTTTAATTTTGGCTTTTATAGTAGACCATGTTCATAATTCTTTCCAAAATTCTCATGACTATACACAATTCCTAAGAGGGTAAAGATAAAGCTTTGATTTGCTTTCATTTTTGTCAAGATTTATTGTTGCAGTGGTACCATACGCAAGGCTTAGTAACCATAGTTGCTGGGACAAATCAACCATGAGGTCGTGCTCAAGCAAGAAAATTGATTTATAGTGGCCCAAGCCCCCAAGCTATTTAAATGTAAGCTGCCATTGTTTTTCTTTTTTCTTTTTTGTATGTTTCCTACTTTTGTAGGGTTAGAAACTCAAAATACTCGTATAGGCTAATTCTTTTGTGATAACATCGAGCTTATAAAAACGTAAGTTGTGAATTATAAAAACAGAAGCTAGGAACACGACAAAGTAAATTATAAATTTTAAAAGTTTTGTGGTGGAGTAAAATCCACTTGTTGTGTCCTTGGTCATGTTAGAGCAAATATAAAATCTTCGAGAAATGCGAGTTTACATTCATTTCGTAAAATTCTATAACATTGTTTCCATAGCTCTTTACTTATTTTCAATTTCAGCTATAGTTCCTATTTAGTTTTGATAAACAGTTTTTTACTTTCTATGGTAGCAGGAAAGAGGTGATGATCGTGCTTTTTTAGAGAGCCCTCAGAATTGAAGGAGAAGTATTCTCGGTATTTTTTTTGTTGTGTTTCTGAATAAAAGATTTTTTTCTAAACAAAAGTCAATTGATCCTATTTAATCATGTTGCACCAACGTTTAGATTTTTTTTCACAAATGTTTAATGAGATTCAATATGCAGGTATCCAGAGATGGAAGGGGGTGGTGGATGTTATACTATTGGCTATCCTCCTCTGAATGATTCCCATTTGATCTTCTTCTTCTTTTTATATAGTTGGCTATCATTCTATGTTTTTTGTTGGTAGCTGGTAAGTGCAACATCAATTATGGTAGTTTCCAATTATGGTGGGTAGGCCCCCATTATATGCTAAATTCAATGGTCTTAGTGATATTGAAAATTCTTTTGATTGACTTAGTGAATGTTTGTGATTTGAATAGCTCATTCGAAACGGTTTTGATTCCTTAAGTAATATTTTTGCTTGAGTATGCAATTGTATTGTTGATAGTTCTAGAAATTTTTATATTAACTTAATGCTTTTTAATAAGTGCCTTCAGGCATGGGCTCATTTGTTGGGAATGTGTTGTGAACATGTTGCGTCGTGCTTTCAGGCACCGGCACAATTAGTAGAGATTGGAAAATTATTTGTTCTTTATTTGCTGATTCAAGTTAAACAAGTCAATGAATATGTTTGGGTTATTGCATTCGGCATAGTTAGATACATTATGCGGGGGTTGATATATTGCAAACAAGTCCAGTTGTGTAAGGGTTGATATATTGCATGCGAGTCCAGAATTTATTTGTGTATGCAGATCGTTCGAGCCGTGCCTTCAGGCACGGGCAATTTCTAGTTGGTTAATAAGGGATGACTCATATTTATGTGATGTATTAAATAGTAGTTGGTTTGATTAAGGTATTAAAAATGGAAGGATAAAATAGTACTTAGTTTGGATGAGTGCTGGGCCGGCCCAAGGTATTTGGGTGCTGAAGGCCTGTTCTAAGAATGGTGCTTTAAACGCTTGACAATTTTTACGGGGAAAAAAAAGAAGTAACAATACGAGAAAGCCAAAACTATAATATTAAATCCTCTTGACTAAAACATGTATATGTATTTCAAAATTTGAAATTTTCCTTCAAAACAATTTTAATTTTAATTCCGATACTTGCTGTCCACGTGGTGCTTTCACATGCAACCAATATGTGAGCAAGTGGAACAGGTGGAGTAGAGTGCTTTATAGGTGAGCACTTTGTCAATTGAGTCTTTTGCTCTGTCGATATGGGACAAATAAGTTGCAAAACAAAGCCTTTCCACCTATAGTTTAATATTGCTAGTTGAAGGAAATAATGAAGGCAAAGAATCTTTTATAAATAAAAAGTCGGGAAAATTTCAAAATGGTACCTGAACTTTGCACTAAATGTCACAGAGACACCTGAACTTAAGTTTATTTCAATTAAACACCTGTACTAACAAAATTCCCAAATTTAGACCCTCGCCGTTATACTCCGTCCCAAAAATTGCTGGTATGGCATCTCCAACCTGTTTAAGTTGCCCCATTGCACATGTTTCCAACAGAGGACAATGCACCCAAGCGAAACCCATAGGCAGATTTCAGGTCTAGGGTTGAAAATATGTGCAATTGGACAACTTAAACGGGTTGAAGATGCCATGTTAGCAATTTTTGGGACGGAGTATAACGGTGGGGGTCTAAATTTGGGAATTTTGTTAGTACAGGTGTTTAATTGAAATAAACTTAAGTTCAGATGTCTAAATTTGGAGATTTTGGTAGTACGGGTGTTTAATTGAAATAAACTTAAATTCAGGTGTCTCTGTGACATTTGGTACAAAGTTCAGGTGTCATTTTAAATTTTTTCCTAAAAAGTCCTACGACCTAAGTACTAATGCTCTAAAGACTGGAACTTACTTCTAAAACTTGGACTAGATAAAAAGAGTCCTACCCAATCCAAAAACTAAAAAAAAATGAAGTGCCCAAAAAATTGGACATTTTGGAGATGTCCAAAGCCCAGGCCTTATGGGCCTTGTGGCCTGGGCAGGCACTGAATGAGTGATAAAATGAGGGGACAAAAGTATCTCCAGCCTTGACCCAAATTTTTACTCAATTTGAGGGCAAAATTTGGATAAAAACTCACTTTGGGTCAGCCTTACTTTAATGGCATAGAGATAAATAAAAGAGAGGAGACAATCAGTTCGGCAAACTCCGGTGAAGTTTAACGGCTCCAACAAGGTAAAACCTTATTATTCGTCTGTACTTTCGTATAGAACTTGGATCGCTGCACATTCTTCTTCGTCTGCAGTTTCTTCTTCTTTTCCAGCTACGTACAACCTTTTTATTCGTTTGCACTCTCTCTCTCTCTCTCTCTCTCTCTCAAGAATAGTTGGAAAAAAAAATGGGTTTGAGTCTATCTTGTCCAATAATTGTGTAAAGAAATGGGTAAAACCCACAGGATTGTGATTTTGGCACTCCAAAAATTGATAGAGGGGCTCCAAAATTGCACTGTATTGATACACAAAATGACGTCGTTTTGGAGCCCCTCCATCAATTTTTGAAGTGCTAAAATCAATTTCCAAACCCAAATATGGAAAAAAGATTTGGGTCATGATTGGAGAGGAGTCTTTAAGAGTGTTGCCCAAATTTTGGGTTTGAATCTTATGGGTCAAGGCTAGAGATGTTCTAAGGTTATAACACTCCAAAACCCACCCATAAATAATCATCCAGCAGCCTCTCTTAACCGGTACAAGAGAAGAGGAAAGAAATCTAATACCCCTATATTTTTGGGTTGTCGAACCAGGTGATAAACCTGAACCCCCGGTCTCTAGAGGAGGAAAAACTAACCTCTTCTCAATATCTCATCCAAACCCAAACGAGCTGTTAATGTCTTCCTTCGTGAAAGGTGGTCCTCCAAATCAAAATTGCAAAAAAGTATAGGGTGGGTGTGTACTGTGTATACTACCACTACAAAGTACAAATCAAAATGCTTTCCTACATTAAACTGCATTATTACTACATTAAACTGCATTATTACCACAACCTGACAACCTTTTTCAAAAAATTGCATCCAATCCTAGTCACACGAGCAGTAGTAGTATTTTATTTAAAAAATTCTACTCCTATAATCAACTTTAATTAAATTCTGCATCAGAGTCGCCACTTCACACACTTCTCTTTCCAGGTCCTTTCTCGAGGGACCCACACGCGGCCGAATTTATTGAGTGCTCTCCGGCCATGGTCCACAAGTAGCCCTACCGCCCTAAACACCACATAATTTCGTCAATCTCTATGATTGTATGGCCGTTAAGAGTCTCGGGTTTCGCACGTGACCATGTCGTAATCCCCACCGAATAATTCCCCTGTAAGTTGAAGATGATGGGGAGACCCGAAGAAACACGTTCCTCATATTTTTTTCCGCGGCTACCCCAAATCGCAAGAGCCAAGCGCTGTGTCAGATGCGAGAGAGACGATTTCTTCCCCGCTTTTACATGGCGATTTCATGTCCTCGATTCCATCGATATCCAAACAACACCACTCTCTAGGTTTATTCATGGTCTTTCCTCTGTCTTCCTTCGGACCGAACCCTAGTCTGTTTCCGAACACGATTCGATTGCTTCGCGAAGGCTTCACCGGATTGCCATGCGACGCTGGTTCTCTGCGATCTCCCTCTCGAGAGAGGACTCTTTGTTGAATTTCAATCAAAACTGCTGCTACTTCGCGATCGCAACGTCTCAATTTCAAGCGGGTTCTTGTAGATTCGTCGATGGGTGCCGATGCTCATCACGGCCCTAGTCCCAAGGGCCTCCTCTGCAATGCCGGCGCCGGTGCCGCTGCTGGTATGCTGTCAATCTTCTTCTTCTTCTTTTCGAGAAATTAAATTGAAAACAGAAGCGAAAAATCGAAAAAAAGATACGTTCTTTGTTTTTTTTTGGTCAACCGTGTCTAATAAATCGTGGAGTATGGTTTGGGAGGAAATATCTATTTTTTAGTCGTCCATTACGGAGCTTTGAATAGAACGAATGTAATAAGGTATTGATTGATTGATTGAATCCGGGAATTCTGTATGCAGGAGTTATTGCAGCAGCATTTGTATGTCCTTTAGATGTAATCAAGACGAGGTTTCAGGTTCACGGGCTGTCAGCGCTCAATAATGGAAGTGTTAAAGGTACAGAACTTTCTTCATATTGACAAGTTTTCGTTTGGTCGCTCAAAATGGTTGTAGCTTTTGGTTAATTGATTTGGGCAGCATCAACAATCCAAAAGTTTCACAGTAAATGTCTTGAGCTTCTACCATGTATATGGCTATATGCTCTACAACTTGTGCAAGGCAATCATTTGCAAGATAAAGATTCACTTAACTAGGTTATGATTGAATTCCAATATGATTTTTTAGAAGCGTAAGGTGAAATTATGGCATTCAAGTTTTGTGTAGCATTGGCAAAGTTTTCAGCAGAAGGTTAATAGTCTTCATTTAACCAGGTAGTGTCATAGTTGGGAGTTTAGCGCAAATATTTCAAAGGGAGGGAGTGCGTGGAATGTACCGTGGGCTTTCACCAACTGTGCTGGCATTACTTCCAAACTGGGCGGTGAGTTTTCTTCATATTTTGCCTCATTCTTACATAGTAATTCCTTTTGGTTGGTCATCTATTTACTTGTTAGATGTTGATATGGGTATTAAGGTATGCATTCTAGTTGTGGAAGAAACAGCATAGCTATATTCATAATAGAAATGAAATATGGCCTAGATATTTTTTCTTCTTGGCATTGCTTTTGTCGTATGTTCTGGATCTTCCATGAACATGGAATTGTATAGATCATCCCATTTGATTTCTTCAAGCATAAGAAGTACTGTGTTCTTGTTGACTTTACACCTTTTATTCCGCAAAAAACGTCATCATAATGTATTCTTCCTGTTCTGCCGATTATTAAATTCATCATCTTCCAGCGATAGGTAATTGAATCTCTTTTGGAGCATGCTTTATTGTGTATCTAGTATCTACTATGTGGCACGTGTTCTCAAAATGTGCAGCTAAAATTATTATTGTTAATTTACCCGTTGTTCTTGAACGTACTTTCTTTTCCACCTAAATTTGTATATATCATTGGAGGGGTGAGGGGAAGATTGTTCTTCATCCACAGGTGAATTTATATAACCTTTCACTTTAAGGTCAATCCATCAATTGGCCAATTTTTTTTTACACTTTTTAGCTAGATGTGAGGCTGAATGATTTATATGACTAATAAAACTCGGCCGTTTTCTTTGTAGAGTTTTAGCTAGTGTTAAGCTAAATGATTCATATGACTAATCTCTCACACAACCAATTTTTTTTGTAGTGTTTTTGTCGCAATAAGTTGCGCATGGCATCTTTTTCTATAGGGGTGACAGTCCCTTTGTGCCATTATTTTCGTATATATCTACTTCACTCATGAAAGAAAGTCTTACGTGCAAGGGACGGGACGAAGAAGAACTGCAAATTTTTTAACAGCTTTTTAATAAAATTTCTTTTTCTTTTTCCCGGGGGGGGGGGGGATTCCGTTGTGTAAGTGATCTGGTATTTGTGGTTGTGTTTTGTTTTCTGCGAATGCAGAGGAGTTGTTAACAGGTGCAGTCCTAAATTTGCGAATTTATAGGTTTTCAAAACGAAACTTTACTACATGTGGTAACTTTTAATTTCTTATAGTAGTTTTTTAGTTCAGTTTTCTTTTCAATGACCGACCATCGTTATCTGTGCAGGTTTATTTTACTATTTATGATCAGCTCAAAAGCATTCTTTGCTCTGATGGTTAGTTCATTAGGACCTAATGTGTCGCATTATTTATTGATTATACCACATTAAATGTTGCTTTACTGAAATTCATGAGCTTTTTTTGTTCAAAACATGCGTGCAGATGGGAATCATCACCTTTCAATTGGTGCTAATGTGATAGCTGCTTCTGGTGCTGGAGCTGCAACAACCATTTTTACAAATCCTCTTTGGGTTGTAAAGACAAGACTTCAGGTGCGTCTCTGAAGCTTTCTGTTTCTGTAATATATTATTTTCTCTGTTGTTGGGCTTGGGGGCCGGTGTTGGAGTATTGTATCCAACTCTTCTTTCTGGATGCTTTATTGTTTGGATCCTGCTACCGTATAACAAAAATAGATGGTAGCCTGGTAGGTGAGGTGTTATTGTGGTAAGCCATCTCTTTCCAAAAAATCATTGTACTCCCTATCAGTAAAGGAGTATAAGGATGTTGGTTTTTCAAAGGTGCAGTAGAACAAGCTTTTGAGTTGATCTATTGGCCCTGTTCTCTACGTTCCTCATCATTCTTGTGTGGTAGACAACTAGACATTGTTTCTTCCCTCGGACATTACTAACATTAATAACAAGGTTTAGAGAACTTTTTTCTTCGGCCTTTTCCCGGGACATAGGAACAAAAATAGGTTTGGATCCTAACATTTTTGCTTGCTGAAAGCCAAAAGCAGTTGATACAGGAATATAAAGTTTGTTGGAAAGAAAATAAAGATCGAAAGACATGGTGAATTACTGGGTTATGAGAACAAAAATGCAAGAGAAAATTTTGGTGCTGCAAGACATATTGCATCAAATGCTGATTAAGTCTATAGTACTAATTAATAGGGAAGCTTGCAGCATTGGGTTAAGGTGACATTCTGGTCTACTTCCTATCCTGGGGTGGTGGAAAGGCAATAGTTGTTTCAAGTGTCTGTCGTCTATAATCATGATAATTACTGCGACTGTTACATATCATTGGATTAAAATTATTTCTTGTTCAGCCTCATTGGGTTAATATTCCTCCTTTATTGCACTCACTCTCATCATGAAAAAGGTTATGCAGAAGTTGAAAAAGAAGTGATCATTTACTTTTTGGTATCTTATTTTTCTCCAGACTCAAGGAATGAGAGCAGGTGTGGTGCCATACAGGAGTACATTGTCCGCTTTAAGGAGAATTGCTCATGAAGAGGGCATTCGTGGATTATACAGGTTGCATATCACGAGGATTTGTCATATCTTTGTAACATGCATCTCTGTCTGCAAGTTCTATTCTGACAGCATCTGATATTGTGTTCGATGAACAGTGGTCTTGTGCCTGCATTGGCTGGTATCAGTCATGTTGCCATTCAGTTCCCAGCGTACGAGACTATCAAAATCTATTTGGCTGATAGAGGTAGCTTTTCACTGTATTGTTATTAACAAACCTCATTTTGAAAGATAAGAAAAGAACAAATTTGATTGAAGTTTGTACAATATCAGGCGACACTACAATGGATAAACTCGGTGCAAGTGATGTTGCTGTTGCCTCTTCAGTTTCCAAAATATTTGCATCTACATTGACATATCCACATGAGGTAATGCCATCAACAGACCGATCCAAATATATTTAATTTAGTCACATGGTCTTGCATTTTGTTGGTATTAATCCTTCAACTTAGTAGTATTCTTAATTTCTTCTCCTATAAATTTTAGGTTGTGCGCTCTAGGTTACAAGAGCAAGGGCACCACTCGGAGAAAAGATACTCGGGTGTCATTGACTGTGTTAAGAAAGTATTTCAACAAGAGGGCATCCCTGGTTTTTACCGTGGATGTGCCACCAACCTGCTCCGAACAACCCCAGCTGCTGTAATTACATTCACCAGCTTTGAGATGATTCATCGATTTCTTGTTGACCTGTTTCCCCCTGATCCACAGCCTCACACATTGTGAAGATATATCGTGCTCTACGCAAGCATCTAGTCTTTGCAATTCAGTGTACCCTCCAACAGGCAAAGCAAATCATGGAGCTTTACCTACATTTTAGTCGTTTGTGTTGGGTCGATTTTTGATTGGCTGGTGTATTTTAGTCATTTTTGGTAGCTTTTACCAACATTTATCAACAATTGCATTTTGTTGAACTCATGTTATGCCGTCTACCCTGAGAGGAGGACTAGATAGCATACGGACACTGATGATGATGATAATGTGAAGTACAATGTAGACGTTCAAAATTTTCTGGAGGTTTTCCTCTGGTTACCTGATATCATCTGAATCTGTTGAATTTTAGTTAGCAGATTCTAATGAGAAATCATATTGTGCTGGATGTTTTGGCTTGCAGGAGAATATCCTGAGAGGACTAGGTGGTATACCGTCAATTATGATGATGATAAAGTGTAGTACAATGTAGACATTCTGGTTGCCCGAATCATCAGAATCTGTTCAATTTCAATTAGTGGATTCTAATGAGATACTGTCATATTGTACTGAATGTTCTGGCTTCCCGGAGAAGATGAGAGTGAGTTTGTTTTATAATGCTTCTGGGCTAAACCTCGTTTTCTGCAGGCATGTTTGCACCCACATAGTTTAGTATTGAGGTCAGGACCACAGGTGTTTTTTACCGTGGTGCTGGCTTGAACTGTTTGCTTTTAGCTAAACCGTGCTTGGCAAAATTTGAATCTTTTGGTGGATCATTCCTCTCCCCCAGATGTGTGTGGGATATTAGACAGCTTAAACTTTGAGCCTAGCACAACCTGCTAAAATGCTTTAGGGCTGGGCCTCCGGAAGTAAATTACGTATTAACTTTTTCCAACTCCATCTTGATTTCAGTTTAAGACATGCCAATTGGAAGCTTTATCGTAAAAAGAAAACTCATTTTCGTAAAAAGAGGTCTTAGGAACTGGTTCAGTGCTTTCGGAGCATTGCCACGTATCACCACATTCACGTGGCAACTATATGCTTTGTGATGGACCTTACGTGAATGTGCGGTGGCGGCGGCAACGTTCTAAATACCGTATTGGCTAGAGTATCAATGTTTCTACAAGTATGATACGTATCAGTACTGGTGATAATGTTATTTTCCCTGTCAAGGAATTTAATTTAAAATATGCATTTTTTGAAAAGAACATCATATTTAAAAGTAATCTGGTGTACTAACAATCCGGATGCACCGAGCGGGCACCACATGATACCGCTCCGCACTGAAAATTTTCTCCAAACGACCGACACCTAGACTACTTGCGGCTGCTGGCATGCAGTTTAAGGCCTTGTTTGGGCAGCGAATTGGGAGTAGTTAGTTGGTCACAGAGATGGAGACAGAATTACAAAGCCGTATCTTGGTGATTACATGCACAGAGAAAACTGTACACGCACTCGCAGCTATACTTTCTTCTGTATTTGCTTGTGCGACAGTTTAATTTGCTGCTCCACTGAAAGAAATGTCCGACGAGATAGGCGGTGTTACAAATGGAGATTCTTTGGAGAAGCTCAGGGCTCTCCAAATCACTTCCCTCGACGACGAAGCTCTAGTTAACGCTGCTGGTGATTTTTCCGATGACGAAGACGAAGAGTTATTACCAGTAACGCTAGGTTTTCTTGAAAAGCCTGAGAATCGTTGCTCACTTGTGCGTCAGGGATTTCCAAGCAAAGCTGGGGGAGTTCCTGTACGTCTAAAGTCCCACTCTTTCGTGGAATTTTATCTGACTAATGAAAATTAAAGACTCAATTTTTCTTTCTCATTCAGGCTTGGTTGGATCCTGTTAGTTTGCCCTCGGGAAAATCCTGTCTTTGTGATATTTGTGGCGAGCCTTTGCAGTTTCTGCTTCAGGTGGATTTCCTTTTCCTGATTCTCATAATAATTTTAACTTAACAGAGTATGAACTACAATTTTGTTTTCTAGGGAAATGATTCATACTTCGCAATACTTGCAGCTGCGATTCATAGTTTATTCCAGAAGTGTGCAACCATAAAAGGAAAAACACTTCGTATATTGTTTCCATTTTCTGTAACTGACTCTAACTGAACTTCTAGAGAAAATACACATGCACACCTTTTCGGTAAGTTGTGTGTCGAACTGTCTATAAGCAGTGCACCTAGTAGTGCTGGATCATTCGTTCCTCTTTTAAGTTTCTAATGGCCTATTTATGAGTGTCTGTTATTGCCATGTTCCAAGATGATTTTGAGGACTTGGTCCTCCCGATGATTGTTGGGCCTTAGGCCCTCTCAAATTGAGCGAATCTGTCCGAGAAAACAAGAAATGAAGATGTGTGAAATGAAGGAGTTGTGGGATAGGCCTGGAAGTTGTTACAGGATAGGCTGAGGGATTCATGAATCTGTTTTATAACTCTTTGATTATGTGAAGTTTTGACTCCAAAGATAGACCAATGCGACTTCTATCACACGTTCAGGTTGTTTGTCTCGTAAGTCTCATCGCAACCCTCCTCTTGCTATAGCAATCCTTTTCACCTCACTAACAATGCAGCACTAGAGAGTACAGAGGTGTGAGAACTGAATCTCATGATTATTTTTGTTTTTTTATGTATTTTTAATAGTCTTATTGTTTGCTATGTTGTATTCCTAGGTTTATGCACCACTCTCTGAGAAGGAACCTGCATTTCATCGTACACTCTTTGTATTCATGTGTTTATCAATGGCTTGTCTTCTCCAAGACCAACACGAACAATGGAAACGTAAACCAGAGAAGGTATCTCGTAGGTATCAGTTCGGGAGTACTCATTCCTCTTAATGTCCTCCCTTTTTTTAAATTTTTCTTCTGATTATGAAACTGTGTTGCTAGTGTGAAAATTTTTCGTTGCCAGCTGGCCCGCTCAAATCCTTTTTACTCAAGTGAACCCCCAAGGCATGATGGGACTGACAAACCTTCTGGAACTGGAGGTAGCTTGAATGTTCTTTCATTGCCCCCTGTAGTTCAGTTTTGGCCTCCTTTTCCTTCTAGACTTGGATTTGTTTAAAGTTCAAATGGCAATCAGTCTGGTGAATTCAGCTGTCATGAAGCCTTTTCCCTGCCTTGGAAGCTGCATTAGTTTTCCAATTCACATTCATTAGATTGAAATTATTGAAAGTTTTTTTTTTCCCTTAAAGATTCAAAACTGATGCATGTTAGCAGAGACACATAACTTTGCCAACTTGTGTGGGCACATTCATGGACTTCTAAGCTCCAACTACATGTTCCTTTTCATTAGCATCTTATAATCTCAACTCATTGGTCGTGCTTTCTTTAGCTGTACTCTGTAACTGGTGCGGTTCCTGGAAAGGAGATAAAGTTTGTAGTGGCTGTAGAAAAGCTTGTTATTGCTCAGAGAAACATCAGGTAATTCGAGACACTTAAGTGATTTTGATGCTCTAGTATTTGAGACTATTCAGTCTGAATCTTCCCTTTCGTTTTCACTTGCAGGCAATGCATTGGTTGGCAGGTCATAAAATTGAATGTCTACAGGCAAGCATTTCTCCTCAGTCATCTAACATTAGCCCCACGAGCAGTTCAGCAGAGACAGAAAAAGGCCAGTATTACTGATATTGTTACTTGAGAGTATTTATCTGGCACAGGCTTATAGGGGATGTGTACTGGTACTGTTTACACATGACACATGCTTTTTTGATGGAATTCATAAAGTCTACATTCAGATGATTGTGTTGATATGTTTTAGTTCATAAACCATGTTACGTGATATCTGGAGTCCTAAGCCTTGAATGTCTATAAGAAATGAAAACGTAGGAGATTTGTACCATGCATGGACAGTTTTTATATCGTTCAATTGGTATTTGCTCTAAGTCTTGTTTTCACCTGAAAAGGCCATCCAAAAAGGTTGGATTCTTCTAATTTTCAAAGCTGATCCATATTCGTATATAAACAGTTGCAAGCAACATCATATGGCCTGAATATGAGATCATAAATGAGGATGAATGTGAATTTGAAATGGAGACATCTGAAGATATTAGTTATGCAAATTCCTTGGTTTCTAGGAGCCAAATGGATGAAACGGTCAAGTCATTGTTGGACAACTTTGAGGTATGATTGCTTATACACATGATAGGAATTATGTTATGAACTGTTGCAGACTCTTTTTCATTGTTGGTGAACAGGGAGATGATGACAGAAAGAGTTGGGCCTCCTTCCAAGAGCACATAGCCAGGGCCCCAGAGCAAGTTTTGAGGTGATTGTTTACCCTTGATATGAGTATGTGTATCATGGTTCTTCGATTATGCGAACCACATCTCTCAGCTCTTGTTTGACTTCAGTTACTACTCTAGGTCGGTGCTATTTGTTTGCAGAAGAGAAATTTTATTCACAATACAGCTTTAAGAGTAAAATTTTAAACATGGTTGCCTCGCGCAGTCAGGAAAAGTAAGTAAAAACGGAAGAGTTAATCTCTATATAGACATTCATCTGCATATCGCATTATAACTATGATGTATTATGCAACTTATGTTTACACCTATATGCTTTAACATGTCCATAGCATGTTTTTGGGCGTGTAGTGCCTCATCAAACTTAAGTTTGTGGGCTTGGAATGTTTCTAACTAGCGAATTCTCATCTTAGAGTTTAATCATTAGTGTTATTAACCATGCTAACATTTTCACCTGCTTTCCGCTCGTCTGTGGCAAAATCTTACCTCTGAGCTATATTTTCTGGTGGTTAATGTCGTCTTCTTCTTCTTTTCCCGGTCAAACTGAAATTTAGCTAATGTCTTTCTTTCTTTAAATAAACAGGTATTGTAGGTTTGAAAGAGCTAAACCCTTGTGGCCCATGTCTAGTGGTCGGCCATCAAAGAATGATATTCCTAACTGCAGCTATTGTGGTGGCCCTCGAGGTTTCGAATTTCAGGTGTGGAGTTATTTCCCTTTGACATGTTTTTTTTCCATTTCTGCACTTTGCTGTTTTCGACACGTTCATTTTCAATGTACTCCGGTCTTTTTCACCATTTGCTTATTTACATAGATTCTGATTTCCCATTTTCTATGTACTCTGGTCTGTTTCACCATTTGCTTATTTACCTAGATTCCTTTGGCTTATGTTTGCATTTGGCCATTTCAGATTTTGCCACAGTTGCTTTATTACTTTGGCGTGAAGACTGACGTCGATTCTCTTGACTGGGCAACAATTGTTGTCTACACTTGCGAAGCTTCTTGTGAGGAGAGTGGGCGTTACAAAGAGGAATTTGGTTGGGTTCAGCTTGCTTCTCCATCTGCTGCAGTACATTGACGATACACAGGAATTGGGATGTTGACAAGTTCAACATCAACATCAACATCAACCTCAACCTCTGTTTGTTTAAAGTGATTGAGATTTGAATGTTACTAGTATTTGTTTTTCCAACTTGTTTTCCCAGTTGGGATTTCGCTGAGAAATCTTTTTTCTTGGTGGTTTCATTTAGGTTTTTATAAGTAAATATCCCTATTGCGTGATATATGACCACATCTCTCAAATGAGACCATTCTTTTGCATCATTCCCAACACGTTCGGGAGGATTTTTTTCCTTTTGGGTAACTAAGAGCTTTGTCAAGAAAAAACGAATAACGAGCTTTACTCTTGCAGTTCAAAAACGAAAAGAGTTATACTCTCAGCACTGACTGTATAATGGTTTCATTCAATGACAGATATGGTAGTTGCGGGGGGTAATAATTTTTATCCAGTGGTGGGGTATATACTGTCACCATACAACTTCTCAATAAACCTGCCAGAATAGGCCAGCAGTTAGGTTGATAGAGGAATCAAGCAACTTGAGTTTTAGCTCGTGTTTGCTCGTTAAAAGCTCGTTCAATTTCTGTCTTTTTCATAAACAGAGTGACAGACCAAGCTTGACCATTATGTTGAAACTCTTTATTCTTCCAAACAAAGCTCAAACAAATTGTCCCTCGGCTCATTTGGCTAGTGTTTGGTTTAATTAATGCTCGTTTCAGATCGGCACATCTCATGAATCATCTAAAGCTTGAACGTATTTTTGAATCTTTTTAATTTTCCGAGCCAAACTTGAACAGCTACCTTCTCGGCTCATATACCACCGAAGCCAGCAGCTCATCACCGGGATCAATTGTGAAGTTGGAGGTCTTGCGTTCGAGTTCACCTGGTGGTCAAGTCTTGCAACTGGGGGGGTCTGGTGTGGTCTTGGACTGATTTTAAGGGGGAGAAAAATCTTTTACTGTCATTTGCAAGGAAAAAAAAAAAAATCTTAATTCAAGCAACACCGAGAACATATGCTTGATAAGCAGCAAACAACCAAACTGTTGATAGTTAAGAATCCAAAATTTGGTGCCAGTAATTTGCCAAGAACAAAGAAGATTTTATTCCAACAATACCACTCCCTGAATACTCTTCTCTCACCCATCTATCTACCACTAACCAATCCCAGTGTGCCAATACACAGATTTACATCCTAAACATAAACACCAAAAAATAGAATTCAAACAATATAGGAAAACAAAAAACAAGACAGGAAAAACAAAAATAAAAAACCAAAACGTATCTGTGCGCTGCACTACCAAAAATTTCCTTACACATGAATAAAGAAAATGAGGCTGTACATGAGCAACTGACCAGGATAAGACACTGCAAGACTTGAGGATGTTCAATTGAGTTGATGGAAGAGTCTGAATCTGCATTTTACTGGACAATTACCACTTAAATTCAAAGTGGACCCTGAAGAAGCATTTAGTCCCTCAACTAATGGATTGGATGAAGCCAACAAACATCCTTCGAAGGTCTCTTTATCAGAAAATTGCGACACGACTTCTTGGGTTCAATAGGAAGAAGCAAGCTGAGGAAGAGTTAGGAAGTGAGCTCTGGAGGTCAGGACATGGTTCAGGAGAGACAATCTTTGAGAAACCCGAAACGTCAGAACATGCCCATGAAGAAGTAGAGGAGGGGTCATAAGCAATGGACAAAGAAATATTCAATAAGCAAATCGATGTGAAGGGAGAGTCGTAGATCCCTGAGAATGCTCCTGCAGTAGTGATGTTTGTACCAGCTATGTCTTTAAAGGTGAGGCCCTTCACCATTGGAAGTGCAGAAGGATCAAACTTATCATCTGGGTGAGATTCACACTGACCTGTTGCCTCAATAGCAATATGAACATTTACCATTTCCACTTCTGATATGAGAATGTCTTTTACGTAACCACCCCTGCCTTTTGATGTCTTGATTGCAATTCCAACGAATGAATTGTGAAGGTGAAGGTGCTGTGCAAGTACATTTGAGATGCCACCGGACATCTCACTACCGAAAGCCAGAGCAGAGCCGGAAGAAGACTCAAGTCGGACACCCCTGATGTGGACATCTGTGGTTGGTTTGCTAAAGGAAATTCCATATTCATCCCAACCGCTCTTCAGCACAATGGCATCATGGCCCATGCTAATATTGCTGTACTCAATGCACACATGCTTGGAAGAATCTGATGAAAATTTCATTCACCTACGTCAGAAAAAGTAGAGATCCAAACAATCTTTGCAATAGTTGTTAAAAACATACAAAGAGGGAATAACAGTTGTATGGTTTCATAGCTCATCTAAACAGAAAGCAGAGTGCAAGAGGCAAAAATAAAAGCTACAGGAAATATTACCACCTTGAATTGCTGAATGTGAGACAAGGTTATTGAGTTTTATAGAGGAAAAGGAATAAAACAAGATATTAACTACTGATAATGTACTGATAGCGAGTTAGCATTTTGAAAGTTTTCAATTCATCCAGTGTTTATGACAAAAATATCAAGTACCAGGAAAAAAAATGCACATAACGTAGTCATCCACAATGAGACATGCAACCAACCGACCAAGTAATTCAGATAACTGAACTCCAATCGAGAAATATTTTCCTACTAACCTGGGACTATTCCACTGGTGTAAGGAGACGCTGGAGGAGAATGCGCAGTTATGTTTTGAACTAGCACGTTACTGCATCATAACGATAAGTTATTGTGCATCATAACGATAAGTTATTGTCAACATCACTCACATGCCATAAAATGCTTAGAAAGATTTAAGAAGACATTAAAGGGAAACAAACAATCTTTAATGGAGGGTAACAATCAACCTGCAATATGCTGGATGAATATTCCAAGCAGGGGAATTTAGGAAGGTTATATTTGATACAACAATGTCATTCGAGCTAATAAACTCCACAAGATGAGGCCTGCTGTAGTTTAAGGAATGAGAACTGAACAGCTCCCACCACACGGAACCCTGGCCATCAATAGTTCCATTGTCGCCTGGTGCAATCAAAAGAAGTATGTAATTCAAATTAGAACAAATAGAGTCACCAGAAAAACAAAAACAAAGGGCGATATCCTTACCTGTTATCACCACATCAGTTAATTTATTTCCAGTAATCAAGCTGCGATATCTTCCACCTGGAAGTTCAATCCCTCGACCATAAGAAGGTAATGGTTCAACTATATCCCAATTGAAGTAGTCCTGCAAAAGTGAAATAATAGAGGCCAATTAAAACTAACTGTGATGGGAAGGTGACGGGAAGCAAGAAAGTAAGGATTGGAATCCAGAATACAACTCTATTAGTTAGAAAAACGGATACTACTTCTAAAATAACAGCAAATATTGGAACCTCTTTTTGTGTTTTGGCTGACTATTTGTTCTCCATAAAAATTACGGAGAACCAGAAGATTTTGAGAAGTTGTTAACGCTTGTTATCTCATCTTTTCCTCTTTCCAATAGCACACCCACAAGAAGACTAACTCCTACTGATTGCTTACTTTAGTCTTTCCATCAGTGGTTACCACTCCGTGTAAGTTCCTGCTTATTCTTGCACATGGTCCATAAATTTTCTTTGGGGATGATGGAGACAGAAAACTAGGTTAATCTACTTTTGGCAACTGGAATAAAGGTAAGCCTTGTGCCAAGTGTTCTACGAAGGTCAAGTACCTTACAAAGGCAAGAAAGAATAACCCTAATGTTACTACAAGAAACTGAATGCATATAAAACGCCAATTCTGCAGGAAAAACTAACCAATTTGTCTGTAATCAATAACCACCAAAATGGACACATCTTTCTACTTATAGAACATGCCTATATTAGAGTTCAATGGCAAAAAAAACTGATGCGTATATAAACCATGCTGCTGCCAAAACTCAGAATGTCTTTTACATCGTTTTAGAAATGGGTGAAAGTTGATGAAACAAGAATATGCACATTAGAATTCAGCTGAGGTGGGTAAAACAAATGATGCCTAGAATTTCATAGAAACTAAGAATTGGTCTCGTATCACAAAGGGGAAAAGTTAAGATGAAAAAACCACCTGTGAACCAAGAACTACGGCTTCTTTTTCAAGGAAGAGTGTAAGGTGGCTAGTGAGGTTAAAGCTTCCAGTAAGCCACCTGCCTGGTGGGACGTAGAGCTGAGCACCACCCTTGTCAGCAAATGACTTAAGGTAGAAGATGGCATTCTGGAAGGCAACTGTATTCAGTGTCTTCCCATCCCCAACTGCCCCAAATTCCAAGATGGACACACTGTGAGGTCTGGGGACCAAAGGTGTACGGTATTCACATTGCCCTTCACTTTGATCCCCAAGGGACTCAACAGCATCACTTAATGCCAGAATAAAAAGTAGTGCCACCTGAAAAGAAGAGGGAACAAAAGGAAAAGGTAAAAAGAATTGTAGAGCAGAAATTCAACTTGCAAGCAGTTCCAGCCTTTTCAAATCAATAATTGTTTGTACTAATGGTAATGCCATTCCTAGATCAAGAACAAAGAAAAGAATCCAATGCAACAGCATACGGAAAAGCCCTTCTATTTAAGAAAATAGGATCCTATCCAACAACAGAATCGAGGGGGGAAAAAATGAAGCAGTGAATGGCATTCCACGGGAAAATAGCATGAACAAGTACCCAGCTAACAGATTAGTCACAACGATCAAACATAATTAAACAAAGCTCATAAAGATCGCGTTTTTAGTTTCTACACTGTTTCGTAGCTCCAAATTTCCTAAAGCTGAAGTCCATCAGTCTTGCAAACTTATTTCAAAGTTCTGTGGTGTCAGTTGCTTTCAAATCAGTTAATGGAAAGTATAAACAGGGAAAAAACTACCATTTCCAGCTATTATCCCACGAAACAAGAAAACAAGACCGAAATCCGTTCCCACAAAAAGAACATATTGCATCTCTTTCTTGGCTTGGACAATTGTTTATCTCAGAAGGGCAAAGGAAATGTACTAGACTCAACAGTCCAAGATTTCAATGCTCATAAACAATGAACAAACAACACACTAAACTGAATGATCCACATGATTTTGAGCAGAGAAAAGTTCCATTTCACAACGACATGAAATTATTAGAACCAAACAAAAACACACGAAACAGGATCTTCGGATCAACACATCAAATACACTCTCAAACTCAACATAATGGCAAGGCTTACGGCAAATACATTTTCCAAACAGCAGAAAGAAACACCAAAAATGGATCCAACAGAACCACTCCATATTATTAATAAATAAAAAAACCACTAAAGCAGAAAAAAAAAACAACGTACTTACTAGCCTCTTCATAAGAATCTTGGCAATCATTCAAGGCCAGGAGTGAATAGCGACAGTGAAGAGAACTGGAGAAAGCAAGTGGAAGAAGGAGAATAACAAGAAGAAGCAGAAGAAAGAGAAAAATAGGGTGGAGGGTAAGTGTGATTATACGACGAGGTTACTGTATTAACTAACCGAATGAAAACAACAGGAGATGATAATAATACGAAGCGACGGTGAGAGAGGGAGAGGGAGAGAGAGAAAGCGACAGCGCAGAAAAAGAAAAGACAGCTCGCCTCGCCCTTCTTCCTCTTCATTCATTCATTCGTGTTAATAATAAGTCAGAATCATAATTGCTATTAATTGGCACCCCAACAAAATCGCTCTATTCCAATCCAAACGGGTGGGTATTGCTGCCGACACTCATCCCATCAATTACCCCACAGAACAGCCCTGAATGAAGAGAGAGAGAGAGAGAGACGCTACAAGAAGAGCATGGGGGCGGGTTTGGTGACATGGGGGTTCTTGGGATTAGAATAGAGAATCTAGATTTGGAGTAGAAGTCTGCTTTTGACTGAATGACTGGGGTGAGTGTTATTGATTAGTACGGAACCAAAGGAAATTATGGAGTAGAATGTGGGTGGCTGTTCTGTTCTGTTCTGTTCTGTTTGTTTGGAGGGTGGGGTCGGATCACATGTGGTTTCGTATACGGTGGGGAGGTATCCGGGAAATGTGGGACCAACACGCCAATGATGCATCGCCTATGCTATGCTACCCTGTCGTCACTCGCCTTTCCAGATCATTGCTCCTCACACATCAACCGCGGCGGCCCCACCACCTTATAATTTCGGGGGAAAAAATGCTTTCATGTGTCCCTACTTGTCTAACTCGTTTGCAATGCATCCCCCCGCGTGTATTGCGTGGGGTGGGGTTTACGTGTATCCAACGGCACGAAATACATTTGCATCCAAGGCACTATTAACAATTTTGTTCGTTTAAATCTTTGTTTCGATTTTAATTGAACTTTTTTTTAGTGGGCGGTGAAATTAGTCTTTCTGATGCATAATTTACTCCCTAAAACTTGACCTATAAAAAAAAATATTGGAGCAGTAACAATTTTGTCCACTTTTACCAAAAATAGCGCTGTTAATAATCATGTCCACATTAACCAAAGAGGCAAAGAGGGTATGTGACTACCGTAACCACAGTTTACGACGTTGATACGGCTCAAAGCCATTTCAGCCGTTCGAGTAAAATAAAAGGTGGACATCAAGCCGTTATAAACTTTTTGGAAAATCCTCCGAAACCATTGATTTTTTTTTTTCCCTTTTTTTTTTTTAACCAAAGATAAACTGCATTAATATCAAATAAGAAAGTATATCCATACCGATCATACACACATAAGCGCATCAATAACTCCATACAACAAACAACACAACACAACCCGGCTAAAACAAAAAGACCCCAATATAACAAACCAAACAAGGCTAAAAAAACACCCCACAAATCTCCAACGAACATTCCAATCATGCCCTCAACGCCGATTACACAATCAACAATACCTGCAAATCAATAATAAGGAATAAGAACTAGAGATAAATAAATGCAAAGCACGGCGTTGAGGGGTATGAAAAGTATGAGGGTCACCACAACTACCTTCAATCACTCGTTCCCGCTTGCGCTTTCCTTGAGCGGGTTTTTGCAAAGCCTTGTCACTACAACCACCAACTTTGACGCTATCTACCTACTTTTATTTTCAAATGCCAGAAATCTTAACAGTTGTAGGGTTACAGTTTGCTGATCGGTATCGTTATAAAGCCATGACCCTCTTAAACTGCAAATTCCTTAGTCTAGTAGCAGCGTCCAGCACATCTCCAACCCGATCAGCTGAGGACTCCTCCAGGCTAAATTGACGAGATTCAAGCATTGGCGAAGAAGACACACAACTGGACAGGGGAGATGAAGGGCACTAGGAGGATCAGACATATTCACCATTGGAGTATCAAGGTCCTGAGTACAAAGACAAACCTCGAAGACACATGAACTTTTGGAATACCACAATGATTATCAACAGGAGAGGGCACCTTTACTCTCACTTCAATAGCTGAGAGACTGGGCATATGAAAAAACTGGAAATTCCTCTCCAAATCCAATTCTCGATCGAAGACATTTGCGATTAACAAGAATAAAATCACGACCGATTATGACCTTTTTCTTGCCATGACAATACTCTAAAGGGCGAGGCCACTTCACGCAAGCAATTTGATTATAGACTCTACCAACATCCTCAAGCTTCTCAAACGTAAAATTGGATTCAAAAACTCGAGAAGCAATCCAACTAGAAGAAGTTCCCTCACAATGACTCTTAGACCCATCTCTCAAAGTCTTTCCCTTTGTTTAAGTGAAAGTGCAAGAGTTTAAAAGGAATTGCAGATCCAAGAGAGAGAAAATCCTTTTTTCCCTTTGAGCCCTTCTATAGGCACCGACCATCTATGCATCGACATATATGGTTAGTTCTCATAGCTTTTTTCGTTTTTCGTTTTTCCCCTGAACGTCCACCCTCCTTCTGTCCCCTCCCCATGGCGGCTCATCCACCTCTTTTCGCCTCTTTTTCTTATCCTCGTTTTCTTCCCTCCTCCTATTCTCTTACTTCCATGGTTATGAGATGGTTGGAACTCTCTCCTTAAGAAAACTAGATTTCCTACTGTCCCTATTATATTTGGAGTACAAGACTCACATATGTGTTTTGGCTCTAGAATCGATTGGGCAACCGTGTTCCTGTCTTCTTCAATAGCGATGGTAAAGGCGTCAAGATGTAGATCCACTGGTGATACTGTGGAACAAGATTCAATGACGATCCTCCACTCACCCCTACAAGCAAAGTGTTGGGTTCGACATTGGAGCTGAGCGGCTTTTTCTTTTGTTTTTTGTTTGATATATATGATTTAAATAGAAATCAGCACAATCTCCTATCCAAAAAGGTGTGAAATCCCTAACTGTGGAATAGTGGAAGTCATAAAGGACGTTAGCGCCCACTTAGCAAGACAATGAGCCTAATCGATGTTATTGTTGTCAATCTTAGTTATCCTTAAAAAGAGAGTTTAAAGATCTCCTTTTATAATTGGTTGCGCAACAAAAATCTGTCTCTAAAGTGGGACTCAGTCGGCCTCTCCTATGTGTAGAATAACATTTATTGTTTTGATACTGAAATTTCCCTCAAAGATGTAGGGTCACACTTACAGAAAATTCCAACCAATAATACAAAGACAAGAACGTGCAACATATCTAGCAAATAGAACGCATAAATCAGATTATAAAAGCATCTTCAACCCAATGCTCAAATGCCATTTTTCAAGTATTTTGAAGAGTTATGCTAAAAAAAACTTACTCCAACCCACACATTAAAAAATAGCACAAAATTGATGACTGTTTATCTCTTCAAATATAGGTCATGTTTGGTAGCACTTATGTTTCTTATTTTCTGTTTCTATTTTCAGAATTTTCAAAAAATAGGAATGAAAATATGTTTGGTGCACTACTTCCATTTCCAAATAATGTAAACAACTTTCACTATTTTGAAAATTTGAGACATTATCAAAACCTTACTTTCACTTTTTTAAAATCGAAAAACCGGCTGCCAAAATTCCCAAAGTCTTCCGCTTGCACCAAAACCTTCTCCTTTTCTCATCCCGGCCAAACCCTATGTGGCCCTTAACATTGCTGACAACGCGTGCCATATGGAAGCTTTGACACCTCTCTATGGCAAGATAATCCTATATACTCGATACCACACATAGCACTTGGGATCATCTTCCCCTCTCTCATATACCTTTTGATATTAGGCTCCCACGTGTTGAGAAACAAATCTCAACCTTCCACTAAACCCAGAAAAGCCCTCTCTCTCTCTCTCTCTCTCTCTCTCTCTCTCTCTCTCTCATAGTTTGGGAATTAGTAGAGAAATTGCAAGAGAGACAATTTTAGGAAAGGTAAAAACTGGTTTGAGAAATTTTTTATTTTTTTAAAAACAAGTTGACGCAAACAAGTTTTCTACTTTCATTTTTATTTTAGAAAAAGTAGAAACTGATTTCAGCAAATAGAAAACAGGAAACAGAAAAGTGACAGCGTTACCAAACATAGCCTATAGTGATTCAACTTCACTCACCAAATGGTTACTTACATTTAAGTAATTTAATTTATCATTTATTGAAAATTTTACACGTATAAAAATTAAATATGTAGTAAGTAAAAGGTAAATTTTTGATAAGTAAGGTGTGTTTCACTAACTAAAATAAGTATTTATTTTTCCAATAAGACTTATTTTTCAATTAAAGTTGATGTATTATTAGAGAATAACCTGTTTCGTAAAGAGAAAAAATGAGTACTTAAAAATAATAAACTTAGGAGGTATTTTCACTAACAAAAATACAAAAAACTTAATGCATTTTATCATTTCGTTTTCACTTAACAAAAAAAAAATTAGCATTTTACAATTTCATTTTCACTATCAAAAAAATTGTCAACAAAAATCTTTTTTGCTATAGTAACTATATTCACAAACCTATTAACAACTTATTCACTACAAGAAACAACTTGACATTTTTTAACAACTTATTCACTATCGAAAACACCTAATAACTTATAAAAAAAAAAAATTACAAAGTTTTCATTACCAGAAGCACGTGGGAGGGGGCCTAATAGGGTTTGTAAATATGTAAATCGGGCCTTTTCCAATTTTGATGAGTAACTTAAAAAAAAAAAGTTGGTGTATATTATGAAGGCGTTTTAAGGCTCCGTAAAACGGGATGTCACGGCTGAGCCGTAAAGAAGTTAGGTTTTGCGAACAGGGTTTTAGAATTGGGTTCAGTTTTGCGCTCCATAGTCCGCCGTAGCTCTGTTTTCCTCTTTCCTCCGACAATCAACACACATCTGCACTCCTACCACGGATCATCGCCGACAACCGCTCACGGAACACCGTCGACGAGACATCAAGGTGAGGGTTTTCACGTTCTCTGTTGGAATTCGCCTTATTGCTTTTTCTGTTCGTATGTTACCTACTGAAGTTAGAAAACTAGATAAGAGTCCATATCTCAATGATTCTCCCTGATGGAGCTGCAAGTTGAACCTAACATCGCGTCTTCTTCCTTTGCAGCCGCAAACTATCGTTCTTCGATGTAATTTACGTTTTCCCCCCTTTTTGCTTATATTATCAGAAGCTTCTGACTTGGTTTTTGATGCAGCGAGAAGGGAACACCTATTCAGAGGTGTTGGTACCAAAAACAAAGCAACTAGTTCAATCTCCCTAGCTACACAAGTGACTCCATGTCACTGTTTTGTTGAAGTTAAGAGATTTTGATGTCAAGATACCTCGTAATTTAGTAATCTTAAAGTTATTCTTGTATTTGTAAAACCAGGATAGAACAAAATGTACCATTGATCTTTTCTTTACAGAAACAATTTCCAGCACCATGTTTATGACTCAATTCACCCAACAAATTCTCCTTTTTTTTTTTTTTAATTTTCCGGTCAAGTCTGGAAAATAACTATTCTCAATACAGTTTATTATTATTATTTTTCAGGTTGCCAACACGGTTCTTCGTAATCTTATTCTCTTGATATGGTACAAATGGAGCCATGTGCTAAAGAACAATTTGGGGACTTGGACTGTGGACAAGATTTGTGGAGGTATAATATATAGGTTTTTGTAAGTAATGGTGATTAGTAAAAAGACTTTGTGTTGCTTCTGGACTTCTTTTGACTATTCCTTCTCTCGGATTGGATTCAAAACTTAAATGAAAGCACCATGGTTACTACAATCATCAAATTCACCATTTGCAAGTTTCAACCCACTCGATTGAAATGTTAATTGGGAATTGAGGTGACTCGTCCAATCTCATTTTCTATTCAGTATGATTGAAGTGGTTCAGCACCATTCACTGCAATTCAGTTTTGCCTCTATTTTTGTTCATATACTGCAGGAAAAAGCATAGTTTTTGCCCTATCTATAAAGGAAATTAACAAGAAATTGATCGCTTTTATTGTATTCATGTAATGGATATAGATGTATACAAATTAGTAACATTGATATTTAACAAATTTTCATAACAAATTTTCCCTGTTTGACATCAATGGAAGGCGCACATAAATTTTTAGACTGTTGAAAAAATTATACCACTCTTTTGCAAACCTACTCTCCTCTGTTCTTTATTTATTAGTTTGTGTGGTTAAATAAACTTTGTTTTATTTGCCTGCATTTGGTAGTGCAAAAGATGGGGGTGATAGCAATGCAATCATCTTGCCAGGAAAGAGAATGAGTAAAAAGAAAGGCAAGAATCAGGTATATGAAACAAAGTGTCAGTATTTTTCTAGATCTCCAATTTTGGTGCATTATATATGAGTTGGTTTGTTTGGATATCCTTGCGTAGGTCCATGAAAAACTTAGGACCAAGAAAATGCAGAAGTTGACAAAATCTCAGAAAAGAAAGCTAAATAAGATAGAGGTCGGTGTCCTTGTACAACTTCAGTCTTTCCTGATCTTATTTTATGTTTATCGTACTTAGAATGACTCTCTTAGTATGCACTACGCACAGGAGGAGAAGGAGAAAGCACTGCTCTTATCGAAAAGCATTGAGACCTTGGAGTATGCCCTCATTTTGGTCTATTTGACTAATTCCTTTCACGCAGAGTCCCTTTTATCCCATGAGTTGTATAGACTGTTTCATGGATATTTATGTTGGTTACTTTTTTCAATTTCAGGAAATACAAAATTCGGGATGATGCATATGCATTGATGTGGTCTTCACGAAACCTTGGTCAGGTTAGTGCAATAGTTATTATGCTTCTCGTTTCACGGTAAGAGAATGTACCCTCGAGTAACTTATATGGTTGGACCATATTATTTTGTAGGTTGAAACTGTGCGTGAACAACGTAGAAGGGAAGTGCAATTTTCTAAGGCGGGTCTAGCTTTGCCTCATAGTGATAAACCTTTCAAAAGAAAGGCTGCTGTCAGCCCTTCTTGTGAGATAGAACCCAATTCTGAGACAGTCCAGTCAACAAAAGGCCTTCTTGACATAGACTTTTGGCAGCCTGTAATGGCTGAGAGGGAAGTCACATCTAAAACTTCTTTGGCATATTCCAAAGAATCAGTTTCTAGCAGTGGACTTGGAGCAGTTGATGGGTATGATGCTACCAAGCCAGTTGAAGAAATTGCCAACAAGAATAATGAAACCTGCCTGCGAGAAGATGCTCAAGATTTGCCTATGACGTTCAATTCTGATAGGAGCAAAAGTAACAGCCCATTGGTATGCTTCATACTTGGATTATGGGGTTTTTTTTTATTATCAAATGTTAGTGACTGGAAGAGGAGGAATGCTTCTTTTTGTTTATAGTAAGATTCTGCATATTTGTTACCTGTGTATGATATGTGTATTGGGGATTCTTATGGGGCAGGATTGGGCCATCGAAAGTCAAAAAAGGCATATTAGCTCGATGACCAACCTGGTAGATTGTCCTCCTCAGGGAGTTCTATGTCCTCCAGTTGTAGTGCATGTGTTGAGACCAAAAGAGGTTGAGAACAGTAGGAAGGATCTTCCAATAGTCATGTGGGAGCAGGAGATTATGGAAGCTATCAATGGAAACATTACTGTAATTATTTGTGGGGCGACTGGTTGTGGTAAAACCACTCAAGTTCCGCAGGTAACCTCTTTGGATGCTTGCTGTTAACATTTTTGCGAAATTCAGTTGTAACTTTCACTGTGGTTGTCTTTGAGTCTTAACCTGTTCTTTGTGGTTACCATTCTTCAGTTCCTTTATGAAGCCGGCTTTGGTTCAGGCCAGTCTAGTGTTAGGAGTGGTATCATTGGTGTTACCCAACCACGCCGTATTGCTGTCCTTGAAACTGCCTCGAGGGTGGCATTTGAGCTTGGTCTTTGTGTAGGCAAGGAGGTTGGCTTTCAAGTTAGGCATGACCACAAGATTGGAAATAGTTGCTCCATCAAGTTTATGACTGATGGAATTTTGCTACGAGAAGTGCAGGTTAGCTATCTACTTGCATAGGCGTGAAGTTGCTGAAAAACAATCTGCTTTGTTGATAATTCGTGCGCTTAATTGCTATTGCAATCTTCTCGTGTTTCTTGGTAGAGCTAGATTCTTTTTGATATGCATAGGGGCGAAGAGATTTGCATGTGGCTTGTACGTGCAAAATGCCCCTTCCATATTTTCTAAAGAGTTACTTTTTCCTACCGAAAAGGAAAAACGAGTAATTTTTCCAGTTGGTTATGCATATTCGTTTGGTTTGGTTTGGTTATGCATATTCGTCTGTTGTGTTGTTGGGAATTGAGTCTCTTGAAGCTTAGGGTCCTAAGGGGTGTTCTTTTTTGTTTCCCATCAGAATCTCTGATGAATTACATTGTATGCCACGTCTAAAAGAGAGAATCTTTGGCAGGGGATAGCATGCTATTGGCAGGGGATAGCATGCTATTGGCTGTGAAAAGCCTTGAGTTTTTATTTATTTATTATGCTGTGCTCTTTCTACACATTCATTCTCTACTCATTCATCTCAGAATTGACTCGGGCAAGTTTTCTACCATGTTTTATAATTTTTTTTAATGACTGCATTCATTCTATTGCTCCTTTGAATGTAACAAGAAATTTAACGAGAAGCAGATAATAAACAATGAGGAATGGGAACTCCAGTTGTAATCACAAACAACTATTCTCACCTTGCGGGGGACAATGACTGCTGCAAAATGTAGACCTAGTCAAGGCTGTTGAATTATATTGTAATTCATGTTGTAATATTCTCTTGCTTAGCGCTGATGTTTGACCTTGTTTTTTTTTCCCCCCTTAAACCTTGCCCCCAGTGTTTTGTTGTTGTTATAAACATGAACCAGAATGAGTCAATCTGTTGTTCCCATTGGTAAGTTAGGTGTTAGGAAAATACCCTTCGGTTTTCTATATGGTTTTAATTAGAACTTTGGATGTATTGAACTAATGATCATGTCATTAAGTGGCTTTTGTTGTTTTCTTTTGGAATAAACTGTTCTCAATATTTGCCTTTCGTGAATTCAGAGTGATTTCTTATTGAGGAAGTACTCTATCATAATTTTGGATGAGGCTCATCAGAGAAGTTTGCACACTGACATACTTATTGGAATGCTTTCCCGTGTGATACAACAGCGCCAGGTTTGAGCTTAAAAGTAATTTTATTGGTCGAAGGATAGTGTAGATCACAGTTTGCCTTCTATTGTAGCTTCTCCTTTTTCTTGTCCAGCCTTTTCTCTTTGTTTTAGGTTTTGATCTGTTGATTGTTCCCAGATTATCTATGAGGAGCAGCAGCGTAAGGTGTTTTCAGGAGAAAGAATTAGCCGTGAAAGTATGATCTTTCCACTGAAATTGGTGCTGATGAGTGCCACCTTGAGAGTCGATGACTTTGTGTCTGGAAGAAGGATATTTCTCAACCCCCCTCCAGTAATAGAAGTCCCAGCCCGGCAATTTCCGGTGACTGTCCACTTCTCAAAGCGAACAGAGATAGTGGACTATATTGGCCAAGCCTATAAGAAGGTCTTGTCAATTCACAAGAGACTGCCACCTGGTGGCATACTTGTCTTCGTAACGGGTCAGAGAGAAGTAGAGAACTTGTGCCGGAGGCTACGTAAAACTTCAAAGGAATTAGTTGAGAATAGCTCTAAAGGAAACATGGAGAAAGAAGTTTCTACAATCGCAGCAGGGAACTCCATAGAGGAAAATGATATGAAGGAAATTAACGAAGCATTTGAGATGCATGGAACTTCACAAACTGACAGGTTCAGTTCCGATGCCGTTGATCTAGGTGATTCAGAGGATAATGAGTCTGATTTTTCTGAAGATATGGAGACAGATAGTGATCTGGAAGGAACTGATGATGTGGATTTATCGAACCATGAAACTGAGACTATTGATGATCTTTCAGAAGTATTCAGAGACGAAGGGAAAGTTGCTTCATTGACGGCTGCATTTGAGGTTTTGGGTGAAAAGACCACCTTGAATCCTGATTCTGATGAGAAACAGGTTGTTCCTTCCTCTCCAAAAAGCTGTTCAAACCAATCCATTCCCAATGTGGGGGAGAAAAGGGGTGCAGCTGGTCTCTGTGCTGGTGCAATGTGTGTTCGTCCCCTTTATTCCATGCTTCCCAGATCAGCGGCGCATCGTGTGTTTGAAGGGATCCGGGAAGGAGAACGCTTAGTTGTTGTTGCCACTAATGTGGCTGAAACCTCTTTAACTATCCCAGGTGTAAAGTATGTGGTTGACACTGGGAGAGAAAAGGTTAAGAACTATAACTCCTCCAATGGCATAGAAACTTATGAAGTCCAGTGGATAAGCAAGGCATCTGCTGCTCAACGTGCAGGAAGAGCTGGAAGAACCGCACCTGGCCACTGCTATCGCCTCTATTCTTCTGCAGTTTTTAATAATATTTTCCCTGACTTCTCAAGTGCTGAGATATCAAAAGTACCTGTTGATGACATCGTCCTGATCATGAAATCCATGGGTGTTCATAAGGTGATTTCCTAAAGTTCTGAGAAAAATAATTATAGCTCTTCCAGAGTGGTATCTCATTGATCGCTAAATAGTTTTTTTTTTTTTTTTTTCCAACTACTTCAAACTGGTTAGTTCCGGTCTTAGTACTTTCTGTTTTGATTCACCAGAAACTATGTTTCTGGAAAGATTGATATTGACTGTTTTCCTTAACCCCTCTAGTTCCCATTTTCTTTCTTTGTTTGGGTTTAATTGGTCATATCTGAACTTGCCATTGCGTGGCTCAGTAGTCAGATTGGGTTCTGGTTAGCATGCATGGCCATGAACATGTGGAGTCTCTCATCCTGTACGTGCAAATCATGCTTAGTCTTTGCTTTTTGGCTATCCGTACCATGTTTCATTTGGTTAATGAGCATATGCAACCATGCTGTTTTACTTTTTCCTAGTTGAAGATGCTGCTTCTGCTTGTGCTTCCAATGCCAACTAAAAAGTTCATACCTGGCAAAGGTTGTTGGTAATTTGATAGCCAGGCCTGGTCTGTCTTTGTACTGAACAATCTCAGGAGCCTTGTTCTGACTGTTGTGTTTCTCTTGTTATGTCTTGATTACCCTGATTATTTTTTTAAATAAGTGACTTAAATTGAACGGTTCATGTTTTCTCGGTATTCCAGGTTTCAAATTTCCCATTTCCTACTCCACCCGAGGCTACTGCCTTAGCCGAAGCTGAGCGTTGCCTAACGATTCTTGAAGCCCTTGATAGCAACGGGAGACTAACACCCTTAGGGAAGGCTATGGCACAGTATCCCATACGTCCTCGTCACTCGCGGATGCTCCTTACAGTTATCCAAATCATGAGAAAGGTGAAAAGTTATGATAGGGCGAACCTTGTACTAGGATATGCAGTGGCAGCAGCTGCATCTATGAGCTGTCCGAATCCTTTTGTAATGCAATTTGAGGGAAGCCACAAAGACATGGACGACTTGAAGCAGGACGAAGAGAAAAGTATAGACAAAGAAGAAAAGTTAGGAAGAAAGAAGCTAAAAGAATCTGCTAAACTATCTCGTGCAAAATTTTCAAACCCCAGCAGTGATGTTTTGACCATAGCTTATGCATTGCAGTGCTTTGAACGTTCTATAAGACAAAAAGAATTCTGCAATGACCACTCCTTACACCTGAAAACCATGGTGGAGATCTCCAAGCTGAGAAAACAGCTACTTCAACAGGTGTTTAACCAAAGTACTAACAATCCGCAGCAGGAGTTTTCATGGACTCATGGTAGAATGGAGGATGTTGAACGTGCTTGGGGGGTCTTTTCTGATAAGAATCCTCTTCTACTGAATGAAGAGGAGCTCTTGGGTCAAGCTATATGTGCTGGTTGGGCTGATAGGGTTGCCAAACGCGTCAGAGGAGGTTCAGCATCAGAGGGAGATAGAAAAGTTAACGCAGTTCGCTATCAGGCTTGCATGGTTAAAGAAACAGTTTTCCTCCATAGGTGGTCATCTGTCTCTAAATTTTCCCCTGAATTCCTGGTGTACAGCGAACTGCTATATTCAAAAGAATCAAAACGGCCATATATGCATGTGGCGACTAGTGTGAAATCTGATTGGCTTGTCAAGTATGCTAAGTCTCTGTGCACTTTCTCTGCCCCCCTAGTGGATCCCAAACCTTATTTTGATCCTTTGACTGACCAAGTTTTCAGTTGGGTTGTTCCGAGTTTTGGCCCTCATCTATGGCAGCTCCCATTGCATAATGTTCCTATCGTAGATGATGTGCACAGAGTACCTGTATTTTCTGCTTCTTTACTTGAAGGCAATGTGTTGCCTTGCTTAAGATCTGTCAAGAAGTTCATGGCAGCCTCACCTGCCAGCATTCTGAGGCCAGAGGCAGCAGTTCAAAGAAGGGTTGGGAATCTTCTAAATAAGTTGAAGTCCAGGTTGAGAGTCATTGACAGCTGTGCCATGTTAAGAGAGGCCTGGGATGAGAATCCCAGGGAATTGTATTTGGAAATTCTAGACTGGTTTCAAGAGGGTTTTCATGATCAGTTTGAAGATCTTTGGGCCAAGATGCATCATGAGGTTCTTTTAGACCCTAAAGAACGTTTCCCAAAAAGGTTCAAGAGAGAGAAAAGGGTTAAAAGAAACAGGCTCGCTTAAAAGAAACAGGCTCCTTCTTTCAAGGAGCTATCTACTAGATTCGCTCTTCAATGAGGAATGCGGCAAGGTAATTTTTTGATCCATTTTGTCTTTGTTGAATTAGATAGTTCAGTGTGTTGTATTTTAGTTAATGTTTTTGAATGTAGAGCCATACGAGGTAACATCTTAGTCTAGCCCGCAATTTTTTAGTTGTCAAATATGTTTCACAAGAAATCTTTTCATGCACAAGATTGGATGGAACTCAAGTTCTGGTGAATAAGTGCTGGCAACTGATGTTCTTTATTACAAAGAAATTCAAAACAGAAGAGGAATGTTCGACATAAAAGAAAGGTAAAGCTAAACAGGAAGGGGATAGTCTTCAGTAGCTTGGCAGAAAAGTCTAGGCATTACAGCGGGTTGGCAAGGAAAGTACAAGGCTAATTATTGGTACAAAGGATCTTCGGTTCCCAGTACTTGCTCACAAGCGCTTGAGTTCCATCCATCCGGCTCTAATGGTCAGAGTAGCATGTCATAAAAGTCTACGCATTACAGCAGGTTGGCAAGGAAAATATAAGGATAATTTGCGTACAAACATCGGTTCGCAGTACTTGCTCACCAGCGCTTGTGTTGCATCCAACCGGCTGTAGCGAACATACTTTATATCAAGCTATTCTTTTCCTGTTTTATGGGTTTACATTACTTTTCTATCAACTTATTCCTTTTCTGCTATGGCCTGTATGAACATTCTAGTAGAATAGCTTTTAGCAGTTGCGGTGCTGCTAACCCTGACCTCTTCATAATCGGACTAATGATGTTTTGGACCTCATTGTGCATTTATTTAATACTCATACGCCATACATTCAATCTTTCAACGCAGTGTGAAGTCAAGTTCGTGGAGGACAATACGAGTCAGGATCGGGTTCAGTTTTGAAGGGAGAGGTCACATTCAGCAGCGGAACAAAAACTGCTTATGTCTATAAATCTCGTTTGTCTTCTGTTCCCTTGTCTTTGAGCTAACTTTATATTGTTCACCGACATTACATTTTATAGTTCTAGGATAGAATGTCCGCAAAATTTACCAAGTTCACAACAAATCTTCTTGATTTGTGTAGCCAATTTTGCAATGAATCAGTCTACAACCGCACCCAAGTACACACCTACACTCACATAGGTGTGGAGGTCCACACACACTACACTACTACTGTGTGTGGGACCCACACACTCATATGAGTGAGGGTGCGTATTTGGTGTTATTGTAACATTATTGTTTTGCAATTAATAAGTTATTTCACTCATGTCGGGGGTGGGGTTGCTGTCAAGTGTCAACCCACATTTGTGTTGATTGTGTGTGAGACGAGAGGCAAATGAGGTTTGAGATGCCTTTAGACATAGGAATCGTCATGTTGCAAATTATATCTGTATATTAAAACTGGATTTTTATTTTTATTTTTATTTTGGACAAGGCAAATCCTCTTCTATTGCTAATAAAGGGCAAAGGGATGGGGCCAGTGGAGTTTGATCCCTCCCCTAGTGCAAGAAGCATAAGGCACCAACGACTTGGCTGCCACTCCATTTACAAACAAGACTTGAAATTGGCTTATTTTCTAGTGTTGGATGTAAATTCAAAGGTTCATATTGATTTCTCTAATGGGCGAGATAAGCTCAGACGGATCCGAGGGTTCATAACATCACTCCTTCTATCCCACGTCACTCTGTCACTCACACATGGAAGCTACTCCTATTCTACACAACTGATCTAAATCAGATCATTTCGAAAGGCGAAGAGCCAATCAAAATTTTTCTTTTTTATACTTTTTTTTTTTTTTTCCATTTTTTACCAAAATATCCAAATGAGAAATTTCACAAGAAACTATAACCCTTTTCTTTCCCTTCTCATAAAACCCCTTCATCCAAAGAGGTAGTTAGTGCATCATAACTTAGTTTAGTTGTTCAAATTAGGATTGTGGGCTCCAGATGGTAGGTACTAAAATCTAATAAGACCAATGAGTTAAGATTGGATTCATGTTTTTGGTCCAGAACGACCGAGGGGTTTGGGTTCAAGATGTTGAAGGATGGCACTGATACCTTTTGTTCAAGATGTTACATTACGTACTCATTTCAAAGTTCAGAATTTCAAACTAAAGAAAAGACTCTCTCTCTCTCTCTCTCTCTCTCTCTCTCTCGAAACCAAAACCTCCCAAATCTGGTTTGGCCGGGGGGAGGGGGCTACCGCCTCCTCCTTTACCCTCCTCCCCTCCCGGCTCTCCTCCATTTCACTCCTCTCCCTCTCCACCCCTTTCCACTCCTCTATGTTTTTCCTTGTTTGGACCCTCTCCATTTTGATTGGGTCTCCTGTTGTGCTCCAGTAGATGAGTCTCCAGCCAGCGGCTTGTGTACTCATTTTATTCCGTCTCCTCCTTGGTCCCTTGATCTGGTAGTAGTGGCCGGCGGGTGGCGGTAGTAGGGTGGTTGGTGAGTTTAGGTTTTGGGGTTTTTTTTTTTTTTTTTCTTTCTGTTTGTTTTGCTTTTTCCGGTGTTTTTATCGAACTCTTATGGCTGGTTTCCCCAGTTTGGCTTTGTACCGGTCTGGTCTCCCCAGATCTGGTGGGTGGTGATGGTGGGTAAATAAGGTTTTGTGTGCTATTTCTCGCTTTTCTGGATGGCGTTGTGTGGTGGCCAGATGTAGTCTGTATCTGGCGCTTGATCCAGCTGCTTGGTAGTGCTGCGGCAGTTTGAGCGCGTGTTGGTGGTGACAGAATAAGGCTTCGAGGTGTGGCCCTAGGCCAAGCATCATTGTCAGCTGTGGGGGTGATCTGCAGGGGAGATTTCACAACCATCGGCACCGTGTGGCCAGTTGATCGAAGATCCTACCTAGGATTCCTACTTCGATCTCTGTGTCCGGAGCTTGTCGTGTTAGCATAGGCTTGCCAGAGAAGATTCTTTTTTACTTCGGCTTGAGATCCAGGGCGTGCTTTGTGGAGTCCTTCCACAATGGTCGTGTTTTTCTATTTTGTTTGTTGATTACCCCTATTTCCATCAATTTGTATTGTTAGTCTCTGATAGAGTTCATGCTCCAGGCCGAGGCAGCCAGTGGATAGATTGTTGGGACACAAGGCAGCCAGTGGATAGATTGTTGGCCCCTTGTGTCCCGACCTGTGGTGGTTAGTCTTGCTTAAATCTAATCACTAATTTTGTGCACCTCTGTCTTCTGTTTTCTTGTTCAAAAGGAAAGATAATAAACTATCCCAATTTGTTTGTTCCTCGGTTTCTTGATAATTTTCATTATTAGTAACACTTTTTGAAGACAATATGAATCTTGTTTGACAAAATTAGTTGAATTAATTATCAAGGCACCGTTCAACTAAGAAAAATAAATATTTATTCTTTAAAAAAATACGTATTTTTTAATTAAATGTGATATATTATAAGAATAATCTATCACGTAAAGCAAAAATTAAATAATTAAATAAAGATCTTAACAGAATGGAGCCTAAAGTTTTAAAAATCACATAAAACATGATAACTTAAAAGCTATACCAATCTAAAAAAAGCAAAAACTCCCAAAAGGGACTAATGCTAGGAGCTCTGTCCGTCCAAACTTGTTACAAGATTAGCCATATGCCGGACAAGAACAAGCAGTGAAAGAAATAACCTGCCTCAGAGAGACAAACGAGGAGTTTAAGCTCGATGGTTTTTAGCCTACTGCATTCTAAATATAAACCACACGGTTGCATAAATAACCCAAATGACATGAAACCAAAAATTGCTTTTGTCAAAACAACAAGACCGCAACAATACCAAAAACACAGACCATATGAAGTAATTAATCCTCCCATTACTACAAATCTCATTTCTTGGCTTTCTTGGATGCCCTGCCAGCAGAAGAGAAATACTTGTCAAATTCCAATCTAAACAAACTGATTGTATAATACTACAGCAAGTAACAACATACCGGGTAGGTTGAGTTGCAGGTGCTGCTGCTGGTGCCGCTGGTGCAGGGGCTTGTGGTGCTTTCTCTCCGGGTCCCTGCGCATAATCACAATACAAATATTACCATCCCACATAATCAAATCGGCAATTTGGGACAAAAAACAAAGTAATTATCATTTTTCCATGTAGTATGCCAACATGACAAATACATACATTGGGTAAAGTTTTGGGTAAAAAATCTTTGAAAAGGTAAGATTTATTAACATGTACCTGGGCCAAACGTTCTTCCCTCCGAGCAAACTTTCTTTCCCTGCTTGCCTTATTTTTTGCACGCTTAGCCTCAAACTGGTCGGATAAGGTCTTCTCCCTAGCTTTCTCAGCCTTGGATTTGTGGATGCTCTCCATTAGCACTCTCTTGTTCTTGAAAACATTACCCTTCACCTTCATGTACATATCATGATACATGTGCTTGTCAATCTTCTTTGATTCCCTGTACTTGCGCAGCAAGCGCCTGAGCACACGCATCCTCCTCATCCACAATATCTTTGTGGGCAACCTTGCCTCCCTTGTTCCCTTCCTTTTACCTGAAATAAAGAAAGGAAGCAACATCAGAAACCCAATTGACCAAAACTTGAGAAAGAACACATTGCCATCAAGGCCATATGATGTAGGCTTGTAGCCTATCTTAGAGATTCAAAATATGGAACTGAAAACGATTCTTGATCATGATATCTCCGATACAGACATCTCGCTTCAAGAGTTATATTTCATTGTGTTTGGTTTGCAATTTTGAAATTTATTTTTGAGATAAAAAAGATCTATAGATTTGTGTATTTTGCCATCTTTAGTAAAAAAAATTTAACATTTTGACAAACTGTTTTAGTTTTTGAATAGATGTACGCTATGTACATCCAAAAAGTATAAAATAAGTAAAAAAATTTGACAAAAAATACTAAAGACGAAAAAACATGGATGATCAAAAGTTTTGGAGAGATTATTTCTGAGGGGAACCAAACAAAGTTATAATTACAAGTACTATCTTGGCTTGTCCAGAGAAATCATTCAAAAAAAAATTACTTGTCATCCAAGATGATTTCAGCTGATGTTTTCCCTGTTATATACACATACATAAACAGCAAACTATGACGTGTATGAGCCAATACTATTTCCATTATCAGTAGAAGGCAATACCATATCCGGAGTGACGGCCCTTTCTTTTTGCCTCCTTCATTCTGCGCGCACGAGATCGTGAATGAATCTTGGTTGGTTTCCTAATGATAAAACCATCCTTGACCAGCTTCCTTATGTTTTGCCCTGCAACCAAAAAACAAAAGAACCATATGAACATGGCAAAATTCAATACGGGAAATTATTACCCAAACAATTGGGCAAAGGCTTTCATATGCGACACAGGTATAAGAGCGTCACTTTCACTACGTAAACCAGATATCATGATGTCAGCATGTAAATATTCAAGGCCAGTTCGGTTTGCTTGACATTTGCTTATTTTAAGTGGACAATATTTCGTTATTGGATTGCATAACCATGGGTCAGTTTCAACTTGCAAAACGAATTACCAAATAAGGGAAAATGATGTGTTGTAAATAAATGTTCATATTCTCACCTGACACTTGCTTAATGTATCAAACGTAATTCATAAATAGGAACTAAATACATCCAGTAACAAGGCATCAATTTCTAATCATTTCAGTCTCTCCCATTTTGATGTATTCTTCTATTACCTCCAAAAGCCATAAAAAGGAAATGTTGAACATTTTGTTGATTAGATTATAAAATAACTCTTGTTTATCTGAAGTACAATATGCTTTCTCGTGCAAATACAATTGTCCGCATATACCACTCAATTATGTTTCCTTTCGTAAGAGTTCATTTTTCCCCTAGCTGTGAAATGCATAAACAGGACCGGTTAACACTAAAGAAGATTTTACAAGGTATTGTAAACATATTAATGTGGCCTGCTATGGTACTCATGTTTCAAACCCAATATCCACTTCACCGTCACATATTCCGTACAGATATTCTGGTAGTGAATGATTTTCAACACTACAATCCACGCACAAATGTTAATCCGCTGATGCATGCATAGATAAATGCATTGAAAAATACTCCAAATCAACAAATATGGAATAATATCAAGGTTCAGGATCCAAAAATGGAATAAGAAAATCATATCGTTTCCCACAAACAATTGACAATAGAAAAAGAAACACAAGCAAGTATGAAAAGGTAATCCAACGAAATGGATCATGGACTAAATGCAAAAAAAAAAAAAAATGAACATAAGGGAGAGAGAACATACGAGAGTTGGCCATGGAGATTTCATTGACTTCATTTGGGTCAAGCCAAACCTTTCCGCCGCCGCACTTGAGCACGTCGGCGGCGAGCCGTTTCTGAAGCTTCAGCGCCACCATCTCTCTCTCTCTCTTCCCCCCTCACACACACGGCCGCCTCCTCCTCAGATCAGCTTATAATTGCCCTAGGGTTTTGGAGAGGTCGGGAGGGCTTGGGCTCGTTCATTGAAGAGAACGAAAATGCTCAACTAGTGGGCTATGGGCCAATAGTTGACCAAGGCCTTCAAGAGTAGGCTGCAAGTTGGGCTTTACTGTTTATAGGGGTGGGCCTTTTCCTATTTTAAGGCGGGAAAATGATGGCCAATGAAGTGTTTTGATAATTAATACCCGCTGAGAACATTTTTTTCATTAAAAAATATTTTTTGCATACCCTTAAAAGGTATTAGTTATCAAAATACGTCATAGGCTGTCATTTTCTCTATATCTTATGATAGGATGGGCATTATTGCACCATTAAGAGTTCCATTTTCATTTTTATTATGCTAAATCAACCCAATTAAAAAAGTAGAATAAATTATGTATGTAGTTCTGCGTGTAATTTTTTTTTTTTTTTTTCAAGAAAGATGCCTTCTGTCTTCTTGGGTCAGAAAGGTGCCTTTTGCCCTCTTCTATCATATATGTTAGGAGTATATACTATTTGACACCACAAATGTCATCAAGTTATCTGAAATACTATTATCAAAAAAATCAACATTCTGTTGAATTATCGGCTCTCGACAGTTTAATCTAGAGTTTGAAATCTTAGCTCCGCACTTGACCGAGTTAGAGGCTGTTCCAGTTTTTGGAAAAAGTAATTTTTTGAAAAAGAAGGTAATTTCAAACTAAAAAATCTTATATTTACGTAAATAATTTTCCTACTAATATGGATCTTGTTTGATACATCTCATTGAGATTTTTTAAATGGTGCAAAAAAATTGAAAAATCATTTTTCATTTTCGTTATATTTGAATTTGAAATTACATTTTTTTTTAAAAAGTTACTTTTTGGAGAAAGCGGAACGGAGCCTTAGTGTTAGGGCTGCTCAAAAAATCCGGTGAACCGCGAAACCGGTCCGGACCGAACCGATCCGTACCTTTTGGATTTTTTCCGTGGATTAATGGTCCGGACACGGATTGAAAAATTAGAAAACTGTGACTCGCTGTTCGGTCCACGGATTTTTATTACGAAACCGTAGATTAACCGAACCGGACCGTGAGATATTTATTTTATATAAATAATATGTATATATATACATAAATATATATATATATATGTATTTATATAATTAATAGTTAGGAATATTAAAACTTTTTCCCACCAATTTTAGTATTTCAATGTTAAACTGTTGCCGGTTGCCGTGCATTGCATTTGGATGAAAAATACAATTTCACCTCTTTGTTGTTATAGTTGTCCCCCTTTCATGTTTTTTTTTTGGTTTGGTTTTATGTTATGTACTATAATGATATAATCTACTAATGTTTAGATTCTTTTGAATTTGATTTCTGAAGTAGGCATTTAGTAATTTATGTAACAAATACTTTTTTGTGGTTTTAAACTTAATTCTAAGTGTAACATTCTTTCATTTTAGTGTGAGATATTTGCTTGAGCTTTATTTTTATTAAAATCCGTGGACAAAACCGTAACCGATCCGCGAGTCACAGATTGGATTGGAACCGGACCGTAGAACTTTTGGTCCGGACACGAATTTCATTTTGTAAAAACCGTAACTAGCGATTCGGCCCTCGAATTTTTAAAAATCCGAACCGAACCGGACCGCGAGCAGCCCTACTTAATGTCACAGTTTCATGGATATGATCCATTCTTCTCCATGCGCGTGGAGCAGGTGTGGGTGTACATAGGGAGGGAGTACATGTGTAGTGGAGTACAACAATAAAGGCGATAGACGACGTTATGGGAGTAGTAGTAGTACAAGTTTATATAGAAGCAGTGGGCTGGGCCGCCAGAGGTTCTTGAACCAGAAACCAGGAGCGCACTCGGAATTTGAAACCAACCACATTTATGCCCAAAACCAGAGATCCTACTTTTGTCTGCCATGCCATGCCATGCCACCCAACCACCAAACCAAACCAAACCCAGACGTTGACCTTTTCTTGAGTAATAGTAGTAATAATTTGGCGGCTTCTAAATTCTTCGGAAAGTTACTCAAACTACTGTGCCAACCCCCCCTCTCTCTCTCTCTCTTTCTCTCTCTCAGGTTATGCTTTCATTAAACAAACGAACAAAATTCAGGACAAGTTAAGGAAGAAATACAATTCAATTCTGAACACTAATACTAAGTTTTTGGTAATTAAATCCTCTTTTCTTTTCTGCGGTATAGGCCGCCCAAGAAAGGTTGGGAAATAAATAGAGCGAAAATCCAACCAAATCTCAGGAATATCCTTAATTAGCCCGTTTTCTCCTCGATCAGCTTCCTCTTGATCAGCTCGCTATTTGAACAAACCACTCTAAGATTTGTCTCGTTATAAAGCACATAGAAGTTTGAGGTAGGATCTCTCATTATAAAGCTCTCATTATAAAGCAGATATAGATAGAAGTACTATGAGATATGCTAAACTGTATATTACAATTGAGGAAGGAGAAAGAGACGAATAATTGATTGAGCTGCTTCATTTCCATCGGACTGACTTTATGGTCCGTGGATGAGTACTGTTTGTTGTTCCATGAGTACTGTTTGTTGTTCCATGCACCTGAAACACAATTTATGTAAAACCTTGTTGGTATACAATATTATGTACCTTTGCAAATTGAATGTCGATCGTTATGTTTTAAGAAGAAGAAGAAGAAGAAATACTCCCATCATTCATCTGTTCAGTGATCAGAAAGAGGATAGCATACACCGTTGGCCGTTGGGCAAGGCGTCATTAGTTGAATTTTATAAACTCAATTAAATTCTGGAACAAATTCGTAATTACACTTGCCAACTCAAAGCACTAATGAATCCTGTATTATTCAACTTAAACAAATTTACATCTTCATTACTACTGTACTACAGGTTACCACAAATAGAGAAAAAAAAAAAAAACAATTAATTAGTAGTAAAATTTAAGAACAAACAAACAGAAATTCATTAAAATACAAAACTTCAAGAAAAAAGGCATTTCCAATATTCAGGCCCCCGCGCGAGTATCATCATCGAAGCTCCAGAGCTCCACAGGACCAGAGGCGACGAGGTTCTCCTGCGCCGGATTGGTCGGCGCAGCCGGCGACTCCCCGTCGAGGTACGGAATCTGATAGAATTTCATGAACGACTCGTAAGCCATCAGCTCCTCCGACAGCTTCTGCACCTCGTTCTCTTCCTCTTCTCTCTCCTCAACCTTTTCTTCTGTCACCTCTTTCTTCTCTTCCTCTTCCTCCCCCTTCACCTCTCCTAAACAATCATCAGTTCCATTCTGATTGCCAATACAAGAGTAAGCACTTTCTGACCCTGACCCTGACCCGCACCCGCAAATTCCTTCACTGTTAAGAACCGTAACAGGGTCGTTTACAAACCCATTAGAGTTGTACGCCCCAAATTGATTTAAATTATCACCCAATCCGTTGTAGGCCTGGAACGAAGGAGGAGGATTGGGAGGAAGAATGTAATTTATGTCTTCGTTTGGGAAATTAACTTTGGCTTTCTTCCCTCTGATTTTTCGAGCTTCTCTGTCGTAGGCTCTGGCGGCTTCTTCAGCTGTGTTGAATGTACCCAGCCAAACCCTTACGCCTTTTCTTGGATCCCGAATCTCAGCCGCCCATTTCCCCCAAGGACGCTGCCTGATTCCCCTGTACAGGTTCTTGCGTTGCCTCTTTACAGTGTTTTCGCCATGCTCTTCCCCTGTTCGTATAGAAATATCGTGTGAAAAAGTGTATTTTCAAGAAAAGTGGCATACAATGATGTAAAGAAAATTGAAACTTGCGTGTACTTGTTGGTAAAGAATTCCGCTAGTTTTGATCCATTTTGGAAAAACCTTGTTTCCAAGTGAGGAAGTTAGAGTTTCACAACTTTCTTAAAATCTGAACACCAAGAAAGTTGCAAGGAAAATAATTTGTTCATCATTTTCACTTTGGTTCATTCCTGTAATTTTTTGATGAAATTGTTGTAACCTTCGGGCTTTTACCTTGGGATATTGTAAAATGAATTGATTGAATGTTAAAAAAAGAAGAAGAAAAGGAACGAGGCCTAAAGTGAAGAGCGGGAAATTAAGGGAGCATACCGGCAGAGGGTGGAGCTCGCTTGCGGGTGGTTTGTTGATCTTTTGGGGGGGTGGATTTGTTGGTGAATGGGGGGTTGAGCCAGAGGTCGAAGGTGGAGACACAGCGGTCACCGCTGCGATGGATGAGTGGACCTAGTATTGCGCCGCCACACATGAATTGAGCTAAAATCGTACGAGATTCTTCTTCTTGTTTGAAAACTAAAACGGAAGGCACTGGTAGAAATGGAAGGTAGGGAATGTTCTTGTGGAAATTGTTGATGGAGAGAGAGAGAGAGAGAGGGTGAGTGGGGTTTTATAGCTCAAGGGGGAGGAGGGGGTGAGAGTTTATACGGCGTGGGGGGCGGAACTTTCTTTCTTGGCGTTTACGATTCGATTCTTCCCGTGTCTTCCTTTTGAAGTAATTGCATACTGATCCCTTAAGCAGCCTTTCGGCTAAATAAGTTAAATAATTTATTTTTTTATTTTTATTAATTTTTTTTGCATTTATTAGTTTTTTGTCAATTTTTTAAGAAATATTATTTCTTCATGATAAGAATAATATAAAAAGTAAAAAATTACGATTGAAATCTATTTTTTTAAATAAAGACAAAAAAATTGGCTTATTGACTTATTTTTGTCTTTATTTTAAAAAATTCGGTTTCGATCGCAATTTTTTACTTTTTAGATTCCTTTCGCGAAAAAAATTTGAATAAGAACAAAAAAAATAAGCCACTTGGTTTATTTAGCCGAACGGCTCTTAACTCTGCGTTCTTACAAACTTAACTTAAACCTAATTTAAATTTTTTTAACGTTTGTTAATTTTGCGCCAAAATTTTTGTGGGTTATTGAATCGTTTCAACGAAAGGAATCCAAAAATTAAAATTATTTTACTTTAACCCAAATATTTTAAGAAATAACAAATTTTTAGTACAAAAAGTGGTTATTTCTTAAATACTTAGCCAAATTGTTTTTCTTATGTTATTTGTGTGGGTAAAATGAAAATGAGAAACGCAAAGAAGGGGGGAAAAAAACGTAAAAACGCAAAGAGGATTTAAAGTAGCCCCTTTTTTCTGGAATCGTTGATCATCCTCTCCTAGCAATCAATTCGTGAAGTAGAATCTGATTATAGTCATCGACATCATGCTTTCCACTACTACATCCATCCAGTTGCCAACTTGTTGAATGGGACCTTTCCCAGTTGCCAGCTTGTTTGTTTATTGATGAGATGCGGAGGAGTATTCATTGAGGTGGACAAAACTACCCCAGAAAGCAAATGAAAACCACCTTCGTCAGTGGTTTTGGGCTTTGGCATGCAGATCATGTGGTCAATCAAGAAACAAAATTCAACTTGGGTAGCCCAACCCCTAAACTATTAGACTATTTGCACAATTTTGTTGAGTTTTTGTAAATGGGTTTTTTCTTCTTGTCAACGGAAGAAGCATATCCATTTATAAAAGTCATACGGCATCTGCAGATTATCACCGGAATACAGATGAAGCTATATGACAGTAACAGATTTCCACCCGAATACAGAGATACAAAGACACAGCCAAACCTTAAAGCTACTGATATAGTACAAAAAAAAAAACAAAGAGACGAAACCGATGTCTAACGCCTAAACAAGAGCTATCGCTCATTCCACACCGTTATCAACAAGGATCGGCATAAGTGGAGCTATAGTATTCAAACACCAGACTCCTCGGGATGATGAAACTTCATATCAAAGACAACATAAAAAACCGATGGAAATCAACAACCCACCGGACTAAATCCGGACAGAAATAAAATAAAATAAAACATACACTTCCCTCCGTTATTGAGCAACCCTTTTACTTTTTGTAAATGCAGTACTAGGTATTATTTCTGTTTTTAACTTGCAGTTAAATTTATCTCTTTTACTATTTTACTTGCAATTAATTAGTAGAATGAAAAATGAGAAAAGAACTTCATATCAAAGACAACATCAAAAATCGATGGAAATCAACAACCCACCGGACTAAATCCGGACAGAAATAAAATAAACTAAAACATACACTCTCCTCCGTTATTGAGCAACCCTTTTACTTTTTGTAAATGCAGTACTAGGTATTATTTCTGTTTTTAACTTGCAGTTAAATTTATCTCTTTTACTGTTTTACTTGCAATTAATTAGTAGAATGAAAAATGAGAAAAGAATGTTGGAAAATGAATGAGAAAATTGTCCCATATAGAGGGCATCATGAGTTAAATTTATCTCTTTATAAGCCCCGACTTTGATATAGGGCTTGGACTTGTGAGCCCACAAGGCTTTTTGTGTGTCTAGAGTATTTGATTTGAAACGAAAGTGAAAGGTCGTGTCGTGACCATTCGGTTCTCGACTCATCCGTGGCAAACCTTTCAGCTTTCCATGTCTATCTAGATTCTAGAATTAATTAAACATCCATTTTTATGGATCATCATGGTCCATTTTATGTTGACACAAATGAAAGGTCTCCCTCCGCAATGGAATATTGGGTTTCTTTCTTACTTTTTGGAGGACACGAGAACTTTCAATGCTTTTGTTTTATAAACTCTGGAGAAATTCAGAATTTTGTATCGTTTATTCAACTTCGTTTTTCTCGTGAGGGAGTACGCACATGGTTTTGTTCGTTGCACAATCTTTGCGTGTGGTGTGCATGAGGCTCTGTAACCGTTTGTATCTTGAGAGGACTCCAGATGGAACCTCAACCGCCACTTGAGAGGCAAAATCTATTTTAGGACATTGTGTGAAACACAGACTTTTTGGTTTAGTTTTTTAGTAAAATTTTGCTCCTAACGTTGCTTTTTGTTATTTGATCAATTTTCAATTGTCGATCGATTCAATCTGTTATATTGTTCCTATATAGTACTCGATTTTTATTCATGTATAGGTCAAACTTGTACTCCATATGCATGGATAAATTTCAAACTTGTATTTTCGAGGAGAGACTAATTTCGAGGAGAGACTAATTTTTCCAACAAAGAAAAAGGTCACACACCTCAATGTAACTTGATCTTAGTCGCACAATCTTTCAAAATGTCCTACGCTAGCAACACTTGTACTGCGCTCAAGCTTTTGGGATGTATTTCAAATACGCTTTCACGCTCCTGCTCACGCATCAGCACACGAATTATGTGACTTAGAGCTTGATGACCTCAAAACTGGACTACTTCTCTCTCTCTCTCTCTCTGATAACTTTTTCTAAATTGGTTTTCTAAGTGATTAAGAAAACGAAACAACAATTGCTCTATTCTGTATTCAGGATACCTCCAATCATCCATGCGTTGCGACTTGCAAGTAAAAAAGAAGTGATGGCATTACAGACACTATTTAAGTAGTTAAAGTCGAGTTATAATTTAAATAAATTTAGTTTGGCTCTCTTGAAATTCAAGTAATTATACCTTATTCTTTAAAGATTATTATTTCATAATTACTTTACCAAAAAAAATTAGATTATCTTTTAATTTATGTCTTGGAGCAACGAAATGAAAAGTATGTGGGATCTTTTGTCATGTAATGAATGTTCCATTTTTTAGATTGGCTCTCCTTAACGAAAATCCTCACTCTCCTGTTGCCTATAGAATGATTTGATCCAAGTCATTTAAAGCACACCAATTAAACCGTTTCATTGTGGCTTCACGAGTTTGATTATTAGAATTTGGAAATGACATCTTTACTTGCAAAGGGTAGGCTTTGTACTTCAATATTCCTCTGGAAAATGATGGTTAAAGACGTGTTTTAATAATTAATATCCGTCAATGATATACTGAGAACATTTGTTAATACTGAAAATATCATTGGCGGATATTAATTATCAAAATACGTTCTGGGCCGTAATTTTCCCATATTCCTCAAACCCCGCATGTTCGGCAACTTCTTGCACTCGCACGCTCTTTTTACTGCATTTATATATTTATATTTATATAGCTATATATAGCTATATTTTCTAAAAAATATCTCTAATTATTATGCGAAAGTAAAAAATCCGTAGTAATAAATAAATAAATATAAGCACGAGTGGCACGAGTGTTTGGTGCAGCTTGTAGGTAAGCAGCAACGGAATTAAAAGAGACTTTGAGATGTCCGCTTCAACCTCCGACTGATCCGATGATTCTGATGTTTCCCACTTCACTCTCTCTCTCTCTCTCTCTCATCTGCGAGTAAATAAACTACACAGCACAGGGGAATTCATAATCCCAATGAGAAGCAAAATACATTGAGAAACGAACCAAGCCTCCGTCTCCAAGGAAATTGGAGATTACGTTTAGATTCGCATTTTCAGAACAAGGAATAAAATTGATAACATGGAGAAGCCCAAAGACACGATCAAGCAAGAAAAGCAGAAGATAGCTATCAGCATTGGCGGCGGCAGTGGCGGAGGAGGTGGTGGTGTTGGAGGAGTTCTCGTGTGGGGTGGAGTAGCGGCAATTGCTACTTTAGTTTCGGTGATTTCTGCAATTAAATTGAGGAACAAAAGACTACCCAACAAAACCAACCACCACCCGCCGCAGCCACAACCAATTCCCACCACCACTGACGCATGTAACCAGTTGGAGGTGAACAACGACAACAGTAGTAATGAAGATCTGGGAAAAGGCCTCCTTGTTCTTCTTGAAGATAATTCCTCTCCACCACCAGATTACCATCCAAGGTTTGAGCTAATTAAACATGCATTTAATTATATACAGTACTTGGTAAACCATTTACATCAACTGTACTAGTGTAATTACGTTGCGGTCAAGCACTGATTTGGATCAAGAATTTGTTTTCTAGGGAAAAGGAACATTTTCTCCACAATTTCTTTTCTCTGGATCTGGATAAATCGCTCCACAAATTAGTCATCCAAATGGTGTTAAATGATTCATGATCCAAATATATTAATTTTCCAATTGCAGTGGAGATGGAATTAAAGATGCGTCTCCGACCCAGATTGATTCCACACCGTTGGACACCAGCAAAAGCTTGATCTTGGTATTTATCAGTGTTTTGTAATTACTCAGCCCGTTGATTTGATTCCTTGTTCTTGTTCTTAATTCACCCTGAATCTTCGAGACTCCTTGAATAGTAGACTGTCGTAGAACAAAATTTCACCAATACTGTACTGTTTTAGCTCAGTTTTGATGGTAATTTGATACAGGACATCGACACCATGCTTGAGATCACTCGCCCAAAGGAGAAGCCCAACTATTTGGACATCGTATTGGGTGATGATCCAAAACCAAAAAACAGTTCATTGGAGACCGACTATTATGGTGTCAACAAGCAAGACTACTCATTGGTAGCAGAGGAAAAGGCAATTGAGGATGAACTGCTTCAATCAGATCAGTTTGAAGGAGGACTCCCAAAAATACAATCGATGGGACAAGGAGGAGGAGAAGAGGAAGAACAAGAAAATGGAGCAGAACTAGTGAACGAAGTAACTGAGACATTTCAAATTGATCCGTTTGCTGTTCAATTTAACCGGGAAGTATTCAAAGTTATGACAGAGGATGAAGCAGTTAGAGCACCTGATGCACCTCAGTTTGGAGCAGAAGATGACATAAAGAAGATGCAGTTGATTGGAAAAGGAGAACAAGAGGAAGAACAAGATGATGGAGACAATATTGCAGACATGGTCGAAAGAGTAATTGAGACAACTCAGAAGGATCAGTTTGCTGTTGAATTCAACCTGGAAGAAATCCAAGTTATGAAAGAACAAGAAAATGGAGAGAATATTGTAGAAGTGGTCAAAGAAGTAGTTAAGACAGCTCAAAAGGATCGCTTTACGAAGGAAATAAATCGTGAAGCAATCCAAGTAATGGAAGAGGAAAAGACAATTGATTCACCGCGGATTGAAGCAGAAGACAACCCAGAAATTCAATTGATTGAAGAAAAAAAAGGACATGACCATGGAGAAAACGATGAAGCGGTTGGGACAATTCAAGACAACCAACTGTTGAGATTCAGTGAAGAAGAAGATAGTGATGAAAATGATGAGTACGCGGATGAGGAAGAAATGGCAGAGAAAGGTGAAGAAAGCTCCGAAGAAACAGGAGACTCGTCCATGGAATCCAACGCGGAGGCAATTTGGCCATTGGAGTCAATAGAGGGATTATCACAACAACTCAAAGAAGAATCCAAAACAAATATCCAGAAACCGGAGGAGAAGATTGATGAGTACAGCACCGGCAAGACAGAGGAGAGTGGCTGCCATGCTAGCATCAACAATGAGGGTATCTATGCCAATGGCAACTACAAAATTGAAGATACAGTACAATCAAGAATCAGTCCGATGAAGGAGCTTCTGATGAGGATTAATGTCTCAACAGACACGTCCAACATGGGAATCTGGATATCGTCAGCCGCTGTGCTGCTGCTGTTAGTGGTTGGACCGCTGCTACTTTCATTTGCCAACATTGTGAAGCTTTGTCTCATTGTATTCTTACTAGTGATGATTCTCTCCCATATCTGGGAACTACCATAGCTTTACCTAAAGTACTTATAAATAAGGGGTAGTAAGTTGATAAGAGTATCAATTCATGTCTCCAATGCTTATTTGAACTCTCGAGGGTGCAAGGCATCTTGTTTATGCATCTCTAATACTACATGTCCCTTGTTATCCACAAATTGAATTGTCCCTGCGCACCTACAAAGTGGATGCATTTTACGCACCATGTATGAAGCCCACCACCGCATCAATGATCAAAGCCTTGTGTTTTGTAAAACTTCATATTTTCTAACCTTGCCTGCCGAAAAATCAGCTCTTTTTGAAATTGTTAAGTGGATCACTAGTAAATTGCTGTAGCTTTTTCCTAATTTAGAAGAACTGAGATCCTGGTTTGCGTTGATCTCCTTAACGGTCCTTGTGTCATAAATTGGTGCAACTTGATCCTGATTGTTTCATTTCTCATCTTGTATTACCTTACCACCACACTAATTCATCCTAAAATTGAAGTCAGCTAGTCATTTGCAGATAATGAACATGTTTTCTTCTAAATCACCCAACATTGAGTTCCTTATATTGCACTGCCAATAATCCATCCAGCTTTAATTATACGTCGCATCCTCTTGAAGATCCAATTCAGTGGGGAAAGCAGAAAACAAAATTTGCATGTTCTTCGAAAGATTTATTGCTTCGGTACACGCTTGCTAATAAAAATTAAAACAAATGGCACCGGTGCACAAGGCTCCCGCTATTATAGTCTACAATGGGTGATACAATCGTAACCTCGACGCCACTTTCTTTAGAATAATAGTCCTTCTCAGGACAGAAGATACAAGGTTTTCAAACACAGAAAAAAGGAAGTCCAGAGGCGTCGATACGTCGTGTATAAATCTTCTGTATAAATTATCAAGTCTCCTCTTCTTGCAAGTATCTTTACAAGTATATTTCAAAAACTATTAGTCCACTCTATATACAATCCCCCTGAATCCACAGACTACATCAAATTGGTGGCTGCTTCTCTTTTTACCAGTATCCAACAAATAAAAGGAGAAACTCAAAAAAGTAATTACCTATCTATCTACCGCTTACCCAGATCTCAGATCTTTACAAGAGGACAAAACTTCATACCCAAGCCTATGCTAGCCGGGTTAATTTTTCAGTTGCCAGATGCACCAATTGACTAGCATTCTAGAAATTGTTGGCTTTCAGGCCAGCTGCAACCCACAGACCACCCCAAAACACCATTCATTAGATCCACCTCTGAACAAACATTAACCTGAAAGGAAAAAAAAAGACTAAAAAACCTAGCAGAGACAAGAAGATTTTATTAGTGCGTGTTTGAAACTTTCACACATACCAAGCAATCCAGGCTTCCGTCAATATGGAATAACATGACTGCCAACCCTCTTCCTCTATCCATCTCTGCCTGCTAATATAATAGAACTAGTAATGGACTCCACATGGAGAAGATCAATGGTAACAAACACGTATAGCTGCAATTTTTCAACACAACTACTCACCGCACAAGCACATATTGTAATGTCTACTGCTGCCAATGCTGTTGTAATCTTAGCCATCATGCCTGAAATGGATTCTTGCCTATAAGCACTGACAAAACTATGATAAACATGACGTGCATTCAATTCTCTAGCGAGTAAAAGTTTTACTTCATTTCATTTCGGGTTGGTAAAATATGTAATGGCCAATTTAGCAAATATAACTGAATAAACTAATCTAATCGGTGCCAAGGGTGCTCAATAGTATGGAAGGAGGCTAACTTGGTTCCACAACAATTGTTCCCCTTTCCAGAATGCAAACGTAACCCAATGCAAAGATAACTACAACTGCTACATTTTTTTAATGACTACTGGCACAAATATTCCCTTTACATATTGAATCTCAAAGAAAGAGAGCCACAAGATGGGCTATTGAAAATAAGAAAAAAGAAGCAAACACTCACCTGTTCGATCAATACACACCACACAGAACCAGTGAATGGAATGCCCTTCAAGGTTGTGCCAAGATGCAACCTTGTCAGCTTGCCAGCGGTTCAGACTGGGCAAGACTTCTTCGTACATGGGAATATTTGCAAGTATCATTTCACCTACACCATTTCCCTCAAATAAAACCTCTCCTGTGGCCTTCAAACTCACGTGCTGCATATGCTTGTTATGTTTCCCATTGACCTTGGGGTCCTGAATGCTACCACGGTGGAGTTGGAAAGTATCTTTGCTGGTTTCAACAACATTCCTGACGATCTTCTCCCAGTTGTAGGTGCTTCCTTTGGAATAATCTGAGAGCCCTTCTACTTTGCTATCCTCCTTGGGATCGGTAACAAATTCATTTACTCTATCTTCTGTTATTTCCGTTGCCAATAGTACAGCTTGCTCCATCAAAAACTGAACACATCATAAACCTTACATTAACAGACAGAGGCAATGGAAGTCTAAGTACCAAAATTCTATGGTAAGGAAAACCTACCTTCTTAATTTTGTGTCTGGCACTTCGTGTTTTAGCATATTTCAGCCACTCTGTATGTCTTTGGAATGCTGTTTTGTTTGAGAGTGCCTGGCAAAAAGGCAAATTTTGAGTCACATGGGAAGCAAGCAAAGGACAACTGAATCACTTCACAGTAAAATTTCACATAAGTTGCAGTTAGTGGTAAATACGCATAACTGCAAATTACTCGAGAGAACACTGTATATGGATGGTAGGCTGTAACTCAAGAGCAACAAACAAATCCAATTAGGAAGCATATCAAACACTAGCTATGAGCAACAAAAGAAATAGGATGTCTGTGACTCGTATAGATGCCGAACAACTAAGTCTAGAATTCTACTTTAGGACCTACCACTCGTAAGGGATGCATGACATCTTAACATTGAACTTTCTAGAGCTTGGAATATAAAGATTAGAACTATTACATCCTACAATACACACATTTAGTGGAATTGCAACCCAGATAGTCATCACAACTATTAACTTTCAATCTCTTGATACTTTACGGCGTTTACGCCATGTGGTTCGGAAGCAGATGCATGGTAGATGCATACCTCCTAATATGATTTTACTTCTGTGGAGAACAATAAACTTGCTAACTACCACCAGAGATGGGAAGAATACCATGACCACCTCGCTGGCACATTTTCTTCTTACTGAACCAGAAGTTTCCAAGATTTTCTCACAAGTCATAAACTTATGGATGTATAAAGGAACATTTGGAATACGGAAATATGACTCCACGGACAAGGGCATATGTTGTTTTCGTCGTTGTGCTATTATTGCTTCAGAGATCTCTGACATGCCACTTCATCGTCTACAGTGATAAGGGCCTTCATTTCCTTTTGACAAGTCAAATTATCTATATGCTTTAGAACTCCCAAGTCCTATCCTTATAGTGTTCTTTAATCTGACTACACAGTCCTCTACTAGCGGATATATGGTACTTTTTTTGTTAAGCGGGTCAAGAGAATCACGTGCCTCATGAAACATCTTCAGCGTTAGAGTTCTGAAAATGATATGAGTGCAATACTTTGTCATCATGTTAGTTTGCATCATGAAAAACATAAATTTGGCACAATACTTTGTCATCATGTTAAACATAGTTTTTAGCAACTCTGGGAAGGTAAAAAACCAAAATCGTAAAACATCACATCATCGTCTACATAAACATCACCACATCATCTACATAAATACCACCACATCATCTACATGTAAATTACCCAAAAATCCAACAAAAAGGGATTGAGATCAACTCACATCATAGGATATTATCTCAACAACTTCAGCATTTGCAAGTACATGAGAGGGACAAACACGGATACCATTGACCTGCAAATGGATAAAAAAATGGGGCAGTGAGCTGTGGAATGCTAAGAATGACAAGCCCACAGTTAAAAGTATACCTTTGCAGCGACCATTTTGTTGCCAATTTCAGTGTGTATCATGTAAGCATAGTCAATGGCAGTTGCCCCCTTGGGAAGATTTTTAATCTGCATGGAATGTGAAAGACACCATTAAGACATCATGCCGGTGTTCTAAAACAAGGAATTCCTGGCCGAGTACTCACTCCAAGGTGCCTAGCCGAGGGGACTAATCCCTACTCGGTGGCCATTACTCGCCGACTACTCACCGACTAACGTTGACTACTCGCTCCAAGGTGCCTGGCTGAGCAACTACCGAGAAGCGAGTTTTAGAACACTGCATCATGCAGCAGAATATTCTTTCATTTGTGAGAATCAATCCTCTTACCTCTCCCTTCGGAGTAAACACGAAGACACGGCTACCTAAAAGATCTCTGGTGATAGTGTCTACAAATTCTCTGGAACTCATGTTTCCAACGAATTCCTCTTGCCATTCCCTAATTGCATTGAGCCAACCAATCTGGAGGGAAAGGAAGTCAGGGATTTCAAAATTTCATCAGGAACCAAACGAGTTCTGCATCATGAACTTTGTACTGCGCACATCACTATGGGTTCTATAAATTCATGTAGGAGGGAATGAAGAAATAAAATAGGAACAAAAATCCAAAGAAATATAAAAAGAAAATTCCTTAAATGAAGACTTTAAATTAGCAAGGATCAAAGAAAAATACCCTGAGGGAACCGTTAACCAAAACCTTCCTACTATAATGGGTAGCAATGCCTCTCTCTGCTATCAGATCCATCTCTTCAGTTCTTATCTGTCAACCATAAAAAGAAAAAATATGACTGCATACCAGAAGTAAGGGAAATCCAAACAAAATTAAGCCTCATGTTACAATTAAAAGGCATCGGATACATGAATCCTTCTTTGCTATTCAGCGCTGTCAAGGGCTATATTTTTTTTCATAAATTTAGCAGATCAATATAAGTTTTTAATACTGCATCCCAACTCAAATTGAATGTTTTTCAAAAGGACAAAATCATATTCGATACTTACATGGTGACCAATAATAAGGATATGACATTAAACAGCATTCAAAGAATCAAAGGAGAGAAATTGCATAATGAGAAAAAAATATTGAAGAATAAAAACCAAACCTGAACTTCTAGCTGAAACATGCTCTCATAAAGAAATGGAATGACTGTTGTATGAAGACTCTGATAACCATTAGGTTTTGGAGTCGCAATATAATCTTTCATCTGTAACAGACATCAATGGACCAAAAATCAATAGTGATTAGTAACAAAATGAAACATGAATTCAGATTCTCAGAACAAAGGAAAAGCAAGTTACATACAGATTGAGGAATAGGGGTCCAAATTCCATGTAATAGCCCGAGGACATGGTAACAGACCTGAAAAATGCACATTTATTAGAGCGAGAGGGAAATGATCAATACTGTAGTATTTTGTATGTAATTTACAAAACTATGGACAATTACTTGGCAATGAGTAAGAATCAACCTGCTGAGCACTACACAAAGGCCCGACTCCAACGCATGGCTTTGGTTTTATAATGATCCGAAGCTTACAATCCAAGCAAATGAAAGTTAGTTTTGAAGCAAATAAAAAATGTCATGCGAATTTGGCAACCAAAAATTCGCAAGGATAATATTATAGCAAACCTGTGCAACTTGGTTGACTTTACTTATTGAACCTTCAGATTTATGTACAGCTCTGTAGATACTGTAATTAAACCACAAAATTAGCTTAAGATAACCTGTCAAGGAAAGCTTCAACACAACAGTAGCACAGGTGGCGTTCCATAAAGCTATCATATGGAACCAAAAATAACATTTAAGAGGAGACAACATTTGCTAGAAAATCTTTTAGCATTCTGAGCGTCAAACATTGGGCTACAGCATAAACATAATTTAAAGGTCAACTATTCTGCTCCGTATTGAGTATTGACCCTACTATAACCTTTGGCATTTTGACAGGTTAACATTTATTCCAACTCCAGCAAATGTGGATGAAATGCGATGTACTGAGCTCAGCTGGGCATCGAAGTCAACAGGGACCCAGTAGTGAGCTACACAGCATCGCCACTGAAATCATGATAAAAAAATGATGTTCATGGTGTTACCTGTAAGGCTCCTTGCATGCAGATCGAACTGCAGTTTTCACACTCACAAGGTCTAAGAATCGATCGTCCTCAATCTTCTCCATCAAAATTTTGTTCGCCTAATACAAGGAGAAGGGACTGATTACTGATTAGGAGACCAGATTCTTAGAACCAATATTGAAGTCACTTAAAACGTCAAGACTTTAAAATACTCCAGCAACTAACTTCTAGACTGCTCATCATCATCAATCATCACAAGCATAGATTTAGTTCAAAAAATTTCTTTTTACCCCGACTTCCGATATGCGATGCAATAAGAATAAACAGGTGAATGGTCATTTGTAAATCTTCATCCGATTATTTTGACCAAAAATAGAAGTCTACCTCTACGAGTTCCTTCTCGTGCTCCTTGTAGAGCTCTGCAACTCTACTCTTGACTTTTGCATATTCTTGAGCATTTGTGTACATGAAGGATAAATTCTCAAGTTCAGACTACAAGAAAAAAAATTAGTACATTAGGAAAATATCTAGGTATAAGGACACATGTAACTGCATAAATTTCAAAGAAAAATGGGATAATTACTCGAACGTAGTCTAAGGACCTGACAATTATAGAGACCTTCCAGCATAGCTTAAGGAAAACGTTAGATTCGGGTGTGAATATTGCATCCCCTGGAAAAAGTGGCCCGTCAAGGGGAGGCATAAGGGACCTGAAATATACTACTTAAACCCATTTGCTTCATTATCCATTTTCCCCCCAACTGAAAGTAAACTTAATAAATTTGACAAGGACAGAAATGGTATTTAGCTTAAATGATGATATGAGCTTTTACTGTCAAGTCTATCGATATCAACTTAACAGAGAAAAGGTATTTTGCATATTGTCAGAGAACAGTAACACATGCAGAGGAATTTCAAAAATCACGGGTGAGAGTTAGTGGTATTAAACCTTGTAAAAAAATAACAATAGCAAGTGCGTTCTTCTTTATAGATCATACACAACAGGACTATTTTTTTGAAGTGGTGAGATAAGGCTTGATCAATTAAGTATCTCAAGGTAAAATTTGGCTCTTCATGGCTGGCCTGTACATGGCAGCTGGCATATCACAACATTCATTTTGATAAGCTGGTTCCAGAATTAATGAGGCCTCCCCAAAAACACCACCAACAGTCTAATACAATGTTGCAATGTTACACGACAATAAGAAACGAGGCAAGCTTGTTCATGCAGGAAAAAATTCACAGGTTGAAAATTCAATCCCAAAATAAAAGAAATCAGCGCTTTTCACATCTTAACTTAATTTCCAACGCTAAGTCATCTAGAACTTCAGACGCCACATGCCTAAGTGGTGGTACACTAGGGTTAGGTAGGCTTCTATAGATTACAAAATTAAAGCTTATTCTTCCAAGCGATAAACATCTAGTAAAACTAATTATTAATTTTCAAATTATCCAGACAAAACACTTTTCTAGGAGCATAATGACCCGGGTTTTTATTCACAATTGCTCTCGCCAAAATTTCACACTTTCTAGAATTTTAATTTTTACTTTAATAAGTTACTTTTTTGGAATATCTTATGGGGATCGCTTTGGATCACTAAATTTATTGTATTGGAACGGAAGTGTACCATGTTTCGGAATGTGCGTACTAAAATGTAATTCCCTAGGGCCTAGGGCCATAGAGTATTGATGTTCCTTGGCAACATAGGTCCAGAATGTGGGAAGAGGAACTTAGATTTCTTCACAAGTAAATGGAACATAAAAGAAAGTGCCAAGAGAGAAACTAGACAGAGAAGATCTATACCAAAACCAAAAAAAAAAAACTTCGTTCAGCATTAATATATCGATCTTTAGGCAGCATGAAAGTACAGAAGTTTGTCGGAACACAAAGGAGAGAATGATTGTTGGAATTCAAAGTACAAGAGTAAGATTATCAACTGACGTAGATTAGAATACCTTAATTTGGTACATCCCTAGAAGTTTTGCTAGGGGAGCAAATACTTGTAGCGTCTCTTTCGCAATGCTGGCCTGACCACAATCAATCAATAATGTTAGCAACACACAATATATCGTGTAACCCCTTTAATTGAAAATCAAACTATTCAATACCAAGTCAACGTTAACCACCTGCTTATGCTGAGGCATATGTGAAAGAGTGCGCATATTATGCAATCTGTCTGCTAATTTGACAATTATAACACGGACCTGAAAAGTAATTGTTATTAGTTGGTAGAGGCATTCAACATGTTCACATGATGATTGATGAATATAACAAGTGTCACCTCCTCTGTCATTGCTAGAAACATCTGCCGGAGGTCATCAGCTTTAACGTCTTGTACTGAATCGTTTTCACTCTCACACTTGAGTTTTCCAAGTTTGGACACCTAGTTTACCGGTCAATTAACCATTTAATTCGGTATCCAAGCCAAAGCTACTCCAACTTAAACGACTAGAAGAGAACAGAAACATAGAAGAAAAAAGGACCTTAGTCTCTCCTTCTACAATGCGGCAGACGATAGGACCGAATTCCTTCTCTATTCTTTCAAAAGTAACAACATTTGTATCCTCAACTGTATCGTGTAACAAACCAGCAGCAATTGACTCCCAATCCAACTCCTAGAAAAGTAGTTTGTCATAAATCAAAGTCGCTGATCACAACAAAGACAGATAATTGAAATGCTGGCCAAGATAAATACTTCGTTAAAAAGAAGAATGCTTCAGAAATTTGCAACTCACCAGGTCTCCCAGAATACGTGCTACTTCAACAGGGTGTATGATAAAGGGCTCTCCACTGCGTCTTTTCTGGCCATCATGTGCCTCAAAAGCTAGCTGTAAAACACCAAAGCCAATTTTAAGTACAAATATAGATGCTGGGAAATCAACAACACCCCAAGAAGAACAGTTAATAACAAATGGTCCCTCCCTCCCTCTTTCTGACTAAGCCAATATGTGGTCAGCCACTACATTGTCATCAAAAGAAGTTCAACACTTCAACCCCTGAAAAAGATGACGGATAAAAAGGAAATACAGGAGACTTACATTCAGAGCCTTGCGCACCAATTCCAACTCTTTTGCTGGAAGGTACGAAATAGTTTGTTTCAGATCCTGAGGCAATCAAAAAATAAAAGTAATTAACATTGCAGGGCAATTGTTGCACTTCCACCACTCACACACTCTCAATGTTCCATCTATGATGAAAAGACAACATGCATGAAGTCTCCACTCATTTTATGAGAGAAGTCGAACTTCTCCATAATAAAAGGGATAGGAACATCACAAGCACTGATTATCAGGATACTTCTACAAGCTACAACACACTCCTTCATTAACAGATGTCCTCCTCAATAACCAGAAAATATGAAGAAAATACAAATTCAATCCCGGTGGTACATAGTAAGGCCAATGAATAGTTTTCTTGCAATTATATCAGCTCATCAAACTTCAATACGACAGTCAACAGTAATTCTTCCCATGTTCATTTAGCCACCCTACGTATCAGTTGATTGAATAGTACGGAACAATTGCCACAAGATTTTTTCTTTTGCTGCTTCAGATTCCAGCTGAAGAATGATTGAGTTGACTGAAAAGCAATTCATGATTCTCTTGCTTCCTTCCCCAATCGCTATCTCTGAAATCCAGAACTATAAAATTCCAGTAGCATTCCTTCCTTCAATGGAGTACTGTACAAATCTAACATCTAGGAATCTTGGTAAGTAGTTTGCCAATCAAGACAGGTCCCACTTCACTTAAGTAAGGTGTTCCCTAGGAAACCTAGACTAAGCTGGGTTGAGAGCTCATGCGTCCCATATCTTCTACTCAGATTGAATCAATAAGCAAAGCACAACTGTTACGGAGGTAATGGAGGTTTCCCACACAATCCCTTCGTTCACCTTCGCTTTTTTTTCCTCATGCTATACATTTTACCATGTCACCAACAGATCGATGTATCCAACTCCGATTGATTAAGACTTAAGGCTTGGTTTGGTTTGGTATACATTTTATCATTTCACCAGCAAAAGGACCAATGAATCAGTTGGCTTGCACAAGAATCACCTCGAACATAAGTGGTGGCACAATTAAAAGTAAGGGTGGGTGTATGCTGGAGGCAAGGCTACTAAGAATGATTGAACATCATGAAAATCAGCAACAACACCACATAGTTCATAGATTTTCCATCAAACTTAGTGTCTACTACGGGCCAGTACGTATGTCGAAGAATACGAGCAAACCATAACAACATTCATATGGACTGTAACTAAAATTTACATCGATAGGCCTCTGAAACTGTTAAGTTGTGAAACATACGAGAGGATAGATGCCTAATAAAGAACAAGATAAAAACAAAAAAGTACCAGCGCAGCAACAATTCTCTTACCTCCCATAATTTTTCAGGTGAAACTTCCTCATAGGATGCTGACGAAGATGGAGAAGAACAACAAATTCTCCATTTTCCACAACCAACATGAACCAAACTTGATCTTAAGAGTCTTCCTGGAAGTACAAACTCAGAAGCTTCAGTGCAGTACCAGCTCCCCGTATGAGATGCTTCACATCTCTGGCCCAAGTAAAGTGATTAAGTTGTAATACATGTTTTCCACTTTTTTGTCAAAACAGAAACCGACTAATTTAGCAGAAACTAGAACTCAGATCTGCAAGGATGGAAATACTATCAGAAAAAGGCAGTTTGGTCATTGAAAGGTAATTATTCCCCCCATATTCATCCTTGGTAATCCAAATATTTCCTTGCTCTTGCTGTTAACTTTTAAGTTTACTTCAAAATCTTGTACTCGAGAAAATTCCCATAACTCGAGACAAAAAGTGTTTGGGAGAAGGATATAAACATAGTGTAAAGCTGCATAATCATGAAAACTAAGGAAAATTAAAATTTGAGATGGAACAAGAAGAAAGCAAAATAGGACATAAAAACTGATTCCTCGAGTCCCTAGAGGCTAGACCAGGTTACCAGAAAATCAGTCTCTGATATAGTCAATTAGCTCGAATTGTCTGTTCGGAGATTACCGATGAGACCGTGTTCATTAACACTCAACCCAATTCCGCCAAACTTAAAGGCCAAACATAAATAGCAGCTTCTATGAGACAGAACTATTGGTAATTACGGTCACATGTATCTTCATTCTTAAAGAAAGTAATTGACAGATTTCCTGATGATTTTCAGTTGAAACTAAGCAAAGCAATACTGCTTTAAAAACCATTCTACTTAAAACCCGGAAACAGCAATAGCTTTAGCCTTCAGCTATGAACGCTTCATTTTACAAGGTACATAAGGTAAAGAACACAAGGAGTCTAGCATTTTAACTCTGCGTAAGAAACATTTAGCCCCATGGGAATATTCAACTTTCTTGCATTTTTTTATGCGTTCAGTTAGTCGGGAAGTAGTGGAACCCACGTCTCTAACTTTCCCTAGGATTAGCTTTCCTCAAAACTTGTCCCGCAAAAACCACAAGCTGTTGCAGGAATCTTGTTTCTACATAATTAAACTACTACTTCCAACTTTCTCTTAAGTTTCTTGCATCAATGGAACACATACTTCACTTAACTATAAACGAGAAAAATCTTCACACAGTAAGTTCTTGACAAGTGAACGGAGCCAGGTGAACTTACAGATTTGAAGCGATTTCTTCTCCCAGTTCTTTGATTCGGCGAGACCGAACACTGAGGAGAATGTGCAGTGCTTGCCAGAAATCCAGTCAATGCCCTCGGAGCCTTCCACGCGCAAGATAGGGCACTACAGTCGTATCTACCACTCCCATCCCCTATCGAAAACTTGCATACGTTCACACATTCCACAGAAACTGCCAAATTACAACATATCAACTACATACACAAGAAATCAAGTTTTATTAACAGAATTGAAGAAAAAGGAAATCGAGGACGCACCTGACATTGAAGGAGCACAAGCCATCCTTATCATGACGCATTGGAACGGAGCAATCTCATCGAAACGAACTAATGAGCGTTGAAGAAAACCGAAAACACTCAAATTGAAAGCTCATTGATTCGAACCAATACTACATATGTTCAAACGATTCGTATTCGGCTGTGAGCGGAGAGAGAGAGTAGTAATGATTGTCTTGTGCCACTTTGATTTCGGATAAATTATTTGGCAATATATGCGAAGGGTTAGCAATCGATGAGCGGGGACGAAGATGGTGAAGAGATAATCTAGAGAGAGAAAGGGAGGGAGAGAGAGAGATATGAGTTCAGGGAAGGCCACACCACACAAACGCCGTATGATGGAGATATTTTTTCTTCTCATTTTATAGGTACACATATAGTTTTGTTGAGTTGTAGTAGTAGTTCAGGGTCCCATATAATTACAAAATAAACATTTTAATTATTATAAGTACAAAAAAACTTAATGATGATTTCATGAGTTCAAAAGTTATCATTTAAGCATCATTATTCTCACATTTTTAGTGACAACAATAATTATAAAACTCTTTAAACATAATATATAAGAGTATAAAAGTCCTGAAAGCCTTCTAAATCAAATAGTAATATTTAGTCAGATACGCCTGCATGATCAACGTATGTCCAAAGTCGATAAGAAAATTTCTCTCCACACCAAAGCCACCATTGGTTAGGGTCTGAAAATTACAGCATAGGATTTTCAAAATGCTAGGGCTTAGAAGATCGTTGAATAGTGATAGCAAATGGAAGGAAAGAGAGATAGGGAGGGAGGGAGAGGATGGTAGTGAGTTGCTTGGTCACTTTTTCTTTTTTGCAGAAAAGTATAAACATGTTGAATTATCATTCTATAATAAATCTAGAAATGCCGAAATTTATATTAGAGAAATGAAATTATCCTGCTTAAAGGAAGATGATATTTAGCGACCATAATAATATCGATAATAAGAGAAAAAAAAAAGGAAAAAAGAAAGTCTAAATTAATAAGGCATAATTTTTCAAAAATGTTAAAGGGGTTTATTTTATTCTCAAAATATAAAAGAAAACAAGCTTCTTTAGCCGTTTTATCTTTTGGGAAACTTGTACATTTAAGAGTACAAGAAGTAGGGGTGCAAACAAGTTACTCTCGAGCAAACTGATCAATTCGTTTGCTGTCCTAACAAGTATATAGTAAGTGTTAAACTACTCCTTCGATAACGATGCATTCCTACTTGTGGCGTTGACAGAAAAGATCCAAGTGACATCAACCCTAAAAGGTAAGATTGAAAGACAATACTCCTATAAATTTTATACCGTCTCATGGTGATTTATTTAGGTTCCGTTTGTTTTGATGTAAAATGTTTTACAATGGAAAATATTTTCCATGTAAAATATTTTTTCAAAAAACAAATTTCAAACTTTTATTTTCAGATATTTAGTTGATACTTGAAAATATTTTCAGAAATCAACAAAAAAGTATAAAGAGATCTAGAGAGGAGCTTAAACAGTAGAGAGATATAAGAATATTGGAATTGAACATGGATCTGACGATCGAGAAAACTGAGCAGTGAAAATTACCGTAGAAGAGTTCATTTCAGAAAATAATTTACGGAAGATTTAAGAGTAGGTTATTTTCATCCAATTAATGAAAAATGTTTTACATGTAAAATATTTTTCTCATTTTTTACACAACCAAACACCGAAAAAATAGGTAAAATATTTTACCGAAAAACATTTTACGCCCAAACAAATGGAGCCTTAGTAAAAGTCTTTTGCATGCCATGTAGTTCAAGGAAGCTAATAGTAATTAATAAGAAATACAAATAAAACTTGCAGAAATATGCTCCCAATAACTTTCCAAATTAAATTAGTTACTCATCAGTTTTCTCTTCTTCATTCCTCTATTGCCAAGCATTAATTCTCCCTCGCAAGTCAAATTCAACTCCATTTTGTCCACAACATCCATCCAATCAAATTCGTCTTCAGCTTCCACGATAACTAGAGCATGCCCACATGCGAGACACATATTGCAACGATAATCATGATAATTTGTGGTGTGAACAGCAATAAGTGAGAGGCGTGGCTTTTCTCGTGGGAGTGGTAATTGTGGTTGTGGTTGATGGAGTCATGAACCCGTTTGAAAGAATAAAATGACCAGAGAAGGAGCGCAGATAGTGGAGCTCCTCTAAGGATTCGTGTCGCGTTAATCGGTCGTGTGTGATTTTCACCCTAGCTACATATATGTCCGTCCATGATTAGATGGTAATTTTACACAATACCAGTAATGGAGTCGGGCTGAAAGTCGGGAGATAAGTTTCTTGTTAATGACAAAAAATCACAATTATTTTATCAAAATTAGATAATGTCCAAATTACTGTCATGCTATCTTCACTATTTTTCATTGCATAAGATATCAGTACGTATTTGAAACCCAGTTGAAGTTCTCGTGTTTGCCTAACTTTTTGGTTCTTAGATGTTGCATTATGTCCATTTAAAAAAGAAAAAGAAGATTGTTAAGAGCTAAAAGAAATAAGCTAAACACCTGTCCTCGTTTATTATGTAAGTAGTTAATTAGTAAAATTAGAAAAATCTGAATAGTTGTCAAAACAACAATCTTCTACTCGGTTATGCACATGTGTAATTCGTTATAGTTATCTTTTCATTGAGTTATATTTCCTTTGACAAATACACGGACCATTGGAATTAATTGGGTGTTTTCGATCAACTCTCTTTTAGGACCCCAAATTAGCAGCAATCTCTTATGATCCACATTGGTGCAATGGCAATCTAGGTCACATTACATTTTCTATAAGGACCCCATATTTTCGCTTTTAATTCCCGTCTCACGTACCCGGCCGATCTCAATCATTGCTCTCATGAGTAATTTAAAATATTTTTGAGAGACGTTTTTACGCTCGCGTTCATATTTATTCGCGTACATTATGTGACTCACATGGTAGTGCGTGCACCGTGCAGTGGGACCAAAAAGATATCGATGTCTTCTTCTAATCTTACCTGGGCTGCTACTGCAAGAATATTTTTGAATATGCTCCTCTCAAAAGGAAGCATCTGTAATGATTTCCCTTGGAAACTTCAAAAGGAAATGAAAGATTTTTTATCCGTTTGAAAGGTTTATTCCTACGTGAAGCCCAAATGTCGTCACGCCAACAAAGTCTCAGCAGTGCTAGTCCTTTCGCACAACAGAGGCTAAAATGATGACCATATCACAAAAGCTATCGAAATCGCAGCAGAAAGCAAAGTCAAAAACCAGACTTTACCTTTGAATTTGCGTTTTATGTTCGGATTGAAGCCATGACAACAATCAGATGATGTCATTGAAGATTTTTCTAACATCAAATGAAATTACGGATTTACGATAAGACTTAAAAATTGCCAAGATAAGGTTTGAACGATTGATTGTCGAGATGGACGATTCGGATTGCAAACTGCAGGGTCCTTGGTTCCCTTCCACGGGGCATGGACACACAACTGCACTTTTCCCAGAACAAATCAAAATCGTTATAGCGAGAAGCGTATCGAAGAACAGATCATATATCTTTTCAAAACAGCAATTCATTTCATAATTGGTGTTGTAAATTATAATTATTGAAAGCTTTTTGTATGATCCATGGTACTCCTATTTTGCTTTCTCATATTCTTTCCCTATAAGTGTTTGTGTCAAACCGCAGAGTCTACTATCCCACATTGATAAAACACTAGTAACGTTCGTTTGTTTATAATGAACGACAATCCATTCTAGCTTGCCACCCTCCAAGGGTGTGTTAGCCTTTAACTACAAATTGGTTGATATTCTTAGTTAGTTGGTATGTTAAATTGCATTGCCTCCACCCATCATGGGTGAGTTAGCGTTATCCCATGAATTAGAATTTAGTTAGTATATGTTAAATTGCATTGCCCCCACCCACCATGGGTGACCAATTTTTTGATTTTCAATACCAAGTAAGATTGTCTGCTCGTGTTTTTAATCCTTCACTTTCAAGCTCTTGCTCCCGCTAGCCTGTGCACATTATATGACTTATTGTGACTATAAAAATTACACAACCGATATATTTGTAACGAAAATAAGCTTCAATATTACAGTTCATGTGTTAAAAATTAGTAAAACTTAATTAAATACCTCATCATACCTAATTTTATTAGGTCCCCAACTCCATGGGGAATTTTGAGTCCACTATCCCATATTGAAAAAACACTAATAATGACAACCGATTCTAGCTTGCGACCCTCCACGGGTGTGTTAGCCGTTAACAACTTATTGTGACTATAAAAATTACACATAACCGATATATTTGTAACGAAATAAGCTTCAATATTACAGTTCATGTGTTAAAAATTAGTAGAACTTAATTAAATACCTCATCATACCTAATTTTAGTAGGTTGTAAAATTTCATGTGGAAGCAGCAGAGTCCACTATCCCATTTGAAAAAACTAATAATGACAATCCATTCTAGCTTGCGACCCTCCACGGGTGTGTTAGCCTTTAACTACAAATTGGTTGATATTCTCAGTCAGTTAGTACTCCCTCCGTCTTTCATAAGTCCAATTTATTATTAAGAAAACATCGTCATTACACTACATCATCCACTTTTACTTACTAACTTTTCAAAATGGATGTTTATTAAGAGACAGCCCTAAATGAAACATTGGACTTTAAAAAGGGGATGGAGGGAGTATGTTAAATTGCATTGCCTCTGCCCACCATGGGTGAGTTAGCGTTCTCCCATGAATTTAGTTTGTATATGTTAAATCGCATTGCCCCCACCCACCATGGGTAACCAATATTTTAATTTCCACGTTAACAAACATAGAGTAATAATCTTTTGCTTTTAATCTTTTGCTTTCAAGCTCCCGTTCACGCTAGCCTATGCACATTACATGGCGTATTGTGACTACAAAAATTACACATAACTGATATATTTGTAACGAATCGAGCTTCAATATTACAATTCATGTGTTAAAAATTAGTAGAACTTAATTAAATACCTCATAGTACCTAATTTTGTTAGGTTGTAAAATTTCATCTGTAGGTTGGAAAATCCTAAGGATTGACAGTTAGCACTTAATTATGAGAAGTTTTTTTTTTTTTAAATTTTAATTATGAAAAGTTACAAGACACTATTTAGCACATAACAACGATTTAGATTATGTGAACTCCTTTGAACAAAATGTCTTTTTGCACTCTTGTGTTTAAGATGTTGGGTCAGATATTTTTAGAAAAATGCCTTTCACAAATTTGATCCATAAATAATATTTTGTCCATAGGACAAAAAATTTCGAAGCACTTCTACTCAAGTAGATGGCGGACCATTTTTACTGTTAGGGCTATTAAAACTATTGAAAGGGGAGGTCTTTGTTATTTTTGAAAAAAAAAGAGTTATATTTTCAATTAATATCTTTTGAATTTTGTAACTATTTCGTATTTTTCCTAGCGGTTCAAGATTTTTTTTGAGGTCTAAAGCCAACCATCAAAATGGGGCTAACATAATTTCCAGTCAGACAATTAAGGCATTCCATGGAGCACGAAAAGCTCATCTTCGAAAGTTAAACCACCAATAGCCAGACTCGAATGAAAGAATGCTACATATTCCATTGAAAGAAACAATCTGGAATTCTTAATACAACATTCCTACATAGACACTTTGTTTTAAAGTGTAACAACTGGTCTCTGTTCAACGCCATCATTGTATCCAACATTGCACAGTTCCATTGAATGAGAAAATCTATCGGCAAGGCGGGGGATTTTGCTTCCCTCTGCTGAATATTTTAGCATTGCTGCATGTCGCCGAGAGAGGAAACTTCTTCGGAGCGTTGGGACTGAGGGTGAGATCGATGTCGGCCAACTCAATGCCTTCACAAGGGATTGCACTGCTGCAATCAAGCGTAACCGCAACATTTGAAACCGAGGTACCCCTTACGTTCCTAAAATGAACATCGCTGATCCTCACAAATGATGCCTGTCCAGAAAATTTGGTCAATAGCAGAGTTAGCGAGATATTCATTTAATTAAAGTTGGCAACAGAAGGAACAAAACATATGTAGCGCTATAAATTTGAAGAAATGTAATCACCCCTTGGTTCTTGTTAGACTGGTAATTTTGATCGATGATGATGGGATTTTTTACGTCCTTCATGGTTATATCTTCAAAAGTGATACCAGAAGCTTCGATATGAGGTGAATCGTGGAAAGTTTTGATCCTCAAACCATTTTGTGTGTTTGACAACGTAGATTGGGTGACATAAACCCCTTTCACACTTTGTTCCAGGAGCTTTCCTAGGCTTCCAATGCTGTCAAAAAGAAGAAACAAAATGATATTAGCAGAATATGGAAAGCAAAATATAAATCAAACAAAATTTATTAGGAGACTAGTACCTGATGCCATGTCCTGGACCACAGGTAATACCGATCACTTGCACGTCAGTAGAGCCATCGCCGATTGAAATGCAGTCATCACCGGTTCCAATAACGGAGTTTAACACCCGGACCCCATTGGAACGACTAATGTGGATGCCATCTGTCCTTGGGCTTTCACCTGGAGCAGTTATCTTGAGGCGTTCTGCCGAGAAGTTGGTGCAGCTAGTAATGGTCATATGGAATCCTTTGCTATTCACCAAATTGATATCCCTTACCGCCCCATTATTTACTTTCTGGAATTTAATTGACTGCATCAAATGGCATAACAACAAAATATAACCATTTGCAGGTGAGGATCCCTAAAAAGAATTAGTGGAAAAAGAAAACCCAAACTGCCTCACAGCTTCTGAGAGGCAGTGATTTAGAAGTTAGAAGTTGGAACTTACGATAGGCATAACTCTTGACCGCCCATTCTTCCAAGTTTGCACCCCACCTTGGCCGTCATAGGTTCCTCCACCATAAACTGTCAAACCTTCCAGATTTTCAAACATGATGCCTTCATTCTCTTGGTATTCGTCTGCATTGGGATCTGCCAAAATGGTTCCTTGAAATTCAACAGTCATTGGATTTTTGCATGGCCCCTGGAAATAGATCTCCCCTGCATAATATTGCCCTGGGGGAATAAGAAGCTTTGATGGCCCGTTTGATGTACAAGCTGCAGTCCATGCCTGATTAAATGCCTGCATGCATGCAAAGAGATGATTAAAACAACGAAAATGCCACATTTTTCCTTATTTTTTCGTAATACTCTTTGGCATCACTTGGTCGAATGCTTATGATTTGTTTTTGTTTTTGTTTTTTTTTGAACAGCAATGCTTATGATTTTGTTAGTATGATAGGATAGATTTACATATGGAAAGCAAAAAACTCATGTCTTGTCATGCATGCAGTACATAAGTTGGTGAAAACGCCTTTCTGCGCCGAAACGCACCATTTTACTATTGCTCTGGCCATCAGGAGTAGCACCATACGTTCTAGCATCTACAACTGATCCTATAAAGAGAGGCGGAGGAGGAAGTGGGGCTTTGAAGACAGGCTGAGAGCGGGTGGATTTGACCCGAGGGCGACGAAGGCCCTTCCGGGTAGGGCGGCGGGGGGCTTTCAAGGAATTGCGGCGGGATTTAGAGCCACGTTGAGGGCGGCGGGGGGCACCTTCGGCGGCAGAAGAAAGTAAAGCCAGAGCCAAAACCAAGAAAAGAAATGTGAATACAAAGATTCTTGCAAGGGCCATTGTCCGGGCTGAAACTCAGGGTTTAGAGCGTTTTTGTTTCTGATCAAACGAATTGGTAGCCGAAGGCTTGTGCATTCAAAAGGTTGGGGGGCATGCCTTCTTATAATTTTGATTTGGTAGCAAACGGAAGCTATCTATGGTAACAATTAGCTGTAAAAATGAGGATTCAAACCCTTATCTTCCTTTTGCCCATTTGATTTCCCTATGTTTAGGTAATAAGCTGTCTTGACAATACAATCGGTCGATATACAGAAGATCCAGCAAAGAAGAGGAAAAAATAGCATGAGCCATTTCAGAAATGAGTCTATAATTAGTGAAAGCTTCTCAGTCAATCGAATAAAAAATGGGGTTATGCCTGAAAACAGCCCATAGGGCTGTAAGTTAAGGTAAATGAAATGCCAAAACAACAAAAATTTCAATGTATTTCAAACATATCAATGCAGTTTTCACATATTTCCAATTTCCAACATTAATCACAGCCCGACAGGTAGTTATTAGCATTTCTAGAAAAATAAGCAGGATTGCTTTTGGCTCGTTTGTGAAGGATGCAGCCCATAGATATGGCTGGCTACACAAGATTTTGACCCTCAAAGACCATTCCTCTTTGTAGCCAGGAATCAACATGCGAACTCAGAATTATTTGGAGTGAAATGAATGAACACGGGAATGAGACGGGGCCATACTGGGCCTGGCCCAAACAAACATAATGTGAAGACCCATGAGGATGGCTATGATGTTTAAACTGAATGCCTTTCTTTCCAGGCACTAGAATGTTGGAAAGTATTTTAAATTTTAGCAAGAGTACAAGAAATCGACGCTGCTCTATCAGCTTAAACCCATAACCTCACCCGTGAAATCAACCCGAAGGGATAAACCACTTGGGCTGAGTCCAGGGTGTATTCCAAATGAAGGTCAAGGACCAAAATAAGACACTAAACATATTTCTGGTTAAGTCAAACCTTTCGGTTAGGCTCATCTAGTAGGTAACCAACAGAAACAATTAGGTTGGTTGATCATTGGCAGCCATACAATGGGTGTACACTTATCTTACATCTTATTCGCAAAATCAAACTATCCGTTCAATGTTTTCAAGATAAATGTGCTCCAATAAAGAAGATAAATCTAACTACCCCTCCAATGTTCTCAAGACAAATGTTCTCCATTCATATAGCTACACAGTCCTAATTTTTGTGGAGAACGATCAATAAGATGAGCTCAACAAAGTGAACAGTCTGGTCAAATTATGGGTTCCAGGGTGGCGTATTCTCACTCACAGGTTCACAGCACACTTGGGCACAACAGCTACCAAGAATTTCTATAGCCTCGGCTCAACCTTAAAACTAGTAGGCCACAAGCAGATTAACTATTTTTACTCTTTGCACTGGATAGTTCTTGGATCATCCATTCCATTTATGGATGTATTACCGGGGACCAAATTTGATCCTATTCACAGTTCCGATACAAATGAACAGGATTTATCCCTATAACAAGAAAGAAAGAAAGAAGAAAAAAAAAACTGCCTCTCACTGTGAAGAGTGAAATCACAAAAAGATTTTCAACAATTACTACTAGCAATTAACGATGTTAAACTAGCAAAATGTATGCGTATTCTAAGAGGCAAATCATCATACACTAGAAGACACACAAAACGCACACAAAAAATCAACTTGCACTAAGCCTACACCCACGCATGAGCTCGAAAAAGTCCGCTAATCGACAATTTACAAATGGTTTGTTTATATCAAAGAAAAGATCATTCCCGATTGTTGATGTTCATACAACTTGAATGGAGAAAAGACAAAGGAAAGGAACGATTACCTCAAGAGATAAATTTCATCAAACTTCTCACCACAACTAGAATACCTATCTGTTGAAGACATTAGCAACCTCAGACTCTGATTGAGGCAAGAAATGAAAGCCCTTCTACAGTTCTACGCCTTTCTCTCTCACGCTCGGGCACTCGGCCAGCAAATTGAGAGTCAAACAGAAAAGGTATATGAACGCGCGAAATCTCTCACTAGAAGTTTTATACACAGCATATATATAATATATCTATTGCTCCCTCTCTTTATGGGCTCACAAAGTTGGGCCTGAAAACAAGAAATCTGAAGTGGGTCTCGAGTCTCTCGAGAACCAAACCAGCCCACTCAAACTTGGGTTTCTTTATTTGCTTGGGTTTTGCTTTCCCTTTACAATTAAAGTTAATGCCTTGTTCTCTTTACAATTCAAAAATTACTCCTACTATTATTTTTAAAAATTTTCAAACACCAATCCAAAAATAGCATAAATTATTCATGACCATCTATTTTGTAAATAAAAATATAAATTTTGACACACACATATTGATAACCGATCAAATTTATTTTTCTTAAAATATGTAATACTCTGTGGGTCTTACAAGATGAACGATTCATGTTACCAATAAAAGCATGATAGGATCCATAATGATGGTGGTGGAAAATCCATGGCTTCCACTGCTGGCAGAAGGAAATTGATTTCTTTCTCCTTAACCTGAGTAATTATTCAGTACCCCCAGCCACCTCCACTCGGGCATGGTCCCCCGAAGTGTCTTTTTCATCATATATTATTATGTGTGAACTCCACCAAAATGTGTCATGAAAATGAGGTTTGGGATACCATGCGACGGTGCTCCAAGAGTGTTGATTTTTTTTTTTTCTTTTAATCTGAACTTTGTACATGTCATTTATGCTATGTCGAGATTTTGAATTTTATGTATCGGCTCCATTTTGAAGTATTCAATTACACTTTTGAGTTTGACCGAGTTGTCTCATATTTGGACCCGCGGTTGTTTTTTGTACCTCTGGTTTAGTTGGTTATTAGTTGTCGTTGTATGGTTTGCTTTGTAATTAGATTATCTGTAGAAGCCGTATGGTGGATATTAATGAACTGATTTGGTCTTTCGATTGACAAAGAAGGGATTTTGAATTTGATAATCACCAAAAGTAAAGTGAAAGCAATTAGGAATGAAAATACAATAAGGCCCCATTTTGTTAATTCAAACAAGTACGTACTTATTTTTTGAATTAAAGATGATATATTATGAGAGAATGACTTGTCTCATAAAGTGAAAAATAACTACTTAAAAAATAAAAACATTAGCGGGACGGGACCTAAAAACACAAAAAGGAAAATTTTTATGACCCACAATCTCTCCCTCCTCGTAGGTTAGAACGATGAGGAGAAAAGTGGAAACTAAAACTAGAAATAGAATTTTGTTAGTTTTGTCTAGTTTTTCTATAAGAGAAGCTCTATAATATCCACTCAATTAATATCTCTCCAATTTTTTTTTCCTTGGCAAATTCACAATAAGGTTACTGATTCGAAAATATGATGCCAAACTTGGTCATTTCATTTGAGTCTTTTGAGACGCTCTCTTTGCAAACGTCATGCCTGGGTGCAAGTTTTTTTTTTAAACTGGAAATTGCAACTTCCTCATCCCTATCCCTCCTACCTACTATTACAAAAAACAATTTTGCAAAAAATGATACTACTGATTTCACTAAGGAGAAAATGTGTTTCATTTTAATTTTTTTTTGATCCGCAATAAATGTGTTTCATTGATAATGAATTTTAAGAGAGGTTGAGCATAATGAATTTTAAGAGAGGTTGAGCATGACTTTCCATCTGGGCATACAATAGGTGAGGGTAAGCTTCCGCACAAACATGAATTTCATCAACTGTTATTCCTCTAGGGTAAAAAAAATTCTGTTTAAAATTAAAATTATATCCGAAGAACATTATATCGGCAAATTAACGCATCTAAATTAATGAGCCATAATTATCTACCTCAAAGTTTCCATATATAAATTTGAATTTTCAGTCCCATCTATTAAAATGGAGAGGGTCTCGATCCATGTTGTAATATGGCCAAGGCAGATTTTGAGTACTCTCGAGACTAGAAATTCTCTCTTCTTCTTTTTTCACGGAGACTAGAAATTAATTCTCATAATGGTAGAAGTATGTGAATATCATATTTTGTGATATACGTACACTTGTATCTATAAGTATACATTGCCACCTATTTGTTATTGTTTAGCTAGTGAAGTAATGGGCCGGCGCCAAGTCCTGGGGTACATCTACCGGCGGATATGACAATATTTGTAGCGCCTTCACCCTTGGAGATGCAGTCGTCGCCTGTTGCAATGTTGCAACTTTTCACAGTGATCTGATCGGAGTTGCTTATATGGATCCCATCGGTGTTTGGACTTTTGGGAGGCGCAGTTATGTCGAGGTTTTGGAATGTCAAGTTGTGGGAGTCGGAAACTTTTATGTTGATTCCTTTGCTATTCACCAACTTTACTCCTTCGAGAATGGTATTGTTCACGTTCAAAAACCCAATGGACTGCACCATGCAAAAAAAATCAACAAGTTAAAGAATGGTTAATGTAATTACATAAATCTCAAGAACAAGAACATGTAATCATACCAGTCGTTGTTTAAAAATAGGCATACTTAGAAACAAATTAAATCAATCATCTGATCATTTTCATTTTTATTACAGGAAAATTTGAAAGTATCTTTCCAGTGTTTTCTCATAACTAAAAAAGTGTTTCATTACAAATTCTTCATTTTCCAAAAACCATCAATTGAACATTATTTTTAGGTGTTGGTTTTGAAGAAATTGAGAACATATATACTTAACTGACATGTTTCTCAGACAATTGGTTAATTATAATATTCTTTTTTCTTTCATAACTAGGTGTCCAGACCAGCTTATGTATACCACGAATAATCATGGTTATAATCCAAGAATGTAAACCAGCTAACGAAGAATTTCTGAACATACAAATTATATATGGATTACTTACAGGTGGGAGAGGAGAGTTGCATACGGTCTGGCGACCACAAGAATCATATTGCCATGAAGCCTCGCCTTGGCCGTCAAAAGTTCCTGCACCGGTAACTACCAAACCGTCTACGTCTGCAACAGAAAACCACTGACCATTCGGGTATTCACTGAGATCGGTTTGAGCTAATACAGTACCCTGAACTTCTACAATTATAGGCTTTGGGCAATTACATGGTCCAACAAAGAAGACTTCCCCTGACAGATACGTCCCTGGGGGAATAACAACTTTTGCTGCTCCATTTGATTGACATGCTGCATTCCATGCTTGTATAAATGCCTGCATCGACAATTCGACATTCAGTTTGTCTTGATAAATTTTAGAACCTCGGGCACCAAGAACCTCGATCTTGTTACTTAAGTGGTTACATGTAACATAATCGAAGGACCAAATTAGACACGTTCCCGGGTAAATGACATGCTGAAATTTATTAGGCCAATCTTGAACCTTATTCTGGAAATTGTAGAATCAATGGTACCATACAGAACTAGGACACAAAAATTTATACGTGGTCTACATTTATTGAATGCATAATAATTCGCTGTACACACAAAATGAATCTAAACTTTTGAAGCGCGTTTTCTGTTGATTATCAACAAAAAGAAAAAAGTGCATTTTCAGAGCAATTTCTCTGTCTCAATTCTGTGTTCTTGCTTTGATATAACTAATTTCAGATACCGAAAGATTTTCATTGTGTCCAAAAGTAATGATCTCTTTTTTTTCTTTTCGATTTAGAATCCAAAATTATCTCACCTGTGCATTCTCGGATTCGCCGTCTCCAGTAGCCCCATATTTGGTAACATCAAAAACTGTAGGCCCAAGATCAGCACGACCACAAAAGAGCAAAGTTGCTAAGCCCACGAAGAAAACAGTAATCTTGGCTACTTCATCGAACCTTCTCACGAGGGCCATTGTGGCTTTGAACCCTGAACTTGCAGTTTTTCAGTTAATTTTACAAAGATCAATTAAAAAATAGAGGCTTGTAAAGAACCAATTGACCAATATTTGCTCAACCTATTTATGCACATTTTTGACCCCTCAATCTTATCTTAGGCAGCTTTTGGCTGAGAGAAAAGAAGGGAAACCCTATTGAGGTTGGTCGGCTCCCCTTTTTTCCTTAGTGAAGGCAAATGTCAACCGCTGCCAAAAAGAGTCGAAAGTTTGGGTGAATTAATGACCTTTATACCAAAAGTTTGGTGAACCACTATCTTGATTTTGGATATTCATTTATTCCCTTATTCAATAGAGGTTTTACTAGCAACTTGCATATATTTTGGAGTAATATTTACTATTTATTTTCCATATAAGGACAAAAGGGGTGATTCGGAGCCAATTATTTTTAGTTTGTGGATTGTAGAATATTTTAGCTTTTGGATTACTATAATATAATGTAAATCTGTAAGGCATTGCTGTTCTTCCACGAGTAAGGATTCGTTAGTCCGGAGAGCACCACTACGTGGTGCTTCAAACCATTTTAGAACCACATATTTATATGGAGTCCATACACTTAGTTGTGGAGTCCACAATAATGTGTGATTGTGGAGTGGTCCGAGACACCATGTGGCGGTGCTCTCGGACTACTGAATAATTTCACTCCTTCCACCAATCCTTCTCCTTGAACATATATATAGTTTTTCTCTCTTTTCCATTTCCCAATTAGATATGCATAAAAGGTGAATGCACTTGATTTGGTCTGTTCAATTGGTAACCACTCCCATGTGGTGTGTCCAAAAAAACAAGAACTGTGGTGGTGTTACAATATATCTTGCAGATAATAGCAAACTTAATCTAGGGAGTAGCACATATGATTATCAAACTAATTAAGCTTAAGCCAGGGAGTATCAACCTTTGGAGAAAGTGACCTAAGTGAGGAACGCAAATTAATCCTCAATTAGGTTATTCTTCAGATTTGAAACTGAAACCTCTCTTAGGAAATTTTTAGGTTTTGACCACTTGAGAAAACCCAAAATTCATTTACCGCCGCATGTGCACATCTTCACCAACTTGTCTTCCATAAGACCGTGACTCTTTTTGGGCACCCAATTGAGCACGTCTAGCATATTTTTCCACAGTACTGGCCGGGATCACTACAACTAATTAACTCCATTTAGTTCGCCATCAAATCCATAATGTTTGATTAGGAGTTGCACATATATAATATATTCTTCTCATTCGTAATAGATACGAGTATATATTTTCTAAATTTGATGACGATCCTATCTTTCTTTTTCTTTTTCTTTTTCTTTTTCGTTGTTAGTTTTTTTTTTTGGAGTAATACTACGAACATAGATATCTGAACACAGATGTATTCAGAATAATCTGATGCACATGGATCTCAAACACTGCCCGTGAAATCCACACATCATACAACTCCAAGCAAAGATATATTTGAATCTGTCCCCCTGTTCCAAATCCCAATCATTTTCCTTCTTTAACTTTTTATATCTGGGATTTGTTCTATGGTGGTTGACACCTCATGGATGGACCCAAAATCTCTCTCTTTACAGGGGACATATATATCTCAGCCTATCACAATAGAATAATTCATCTTTACAGAGACCCAAGGATATTTTGCATGTGAAGAAAAGTAGGTTGAGAGATAACGACGATGGATTAGAAAATTAATCGAAAGCGTTTCATATATATCCAATGTTGCTCAGATTTTGTTTCCCTTTCGTACGCTTTACTACTCTCACTTGAGAGATAAAACGACGATGGAATAGAAAATTAATTGAAAGCGTTTCATATATATCCAATGTTGCTCAGATTTTGTTTCACGGTCGTACGCTTTACTACTCTCACTCAGAAACTCTGTCAAGTTACTACTGCATGTAAATGACGTGAAAACATTTTTTTACCAGACGTAAAAAAATTTACTACGTAGAGGCCGGACCAAAGAAAAACTCGAAGGATCGAGCATAGTGATAGAGAGCGGTATTAATGTAACTGCTGCCAAAATAGAAACATGCACAGAGAGCCATATATAACGACCACAAAGAAGGAATAAAACCTGATAGTCGAAGGAGGGAGCAGGAGGAGGGGCTGCGGCGTGTGGTGGAGGCTTTTGCTACTCCTGTACCGTTGATTATGGAAGAGAGAGAGAGAGAGAGAGAGAGAGAGAGAGAGGGAAACTGGGAAAGAGACTCTTTGAATCCGTGAGAGATCTCAAGAGAGAGAGAGTTTCCGGATTGGGTAATAAAAGCCCTAACTAAAAGATCCAGTCCAAGAAGCAATAAAACAGGCTAATGTGGGCCCATAATAACGACCCCGGTACATAATAAACAGTTGGGAATGATTTCGGTGTCCCCGGTCATTTTGGAGATACCGTAACTTTTAGCATAACAAAACCATTATGAGCATAACCAAAATCCATTACAAGCATAACAGAACCATAGCAAGACATAACCAAAACCATAGCAAGACATAATTTGTTTGTTATGTCTTAGTTAGGTTTGGTTACGCCTTGATTGATTTTTTGGATATTCCTTGATTATGCCTTGTTTGGGTTCTATTATGTTTATAATGGATTTTAATTATACTCATAATTGATGGTAAAATTATGCCAAAAGTCCCCAAAATGACCGAGGACACCATAGTATCATCCTAAACAGTTTCAGTATGTTTTGGATGGAATCGAGTAATATGCATGCAAAATATTATACTATTTTTTTAATTTTGAATTTACACAATTTTCGATAGGGCTAGTAATTGGCGATGGAAAGGGTAATTAAGTAATTTTGAATGAGGTGAAATAACCGCATTCAAAGAAACAAGGAACCTGAAAAATGTCTAGTGCTCTAATAAGATCTTGATAACTCCAATCCGTTTTTGTCTTTTTTGTGTTTTGTTCTCTCGACATCAAAAACTATAACACAAGTTCAGATGTGCGAACTTTCAGATTGACATATTCAATTAGAAAGCTCCATGCCATGGGGAGTGAGTAGCATCGATCTACCCCAAAGGGACTGTTTTATTTATATTGAGATAGCTTATTTCACCCTTTTAATAATTTTGTAAGTAATCTCAATCAGGTACCTCTCTCGGGGGTTATATATGCAACTTATGCTTTAATTCATGTTGTAAGTAAGTGCCAGCCAAAGATTTAACAATGATTATCGATCAACGTTGAATCATTGAAGCAGAGCAAAAAAAAAAAAACAAAAAACGTTGAATCATTGAAATTAACCTCGGTAGTAGTTTTCTATTAGAAGATTAATAATAGAAGTTAAGGTTACAACACTGAGATGAAACAAAAGACAAACATAATAAAAAAAAAACAAAACAAAAACTCTCGATATGCATGACATACGTACATTGGAGTGCATGGTAACAGCATCGTGTACTCACTTTCATTTGACCGAGGTTCAAACCAGTATACGTGGCATATCGAGATACATTAGTTATACTGTGGTAACACTACTGACTTTCAAAACAACAGAAAAAGGCAACATTTTAGACGGTACAATATATCATATGCTACACTACTGTGTCAATAATGTACATATATTATGTAGTGCAAGCTACAAAAAGAAGTGAAATCGTGGAAGCTAGCCTTCAGTTTTTTGGAGCAAAAGCTAGGAATTGTATCCCTCCAAAAAGCTTGGCTGCATCCCTATCTAACATGCCTGCGGCATGATTTTGCCTGTTTGGTGGAATTGCCGCCTTCTTCTGCTCTAAAAGTTTTTTCTCCTTCTGTTCTAAAAGTTTTTTCTCCAGGATTTCAAACGCTTCCTCCCCTATTTTCTGGAGGCGATGATCATTTTGAGGCATCTTGTTCACAAGGTTGATCAATCACGTACCCTAATTCTGATATCTGGTTCAAGATTGATCAATTTGATTTCTGATCAAAACTCTCGCTCATTCCCACTATTTATAGTACTCCTGGCCGGCCTATATATATAAAGCATTTTCTATATTCCATGTATATTCTTAATTCCAAGTCATTTTCGATCCCAGGTTTGTGGGTTCGTGCATATCCTCTTATGCATGCATGTGTCCATGCTTGCTCAGCAGATTCCAAATCTAGATTTGGCCACCCTTTTTGAATGGGCCTGCCTACTTTGCTTTTTTAATCAGTACTACATTAAACAACTATCTCCGAAGTGGATGAACAATATCTTCGTATTTCTCCTCCCAGTTTTTTATATTGGCTAGTCTAAATGCTTTTTATCGTGTGGTAATTAAGGAGGAAATCGGGACAGATCATGATGCAAGGGATTTTGAATCGGCTGTTTCTTTTTCTTTGTGGATTCCATTTTATCCTAAGACCCGCTTTATGCATAAAGTAGTATGCGTGAGACGGTATGTTGGTCTGCTGAAGATAGGGGTTTGAATCCTCATTTCTACATGTCAATCTTGAAATTTTCGAAACCCTAGGCAAGATTGAAAATGGAGCCTCTCATTTTAGTATATTTATTAGTTTTTGGATATGTAACACAAGATAAGTTGGGGTGGAGTATTGGTTCTACCGGTCATTTTAGAACTTTAGGTCATGCATAAAACTTGAAGGGTTCTGGATCGAACTCACGATCCTTCAATCCGAATGCATGCCTGTTATCACCGCACCACAATAGACTTATTGTAAAATGTTTCACATATATAATATTTAACATACTATTTCATTATTGGGGGCCATATATTGGGCCAAAACTTGAAGACCCTAGGCAACCGTCTGGTGGACCTATGCCCAAGACCGGCCCTGTCTACCTAGATCTCAATAGTCAAACCTAAGATGGTGTGAAGGAAATGGGGGCATCTCTCCAAATGTCTTGTGCTTCTTCCAAATAAGTCATGCTTGTATCTTCGATTTCCTCTGTAAGGGGAGGGTGAGAGTTTTTTTCCCTCTTTGGTGCTTCGTATCAGATGATCTTCCTCTTTCCGTATGCAATTGATATAGAACACGTGGAGGCCCAATTTCATAATCAATTGGACCGGTCGAAACTTCGGAAGCCCAAACGTTATTTAATTGCAAATTACCCGATTTAGCAACTTTCAGACAAGTTTGGATCGGGCCCTAAGTTGATGATCGATGGTGTTTTTCGGCCTAATTCCTTCGTTTAGGCCTCCAATTGGATGTTTTTGCCGTTTTAGGAAATATTTGTTTCGCTAATAACTTTTAGCGTATAATTCCGTAGAAGTTGATTCTTTTTGGGAAAGTTATATTTTTCTTTCCTTTTTTCAATTGCATTTTTTTCTCCAAATTTTGGAAATTTTCGTTTTTGAGTTAGGATTTTGCTAAGGTTATGCCTTTTTCCTACAAAGAGTTGTAACATAATATTTATACAGTTTTTTATCAATAATATTCAAACTGTGTCTCTTTCTCTTGTGGACTAGTACTCGATTTTATCATTCGTTCGATTAGTATATACGCAACTAATCTCTTTATTAATTTTGCGGTGTCAACAATGTTCTCCGATGAGTTTCCGTTGGACGTTATATCCTTGGTGACATATGAGAGAGAGAGAGAGAGAGAGAGAGAGAGAGAGAGAGAGAGAGTATGCGCCTTTGTGCTCGCTTCTGACGTGAACAAGGCTTGAAATAGCCCCAACCACGTACAATTAATGTTGCTGAAGTTGGATCGAAAACTTGGGCCTAGCTAGCTGCTTAATTAGAACAGCCCAACCAACCATATGTATCTGGAAAGGCCATGCACTCAACTTGGGCCAGGCCGCTTCTTGGGGTTAGCCGTTAAAATTTCAAGGCTGACTGTTGATGCAATATTGCATGGCACCATTAATTGCATTGCGTTGCATGGTGATTCACCACCATTGCAGTCCCTGTCAGTCATTTGCCATGGTCTACTCTACTCTCATATTATGAAGGGTGTGTATGGGGCCAAAGCTGCAAGAACCAGCCACAAGGAAACAAGCAATAAAATATCCCTTTGATGTGAAACACGTACGTGGCCATATATTCTCCTTGTTCGAAGATAGTAACGAACTTGGTTTCGAGATGCAATAAATTAAAAATGTGAGAGACTTCCATTAATTTGTTCAAGTATTTGATCCTTGTCTTCTGCTGCTATTTACTCCATAATAGGAGAAGATGTAAAAATCTCATCTTTCACTCGCTATCACTTAACGCCTAACCGATCAACCGCACCCCCTCCACATTATGGGGAGTTTTGGTAAGCAATACTGATCTTTTTACACGGTTCCTTTGTTAGCTCTATATGAGTACTATTTGTTGAATTCATTTAATATCTCTTTCTTTCTTTTTTAGCTTTAAGTTGGTTGCTACTCAAACCTTCTTCTCTTTGTGTTCTGTACATTTTTTTAATAACTCGAGATGTCCAAACCAATGTTCATATTTTGACTGTTATCTGGAGAAATAACCTAATCGCCCATTGCTTTTCAACAAAAGCTTACATAATACTCCTCCTCTCCCGGAGTATAAAATTTGAAGATGGTGGACCGGTACTTGTTTTACCTTGTTGTGGAGCATTGTTTTATGAAAAATTCTAAAATCAGCACAATGGATTTGTAATAATAAGTGTGTGAATATATATTAAAGGGTGTTAAAAATATACAGAAATACGTATTTTTTATATTTTTTAATGTGTTTATTGTCAGTCCAATAGATTAATACATTAACAATAGCAACACCGTTGTTTTATTTACCAATTTTTATTTATTTAATTTTTTTTTGACATGAATTTACCAATTCATATAACAAGAAAAACCAATTCGAGAAAGAAGGCAAGAAGCCAAAACCACGTGCCCTTTAGACAAACGAAAAGTATCATGATTAAGAAATCGGGATTACCGCCAAACAATAGGATAAGGATAAGTAAAGGTCGCTTTCAGGTTCTTGATATTTCCCGGATGAGAATAAATTTTTTACACGAACTGTGTAAATATTTATTTTTTTAAAATAAATTATATCATATTATATTGTAAAACAATCGTTCCAATCAATAGAATATGACAAAGTGACGCAATATAATTAATTAAGAAGAAACAAATATTTACCCGTAAAGAATGTTTTATCTTTCCGGATCAAAACCCAATCCGTGAAAACGTTTAAAAAAACACAGAAACAAGATTCTCCACGCTAATACAGGGGCAGTGCCGCTGTTGTGTGGAGCCATTTGTCTTCCTATGGACCAAAACATCCACCTTTCAAAACCGCTTTTCTGGGCATGGTTTTCTATCCAATCCAATTATACAGTAAATTTACTAAAACCTCCCTGGCCACCACCTTCTCCCTCCTTTCCTCCTCTTTTTTCTACTATATATATGTGGAGTACTTTATCAATGTGCATACTTTCTGTCTCTCAACTCTCAAGTCCCTACAACAAACAGCTTTCTTGATCAAGTCTCTGGTAACCCATTAATTTCCAGAAACTTCTCTTTCTTCCCACCGATCACTGAGAAAAATCTGAATCCCACAAACTAGAAATCAAAATCCCATCAATGGCTACACCTAAATTGTCGCGAATACCCAGTATGAGAGAGAGAGTCGAAGACACTCTCTCCGCTCACCGCAACGAACTCGTCTCTCTCCTCTCCAGGTTTTCCTTTTTTCGCATCTAGTCCTACTCTCTGTCTATATTATTTGCACATGTGTGTATATATATTTTTTTTTTTGTTTTGTTTCCGGACAGAAAGCTTAGGGCTTTGTTTATTTTTTCAAAGGTATGTGGCTCAGGGGAAGGGGATGCTGCAGCCCCATCACCTGATCGACGAGCTTGATAAGGTAATCGGCGTCGATGACAGAGCCAATCTAACCCTCAGGGATGGTCCCTTCGGCGAAGTCCTCAAGTCCGCTCAGGTGAAACTCTTTCGATACTTTCTCTTTGAATGTGTTTGGATGCCTGTAAAATTGTGGACAAAGATATGACAATCTTGATTAAGTTCATTTTACTGTAGAGTGTAATTTTGTTTAGCCACCTTAATAAGTGGGTGATCTCATTAATTACCCAAAAAGAAGTGGCTGAGCTCATTAGTTAAAACGGGGGACACCGTGCGTGGAGTGATCGCTAGTAGGATTGTGGAGCCCACTGTGTAATCAAATCATAAGTGAGGTTAATATTTACCCATTGGTAGGGTAGGTGAATAAGTGAGGTTAATTTGCACGGAATATTTTGTTGAAATGGCACAAGTTGACCAGAATTTTACACTTTTTATTGCCGGGCACATTACGTTTTCTCAGGCAAACAGAACAGTTGTGTTTGTTCCGTTACTTTCATCCGAGTAATATATGGAAGGGAATTTGATATTGCAAGTTCAGGACATGAAACAAAGGCCTTTCTAAGATGACGCATATATTAAGCTTTTTTCTATGGGAATCCATTCGCGTTTATTACGTGGTTTCCACTTTCCACATTAACAGGAGGATTTGGGTCCTGGATGTCATGTTTTCTTTTTTTCGCTTTTCTGATTTTATTTATGTTTTCATCAAGTTTTTGCTTAATTTGTGGTTGTAGGAGGCCATAGTTCTGCCTCCATTTGTGGCTATAGCTGTTCGTCCAAGGCCTGGTGTTTGGGAATATGTGCGTGTCAATGTGCATGAACTAAGTGTGGAGCAGTTGAGTGTGTCCGAATATCTTCAGTTCAAAGAACAACTTGTGGATGGACAGTAAGTGGTTTCTCTTCCTGTGTGTAGTTATTTTGTAGTTAATTGATAACAATCTCGTGCAAGTTAGTTAGCTTCCAAATTCTAACGGAAGAATACTAATATTCTGCATGTTGGCTGTTAAAATGCACCAGCGTCAATGACAATTATGTGCTTGAGCTTGATTTGGAGCCTTTCAATGCATCATTTCCTCGCCCCACTCGATCTTCGTCGATTGGCAATGGTGTTCAATTCCTGAACCGACATCTCTCTTCAGTCATGTTCCGCAGCAAAGATTCTTTGGAGCCCTTACTTGATTTCCTCCGAGCACACAAGCATAAAGGGCAAGTAAGTTGGTTTTACAATGTTTTTTGTTGTAACTTGTAAGCTTATATCTACGGGACTGCTGAGCTGCTAGATCTGTTACCTTTTAAATTCCAATCCCTACTCATGGATTATGTTTAACAACCTGTCACTGGACGTAACTTTCAACCATTGTAATTCCTTTGGATGAGTTTGACAAGACAAGGCTTGATGGTTAAAGCTCTCAATTATTATATGTAGGCAATGATGTTGAATGATCGCATGTATAGCATACCCAGACTTCAATCTGCATTGACAAAGGCAGAGGGTTATCTTTCTAAGCTACCAGCAGATACACCTTATTCTTTGTTGGAACATGAGTAGGCTTCTATTTGTATCTGACCATTTTCCAAGTTCTTAGTTTCTACCAGCAGTATTAAGTTCTTGACATTTTAAATTACGAATGATGTGCAGCTTGCAAGGTATGGGTTTTGAAAGAGGTTGGGGTGACACTACAGAGCGGGTTTTGAAGATGATGCATCTTCTCATGGACATCCTCCAAGCTCCTGATCCCTCTGCCTTAGAGACCTTTCTTGGTAGAATACCAATGGTGTTTAACGTCGTCATTTTGTCAATTCATGGGTACTTTGGCCAAGCAAATGTCCTAGGCTTGCCTGACACTGGTGGTCAGGTACAATTCTTGTTCTCTTCATTTTGCTATGGTAATTTCTGCAAAAGTAAAAATGGACCACTCTTTTGACGCTGAACAAGTGGCAACATAAAGGGGGAAAAAAACCTAGCAAAAAGCACCGCAATTCTGAAGTTACTTCATTGTTGTCCGTTTTTTGGCTGATGGACAACTCGCTTGATGCTGAACATAGCCAAAAATCTCCGTAGTTAACTTACTTCATCGTTTTTTTTTTTTGGGTTGATATGCAGGTCGTCTACATACTAGATCAAGTGCGTGCCCTGGAGAATGAAATGCTTATGAAAACAAAGCAGCAAGGACTGAATGTCACTCCTAGGATTCTTATAGTAAGTGTACATAATTAATATTGCAATGCTGATGTCAATTGTGCATAATTCCTCACGGATACTTTATCCACCTTCTCTATGGAGAGCGCAATTCTTATTAATACTGTTTTCACTTGTTGTCTAAGGTGACACGGTTGATACCTGATGCAAAAGGAACTTCATGCAACCAGCGGCTTGAAAGAATTAGTGGAACTAAACATTCACATATTCTGCGAGTTCCTTTTAGAACAGAAAAAGGAGTTCTTCGTAAATGGATCTCAAGGTTTGATGTATGGCCTTATCTGGAGAAATTTGCAGAGGTACTACTGATTTAGAAATTAAAGTTTTGACAATTCTTTTCTTAAAAGTGAGGGGCTTAATAACTGGAGAAGATAGCTACCCCCTGGTATTGCATGGGAGTGGGGGATCACAGTTCATTTGGTGCTACTTAGCTTCTGAATGAATGCTTCAAGAGCCGTAGGTAATCAGGATGAGCTCTACATAGATGTCCTTGCTTACCCTAGGATATTATGTTTCATGTAACATTTGACAATGGTCGAAAGAGATATAAAATTGAATAAAGTTGTTTTTGGTCAACTTATGTTGCGGTAAATCTATGTTTAGAAAGCTAATTTGTGCAGTGATTGTTGTATGATAACTTCAATCATACTGGTTCATGATATATCCATGCTTCCGTGGTTTCGTTTTGTAACTTTCGTTGTGTATGTTATGTTGTTTATCAGGATGCGGCTAGTGAAATTGCTTCTGAACTACAAGGTGTTCCAGATCTAATTATTGGCAACTATAGTGATGGAAATCTTGTTGCGTCTTTGTTATCTCATAGTATGGGAGTGACACAGGTTAGAACTTAGAAGTGTCAGTAGATTATCCTTTTTCTAAAATAAATACATTAAAAGTTCATGAAATTATTTTCTGAGAGCTAAATTAAACATTTGGAAATATGATTTTGCAGTGCACCATTGCTCATGCATTGGAGAAAACGAAATATCCTGACTCAGACATATATTGGAAGAATTTTGAGGATAAATACCACTTCTCAGCCCAATTTACTGCTGATCTAATTGCCATGAATAATTCCGATTTTATCATCACCAGTACATACCAAGAGATCGCCGGAACGTAAGCCTCTTTGCCATACCAAGATGATCATATATATTGTATATATGCATTTTGAAGTCTCCGATACTGGTATCTAGTCAATTTGTGTGTCGCCATCAGGTGCTTAGGAATTTTTTTCTGTAGAAAGGGATGTAGCTGCATAACATGGCATTGTCTAGAGCAGCCATAGAGGTTAATTGTAATTGGCTGTGGGTTTAGCAATATACTTACGTTAACTTTGTAAAAAGAGTTATTTCACACACACAGATTCTGTCCCATGGAGTTACATTTTGGGGCTGTTTCCGATAGTTAAAAAAAGGTAGTCATATGTGTGCCAGATTTTGGGGTTGTTTTCGATAGTTAAAAAAAAAAAAAGAGTAGTCCTACTTAGAGATAGCCATCCAGAGAAAGACGGTCCATTTTGTTTCAGTTTATTCATTTTTGCAGACTCTTGCTTTTGCTATGCTAAGTAGGCAATAGAGACCCATTAAAGCTGAGTGCTTGTAAATGCTATTTCTACCATTGACATGAAAATAACCAAGAATTTGCATCAAGTAGTGACAGGACGCCTGGACCTCATTTTCGATTTAAGAATTTCAGGTTGTATTGGATGCAGTTTTTATTGTTCCCTCAGAACATAAATTTGATGCTTGTTTGGAATATTAGCAGAACTATTGTTTGGTTCTTCCTAAACAACAGAAAAGGCAGTTTGAAAGGTTTTCCTAATGGTGACCGCATGGACGTTTTAGGTTATTTAAATGTGTGTTTGCATCTAATTTGGAGATTGATAGTATGTTTACCTTGTCTTCTGAAAAATCTAATATGTGCTATTCTCCGGTTATAGTTGTTTTCCAATATTTTGCCATTATGATTGCTTCTTACTGACGCACAGGTGCCTTAACTGGAATTTTACGTTGTTTATCTTTTCAGGAAGAATACCGTTGGTCAGTATGAGAGCCATACAGCTTTCACACTTCCAGACCTGTACCGAGTTGTTCATGGCATTGATGTTTTTGATCCAAAGTTCAATATCGTGTCACCAGGGGCAGATATGTCCATTTATTTTCCGTACTCTGACAAGGAAAATAGGCTTACAGCCCTACATGGTTCAATTGAGAAGTTGTTATTTGGTCCTGAGCAAAATGAAGAGCATATGTGAGTTGCTTTCTAGATTTTTTTGTTACTGAAGCTTGGAATACAAGGCTGCTGTAAATGTTACATAATTTTGTTGTTTTTATTTTTTTTTTACAAGTTACTAACACTACATTGGTCATTATCACAATCATCTGTATTGCGACGATTTCTTATCAGGCTTAACCATAGAAGTGCAATGATTTTTTGTTCGTTTTCTTGTGTACTTTATGAGTATTACACATATGATGAATTCTGATCCAAGATCTTCCATTGACATGATGCAGTGGAACATTGAGTGATCCGTCAAAGCCCATAATCTTTTCCATGGCAAGGCTTGACCGTGTGAAAAACATCACAGGGCTGGTAGAGTGCTATGCTAAGAATACCAAGCTAAGGGAACTGGTAAACCTTGTTTTGGTAGCAGGTTACAATGATGTGAAGAAATCAAATGACAGAGAAGAAATTGCTGAAATTGAAAAGATGCACGGGCTTATGAAGGAATACAACTTGGATGGGCAGTTCCGATGGTTGTCATCTCAAACAAATCGAGCACGTAATGGCGAGCTATATCGCTACGTTGCTGACAAGAGAGGTGTTTTCGTGCAGGTATAATGTCTGTTACTTTTGGGTCTTTTTTTCCTGGATAACGTAATTTGACTCAGAATTTGGATTCGCTGGGTCTTGGGGTTGCAGCTTCAGTGTTGAAGTTGGAAAAATCTCAGCCGTTGGGTGAGAAACAGAAGGCCTGGGTGAAGATAAAGAAATAAAAATTTGTTGTGTTTCCATTGAACCAGTCGAAACATTCAGTTTCCTACAACAACGTAATGAAGCATCAATGGAAATACCTACGACAACGTAACGAAGCATCAATGGAAATATTGGAAATTCCAATATTTCCACTGACACCTATCGAACACATGGATACATATGAAACTCTTCAAAGTGTACCTAAATATTGGCTTGTTTTGACACCTATTACAAATGTCCTATGTTGTGACATTTGCATGGATTCCCGGGTTGATACGGTTAATCGGTTGGACTAACTCTTCCTTTTCGGATCTCAGCCTGCATTTTATGAAGCCTTTGGGCTTACAGTTGTGGAGGCCATGGTCAGTGGTCTTCCAACATTTGCCACTTGCCATGGTGGTCCTGCGGAGATTATTGAAGATGGAGTATCAGGGTTCCATATTGACCCCTACCACCCTGATGACGTTGCATCACGTTTAGCAGATTTTTTCCAACGGTGCAAGGAAGATCCCACCTACTGGGAGGAAATCTCTAAAGCTGGAATACAGAGGATCCTAGATAGGTTTGTCTTTCTTTATGGAATTGAAAGTTAATCACTTTAAATGAGGAAACTGAGTTGTACCGAAAAAACAAAAACAAATAATGGGTTTTCATTGTATTGTAGGTACACATGGAAGATTTACTCTGAAAGGTTAATGACATTAGCTGGAGTGTATGGTTTCTGGAAGTATGTTTCAAAACTCGAGAGGCGTGAAACCCGGCGATACCTTGAGATGTTCTACATTCTCAAGTACCGTAATTTGGTGAGCTCTCAAACCCTCTTAAGACTTGCTTCAGATTTTGTTAAAATACACCGTCATATGCTTCATAATGGTATTAATTCTTGTTGGCAGCATAAAACTGAAAATCTTGCTGAAATCTCATCATTCTTAACTCTGTTTCAGGTAAAGTCCGTCCCTCTGCAAATCGACGAGGAACATTAGGCCAGGGGTGGTTAAACTGGTGACTTTCAGTGGTAACAATCGAAGTTGAATAAAGTTTAAGTTGTTGTACATGGTTGTTGAATATCATGTAGTCTTCTATCTAGTGGATGACAAATGAGATGAGTTCTTTCTTACTCAAGGAATATTGTACTACCATCGCCTACTTTTGGGTGCTTTGAACAGTATTAATGTACTACCCTATGAGAGCTTTGATTTTATGAGATCTCTCTCTCTCTCTCTCTCTCTCACAAATTTTGTTCACATACTAGTGTGAATTAGTTGATCTCTCTCTCTCTCTCTCTCTCTCTCTCTCTCTCTCTCAAATTTTGTTCACATACTGGTGTGAATTAGTTGATTTTGGCATGAAGAGTTTCCACTAGATACTTGTATAATTTTTCATGTTTTTTCACTTCCACTTGTTCTGATGAGAAAGATGGATATTTGGACATCTTCGGTTACACAAGTAGGAGGATTGCAGGCAGCGAGTCCTTCTAGTACCACAACCGTTCGCATACCCAATCACACATTCACACTCAAAATAGGAGTGGAGTTTGCACACATTACACACCTAGTGTTTGTGGGTCCCATCCTTTTTGTGAGTAAGAATGTGTAAATGAGTGTGTGAATGGGTGTGATGTTAGAATTATTGTTGCAGGAATGTCTCTGGGGTCTCTCTCTCTCTCTCTAGTTACAAGACTCCCTCCCAACTCAGCCAAACCCAGTTCCCTCCTAGCTCAGCCAAACCCAGTTCCGACACCTCTGATCTCTCTGCAATGCACAGCTTTTTGACCATGTTAAACACAATCCTCTTTGCTGCTTTTATCACATGGTAGTAGTACCCCAGTTCTCCATCCTTTTGCCATTCACTCAGTTTCAACGGTCAAATATTGGGCCCCCATCCAACGGTATAATATTCCTTTCGAGACGCTATCCACTCCTTTCTCCTACTCTTTTTGACTTTATTGCGATTGGTTGCCTTTATCCTCTCACAAGGAGATTACACGAGAGAGAGAGAGAGAGAGAGCCGGCTATAATGAAAAAGAAAACCCATAGAAGCATTGGAACCATTTTTACACACAAGCCATACACATTTTACTACTGTTAAATCACTTCCAGGTACTGTAATCCAACGATAAAAGCTATGTAAATAGTAACAACGTCCACAAGGTTAGGGGCCCGAGTCTCTTTAGATCTCGACGCCAACACCACCACATTCACATTACTAGAGTAATACTATTAGAGAACCTACACTCCCTCCCCTCCCAAATAAGTGGGAATACTTTTGGAGATAGTTACTAATCTAGAGCTGGCCAAATGAGTGAGCAAGATAAGCCAATGATCCAACAAGCGGTGCATTGATGTAAGTTGCAGGCTCTGATTGCTCGTAGTCCGACCTTTGATCGGGAAAGTTATCGTGCTGATCGGGCCCACCGACCACAGCCCCCACTAGGATGTTCGGGTTAGGGGACTTGGACTTCATGATGCTGAACCCAGATGAGCATTGGATCTTAGCCGGATGTGCAGCAATGCACGGTAGGGATGATCCCCTATGGTGGATCCTCTGCGGGTACCTTGGACCATACCCCACCATGTAGGACATCCTCAACGGGTTGTCTCCAAGCAAGTAGTCCACCTGTTATAATGCAGAAAATTAAATTCCAAAAATCTTTACTAATTCATTTCTAACGAATCTCAACTAAAAATATATTAGTAGCACAAATTTGGTGAATTTACTTGTTTTTTGGCCACGGAACGGAGCCTACTGGCAGTGACAACGACTCCACCACAATTGACCACTTGGTGGGAGGAAGTTAAGTATTTGGCGTAGGCTAAGAGGAGGAAGGAGGTGGAGGTCACATACTGCATGTTACCATCACTCATTTTGAACAGTAGCCCACCTGTAAATGTAGCCGTTAGTAGTTATATGGAGTAGTCTCTATGTAGTATTTCAGAGAGAGAGAGAGAGAGAGAGAGAAGGGGGGGACCTGGGGTGTAGTGGGCTTGAGACAATGGGGTCCCTGGCACGAGGGAACAAATGTAGTTATCTGCATGACCTTTGTAATCACGGAGTGATTGAAGCTTTTGAACTAGAAATGCCTGAAAAGTGAAAATTTTGGACCAAGAGCCAGAATTTAGTTGAAACTACTACCTATATCTATTTAATAAAACACAAGGGTGTGGAGACCACACAAGACAAGTTGATCTAAGGATTAAGATTGATTTGATCCAAGGGCTGATGTGTGCACTCCAACTCTCTTAAGAAAGTACTCACACTCTTACAAATATATTACAAAAATCCTATCAATTTTTTTTACCTACTGCTCGGCTTCTGACGTTAACATAAAAAAAATAAAAATATATTACAAAAATGCCCGTACCTACGACACTCCTGGGGTGCGCTAGTATAGTAATACTCTAACAGGTTCAATGAAAAGAAACAAGTGATGGAAATGTCAAATATGACCTTGGAGAGTAGAATCCTGGCCCCAACATGCTTGTTATCCCACCCAAATGTATTATCAGTCTCATCAGCTCCAAGTTCTTGTCCATTCACTTGAATGTATTGGAGATACATTGGATTCCTTGTGGCCTTTTGCAACCAAGCAGCTCCCCACAACAACTCATCCTTCATAATTTCAACCCCAAATCCATAAAATATCTCAACTCTAAAACCCGTTGTGCAGTAGAAAAGCAAGAACCCAAAACAGAAGAGAAATAATGGTTTTTTATACTACACAGAAGGAATTTACCTGATAACCAGAGTAAGAGCAATAGAAAGGACACACAAAGCTTCTCAACCCATTGCTGTAGGCACCTCTGTACTTATCAGCAAACCCAAACACCTGAACCCAGTAATCACATTAAAAAAAACACTAAACATGTGTCCCTTTCTTTAATCAGGATACTCTCTGTCTGCTATTATTATTTTAACAGGATCTTAAGTTAATTACCCTAATAGCCCTCCTGACAAGAAGCTTGGAATAAGTGGGGTCGGTTCTCCTGAACACCAAAGAAGCAGCTGCAAGAGCAGCAGCGGTCTCAGCTGCAACCTCAGAGCCAGGGGTGTTTCTGTCAATCTTCAACACGTTTCTTGGGGTGTCCATGTCCTCGGGTCTCTCCCAACAGGCGTGATCCTTGTTCGCATCCCCAACCTAAATAAATCAAATACCCATTTTACCCTTCTCTGTTTTTTCCCACCAAAAAATTGTGCAAAATGTGCAGGAATCAGAACAGAGAATGCCTACAAACCTGAACATAAATGGTGTCTGGTTTTGCAGTGGCTTTGAGGAGGTAATCAGTGCCCCAGCGAATGGCTTCTCTTGCATTTTGCAGCTCACCTTTCATTAACCCACCAAACTCAATCACACTCCATGAAAGCATGGTGGTGGTGAAAGCCATGGGAAACCCAAACTTCACATTGTCCCCTGCATCATAGTACCCTCCCACCAAATCAACCTGCATTTTCACAATTAGACCCAAATGAGCAAAACCCATACGAATTCTTCCACAAATGAGCAAAAAATAGAGTGTCATACATACATGGCCTTCAAAGAAGAGGATGGACAAGAAAAGTGACATAACAGAGTGAAAAAAGTGCAGTAGTAGGTGTATTGAGTATACATACATGCATAGCTGACCCATCTGAGAGACCAGAGTCTCTCCTCCAAGTGACCCTCTGGTTAGGGGGAAGCTTTCCCGACCTCTGGCCTTCAAAGAAGAGGATGGACTTAGTGAGGGCGTCTCTGTAGTTGTGAGCGGCGGAGCGGGGGCGGCGGTGGTGGTGGAGAGGGTAGTGTTGGGCGGGGAAGGCATTGGAGAGGAGGAGAGAGGTGGCGAAGAAAAAGAGGAGAAAGAGAGAAGATGTGGAAACAGAGGAAGCCATTTGGCCTCTGCGCTCTGCCCAAAACGCCTCGAAAAAAAACCCCAAACTAACCAACCAACCAACCAACCAACAACCCACAGAGCTAAACTGGAAGCCCGCAGAGAGAAAAGTGTAGAGTCTTTGTATTTATAAGCCCACAGCCGTTGGGGTTTTGGCTTGACATGTTTAATGAAGCAGAGTGAGAGTACTGATTAGGCAGATTATATTGGAATTTTTTTTTTTCGAACGGAAATATAAATTGGACTATTAATCAAACTGAAAAACGTGTGATAATATTTGTAAAAGATGTACTCAACAAGAATAAGCGAAAGTAAAAAAAAAAATTTACATAAAATTTCGTTTTTTTTTTTTCTTTACTGTATTGACAACTAGCATAACCAATTTTTTTATTTTTTTATTTTTTCATAATAAAGGTGCATACTAGATTAACTGATTAAGAAACAATAGGTCTGGGTATTTAGACCCATTAAGTCTTCTTGCAATTGCAAAACCAACATAGAAGGTGTAACATAAAATGAAATAAACCAAAATGACTGAGTGAGAGCGGCTTTAGCTAGGATGTCCGCACATTTAATTTGTTTGCCGAGATGTATTCGTGACTAATCTTCGCTGTTGTAAACTTCTCCAATAGGCACCTACCTGCATCGACAAATTAGGTTATTCAAAAGGTGATGTGCTGTGTTATGAACTTATGATGATGATCTTCCAATACTTGTAAGATTGAAGAAGCATCCATACTAACTTCAATCCTATCGTAGTTGTGCAGGTTAGCTAACACGAAACCATCAAACAAGGCCCACAATTCCGCTGCTAAATTTATGTATGTTGTAGATTATTATTCATATGTCAGTTCATTACATTCATTTCCTAGCCAAAGAGTAGAAAGACCTTTTGAAGAGGAAAGAAAAATCTAAAGAAACACCTTGCCCTTGCGGGTAGGGAGTCCCTCATTAAGTATGTGATTGAGGCCAATTCCTACCTACAGACATCCATTGCAATCACCTCCCTGTTTCTACAACCAGAAAGATTGATCAATTGAGTAGATTTTTATTTTATTTTATTGGAATCCACTTCTAATCATAATTAATACTAAGTTGCATCTGATTCGATAGCCAAATGTTATTATTACTAAAACTAAACCCCTTGGGCGGGCTAGGACTTCGCCGCATGGCCCACGTCAATAAAATAGCTATGGCCAAACTCAATTGCCGGATTCACTCTAATGTTCAAAGATAAAACACATACATTGCGGAACAGAAACATGAAAATGTAGACCCTCAAGATCAATCGTTGCTTTCTTCGCCAATGTGTCGGCGCACATTAGAGTGAATCTGCTAATAAGTGCATTAAAAGGAAACAAAGTACCCGAGGCTTGTAAACACTTAATTTCTTTTTAATGCACTTATTTTATCTCAAAAAATCTAAAGAATATATAATGTAGAGGTGTGCGTTTTGAGAGATGTTTTTTTTAAGTAATATAAGTGGAGAGAAATAGAACGATATTGGAGACCGGGCTCAAGTATTTTGAGACCCCGAAACGAATAAGGCCGTAAAGTATTGTGATTGGTTTTTAAGCTAGGGATGTAGTGGGTTAAACTTTTATACTTGTCTTCAACAAATACAGATGTAGGCCAAACCTTTGTTAAAACTAAGTCAAATTGTTAATAAATTAACTATTTACACAGAATGCACTAATACTGGGACAGAAATATGTTTCTTAATCACATAATTTTTTAAAATGGCATTCGCTCCTGCTCACTTTTCCATTTGTTTGAAAGATTTTTAAAAGACGCTCTGATGCTCGTGGTCCCGCACCTACACCGGCGCCTGCACTCGCTCTTAGAAAACACTCCTCACAATTAAAGCTACCGAAATTAATTAACTTCTGCAAATTCAGTTGCTCTGTTTGTGTTCCCGCATCTCCGGGACAAGAATCGGAGCAAAATGGAGAATATCACGTAAATAGGCTAAAAGTCCCAAAGAGTAACGTGTGGCAGAGTAACAAATCAAATCTGCTGTCGGGTAAAGGTGATGAACAAAAAATTGCATGTGGCAGGCAGGGGAGGGCTTCAGGCTTCAATATTGGGTTCAATGTGTTTCCAGAAAACTGTCAAATGAGACCCATAATGTGGATGGAACCGGACACTGGAATCAGGATATGGATCTCCTTTTTCAAATCAATAAATAGAGAGCACTCCAATCCTAAGGGTTAGTCCGGGTTGGTGGTGTGCTCCCCGCACAATTGTTTAAAGTTCAACTCTTGAGTTAAGCCGTAAAAAAGTTATTTTTCGTGAATTTTCTAATTTTGGAGTGACGGCGTGGATGACCTATTTTTATCAGACCGGAAGAAAATTAGTCGATATACGAATTAGCTGGCTTGAAAACTTGTGATAGTCCTAGGAAAAAAAGAAGAAGAAGAAGAAGAAGAAGAAGAGCATTTGTTCCACAAATTGGAGCTCCATCGATCTCTACTCCCCTTTGGAATGTTTCATGATTTCATCTCATCTCGGGGAATGCTGATTGTTATAACTGTTCAAGTTGCGACTTATAGAACAATGCGACAAGGGGGGGGGTGTGTGTGCGCATGGAGCATTAATAAGTACGTGAATAATTCTTTTTTTTTCTTTAATGAAATAGTGTCCGTTCGATAAAATATTCTAGTAAATGTACCCGGGTTATGATTAAAAAAAAAAATTTGTACCCAGGTTGTGCACAGTATACGTGTTGTGCACGATCCGAGCCGTCAGAACGTACATCCAGTGGTTCAGATCTCATCTCGGCAATGGACGATCAAGAACCATTCATTATCGAGATGGAATCCGAGCCGTCAGATTCACGATCCGACGGCATGAACAACACAGACAACAGGCTCCCCCAATTCCTCTTATTTGGCCGATAAAAAAAAAAAAACCTCTCTTATATGATGTATTAACACCAATGATCCAATTATAAGCTTAGACTGAGTAGCAACATAAATATATTGTGGAAGAATAAATTATTCATTGTAACTGATCTTACCATTTGGTAAAAAAACTTGTCCCCCAGACCTTTTTTTTTTTATGAAAAGGAGTTGTGATATGATGAATGAAGACAATAACTTATTCACGGTTCTTTCATGAATAAATAAATTTTACGGAGTTCAATCTCATTTATCCAAAAGTATTTTGGAGGATTCAGATTAAAAAATAAACTATTAACGGTCAGAGATATTTATTACCAGTAATAGTTTAAAAAGATATTTCAACTATTGATTACTAAAACGGACAGCGCTCCATGAATAACTTATTCATGATTCTTCCGTGAATAAGTTATTCGCATGTAAAAAGAATGAAAAGAAGTTGGAAAAAAATAGAGTTTGGGGGGAACCATAAAAAAAATAATTATTAAAATGAATATGGGGATGTTACTTCCAAAAATATGAGAAATTTTTCGGTATCGAGCAGGTACCACGTAGTGTCCGCTCAGTGCATTCGGGTTGTCCATTTCGGTTTTGGACTGTTCGAATTTGGAGAGAGAAGAAGGAGAGAGAGTGTGGGGGTGGGAGGAGAAAGACTGTTTTAATCTGAACCGTACAATACACTTTTGGATGTTTTAGATGTGCTCGCTCAAGCACCACGTCAGCCCGGTGACGTGGTACTCATCCTGCAGCAAAAAATTTCTCCAAAAACTGTAGAGGAAGAACATGGAAGATCGAGCCCTTGGTCTGAAAACAATGGCCCAGATTGGACATTAGTAGCATCTTTGTTGGAGATATGCTCTTTTTACTTATCATCACGCGGCTCTTCTTTTTTAGGGCTAAACAACATGTGCTCTTCTGATATCCCCTCTCTCTCTCTCTCTCTCTCTCTCTCTCACATCCCCAAAAGCAAACTACTCTCTCCCCCCCCTCTCTCTATCTCTCTCACATGCCCAAAAGCAAACGACTCCATAATAATGTCTCGTTAATGATGGGGACTGGTCTGGACCGGACCGGACTGGCTCTAATTCCACACTACTATAATGGGCCCTATGTCAACCCAAGCTTTAATGGTAAAGAGGATGTAATAATTTGTGAAAACTTTTGTTGATTGATGAAAAGAAGATGCATGCAGTAAGTAAAGATTATGATTATTTCGAGATAGATTGGGGACGCTAATATTGCTTCAGGGAAATTTAATGATGACAACGACAGAATATTTGGTAACTAAACTACTATATCCGGATAGCTAGTTAGTACTCTCTCTGTCCTATTTTCATTGTTCATTATTCTATTTGTCTCGTATATGTCTTTTAAATAGACAATAAAAATAGGACAGATGGAGTATTTCGTTGTCGTAAGGTAAAGTTGATCATGTCCCGTTTACATCCCCTCAGTGCCCGGTTGTTGAAGATATGATTTTTTTTTTTTTTCCCTTCACGGTCAAGAGTGTTCAGACAAGCTATGTGTATCTCGATTAATTTCTTCTCCGACCCGGTTAAATTAAAGCAGACTATTAACACCGAGTCTAATAGATTCAAACGAAATTACTTTCTTACAACCTGATCTTAAGAAATTGAAATCTGATAAATCATTCGGGAGCAAATTCACCGACTAACCGGACTAACCTTGGGGTTGATCGTTACTATTGCTGCTACTTATATTCATAGAATTGATTTGGTGGATAGGAAAGGAAGGTAGCTAGATAGGATAGGATGCCATGTGGTGATGCCAGTGATGTTCTTTCTAGTTCCTCATGCCAGTTCAGATCAGATCAGAGGCCCCTTTCACTATCAACAAATCTGATTGGACTGCCGGTCCATTATGGGGTATATCAAGTTTAAACTCCATGACTCTGGCTCCATTCTGCTTTTTTTCTAAATCTTTGTTTTTTAAAAAAAAAGGTAATTTTTAAGCTCAAATATAATAAAAATGAGAATTTTTTTTTGCACCGTTTAAAAAATCTCAATAAAATCTATTAAACAATATTCATATTGGTAGAAAAATTATTTACGTAAACACATGATTTTTGAACTTGAAATTACCTTCATTTTCTAAAAGTTCCTTTTTTGAGAAATTGGAACACCCTCTTGAGAGGCTGGTGAGTTCTTCTAAATTTATAAGAAATTAAGTTGGTTTCGTCTTTATTTGAATTTTTTTTTGTATTTGTTAGTTTTGTGCTTAACTTTTGTGGATTATTGATTCATCACGATGGGAAAATCGAAAAGGTAAAAAAAATTGCTTTTAACTAAGAATTTTGAGAAATAACCACTTTAGCAAAATTAGTGAAATATGTTGACTTGTTTTGCCAAAAAAATGGTTATTTTCTAAAATATTAGGGTAGAATTAATTTTTTTATTTTTTCGATTCCTCTCATTGAAACGAATTAATAGTTCACAAAAATTTGACAAAAACTCTAACAAATGCAAAAAAAAAAAAAATCAAATAAGGACAAAACTAAATTTTTTTATAAGTTTAGGAGAACTTATGAACTTAACTTAAATTTGAGAGTTTTGCCCTTATTTGAATTTTTTACTTTTTTGTGGTTATTTTCCAAAATACTTGGATTAAAGTAAAAATAAAATACTTTTCCAATTCCTCTCATCAAAACGAATCAATAATTCACAAAAGTTTAGCGCAAAACTAATAATGCGATAAAAATTCAAGTAAGGACAAAACTCTCAGATTTAAGTTAAGTTCATAAGACACTAGCCTTATTAGAGCATCCGCAATATAATAATCAAAATCAAAAGATTGTTAAAGTTAGTAATGTGTGTTTAAAAAAATGTTTACATTGTAATAATCGAAATTAGCAATATGGGACTTCCCATTGCTAATTTTAACAACCCTCTAAATGAATAATCAAACACTAACGTGACAAGTTTTGATTATTCACTTTTAATTATTACATTTCGGAGGCTCAGTATGACCAAAATTCCAAACACTATCGCACTAGAAAAATGCCAAAGACGTATACCGAAAATCATACTACTACGTACTCACTATAATATGCGCTCCATTTTCACGTACGACCCAAGTCTAACGTGAGTACGGAGTATTTTTCTCGTTCAACTTTCCGCTAGTCCAGTAGCCTAATTGAAGCGAAAATGATGATTGCAGACCAACAACAATGCCACCACCACACACACACTGGAGTTGTCCAAAGTGTGTGACGCCCTTAGGTGTTTTATCTAAGCACTTTAAGCCTTCAGATGTTGTATTAAGCTTTTGTCCATCTGGCTGTATGTTTCCAACTTTCAGTTGGAATCCTCTTCTCTATCCCTAATAAAATGTAATTTTGCCGATAAAAAAAAAGTGTGGGATCCACTCTTATTGTGAGTGAGTGTTTCTTCCGAAAAGTGAAAATTGGCCTAGGAACAGCGAGTAGTGCAGTTCTAGGCCTTATGCGAGCGTGCCAGAACTGGATTGCAGTCCAAATTCGTATCAAGGCCTGGATGCCTCAATCTGACTTCTAACAGACCATTGCATACGACCTAAGGGGTGAGGCCGTATGTGGTTCATGGTTTGCCTTGTCGGGCTAAGGACTTAATATTTCCTAATCGTGTGAAAAATGGAAAGAAAGGTAAAGCAAGGCCTAAAACAGAGATAAAAGGACTTTATTAATGGTTTAACAAAGTCTGATTACAAGGAAATGAAATAAAATCTAGGCTTGGCTAGATTGAACGGGAAAGTAAAGATAATTAAAAGATAAATTTGGGTAAGCCGGGGGCTTGATGGTCGGAGACCTAAAAATTAAACATAATTGAAATATAAATAGAGTAAGCCGGGGGCTTGATTGGTCGGGGACCTTTGCCAAGGCCTTCCATTCTGGTATTTATAGGTATCAATCCAGGCCTTGAGCTGCTTCAAATGCTTCAATGCATGGCTGCCACGTGTCCCTCTTGAGCTGCTTCAAAATGCTCCAATGAGAGGCTATTCTTTGATAAAAACGTGCCCTTTACTCCAAGGAAATGGTAAAGGCCTGAAAAGTCCTTTTCTGCAGAAAACTGGTCTAGGTGAGCTGCTTGTGAGCAGCTTGCTTAGGTCAGCATGAATCAATTACCAGCAGCTCCAAGGAGCTGCATGTACGCCACCTGTCCTTGGCCTTGCTTCATGCTGAAGGATGGGGTATCCAGACCTTGAGCTGCTTGTAAGCAGCTTACCCAAACCTGTCTAGCAGGAACATTCTAGGCCTTTGAGCTGCTTGTGAGCAGCTTAAGGCCTTTGAGCTGCTTGGGACGTCTCCATGCATGGCTGCCACGTGTCCTTGGTCTGATTGAGCTTGCCTGCATGGATGCTTATAAAAAAGGGATGTTGGGGCCCACCAAGGCCAAAAACGCAGGCCTGGTTGAGCTGTTTGCTAAGGAGAAGCTTCTAGGCCTTTGAGCTGCTTGTAAGCAGCTTGCTTACCAAGCATGACTAAGCAGCATATGGCCTTCTTGACTTGGTCAGTTTTAGGCCTAAATACATCTGAAAAACTGGGCCTAGACCTGAAAAACGGATCTTGGCCTTATTGGGCTAGATAGGCCTGAAAAACTAGTCCGACCTTTGATTAGTTGGGCCGAGGCTTGAAAATGGGCCTAGATCTGAAAATCAATTTGGGCCTTGACTAATTAGGCCATGTTCCAAACATTAATGTGGCCTAATCAATTTTCAAACTCTCTCCTGCCTTCTCAAACTCAATTTGGCCTAGTTATGGCCACTTTAAATTCTTCCAAAGGCCCAATTATGCAGGTGACTGATAAGACTTCTTAAGGCCTGAAACTACCTCCAAGGCCATTCTTTTATTCTCTTTCTCATTTTGGCCAAAAATGGGTGTAAACAGTGAGTGTGTGTAAATATTTGTGTGTTGTTATAGAACTGAGAGTATTTTTTCCGTCTCGTTCCGATGATCAGAAACGTTCACTTCGTAGAGCTCGTCGAGTAGAAGAAGAGTGCCAAAAATCAGCTCGTTCGGATATTATTAAGTGTCTGATCGAAATATTTTTTTCTTGAAAAGAATGAATCAGAAATACTGGATCAAAACCACTGGAACCCATTATTGCCGAGTTATATGCGTACCGATCATGAACTTAATGATATCCGATCGAGCTGATTCTGATTCAGGCTATCCATAACCCTGAACTCCAAACCTGCTCCCCGTAAAACTCGAGCTCAAGTCACCACTAAGGAGAGAAATGAGGGTGAACAAAACTCAACTCGTCATCAAGTGCAGATAAGTGGCCTACCGTGGGCCTAAGGGAACGGGTAGATATACCAAAATTGACCCAATACAGTGAAGAGGGCGGGCTGTTTTTGAGATGTTAGTCCAAATAATTTGGATACTCCAGGACCAGACCAACATGCTGTGCCATCAAGATGAATGAATGGCTTAAGCTGATTGATGGATTCTTTTTCACAAATATTTGTCAACCATGTTGATGAATTACCTTAAATTTAGGGCCACATTATTAAGCATATCCATTGATCGGTTAACTTGAATCAGCGAATATCTCAACCCGTCAAACGATTCCAACAACGCAAAAAACAATTGCTTAAGCATATCCATTGACCGGTTAACTTGAATCAGCAAATAAAGAACAAACAATTTAGCGATCCCTAATTTCTGCATGCACGAAATCAAACGCATTAAACCTCATAAAATTCAAAGTATCTAAACAATTTGGACGTCCCAACCCGGCCCTCTACTCCCTCCAAATTACCCGACTTGGGATCCGCCGCTTCCTGCACTCCAGAAAAGGAAGATGAAGAGCTGCCCACTTGATCCCTCACACCCCCCATGAAGAGTTCTAAAACTCGAATTCGAACTCAACTCGATTACTAAACAAGTCAAGTCGAACTAAGCCTTAACGAGTCGAGCCTCAAACTACTGTCAAACAGCTCGGTTCGTTTGCAGCCCATCATCTATGGTCACAAAACGTCATTACTGTATTAAGCACGTGATAATCCAATTTGTGCCCTTATATTTTCCTGCGCAGTTGGCCCTTTGGAATCACAATATTTTGATTTTCAAGCTTTAAGGTGGTATGAGGTTCAGGTGCTCCCTTTGTATATAAATTCCCCGTGCCTATTGAGTATTGACTAGTAACACTCTCCCCATATAATTCGCCCATCCATTACCATAAAAAATCACAAAACAGTATGTTAACCATTGAAAAACAAAACCTTGTTGACCAATACGTAGCGTGTTAACAGCTTCCTGATCCTCGATCGACCCACCGCCTACCTCCACAAGATATACCTAACTACAAATTGCCTATACAATAATCCAGAAAACGAAGTTTGGCATATAATACTACTATCCTCTCTCTCTCTCTCTCTCTCTCTCTCTCTCTCTCTCTCTCTCTCTCCAGACAAGAACTAGCAGGGTGTTAAAAGCAAAGGAGGAGGCCAATCAGGCAATGCGCTTAGAGTGAGAAAGAAGAAGATGGAGAAGATAGAGCATAAAACAGTAAGCGTGAATGGCATAACATGCACGTAGCAGAGATAGGTGAAGGCCCAGCAGTGCTGTTTGTTCATGGTTTCCCGGAGCTCTGGTACACATGGCGTCACCAGATGCTCTCCCTATCCTCCCAAGGCTACCGCACAATCGCCCCAGATCTCCGTGGTTACGGGGAATCTGATGCGCCGCCTTCCCCAACAAGTTACACTGCCCTCCACATCGTTGGTGACCTAGTTGGCCTGTTGGATGCTCTGGGCTTGGATCAAGTCTTCCTAGTAGGCCATGATTGGGGGGCTATTATTTGTTGGTACTTCTGCTTGTTCCAGCCCGATCGTATCAAGGCCCTGGTCAACATGAGTGTTGCGTTTCGGCCTAGACATCCTTCTATAAAGCCCGTAGAAGCAATGCGAGCTATGATGGGTGACGGATACTATGTCTGCAGGTTTCAGGTGATCTTATTTCTCCAATATTTGGCATGTCAGATTTCCAACAAGGCCGTGTCGTCCAAAATGGATAAACTCTGTAGACTATGTTTTCCTTTTCCGTATGCTTATCGTAGTTCATCAACTCAGTTTGACCTTGCTCTTTCTTCACACTCTGTTTCTCTCCACATGATTGCCTCACAGGAGCGAAATACATATTTAGAGGCTCCTAGACACATGAATATAGCCAAATACATGAAACAATGCATTTATTGACCCCTCATCTATGTACATGAATCTTCGCCTTGATACATGTCTTCTAATATATACATGACCTCTACTATGTATATATCATGTATATAAACCAATTTTTAGAATACCGAATTGCCTAAACTCAATCCAATACTCTCCACCACACCAAATTAGAATCTACATCATAAGATATTTTTCCAGGCATGTGGCGTTTATGCCAATGGAAATGCTTTCCTTTTGAAAACCGTGACTTAAACCACTAAATGAAACAATTGGGATATAACCGTGAATTATACCACCAAATGAAACAATATGGATATTGTAGGAACCTGGGGAGACAGAGAAGGACCTTGCACAGATTGATACAACGATACTGATGAAAGCACTATTTTCAAGCCGCAATCCAAGCCCACCTTGTGCTCCTAAAGATAAAGGATTCGCGGACTATATGCAGGCTCCATCCACGTTGCCCTCATGGTTGACTGAGGAAGACATAGATTATTTTGCCACCAGTTATAGGCACAAAGGTTTCACTGGAGGACTCAGCTACTACCGCGCACTAGACCTGTATGTACTTGTGCTAGAATTTCTACTACACGAGTATGTAGCAGGGGTTAGTTTCAATCTTTTGTTTCTTGGATTACAGGACCTGGGAGCTCACAGCAGCTTGGACAGGGGCACAGATAAAAGTGCCAGTGAAATTTATTGTAGGGGACTTGGATACAACTTATAACACCCCCGGTGCCAAGGAATATATACACGAAGGTGGTTTCAAGAAAGACGTCCCTCTTTTGGAAGAAGTGGTGGTGATGGAAGGAGTAGCTCACTTTATCAACCAAGAAAAGCCAGAGGAAATCAGCGCTCATATATATGAGTTCATTCAGAAGTTCGGAATCTAATAGCCAATAGTTCTCTCTTGGTGGCATGTCCTTGGAAGCTAATAAGAAATATTCTCCAAGAAATAAGAAAGCTAAAGACTCAATGAACAAGGTGCTCACTAAGGGATGGTCATAGGGCAGCTCGTGGTGATATAATATTGATCAGTATTTCTTTTCAGAATGCTGTAACTTCTTTTTTAATCCAAACTTCCTCTATTTCAACGTCATTTTCTTACTGACTGGTCCACTGATGGTTGCGTGCCAAGAATTGAAGGTAGGCGGCTAATGGCTATCATTAGGGCCGGCTCTGGGCCGAGACGAGCAAGGCGGCGGACTTAAGCCCCCAAAATTTGGATCAAAATTAGGGCCCCAGATAGGTATAGCCAAATATATAATATATATATATATATTTAATCTAGCACTTATATAACAAATAAGCTAGCTAGCCTAGTGGAAAAACTTAGTTCCTCTAGCCAAGAGGTACATGGTTCAAGTCTTAGGAGCCTCTTTTTTCCTTCCCCAAATGAATATTTTTTTTCCCTCATAAGTTCGTCTTAGGCCCTGAGAATCTTAAAACCAGCCCTGGCTATCATAGATTGAGATGACGGTTTGAGGTTGGGCTAGGACGAGGACTACGCTCACATTAACTGCTTAACTAACCATGCAATTAAGAGTCAAAAAGTCTAAGCACACAACCCCTTTTACAAAGGATAATTATTGGGGGATTGTGGGGTGTGATCATGTGGCGTCCAAACCCCCTTCACAACCACAAAATCATGTAGACCCCAAACCCATAGTATGGGTACGGAATAATGGAACCTTATAAAGCCTTACAAAATTTATCTCCTAATGAAACACATACAAGTAGGCAATAGGTAATCAAGTAATCGGCTCTTGGTTAAGGATAAATTTTGGGATTCTAAATAGCAGGATTGCACAGCCAAAGAATAAATTAACAGCCGTATTAGAAGAAGATTAACATGGACTTTCTAAGAATGCTCCTTCCTAGACACCAAATATGGATGCAAATCTTGCATATATATATTTAAGTCGCACCAACAGAAACTATGGGTTAAGGTTAAGGGGTCTACTACAAATGACAATATTACCTCTCTTGGTCATAATTAGAAAAGACAAATTTCCAAACTATCATTCTTTCTTAGTTCTTACCATCAATCTATCTTGTGCCTCCGACAAAATGATCTCAGCATAATAAACCCTCCCGAAAGAAATTGGCATGTTATTTCATAGGTAAAAATGGCATCCAACATATAACAGCAAAGTAGCCCGGAACCTAACATATAGGCATTGGCTTGTTTTGTAGTGACACGGAATTAGACAATTACAAAACCATGGCTACTATTTTTTGGAAAGAGATGTCTTATTCTGGTTACATATATGAACTTTAATCAGACTTACAAGAACATGGCATGAACAGATAACAAGGTCGGATCAAAACCTCTGGATGAAATCATATATGTGTGCACTGATTTCTTCTGGCTTTTCTTGGCTGAGAAAATGAGCTACTCCTTCCATTACAACAAGTTCCTCCAAAAAGGGAACAAGTTTTTTGAAAGCACCACTGTGAATATATTGCTTGGCACCTGGGGTAGTATATGTCACATCCTCATCACCCACAATAAATTTAACCGGCACCTTTATTTGCGACCCGGTCCATGGTGCTATTAGCTCCCAAGTTCTGCAACAATAGGAAAATGAAGTTACCGGGCTCGCATATACAGACCCTCCTTCCTCCATTAAACAAAAAAAGAAAGCTAAATTTCATGCCTAATCACTGACCTCAAAATAAAAACCGAATCCTATTAAGAATTTATAGTCTAAAGAAATGATCATTGCTCTGTAGAAATATATGATGCCGTTCTCCTTGTCCTATTAGTCTTTGTAACAATTTCAAAGATTAATGAAATTTATTTTTTGCCGTTAAAAAAAAAGCTTTGTAGAAATCCACATATACGATAATCCTCTTGCATTTCAACTAAACAAGGGCATGGATATAATTTCCTATATTCATGCATGCCACCTAGTATGTGATACACAAGCAGAAAAAGTCTAAAGAAGTGCCAAACAGAACTTACAAGTCCAAAGCTCGGTAGTAATTTAATCCACCAGTGAAACCTTTCTGGGTAAATTTGGTGACATAATAATTGAGATCTTCTTCCGAAAGCCAAGAGGGCAAGTCAAATGGAGTATGGGGTGAACCACCAAATCCCACTTCCTTAGGCACACAAAGGGGACCAGGTGTGCGAGATAAGAAAAAATACTTTATCAGTCTTGCGGTATCAACGCGGGAAAACTCTTCCTCTGCCTCACCAGGTTCCTACAATACAAACCAAAAAAAGAGAACGTCTTTAAGGTGGTGCCTTAGGAATGAGAGCCGTATCCTCATATCTAGCCAGTACATAAAAAGGAGAGAACTTATCTACATGGTACTAAACTTGCCCTGACCACCTTCAACAAATATTGGAATGTGCTGCCTTGATTCCTCCATTCATACAACAAAGAGTGGTAGAAAAGATAATGAATCGGTGCTCAAATTAACCATGTCATTGTAAATGAAGCATCTCATTCCACAAAATAGTCAAATGCATATGTTCCCTTTTCTCTTATGGGATTGGCATTGGTACACAAACCTTAGTTTGCCATACTCTATGGGTGTATTTTTGGCTGTGAAACTAGAGAACATAATAACCAAACAAGCACGGCATTCAGACATGATTCAACTACATTTGCACAACCCCAATATTTATACTAGCATAGCAGAACTTCATTTCGAGTAAGATAAGTCTAAAAAGACTTATCATTACTGCTAAGAATTGAGCCAATTAAATCGCACCGCTACACTTCTTCCAAACAAAATAACTAATACACGGGAATCTGCAAAGCGTATAAAACCAAAATTAGACAGTTCGAGCTATATATTGGACAAAATTCACCACAAAAGATTACTTACAGTAGAATACGCCAAATACTCAGAGTTCCAGCTAAATTGGACAGTTCGCCGATTAGGATTTGCAAACGAATCGAGCTACTCGAGTTTGAGCTCGTTTTTGTTCAGAAAACCAAGCTTGAACATTTCTTTAAAGCACGTTAAGCTTTCAAGCCAAGCTCGAACAAATTTACTACTCGGCTTGTTTGGCTTATGAAGCATAATAAATTCAAACGACTCGAGGTCGGCCCGTGTTCAGCTCAATTAAAAGCTTGTTTGAGATCAATTTGTCTCATAAATAAGCTAAGCTCGATTAAAATCACAGTGGTTGAAGGAACCAGAAATCACCTGAAATCTGCACATATAATAGTCATCACCAAACGCAGCTCTAAGTGACTGAATTGGTTTTCTCGAAGGGCTCCTCGGATGGAACACAACGCTCATGTTAACCAAAGCCCTAACCCGTTCGGGCCTGAACAAGCACAAGTACCAGGCCATATAGGCCCCAAAGTCGTGGCCCACCAGGAAAACCCGATCCAGTCCCAGTGCATCCAACAGGCCCACGATATCGCCGACGATGTGGAAGGCGGTGTAGCTGGCGGCGGAGGGCGGCGCGTCGGTGTCGCCGTAGCCGCGCATGTCCGGGGCGATTGCGCGGTAGCCGCGGGAGGAGAGGGAGAGCATCTGGTGCCGCCACGTGTACCAGAGGTCAGGGAAGCCGTGTAGGAATAGGACAGGTGGACCGTCGCCGATTTCTGCTACGTGCATGTTTATGCCGTTTACGAATATGGTGCTGTGCTTTATCTTCTCCATCTCTCTCTCTCTCTCTCTCTCTCTCTCTCTGAAGAAGAGTTTTTACTGATTTTGCTTTGGAGTTCAAAGCTTCCGCTGTAAATGGTTTTTGGAGGAGAAAGGAGAAGTTTGACTCTGCTTTCCTTTGGTCAATAGAGGAGAAAATGTCTTGGTGGGATAATCACATGCATTTCTACCTCAATCAGATTTTATTGGTTCTTTTTAAGATTTTCTTGGATAAAGGTTAGACTTAAAAAGGCTATAATAAGAATATAGGTGAAGAATTATTCATGCATATACTTCATAAAGCATTTGCTTCGAATACTGCTTTCAAATGGGTTGTTCATACCGTGGGTAGCAAATAATTTGGCACATGGTTTCTATCTCCTCTTTTTCTTCTTTTTCTAATGGTCAAATTTGTCCGGATCAATCTACGCGTACCTCATTTAATTCACTTTTTGATTTAGTCAAAGACAAATTATTTACTATTTATCAAAAATTACTTTTTTATGACTTGACGGATTAAAGACAGACTATCCATTTTTCATTTTTACTGATTCTTGCGACAAACTGTTATCGTGGATTCAATCTAATTTGATTCCAGAATATTCCCCCATTGTGAAGTCTACAGACTACAAATTCAAAAGTATTTAACCACGCTAACCATTAACCAAAGAACTTTCTTGGCCAAAGTCCAATTTTACCTCATGTGGTTATCGTTATGTGCGGATACCTCATTCATGATTTAAAACTGACCACATAACCTACCAGTGGTTTTGAAAATGTGCCGATAGATCCTCTACCATCATGTTTTTCATCCATATTAACAGATGTGTATCTCATACGCCTCTAGAATGTAATCTGAATCGTTCATAATGTATCAAATAAAGAATTGAGTATCTCTGTAAAAAATCATCTTGATCAGGTAACAATAACCCAATGATTTTTAGTAAATTCAAATTTGAAATTTTAATTTCATAACAAATTGATTTGACCATAAACTTTCATTTCTTGATTGACTTGAATTTTGGTATACATGTAGTACTCGTCAAAATTTACAATATCAACGCTTTGGGTTCAATTTTTGGTATAAAGGATGATGTGGTTAGACTTTAAAAAAAAAAAAAAGGAATCAAAGGACACGGTGAGGGTATATCGGTCTTTTTAATGTTGTGTCTGTTAATATGGATGGAAAACATGACGGCAGACGTCTATCCGCACATTTTCAAAACCACGTGTAAGTTATGTGATCAATTTTGAACCATGAGAGGGGTATCCGCACATGAATTTCTTTCCGACCTGTTTTCAAGCTTGAAATCATTCTAGTGCAGCAACTTATTAGTACGAGATGCAGTGTAACTCAAATAGGCTCTTCGAGATAGCATCCTCACGATTCAAATCATTCATTTACAGCATAAGTTTGTCAAACACTTTATTTGTACAAAAAATTAGTAGTTCACTGGACATTATAACCACATGACCGGACAACACATGTATAGAAAAAGAAATGTTAAAGTGATTCGCAAAATAAACTGTAAAACAAATCTCTCTCCATAATTTTGAACGAACGTAGTGTTCGACGAACTTTATCAAATGAGCGGTACAGACCCTGATGATAATATTTCAAAGAGCCCATCAACAAGCTATGCGGTCCCATGGTGCAATTGCGACTCACTTGTCCGCTTTTTTCCTCTGTTTTGTTGGGTATTATGAATCCAAAGACCCCATCAATCCAGACAGTTCGGGCTATCTATAAACAGGATCTGGGGGCTCTACTGCGCCCCAATGGGCAGCAGCCCCTACCCAGTAATCAAACGCCACCGTTTGGGTGAAAAAAAAATTCAAACCACTAATTTGTAATCTTATGGAGCAGAAACGTGATTTTGAGGGCTTTAAAGACAAAATTTGATTATGCCTCTTTAGAATAATATGATCAAAATAATAAGATCTTCACATCTGTTTAAACGGATTAGAACTTGGAGTACTTAATTTTTTAACCATATTTTTTAATATAAAAACTGTCTCAAAAAATTAAGTGCACAAATTTTTACCCCGTTTGAATCAATGTAAAGATCTTGTTATTCTGATCATATTATTCTAAACCGTCGTAATTCATTTTTATCTCTAGAACTCTCATATTAAGTATATGCTCCTTATTTAGGACCCTGTAGAGCAGAAATGTGATTATGAGAGCCCTCTAAACAAAAATTAATTATGACCCTTTAGAATAATATGATAAAAATAACAAAATCTTTGCATTGATTCAAACAGCGTGAAAATTTGAGCAATTAATTTTTTGAGACAGTTTATATATTAAAAAATATGGTTAAAAAATTAAGTACTCCAATTTTTAATCTGTTTGAACAGGTGTAAAGATCTTATTATTTTGATCATATTATTCTAAAGAGGCATAATCAAATTTTGTCTTTAAAGCCCTCAAAATCACGTTTCTGTTCCATAGGATTACAAATTGATGGTTTGAATTTTTTTTTCACCCATGGGGGCTGCTGTTTGATCACTGGGCAGGGGCTGCTGCCCACTGGGACTCAGTAGGGCCCCCGGATCCCTATAAACAGAATCATAGCATTCAATTCCCGATCCTTCAATTCCGCGCTCAAGCTAGCTAGCAGCTAGTGCCAACGGATGCTCAAACTAAACACGATTGACCATGATGGATAAAATTCCATTAAAATGGGTGAAAGAGAACATAATATGCAGATGTTTCTTTACTCTTACTCCTGCAGATTGAATAGTTAAGTTCCAGGAGCCCGAATTGGTTGCCCTAAAAACACATCAACGACGGAACCAAATATTTGCTACAACAGATCAGGACACACCTTAACCAGGTGGATATCATCTTTTAGGAAACGAAACAGGTTATTTTCTGAATGGCATATCCATAACTGAAAAATATGACGAGCCAATCCCTGATAGACAGACATGTAATAATTTCCAGCTCCAACAACTAACGACAACACAAATGCTGAAGACCTGCTACAATATCGAGAATGTCTGAAAGACAGAAAAACAGAAAACAAAATACTCTCCAGGACTAAAAGGGTGGACAAAATCCTTCGCTTAGAATAATAGATCAGTCAGTGTAGCAACCACTGCCAAGAGCTCAGTTTCTGAAGCCTCTACTGTTCCTTCTTCCTCTGGCCTTCTCAAATTTCCTTCCCTTTGCTCGCACATAAGGCTTAGTATGGCTGTGTGGCACACCAGGAGCCTTGCCAAAGTGTTTCACTGCTTCGCGAGAATTCTTTGGGCCTCTAAGGAGAACCTGCACCACATGGCCACAGAGATTGGTATGTGAGAACTGCCTCTAAAACCATGGAAGTAAAGAATGAACCGAGTTAGAGAATCTACAAAAAAAAATAAAAAAACACAGAACTGGTTGAGAATCAAGGTTTTGAGTGTAAAGATTCACTCTTACCACACTAGACGAGATTGGAATTGGAAAACATATTTATCATTGCAGGAAGAGAGTACATAAATTTCATTTCAAATTTATTAGCTTAGTCAGTCATAATAGTAAAAAGAATTGAAATCTTCAGTAGTTATATTAGTGGTCACAGGGAAAAAAGGTTAACACAAGTATCATTACTTGCTCATTACAAGCATAAACTCCGGTCAAGCTCCGTACAGTTTAGAACATAAGATTAACACAAGTATGCAACACCAACAAGTGATTGATTGCAAGACATACCGTGTTCTGCCCAAGTGGGGCTCTAAGAGCGAGCTGGTCAAATGTAAGGCACTCCCCACCTGCCTTCTCAATCCTCGCTCTTGCAGTTTCTGTGAACCTCAGTGCAGTCACTTTCAAAGGAGGGACTTCATCCACCCGGATGTCATCAGTTATGGTCCCAACAACTACTGCAATCCTACCATCCTGGTATCAAACCAATAGTGATCAAATGTAGGAAAATAAAACAGAAAATCCCAAGGGGACAGTATAAGAAGATTTAAAGCTGATAAAGAAATGGAGCTATCTTTCTAAAACAGAAAAGCATTTTGTTCTTTTCGGTCTATTAATCCTGGAACATTGTGGAAATATCCCTCCTCTCACATACAGGCAGGGGCCACTGTGGGAATATATAGCTATTTCAAGAGATACAGGGGAAACTTTGTGCAAGTGGACGTGAGGTGTGTAAGAGCATCTCCAAACTCTTCTATATGACTCAAAACCAAATTCTATGTAAAAAACCTCTACACTTACTCCAGTTCTCGACTTGAATTCATAGCAGATTTATTTTTCCTCAAAATTTTCACCAAATCAAGGTAGACTCAAATCTTTTCTCTAACTTCACTTTACAACTATGCCACTAAAGTACCTTTTACTCAGCTGATCGAAAAAAAAGTAGCTTTTACTCAAAATTTGTGCTTATATGTGGGTTTATGGTTTATCCACTTGAGTACTTCCTACCAAATGAAGCTTCTGAATACAGTTCTACTCAAATTGAATAAAATTTTGAGCAAGGGCTGGAATTGGGGTTATGAGCCGTGAACATATCCCCATTTCCTACTTATGAGGGCACGATACATGACTGATCTCGCTATTCAAAATTACAAACTGAAGTGCTAAACAATTCATCAATTTGCATATTTTCAAATGGTATATTTCGTTGTTAATCGAATAGAATAGCCAGCAAGTATTGATCATGTATGGGGGGGGGGGAGAGAGAGAGAGAGAGAGGGAGGTGCACCTTTCCCTCGGTGAAACGAATCAAACGAGAGAGAGAAATGGGAGGCTTGTTGACCTTGCTCATGAAAAGTCGCTTCAGTATCACGGCGTTGAACTTGCTTCCCGTCCTCCTCACAAGGAAGCGATACAGCTGATCAAATATCAAGCAAAAAACTTATGAACCTTATTTCAAAACAAGTTGAAGATGTATGAGCACTAGTATATGAGCAGTGAGAGAGAGAGAGAGAGAGAGAGAGAGAAGATACCTTGACGATGAGCTTGAGGTAGATATCTTGGGATTTGGGAGCGGTCCGCTTAGTCCTCTTGCTCTTGCCACCAGCTTTCAGATCGATACCCTATTAATTCAGTTGTTCGAAGAAGCAAATGTTAACAGAAAAACAAACAGATGCAGGAAGAAAACACTGGTGTAGATTTTTCGAAGAGTTTAGGAGCAGGAGATACCATGGCTGTTGCTGTTGCCCGCCGCGACTGCTGGAGCGAAAATGTGATCTGAAGGAGAGAGGCTAGGGTTTTGGAGTTGGGATTTTATGTTGGTAGAGAGGGGAAAAAGTAGGGCTGCATAACCAGATGGGCTTTCATGGGTTTGCGCCAGATCCGTTGTAACCATATGGGCTTTCAAGGCTTTGGGCCAGATCCATAACCAGGAACCAGCCGAGATTTGATATCCAACTCGCGCAACCGAAAAGCCCAAGATCCTGTTCGATTTGGGTTTTGAATGAGACTCTTTAAGTCCCGTTCAGTTGTCAGAAAAGTACAGAAAATGATACAGGAAAATTCTAGAACTTACCAATTTAAATTTTCCTGCAGGAATTACTTTCCTGCAAAAGTGATCCTGCAAAAGACACAGGATTTTGAGTCACGGAAAAAGGAAAATAAGTAAACACTCACAAAATTTTCCCGGAAGTTTATTTTTCTTGACAAATGAACAACTAAACCTTAATTTTTCTTGCAAAATTCTTTTGTCAAATGAACACTCATAGGAAAATAATTTTCTTTTTCTTTTACTTCACCTCACTTCATTTTTTTTGGGAACCAATTTCCCACACAACTTTCTCTACAATTTATCAGAGCCTAAGGCTCCGTTCAGTTGTTGAGAAAGTTGTATCGAAAATTGGTTCCCAGAAAAGTGAATTGAGGTGAAGTAAAAGAAAAAGAAAATTATTTTCCCGTGAGTGTTCATTGTAAGTGTTCATTTGACAAAAGAATTTTGCAAGAAAAATTAAGGTTTAGTTGTTCATTTGTCAGGAAAAAGAAACTTTCGGGAAAATTTTGTGAGTGTTTACTCATTTTCCTTTTCCCGCTACGCAAAATCCTGCGTTTTTTGCAGGATCACTTTTGCAGGAAAGTAATTCCTGCAGGAAAACTTAAATTGGTAAGTTCTAAAATTTTCCTGCCAACTGAACACTATGAAAGTGATGGGAAAAATTTTCCCATCTATTTCCTGTACTTCCTTGGCAACTGAACGAAGCCTAAGAGCAATAAGTAAAGATAGATGCAAAGAGAAAATTTATTGAAAATCGTGCCTATAAATTTTGAGTACTCATAACGAACAAGTCGGGGACTGCTTGAAGGACCCGGGGAAAACTTTTCTGAAAAAAAAAAAAATAGAATCATTTTCTTGAAGGAAAAAAAAAAAATAGTACTAGTTGTTCATGTTGCAAATTCGAAATGGCGCTTTAAGGAATCTGTAGTAATCTTCTACTACAAAACATATTGATATAGAGGATGATAATTGACCAGGTTTCGATTGGTTGGCTAAGTTTAAATTACAAGCGCTTTGTTTGTTTGGCATTTTATTGTGATTTTGGTACTCTAAAAATTGATGGAGGGGTTCTAAAATTGAACTGTATTGATACACAAAACGACGTCATTTTGGAGCCCCTCCATCAATTTTTGGAGTGCTAAAATCAATTTACTTTAGTTTAATTTAGTTAAGTTTTGATAATGGGTGGAGAAAGAAATAAGATAATGATTGGAAAGATGGGTAATGAGTAAAGAGAGATAGAGAAGGATTTCAAAATAATAATTGGATAAATATGATAATAATTGGAGAAAAAAATATGATAATGATTAAAAAACAAAACTAAAATGGCAAATGAACACAACCAAATTAGGAGTTGATACACCCATTAAAACTAAAATGGCGAAAACTAATAGGATTGATACACCCATTAAAGATTCGGCTACATCGCTTTGTTCGTTTAGTTTTAATTTTGTTTCTAATCATTATCCTACTTTTTTCTCTAATCATTACTCTATTTCTCCAATTATTACTTTCTCATCTCTCTCTATCTTTCTTCAATCATTACTCTATCTCTCTTTTCACCCACTATAAAAATTAAACTAAACTAAACTTCCAACAAAAACACTGCCATTAAAACTGCATTTCCCAATGCATCTGTATTTTCCTTTGAAACAAATATAAGGTAGTCGGCAGACTATTCTTGAAGGGATGAGATAGGTCAAAGAAATGTTAACTAATTCATGTGTTCATTATTGAAATGCAGCAATGTCTTGAATATTTTGCCAACATTGGTTGTCAAACAACGCATCAATAATGAAGGTCCCGTTCCAGAACACCTTCTTACAAAATAAGTCCTTATTTCATATTTTCAAATTCAAAAATAATGAAAATAAAAAATTATTATTTTATTTTTTTTTGCACCTTATAAAAGATATCGGTAAGATCTATCAAATAAGATTCATATTGCTAGAAAAATTATTTACATAAACATATTGGCTTTGTTCGTTTAGATACTTTACTCTGTTTTAACTTTGTTTTCCAATCATTACCATATATCTTTCTCTAGTCATTACCCTATTTCTCCAATTATTAATTTCATTTCTCTCTCTATCTCTCTCCACTCATTACTCCTTTCTCTAATTATTACCCTATCCTCTCTCCACCTATTACCAAAACTAAAATACCCAAAGTTACCAAACGAACAAGACAATTATTTTTGAGTTTGAAATTGCCCTATTAAAAAATAAGTACTTATTTTCGGTTCCGAAACGGAACCTAAGTAGCTTCAACTCTCAATGGTCTTACGGGCAAAAATATATATAATGTGAGACTTGACATTATTAATTTTAACAATATTTTAAATAAATAATTAAAATTTAATATGACAAATTTTAATTATTTACCTTTAATTATTACATTGTGAATGCTATAATCAAATAGAAAGACGATTTATCAGTTACAGATATTATCCAAAGGTAGAACATTTACCGGTTGGCAACCTACTAAAAATGGAATACAGAGATTAGCAATAGAGAGATTAATACCCCGGATCATAATTACCAGATTACCCATTCCATAAACACAGAAGGACCCAGTAAGCTGAGATATGATTCCAGGTTTTCCCGTCATTTCCATTGTATTTTTAGTCAATGAAATTTCCTCCGTGTCTCTCTCTCAACTTTATGGTAAAGTCTATTCCACATTCTCTAACCTGTCCCCTCCATGATTTCTGACCACCTAAATCCACTCCGTCCCTGACGCCTCCGTCCATCCAGCGGTTGCTCGCCGTTTACCCTTCTACCAACCGCAAATCCGACCATGCAGACCTCCAAGACCCGCCGTAAAGTCGCCCCAACCGCCGCCGACGGAGACTCCGGCGACAAACTCGACCAGCTCCTCCTCTCCGCCGCCATCTGCAACGGCGAGGACCTCGGCCCCTTCGTCCGCAAGGCCTTCTCCTCCGGCAAGCCTGAGACCCTCCTCCACCACCTCCGCCACTTCTCCAAGTCCAAAGAATCCGAGATCGAAGACGTCTGCAAGGCCCACTACCAGGACTTCATCACTGCCGTCGATGACCTCCGATCCCTCCTCTCCGACGTCGATTCCCTCAAATCCGCTCTCCACGCTTCCAACTCTCAACTCCAGTCCGTCGCCGGCCCTTTACTATCCTCTCTCGACTCCTTCGTCGAAGCCCGCGAGGTCAGCCGCAACGTCACCCTCGCGCTAGACTCCATAACCACCTGCGTTCAACTAACCGAGCTTTGTACCCGATCTAACCTCCACCTATCGCAAAACAACTTCTACATGGCTCTAAAGTGTGTCGACTCGATCGAGCGAGACTTCCTCTACAAAACGCCTTCGTCGACGCTCCGAACGATGCTCGAGAAGCACATCCCGGCGATTCGATCGCACATCGAGCGACGAGTTAATAAAGAGTTTGGCGATTGGCTGGTTGAGATCCGTATCGTGAGTCGTAACTTAGGACAGCTGGCGATCGGGCAAGCGTCCGCCGCGAGGCAGAGAGAAGAGGAGCTGAGAATGAAGCAGAGGCAAGCCGAGGAACAGAGTCGACTCAGCCTGAGAGACTGTGTTTACGCTTTGGAAGAAGAAGATGACGATGGTTTGGGTGGGATAGGCGATGATAATAAGGATGGGTATAGTAACGGTGGGAATGGTATGTTAGGGTTTGATTTGACTCCTCTGTATAGAGCTTATCATATACACCAGACGTTAGGGCTTGAAGATCGGTTCAAACAGTATTACTTTGAGAATAGAAAGCTTCAACTGACTTCGGATTTTCAGGTATCATCGATGACACCTTTTCTTGAATCTCACCAGACGTTTTTCGCTCAAATTGCTGGTTTCTTTATAGTTGAGGATCGAATTTTGAGAACGGGAGGGCAATTGATAACGAAAATGGAAGTGGAAAACTTGTGGGATACGGCTGTGAGTAAAATGTGTTCTGTATTAGAAGATCAGTTCTCTAGGATGCAGACAGCTAATCATTTGTTGTTGATTAAGGACTATGTGAGTTTGCTAGGGGTGACTGCGCGCGGGTATGGGTACCCAGTTGATGCTTTGCTTGATGTGTTGAGCAAACATAGAGACAAGTACCACGAGTTGTTGCTGTCGGATTGCAGGAAACAGATTGCAGAAGCGCTTTCTGCTGATAAATTTGAGCAGATGTTGATGAAGAAAGAATACGAGTATTCAATGAATGTGCTTTCGTTCCATATACAAACTTCGGATATAGTACCTGCATTTCCATATGTTGCGCCGTTTTCTTCTACGGTTCCTGATTGTTGTAGAATAGTACGGTCCTTTATTGAGGACTCTGTGAGTTATATGTCGTACGGTGGGCAGCTTGATTTCTATGATGTCGTGAAGAAGTATTTGGACCGGCTTCTGACTGAGGTGTTGGATGGAGGGTTGTTGAAGATCATTAATACCTCCATCCATGGGGTCTCTCATGCAATGCAAGTGGCAGCAAATATGGCTGTACTGGAGCGTGCTTGTGATTTCTTCTTTCGTCATGCAGCACAGCTTTCTGGTGTTCCTTTGAGAATGGTGGAGAGGAGCAGGAGGCAGTTTCCTCTGAACAAAGCCCGTGATGCCGCTGAAGAGATGCTTTCTGGGTTGCTTAAACAAAAGGTGGATGGTTTCATGACATTGATTGAGAATGTGAACTGGATGGCCGATGACCCTCCTCAAAACGGGAATGAATATGCAAATGAGGTGATTATTTATTTGGAAACTCTGGTTTCTACTGCACAGCAGATATTGCCAGTTCAAGTTCTTAAAAGAGTTCTACAAGATGTTCTTTCGCACATATCTGAGATGATTGTGGGGGCTTTACTTGGGGAACCAGTAAAGAGGTTTAACATAAATGCTATCATGGGGATTGATGTAGATGTTCGGTTGCTGGAATCATTTGCAGAGAATCAGGCTCCACTTTTGTCGGAAGCTGATGCAAATCAGTTGAAAGCTGCACTTATTGAGGCTAGGCAACTGAGTAATTTACTCTTGAGCAATCACCCAGAGAATTTCCTGAATCCAGTAATCAGGGAAAGAAGTTATAATGCTTTGGACTACCGGAAAGTAGTGATCATTTCAGAGAAATTAAAGGATCAATCAGATCGGCTATTCGGGACCTTTGGAACAAGGGGATACAAGGCGAACCCAAAGAAGAAATCTCTTGATGCATTGATAAAAAGACTCAAGGATGTGAACTGATTTTATACATTCCTGTACGTATGTCTTTGTACTACTGTCCTCATAATTTCTGTTGATTGTGATTAGCATTACCTTGTAGTGTTTCATTCCAAATTTGATTATCTTGCCCTCAAGTCTTGCAAATTGTTCATCTTTTGATAGTGTCATGAGAAACACAAATTTCATTCTGTATGTACTGCCTCACCTTGTATTGTTTTTATTATTTATTTTTCTAAGTTCTGTAGATATTCTGCTGCTCCAACCTTCTTAAATTGTTGGCCAAATCCTACAGGCTTAGTGTAATGCTGTCCCAATGTCCACAACTTACATGCTTAGTGTAAGTGGGTAGTGGGACACAGCTTAAGTACTATATTCATTGCATTTCGGTAATGCGTTCGTTTGCTGATATTTACCCTTTAGCTCATTCTATTTTACCTTCTTACTTTTGGAATTTTTTATCTTCGAGTTGTGTTTGTATGTTGTAGTGGAGTTTTTGTTGATACTTCCTTATGTCACGAAGGAAGCACTGCACCAAAGAAGGAAAGTTACAGATAATTATGCCGTTCAGCACAAGCCTGCCTATGGCCATGGGTACCAACCCACTTCGTTCTCTCTATAAGCCATCCCCGTCATACTCACTCGCTAGTCACTAGAATCTCAAATATATTCCTACAATGAGGGGGCACATGAAATCCTAGTCTCCATGCTAATAGGAAACGCTACACATATTCCGGACCCTGCAATCGCGATCTAACCCATTAAATGTTCATGTTCCAACCGTATGATTGTATTGGCCCATAGAAGCCTAGACATAGACTCTAGAATCTAACACATCATTTGAAGTTGAAGGAAGGAATTTACTTAGCCGTTGTTTGGTGGATTAAAACAAGAGCCTTTATCTTATTTTGGCTGATAGAAAGATTTGTCCTATGATTCTGATCCCCGTTACATGTTCTGACTTTTATGCTGAGATTATGGTCCTTTTTACGAACAGTTACAAATTATGTGTCTTTCATTGATGGTGTTAATAAGCGATTGGAGCCCCTTAGTAGTTGAGAGTTATGTATGATGGATCAAATTACCTTGAGAAAATCTTAAACTTCGATGTCAGGATGGACAATTCATCAAGTTTGATAACTCGGAAAACCTTACGGTGCTCACAATTTTGAGCATTTTAGGTAGAGGGGAATGTCTGTTTGCGTAGTTAACCATTATTTTCACTAAACTAGGTGAATATTTCTTGGACGCAAAAGATTGATGCATATTACATTGATCGTCCTGTTGAGGAAGCAATGACAGCCTGCTCAGTATATTCTCAAACGCTATACAAGTACGTATAGTAACTCTTGTTACAGCATGGAGTTTAAGTTAAAACTTAAAAAGCTTATTAACGCATTTCCTGGTTGGAAAGTTGCTATCTGTGCATTGTATATTTGACATCTCTTGAGCTTTTACCGACTCTCTCACATAACCTTGATAAGCCTCTAAACATTACACTTCTTGCTTCAAGCTTTGATTGGATGTGTTTATTTGAGGGTTTAGAGAAGATCAAATGAGAATGATATGCCTGCAAAATCACACAATTATATTTTCACCAGAGAGTTGATTCCGCCGTATCAGGTAAATACTTGAGATCACAGACTTCTCTCCCCTGGCAACTAGGATTTTTCGTTTTCCTTCCGTGGTAACTCGAGTTCATTGGAATTTCAGTTTTCAAAAGCAGGGGTGGTAGTTCATTGCTTTTATCTGTTGAGCTTGGTTCTTGGCTTCTTGGAAATTTTTCGGTCTTTGACTATTGAGTTGCATTTTCACTTTAGCTAATGATATTGTTAGCAATGTGTTTCAAACACTGATAGGTATACGTAAGCTAGTTCGGACATCCGAGATCAAGAAAATACATAGATAGGTGCACGAAATCTGAATCAGCAACATTCGAAGTTCACTAGATTAGTATTTGAGCTGAAAATGGGATTCCTTACAAAATATTCACAGAGCCGGTCCGAGAATCGACTATTGAAATGTAATTGGTGCAAATTGCCAGATTGCACAACAATCAACAAAAATAAGGCTGCGTTCTTATTAACTTAACTCAAATCTGAAAATTTTGTCCTCATTTAAATTTTTTTCACATTTGTTAGTTTTGCGCCAAATTTTTTTGGGTTATTGATTCGTCTCGTCGAGACAAATCGGAAAAGTAAATTTTTTTTACTTTTACCCAAGTATTTTTAGAAATAACCAATTTTTAGCAGAAAAAGTCACTTTTTTTTTTGGGTGCTAAAAACAGGTTATTTCTCAAAATACTTGGGTAAAAGTAAAAAATTAAAAAATTACTTTGCCACATCATCTTTTAGTTATTCATTTAAGAGGTTGCAATGTAGATGTCCGCATAATTAAAATTGAATAGTCAAAACTTGCCATATCACATTTTCAACCTATAAAAACCTAAAAATTGTCACCATATAAAATAATTTTTTTAAATATAGTTTTCAAACTAATAAAACAGGTTATTAGAAATGAAAAATAATTTTTTGAAAACTTTTATTTATAAAAAAAAAAAACACTTTTCAGAAAAAGTTATAAAAAAATGTTTTTGAAAAAAAAAATTTCAAAAAAAAAAAATAAAAAAAATAATTTTTAATAAAAAAACAGTTTTACTGTTTTTGCAAAAAAAAACAAAAAACAAAAGCTTCTTTTAAAAATATGAGAGAGAGAAATGAAAGAGAGAATGTTTAGTTATTGGCAATTGCTAGTTTTGATTATCTAATGATTAAAATTTGATGAGTTGCTAAGAGGTTATTAAATTTGATTATGCCACTGTGAGCACTTTTTAAAGAAAATATTGCTAACTTTTACAACTCTATAATTTTGGTTATTTCACTGTAGATGCTCTAAAAAATATACTGACATCTTATTCTGTATTAGTTTTCCAACAAGATAAAGTTATTATAATTTATTTGTCTTCTATTTTTTACTAGTGCATAATGGAAGATAATGAGAAAATAATTCTTCGTTTCGAAGTCTATGATTCTCTTTCCAACACTAATGCCCTGATAAGGAGAATAAAGGGAAAAATATTTAAAGAGCGATTAAAGGATATACGAAACTATAACTTTAATTCTTCGTTTCGAAGTCTATAATTCTCTTTCCAACACTATTGCCCTGATAAGGAGAATAAAGGGAAAAATATTTAAAGAGCGATTAAAGGATATACGAAACTATAACTTTTTGCCAAAAACGATGATAAAAAAGAATATATGATGGATTGAAAAAGATTTCAGGATCATATAATCTGAATGAAAAATGGAATATTGGATCAAGCACATACACATATCAGATTGAGCTGATTTTACACGGGTCTACTCGGTTTTTAAAAAAAATTATTGAACAGCTCGAATCATCTACACAGAACCTGGAGTGGGCTTCGTGTGGCCGTTGGTTGGCGAAGCCACAAAGGGACACGGGGTCTTATAGTGCACCGCTATACTACAAAGTTATAGTGCGGCATCTAAGTCGTTAATTTCAACAATCAATGGTCTTGATTTCATCTTGGTAATGGATGATTCCGAGAAACAAAGGCCGAGATGAAATCTAGATCACTGATTGCCAGATGGACGGCTTGGATGCGTACTACAACCCTCACTACAACCCTTAAGTGTGGCTTTGCAATACAGGAAAGGGAAAAATTCAAAATACCTCTAACCTTTGCACCCAAATTCAATTAGACTCCCAACCTTTTAAAAACTTCAATTTTATTTCCAATGTTATATTCCGTTAATCAAAATGCCCCCTTCCGTCAGAATTACTAACGGATTCCGTTAAAAGCTCCGTTAAATAATGCCCTGATGGAATTTTGATGATCTGAGCCGTTCAATGTGTTCAAAACGTGATTTTAAAGTACTTGTAAGAAATCAGCAAAAAAAAAAATGACCGAAAAGGGCTTTATCTGAACAATTTTTTATTGAAGAACAATTTTTTATTTAATAGTTTAATAAAAAATTGTTCAGGTGAAGCCCTTTCCGATCTTTTTTTTGCTGATTTTTACGGGTACCCTAAAAATCACATTCTAATCACATTGAGCGGCTCGAATCATCGAAATTCTATCCGAAAAGGGGAGGTGCAGACCGAAGCAAAATCCGGACGTCCGGATTTGAACAAAATTCGGATCGATCCGCACCTCCCCTTTCCCAATCGAATTTCGATGATCCGAGCCACTCAATATGATTTAAACGTGATTTTAAAGGTACCCGCTAGAAATCAACAAAAAAAATGATCGGAAAGGAATTCATTTGAACAATTTTTTATTGAACTATTGAATAAAAAACTGCTCAGATGAAGCCATTTTCGGTCATTTTGTTTGTTGATTTTACATGAGTACCCTTAAAATCACGTTTTGAACACATTGAGCGGCTCGGATCATCGAAATTTGATCGGAACACTATTTAACGGAGCCTTTAACGGAATCCGTTAGTAATTTGGACCAAAGGGGGCATTTTGATTAACGGAATATAATGTTGGGAGTAAAATTGAAGTTTTTAAAAGGTTGGGAGTCTAATTGAATTTGGGTGTAAAGGTTGGGGGGTATTTTGAATTTTTCCCTACAGGAAACCCCCTTCTTAAGTGTGGCTTTGCATTACAGGAAACCCCTTCCAAAACGGTCACTTTTAAATTGTGAAATGAAACCCGTTTACACTAATGAATAAGTTAGTGCGAAGAAGTTGTTGATTACGAGTTGTTAGTTGTTCACACTAATCAACTTATTATCTAATCAACTTATTATCAATAATAAGTTGATTAGTGTGAACAAGATGCAATTTTTGTTGTTGATTGTGAGTGAAATAATGTGAATAAATTGTTAACTAATATAAATTAGATGCTAAAATGTCAAATGATTAATGTGAACATGCAATTTTGACAAAAATTAATAAAAAAAAATTAGCGTGAATGGGGTAAGTTGGCTGAAACAGAGAAATTTTCCGGTGCCGGGTGGATATATCCCACATAGTAACCGTTCGGTACATTCGGATTGTTCAAAAATATAATGGACATTTCAGATGCGCCGAGTGGACACCATGTGATACTCACTCGGCTGAAAGATTTTCCCATGAAACATACGTGCTGTCACCCGCCACGGTTAGGGTCTCCACTTGTTTATGCACCAAACTTCCCCCCCTCCCCCTCTTTATGCATATAAAACAAAACCAAACCCCATCAATCCGATAGTCGCCGATCAGATTTCTAGAGAGAGAGAGAGAGAGAGAGAGAGAGAGAGAGAGAGAGAGAGAAATGGATTGCACAGCTTTTATTGCCCTGTTCCTCCTCCTATTCGTTTCCGCCGCCGCCGAGGAGACTCCGTCGGCGTACGAAGTTCTCCAGCAGTTCGATTTCCCAATCGGCCTCCTCCCGAAAGGCGCGACGGGGTACGAACTGAACAACTCGACCGGAGATTTCAAGGCGTATTTGGGGGAAGGGACGTGTAGCTTCTCGCTGGAGGGCTCGTACGACCTCAAATACAAATCCACGATCAAAGGTAAGATTTCGCAAGACAAACTTACGAAACTGTCCGGTGTTAGTGTGAAGGTTCTGTTGTTCTGGTTGGATATTGTGGAGGTGAGAAGGAGAGGGGAGGAGCTGGAGTTTTCGGTAGGGATTTTGTCGGCTAGTTTTGGGATGGAGAATTTCTTGGAGTGCCCGCAGTGCGGTTGCGGATTGAATTGTGTTGATCATCAAGGGAGGAGGAATGTCAAGTTGAATCGGTTTGTGGCTTCTTCTTAGTTGTTTCCTCTTTCTTACAAGTTTTTTGGTTCTCATGTTCTTGTTTTATCTCTACTGTCGTTGTAACAAAAATAACGACATCAAGTCTTACTTACAGCTTTGGGTGAAAATAACGGACATCGATCCTTTACATTTTGGAAACACAGCAGCACATTCCTTGACATTTGAATAAAGTTCCAGACAATCCCTTCAACTTTATATCTGTTCGTGTTCTTCTTTGTTCCCTAAGTATGAATGATTTCTTGTTTCCGTTATCGACAATTTGAGATGGAATTAATGGACTTTGTTAGAGGAAACACACCGGTTGCTAAATTTAGCACAATTTGTTGCCATTTCTTTTCTCAAAATTGGCAAATTATATGGCAAAGTTGTCATTTTTTATTGTGTGTGAGAGAGAGAGAGAGAGAGAGTGAAATGAGAATGGCAAAAGACAAATTGACATGCATGGGTGTAGCTAGGTGTGTAAATGAGCCGAGCTTTATAGTGTTGAAGCTCACTAAACGAGCCTAAAACTCGATCTTGGCTCGGTTGTAAACGAGCAGAACCAAGCTAATTTACTTAACGAGCCAAATCTATACATATGAGTCGAGTTTTTGTGAGCCAAGCCGAACTTTTGATTGTTGAGCTCGGCTCGTTTAGTTAACGGGCCCAAAACTCAAGCTTGAGGTCGGCTCGATTACTAAAAGAGTTGAGCCGAGCCACGAGTTGCTCGCAAGCATCTCAGTTTGTTTTCAGCCTTAGGAGAAGCACCCTTTCTACATTTTTTTTTTTTTGCCAAATGATACTTTTCATTACACACAAATGCGGATGACAATGAAAAAATAGGCATTCTTTTGTGTGGATGCTCTTGTGATATCTTCCAGTAACTTTAATTCAACTGATCTAGTTTATGAATACGTCTCTATATTTGTTTGAAGTAATCACTTGTTCTACATTTGAGTAGGGCGTGATTGCATGCTTTATTATACGGAGATAATTGTAGCTCAAACGTCATATTCTGAGGAAAACATAAAAGGTTCTCATAAATCATAATATAAGCTCATGAGCTCAGAGAGGAAAATCCGTACCACCGCCTCTTCGTTGTTCAAAATCTACTATACCGCACACGTATCTTATCGTCTCCTCCGGGAAACCGTTCATTTTCTATCCCGTATTCTTTTTGTATAGAATTTTCACGATACGGTATCGTATTCTAAGAGACATAGGTGTATGATGTATCCTAATACAATATATATATATATATATATATATATATATATCCTAAAACACCACATAGCGGTGTTCCGAAACACTTTGATCCCTCTGATCGACGAGGTATGTTTAGTTTTCTCTTCAACACTCACTATCAGCTTACGAGGTGGTGCACGCGTCCTTGAGTCTAGACTTGTTCGTATATATTGAGCTCGTAATGGTACCTCGCAATTCAATAGTCACTCTACAACTGAAGAATGAGTGTGTTCTTAGATCATCATAGAAACATATATAGGGTCGACGACAGAATGAACAACGAAGCTTTACAACAACTTTTTCGTACATGTTCATTTGCACGACCACGAGTTTATCTTTGTTTTTATCTTAGCTACTCCTAGCTTCTTAATGGAGGCGGATTCTCTACGTCCAACTGCAAAGAGTCCTGTAGTTCAATCACAACCGTTCATCGATCTTTGTATCTAACGGTTTAAACTTTTAAAAACTTCAAAGTTTTTTTAAATCTCGATCGTTAAAATACCATCCGACGGTTGCGAACACTTTAACTACACTACGATCCACGTTTGGACTGCAACAAGCCTGTTGCTTCTTAATTTACGTGTTTGCTTTGGGTAAATTTATTGCTTGAATTCATGAAGTGGGTAGACAAATTCATGGGCGCCGCTATTTGCAACCCTTTATTTTCTCCCATAGCTTGTTAAAAATTTTCAATTATACTCGACAGTTAGTTACCAAAATTGAGATAAATTTTCAGCATCCAGTTACCGAAATATGATATTTTTTTCAACAACTATTTACCGAAAATGCATGTTTGGCAGTTGTTTACCGAAAGTTGAGAATATTTTCGACATGTAGTTACCGAAATATAATCTTATTTTCAACAGCTATTTACCGAAATGTTATTTATGATTTTCAACAACCACTTACCGAAATATGATGGGCTATGGGAGAAAATAAAGGGTTGCGAATAGCCGCACCCCAAATTTTATACTCCTACCAGTGGAAAAATAAAAGGGAAATTTATATAAATAGTCCTCCTAATTTCATTTGAGTCTCATTTTCATCCCCCAAGTATTAATTACAACTCTTTTGACCTTCAAATTTGTTTTTTGTACCAAATTAGTCCAATTGATAACTTTTGTCAGCAAAACTGGATAGAAAAAATCAAATTGATGGTAGTATAGACTTTGCAGTTCATACCAAGTTGGTCTAATTGATAACGTATGCTCTTAATCTGATTTTTTCCGTCCAATTTGGCTGACAAAAGTTATCAATTGAACCAACTTGATACGAAAACGAAACTTGAAGGTCAAAAGAGTTGCAATTGATACTTGAAGGACGAAAATGAGATTTAGATGAAACTAAGAGGACTATTTATATAAATTTCCCATAATAAAAATAAAGGCGTTGAGTAGTTTTTAGAACTCATCTACCACGAGAAACGTGAAACCACGTGGTTGGGTAGCTGATTAGAGAGAGCTCATCCAGTATTTCCTTCACGTAGATTGAAATTGTTGTACGTGTAGCATGACTCACGACTGACTTACCCTTGACTTATTATAAATGACTAGTTTTTTGCTATGAATGACTTTAGCATTCGAACTGCGTCAAATTGACCGACAAGTTCAATTTCCCAACCCCCCTTCACTCCCACTCCCAACAAACCATAATTTCTCCATCTACAGAGAGAGAGAGAGAGAGAGAGAGAGAGAGAGCAGACGGTCCTCCACCGATGTCTTCACAGTTTGCTCATTGCCTCTTCCTACTCCTGTTACTCACTCTCTCAACCTCATCCTCATCCTCCGCCGCCGCCGCCGTCAATGACACGCTCACGGCGTACGAAGTCCTAGAGGAATACGATTTCCCCATCGGTCTTCTCCCACAAGGCGTCACCGGCTACGAACTGGACACGTCAACAGGAAAATTCTCGGCCTACTTGAACAGTACATGCACATTCACCATCAGCAGCTACGAGCTCAAGTACAAGACCACAATCACGGGCGTCATAACCACGGACAAGCTTTACAAGCTGAGCGGAATCAGCGTCAAAGTACTCTTCCTTTGGCTCAACATTGCTGAGGTCATTCGCGATGGCGACGAGCTCGAATTCTCCGTCGGAATCGCCTCCGCCGATTTCCCCGTCGATGGCTTTGACGAGTGCCCGCAGTGTGGCTGTGGATTTGATTGTGACGACGTCAGTGGAGGAAGAATGAGATCTAGGGGAGGGACTATTTTCAATTTGTATCGTGTTTTATCCGATTTGTTGAACTGATTTCTTATTTGTCTATGCTGACAATGCTGTAACCTGCATGTGTTTTGGAACTGGGTTGATTTGAAGAGGGATGCGAAATTTTTGGAATATGTGCTGTTCGATCGGAATATGCCTTTCTTTCACAAATGGTACGACTGTTTGTTGGCCAATGCTGTTAGTTATCATCTAACAGTCAAGATGAGCCTCAACAGAGGTTGAATTGGTCTTTTTGCCTAGTATTTTTATTTTATTACAATAACTAAGAACCACTAAAAAAAATTCCGCTATTTACTCGCTCCTACATTTATTCACAACCAAAGATTTAACCAGATCCCACACGTTTTGTTTATAACATCTTCATCCTTATCTAAAATTCTTTGAATTTCTAATTCCAATCAATCCCATTCAGCTCGGAGAAATTAAGAGTCATTGTTCTCACTCTCCCTCTTCCATGCACCTGTACTCACGAATTTTCCACCACCAATCACTGCTGACACCGACACCTATGAGATACTCGTTGCACATACGAGTACCCCGTGGGTTTCTTCCCAATGCAGATCACAGGTCACCAGCAAATTTTCGGTTTCCTGAAAAGGACCGTGCAGTTTCAACTTTAACGGGGTATGCATATCTATCCAAATTTAAAGAGATGATCATACCCGTAATGTTCGCCAGCGAAGTCCATATTTGGATGGGTGAGAAAAAACGAAGTTGTAGGCTTTGGGTTAGAATTGTGACGTAGTGGGTAAAGACATGTCAATTAGGACTTTTGCAAAGTCTTCAACGTAGAAGAAAAGATCACTGCTCCGAAAGAGGTAGGGTATTACAAGAGAAACCAACTGGTCCCGCGAGTGAAGTTTCGTCACGAGGAATTTTCCGTCCAATTAAGATGCACGTTCATTTCTCCAAGTTATCTGCACAACTTGGAGAATTTGCTTTGCTCTCAGAATTAAAGAAATTACGGAGGACCGACTGAACGTCACCTTAATTACTGTGGAAGGAACAAGGACTTTAAGATGATTCATCCTCGACAACTTTCTTACAAAAACCTTCCACCGACATTGATTGGTGTTTGGCACTATTCGTCAAGGATGGCATTCCTTCATTATCGTGTTTAACTAAATAGTAAAAGGCCCTCAGCAGCGTCTGTCTGTCGCAATCCTTCTCCTTCATAACTTCCTTGCTATTTTTTTGGTGCAAGAATGTTTCATTTAGCAACATGATCAGTGTCCAAAAGGGTACACAACTCTATAGGGAGAGGGGAAAGGGGAGGAGGAGGAAGAAGAAGGCCCTCCTTAGCTTTACAGTAAATCAAATTTGCACATTGCAGATTAGATTCCCTTTTACACGAAGAGACTATTCTATTAATATCCTCTAAAAGTGCCTTAAAAATACGAGGAAGTTATGAAGGTGGAGTATTTTCGATGAACAGACACTGCTGAGGGCATTCGACTGTTTAGTCAAAAATAAGAATGAGAGAAAGGCATTCTTGACAAAGAGTGCCAAAAACCGAGCAGTGTCGATGGTGGGTTTTTGCAAGAAAGACGTCGAGGATCAAACATCTTAAACTTCCACATGGATATTGAGTAAATTCTGCTACTGCTGTTACTTCTGGATCTTATTTATGTTGGTTGTACTTGATTTTGGCTGATTGGAATGCAGAAGCATCTTGAACTATTATGGATTTGTTACTTGAATGGAAGAATCTTGAACTATTATGGATTGTTACTTGAATTGATTGGGAAGCATGTTTAGCTTGAATTTCAATTTGGTGCCCTGCTTGTAATCCCCAGATTTGGGGGAGCGGTAGTTCAGTCTTGAGGGGCGATCGACTGGTGTTATGAGTGCTTATTCCCACATCTATTGGGAACTAGAGCCTCACTTGGTATATTAATGCCCACCCTAGTCTATTGACAACTTTCTACTAACATATAGTAGAGTATCTTTTAAGCCAAGTGTTCGGGTCAAAAAAGATCTCTGGCTAGACGGGTCGGGGATTGCACTGTTTGTTGTTTTCCTACCATTTTTGAGTAGGCTTATGTAGGCCGAGTAGTATTGTTTTCCTACCGTTTTTGAGTAGGCTTATGTAGGCCGAGTAGTATCAACATGTATGCTATATGATAACGATGTTTTGACGAAAACGCTTACGTGTTCAATGAAACAAGTTTTTTTTCTTTCAGGAAAATGTTATCCAAGTAAATACAGTTTGAAGTTGCTTGTAGTGGGAAAATGCATTAGGTGGATTGCTTCTTCTATCGACCAGTAAATAAATACAGTTTGAAGTTGCTTTCAGTGGGAAAATGCATTAGGTGGATTGCTTCTTCTATCTGACTTTTCCATCGTCGAAGTATATGCAGTATTTGAAAAGGGATGCATCTTCCTCGTGTTACTCTTCTTATTTCATGGAAATATATAAGTATGATTCTGAAAAGGGAAGTACTAAGTTAGATGCTCAAGAGTAACCATTAGGATTAGAATCCTTGGATTTTGGGGTGTGAATTAGGATGGCACCGATCTAGTCCAATTGCATAGCTTTCCTAGGAGTTCCCATAAAATTTGGAATGTTAATCCTTATTCCCGTTGTCATAGGAGGCCGTTACAAGAGAGACCTTGTACCCCTAGGACCCTTTTGGGAATGTTCATCTAATCACCGTAATGACTCCCCGTGTTTGGCCAGTTTGGCCATGTGAGGCGTGTTTGGCCATGTAAGGTGTAGGTGCATGCATGTATGAGGCTGACATTGATCGCTCAAATTTATATTACCAATAAATTTATTTTTCCGTTTCGCTTACCAATTTGGTAATCCAGACTACCATCTTTTTATTTAATTTCCTCTCCAAGCTTTGACTTTAGTCCTTTACCGGAAGACAAATTGTGTATGTCAGTTTGCTATCAATCGATTGCTTTATTCTATAATTTCCTTTTTCCACTATTTTTTTTTTTTTGAAGCTTAAGCTTTTGAGTATCTCAATTTCAATTTGCTCACCACCACCTTTTTTATTAGAGCACATGTGGTTCTCGACTCTGCAACAAATTAAACTACTACAACGACGATAACGACAAAAATAGATAAAATTGAAAAGATGAGAGAAAGTGGAGATGCGCCCAAACTAACCATATATACATACAGTTATTGAAAAAATGAGCCAAAGGTATCCAGAAAACCAACATGGCAATTGGTAAATTTTATTCAATGGTAAACCAATTTCGGGAACAGAACAATGGAAAAAACAAAAGACCCCAGTAACCGTAATAATCCCTCACGACAAGGCACAGAGGAGGAGTCTACTATAACATTAATCCATCTCTTCGATCGAAAGCGAAGAAACGGAATGAATATAATTTCTGAGCGATCACCATCTGTCGTATTCAGTTTCGTCTAACGTTGTTGTTCTTCAAGAGCATCTCCCGTAAGTCGGCAACGTCGATCACGTCGGCATGGGACTCTGGCCTGTAGTATCCCGTCACCGGGTCCGGTACCCACGAAGATGTCTTCTTGGTTGTTTCTTCCCCTCCTTTCTTCCCCATCACGCTGCCTCCTCTCACGGAAGCTGATGCAACACCTTGTGATGCCGCTGCGTATCCCCGCCTGTACACAAAATTGGATTTTAAATTCAATACACAATATTGAATAATCTTATTAATCCTACCTAAAAATGCAATAAAGCATGGAAATTTTTAACTTTTCCAGAATATACTTGTACGTGCAATATTCGTAGAAAATGGAACATACTCCATATGCTCATTTTGAAGTTTAGTACTGTAATTGTTGTTATCTACCGGTTTCCTCTGTTTTTTCGTTTCCTTTTTCTCCATATTGTAGAAACAGAGAGCTAAAAACGGGTAAAATCAAAGAGAGAAGAGCGAGGAATATGTGGTGGCTACCTGCTAACGGCGACGGAGATTCTGTCAACCACGAAAGCGGAGAGCAGCTTGGCGTTCGAGAGAGAGCGAGCCATTTCTGCTTCTGTAGGAGTATGATAATATGTTTATGCGAATTGGAGAAAAGAAAATTGAAGGCTACTGCGAAAAGGCTCGTGGATTGTTCTTCTATGGAAAAACCTTTCGCAGCAGCTAATGAATCCTTTCTCTCTCTCTTTCTAGAAGGGTAGCTCTCGTGTTATGAAGAGATTGTTATGAGGGAGAGTCACAGGCGATTGCGGAGTTAATATAGGGAGAGAGAGAGAGAGAAATTTCCAACGCGTGGTTTGCCAGTGGGGCCCCGTCAAAGTCGGCACCTAATCGCTTAAAGTTGTGTCTCGCTGGTTGACGCAAAGTCGTGGAAGCTAACGGCTTCCCCTTTTTTCTAAAATACAGGAGGAGCAGAGATATACTCATTCACGGAGCCGTTGTAAACAGGTTTTTCATAAAGTTGCACGATTTTGGCCATCCATTTTGCCCATCAATTTCAGCTTTGGATGGACCATCCAAAATACTTTGGATATTCGAGATTCACCTCTATAAACAACTATTTACGGAAAGCTCCGTGAATTTTTTTTGCTCATAGGAGTAATACTCCAATTCTGTAAGTCTTTTGTAAAATGTTTTTAGCTTCTATGTTAAATTGGTTGTTTTCTGAGTAAAGTTTACCAAGTAAGTGATTCTTTTCAAATTTGTTACTACCTTCTCACAATCCGTTCATGTGAGATGAACTCTGCAAAAATAGAGAATTTGACTTGGAATGAAAGACTTCACCAAAAACTAATATTGCTAAAACATTCCATGCATATCTTCTGGATAGATTATTCATTACACGCGGTATTTGTTCCAAGACCTTCCTCCAACGTAGTGCAGAAGAATCTCATTCACAAATATCCGAAACAAACCAAAAAGTTTTATGTGTCTACTTTAATAAACTTTTTTTACTGTTCGAATTTTTCAGAGATCAATCATTTTAACTAATCTTGAGTTCACTTGATAATTTGTCTGATCGTTAATTTTAAGATCTCAAAATTAATCGAGTATTAAAATATGTGGTGGTAAAATTCGTGGGGCACTTGAAGCCAGAAATAGCTCAAATACCCCAGATTTTACCCGTGAATTACTCGGTCAAAGGTCTCCTCGATTACGCTTTCATGATTGCATCTAATTTTAATCACATGTAAAATGAACACAATCGGACGGTTGAGCTACTCACTACTTTTCCACTGCCAATCGGGTATTAACGTGTGATTTTTGTAAACAGTGCGAAGAAGCTTCGACGATAGCGAAAAGAGGGTGAGCTGGCCGAATCTTCTTTCAAATGGGCGACGAATTCTCTCTCAGCCGTCGGACGGTTTCTCCGTCCCTCCCACTAATATGACATCACTGGCGTCCACTTTGTCCTTTTATGCTTTACAAACAAGGCTGAAGGCAATACCCGAGGGATTGGCCAAATTGTCTTGTTTCACATTTACGGGTTTGCTCACTCTTAATACTAGTTCAAGATTCGATCATTTTTACGAGTAACATTTCAATCACCTTATTCTCACGCATAATCGTGTTAAACTTGGGGGTTTGCTCACTTTTAATACTAATTCAAGATTAAATCCTTTTTACAAGCAACACTTCAACCACCTTAACCAAGCGCATAAGCTTGTTAAACTAGAGCGGTTTGCTCACTTTTAACATTAATTCAAGATTCGATCCTTTTTACGAGCGACACTTCAACCATCTTAAGCTCGCGTATAAGCATGTTAAACTTGGGCCACCTTACTCTCATGAAAGTTTGTACAAATGCGAACAAACTGACTCAAAACATTATTCATTGTAGGAGTATTTTATATTTTATATATTATAAAAAGAAAAAAAGAGGAAGATGCAAGCGGGGCGGACCGTTTTAAAAGAGATTCTCGAACGTCGAAAGAAAGGTCAAGTCAAAGGATAAGGTCATCGCAATTCGAATCTCCATCAAAGCAAGCCAAAGGCCGAACAGTTGGTTGGTTTCGTGCTTTCGTGCTTATCTTCTTCTTCTTCTTTTAATCATTCGTGCCTATCGTCTTGCCTCTAGATGAATGTTTACCAAATTATTAAATGTCGTAAAGCTTTGGTTTTATGTTTGAAGAACACTTTTCATTGGGCACTTTGATAAAAAGTTCAATTACTAACAATTTATTTTTCCGACGTTTGACTTCAGGAAAAAACATTTGAAGGGGAATTCAATAACAAAATGTAATAAACCCCTCATAACCTAAGCAAAAATCCATCAGATTGGATAGGGTAAAGGGCATCATTAATATGAAAAACATGTCATCACCAATATAATAAGCGAGAAATGGAGTTCTAATCTCCCTCTTTATATTAATAAAAAAATTTATTGTCATTGTTTGCGAAAAAGATAATTCACGAATATGCGAGCCGTCCATTGAGACAAAGTCACAACAAATTCAGGAGTGTGTATTAAATAATTTGCATGCTAATCCGATAGCTAAACAAACGTGGAGCACTATATAAAACAACTAGTGCTAGCTCATGCCTACGGCACTACGTATCTCTGTTGGGAGGGAATGACAGTTGTGTGATTTAGGTGAAAGCCATGGACACTTAATCGGAAAGTGAAAGAATGCACTACAGCCTTTGAAATCTAAGCCGTTTTAACAACTAATCCCCACATCCTTCTGCTTTATAATAGAGATTTTGTAAACGATCCACGGAACAATAATTCCACGATGCAACATTACAACAAAAATTTGCAGGTTCAACGGGTTTCATCTCTTCCTCTTCATTAGGTGTCCGCCCAAGGAAAAGTCTACAATGCACTCCTTTAAAAGTATGTACCATATAAATCTGTTTTATAATTTATTCATAACATTTTAGTGTGGTTTGTAACTTTTGTTGTAGAACTCATAACTTTTAACAATATGATTCATAACGTTTTCATTATAATTCATAACATTTTGGTGCATCTCGTAACTTTATACTAAAAAATCATAACTTTTTAGTAATACAATTCGTAACATTTAGGATTCGTAACTTTTATACTAAAATCGTAACTTTTTAGCAATACGATTCGTAACATTTTTTCTATGATTCATAACATTTTGAAAGTGCATATAATACACATCCAAATAAAATGTGTGTTTTATAGTTTTTCCCTAGACCTAAACAAATACACTTCTAGAATACCGAAGGGACCACCAAGAACAAAACTTCACATATTCAAGCCTGATAAATTAATTCTCGACACGTGATGAGAGTTGCGCATTCATTCTTTGCGAGTTCCTTTGCAACAAGTTCATTTCTCTTGTACCTTCTAGAAGGTCCCGTCAAGTGAGATGCTCTATTGGACCGTGTTTAATGAGATCGGTCTTGCTAATATTCGTTTAGTGGGTAATGGATAATATGTTAATAATTTTAAACAAATTTGGATATCAATGCACGTTTTACGCACATTATAAAATTTCATAAATAAAATTACAATTTTCTCGGATATCAATGCAAATTTTCATATAACATTTTGAGCCAAGGTTAGAATAATTATTGAGATTTGGGTTTTTATATGGGGCCAACCATGTGCCCAGCCCGAAACCATTACACAACTGGTGGCCCAAACCAACAGAAGGCCCGTTTAGCCTGTCCAAAGTTGAGAGAGAGAGGAATTAACCTCACCTGTTTGGCCACCTGTTTGGATACTCGGAAAACTTCTCGCAGCTTTGTCGGAGTTCAAAGGTAGTAGGGTTTATTAGTATTTCAGAGTTAGAGAGCCATGGCGGAGATGGCTACCGGCGGCGACGTTCCTACGAACATGACTATATACATCAACAACCTCAACGAGAAGATCAAACTCGAAGGTACTTATTTACCTTTCCCTATCGTCTTTTTTTTTGAAGCATTTGTTTTGCCCTAGTTCCTCTTTCTCTATCTCTCGAACGGAGGTGTTTAAGTCTGAGTTTGATTTTTTCCAGAGTTGAAGAAATCCCTGTTGGCCGTTTTCTCTCAATTCGGGAAGATATTGGAGGTTTTAGCATTCAAGACGCTTAAACACAAAGGTCAAGCCTGGGTTGTGTTCGAAGACGTGTCTTCCGCCTCAAGTGCGCTTCGCCAAATGCAAGGCTTTCCGTTTTATGACAAACCTATGGTATTGCCCCATATTTCGCTACCCTTTCTTTTCTGTTTTCACGAGTACTTGATGGCATCGTCAGGTTAAATTCAGTGCAATTTAAGTATCACGAGCACCAATGTGATAATTAGGAGAACTGCATCACACATTGCAGATTCTAGTTATAATTGGAGCGGCTCAAGGTAGCCTCTCTGAGGACCTTGACTAGGTGTTACTTAGCTAGAGCTCCTCGTAGTCAATGTGCTACGAACTTTTTAAGTTGATTAAAAAATCGGAACTATGGATTCTATGACAGTTCATTTTGTTATGTTACTATTTCAGTGGTGTTATCGAACTGAAGTAGCAAAATTCTTCAAGGAAACAAAAAGAATTCAGGAAGAACTGTCTTTAATTTGCATTCTCTTTCAGCAAACTCTAATATTCTTTGTGGTTTCTTTGTGTGAATTCTCTACCGCGGCCAATTTCTGTTATATCATGGACAGTTGTGCTTTTATACGGCTAGGACAACTTAATTATGCAGGCAAAACAGATCCATTCAAGTTATATTCTTCTTTTTTCATGACATTGTTAGTTTCTTCGAATGAGAGCATATGACGATAGTGTCAACCATCAGCATCTACGACGATAAACATGGGGTTCATGATATAAAAAATATCTCCTTTTGATGACAATAACACCATCAGACAAATCAAATTTCATTTTCATCGTATAATTCTCATTTTAACTATGTAAGGGTCTCGTATGATGAGCCATCTGGTCCATGATTGAGCCCCGTGGACCGTAGTTAGTCATGTTCCCAGGCAAGAATTGAACCCACTGAAGATGTAAGATTTAGGCATATGTGCCTTTCAGACAGCGACCTTGATTGGTTGCCATACGCAATAACCTGAATTTGGACAGCTTGCTTTTCAATATCACAAGCAATACCAAGTGCTACTGATCTAGGATTGTTTATATAACTCTTATCTAAGGTTTGAGGCGACGGTCCATAACCAGTACCCTGTGGTCGGGAAGCTTGCTTTTCATTGTCATAAGCAATTCTGAGCACTGTTGCAAGTACCAGGCTTTGTACAAGTTTGACTTTGTGCTGTTAATGGTTGATAGTGGACCTGCAAGTGGTCCTTTGAATGGTGGCCTAGCTATGTATTAGAGCTGGAGCTCCTCATTTTTTCCCTCCTGCCTGCTCCGTTTGAGAAATGTTTACATTCAAGGAGACTCAATGGGAGCTGAGAAATCTGTCTCCTTGGTGGAACAGATACTTTATGACTATGGTTGCAATGTTGCTTAGTTCACTTTGTTGACAACTTGACGTCATGCCCAGGTCATGTTTTTTGCTCTAGTGCTCAACTAGCTTATTGTGTTCTCTCATATGGTTGTTTTCTTTGCCTCTTTTCTGTTGCCTACTTGGCTCTATAGGACCAAATACTCAGGAAAGGGACACCAGGTTTCTGGTAAGGTCACCAACTGATGTACGGATTTTTTGTTTGGACTGGCCGATTAAAAGAAAAGAGATAATAAGGTCTCACATTGTAGGTTATTGGAATAAGAAATTTTGGGTGTGAGCTTGTTATAAAAGATTGTTTCCGTTTCAAGGTCATCGAATATTTGGCATCGCCATTAGGCTTTACTAATACATGGGGTCCTCCCCCTACTAAGGTTCATCATTGTGTCTGAGAACTGAAATAGTAAATTCTGGGGAGAAACTTAGTTGTATTTATGTCAAGTTAAAGTTGTTGCAAACTTTAGCTCACTAAGCTACAAATATGCATTACATTCGTGTTCCTTTAGTAGATGTTGAGTTTAGACTCCTATGGAAGTCAAGGGTAATTCTGAGTCCTATGTTGCTTATGTTGCACTTTCATGCCAGTTGACTAGTTGTAGACTTGTTGTCATGATGTGTAGGTGTGCGTGTGGGTGTTTGTGTTTGTTTTGCTCTCTCATATGGACGAATGACTAATAGTAATTTTGTTAAAATGCAGAGGATACAATATGCAAAGACAAAATCAGATGTAGTAGCAAAAGCTGATGGTACTTTTGTTCCGAGAGAGAGAAAAAAGAGGCATGAGGAAAAAGGTGAGACATTATTGCACACATGCATGGCATACGCATCTCTTCCTTCAATTTCTATGATGGTCTGAGTTCTCGATGGGTCGAGAAACTTTGCAGAGTTTTCTGAATGTTAACATGGGTTTCATTCAAGTATCTTGTTATAGTTATATTACGTACTTCACTCGCCATTTTGTAAAAAGGTTAAGGGTATTTGCTATGTTTCATTTATTTTTTAAAGAGTATTTGACAAGTAAACATGGATGCCACTTTATGTTGTTCAAGTTAAGACTACTCAAATACAAGTAGACATATCGAAAAAGGATGATGGTAAGCTATCTCTTTAGTTATATGAGTATTCTTGCCTCTTTCTTTCAACAGGGAGGAAGCGAAAAGACCAACACGATGCAAATCAAGCTGGAATGGGTCAGAATCCTGCTTATGGTGGTGCCTATGGTGCAGCTCCTCATGTAAGCATGTTTCCTGTTATCTTAGAAGTTCAAATTACTTTTGGAGTCATTTTTCAGAGAATGGTTTGGAATTAACTTTAGAGGAGAAACCTATTGCATCCATTCCATGCAAGTAGAGTACTGAACAGCAGTTAGTATATCTCCTTCATAAAGTGGAGTCTAAAATCAAGCACTGCGTCAAAAATCCATAAGGGGTGTAGTCGTAGTCGATAAAATATTAAGCCAAATTATTAAGTGCCCAATAACTATACGGTCTGATTTATCGCATTGATTCCTGTTTCGTTTCTCGAAGTCCACACAGTATCACTGTCACAGAAAGCTCCTGTGTGACAGGACACACCAACCGTAGGGAAAAAAGGACTATACCATAAATTTCCAAACAAATGAAGTAGCTCGAAGAACATATAGATATCTAAAGGATAAATATCGTAGTGACAACGAGAATACCTGATTTACTCTTAGAATAATCCTTATAAAACATATGCATGCAATTTCAATAAAGTTAAGGGCATTTTACCTCTAGGTCTAGAAAATAGAAAGTAATTCCCACCAAGTCTCCTTTAATTTACGAAACACTAAAACCCACTGAAAGTGCCTAAAACCCTAAACACTGAAAGTGCCTAACCCCTAAGGCACCCTATGAAAGTGCCTAAACCTCAGTGTACCCCATAAAAATGCCTAAACCCCTAGGGTACCCTATGAAAGTGCTTAAACTGTTAAAACCCTATAATAGGAAAGTGTACCCTAAAACCCCTATGAAAGTGCCTAAACCTAAACCCTAGGGCTCTATGAAAGCGCCTAAACCTAAACCCTAGGGTATCCTAAAACCTAAAATCTTAAGGTACCCTAAAACCTAAAATCCTATGGTACCCTAAGATTTTAGGGTACCCAAGGTTACTAGGGTACCATAAAACCCTAGCATACCCTAAAATCCTAGGGTGACACTTCCACTAATGGTAAATGTATTTTTGTAAAAGTAGACGTAATGGTAATTAAGTATTTCCATCTCCCCTTAATGGGAATTAAGTGTCACTTTTATGTACTTAGAGGAAAAATCTCTAGAATGAATAGGGTATTATGTGGTAGCTTTTGTTAATTCCTTGTAATTTTTTAATATTTATGGATAATGATGGTGTATGTTTTGGAAGGACCTCACCTTTTCTGTCTCCTTCCACAATTTGGTGCAGTTATCACAGATACCATATATTGGTGGTGCAAAATCTGCAGTTCCAGAAGCTCCAGCTCCGCCAAATAACATATTATTTGTTCAAAATCTTCCGCATCAGACCATTCCAATGATGCTGCAAGTGCTCTTCTGCCAATACCCTGGCTTTAAGGAAGTAAGAATGGTGGAAGCGAAACCCGGAATTGCCTTTGTTGAGTATGAGAATGAGATGCAATCCACATACGCAATGCAAGGACTCCAGGGTTTCAAGATATCACCTGAGAACCCAATGTTGATTACCTACGCGAAGAAATAGATTGATGAGCTTTTGAAACTGCCATTTTTATTTTTTTGGGTAAAATGGATGCACTTATGAAGGATTAGCTCTGGACCATCTTTGATCTGGAAAGATGTTGTGTACCTATTTCCATCTTGCTTTGGCCGTTAGTATTCTTATTTACTTATTGTAGTGTATTAAACCTTAGTTTTCCCCGTATGTCTTCTTTTTGTATTAGCATATCTTGAATTCAGGTTAGTAGCGCATGTTTGTTTTAGTCTACATGCATAAACTTTCCATTTTTTTGGCAGTACTTCTCTTTGTACAAGTACCAAACAGGCGAACACGAACACCATATCGTCTAGCATGTTTCAGCTGAGCCGAAAAGGGGCGATCAACTCTGTGGCAATCTTCTCTGGCATACTGGGGGTCGGAGAAGAGGAGCCGAGGCGACAATATAACACATGACTTGCTCTCTCAAGACAAACTTAAGCCATAACCTGGCTCCAACCATAAAGTGTCCCGACATAGCTCTAGAGACTCGAATGAACGACTACTCTACCCACTAAGGATAAATTTTGAGTTGGGTTTTGTTCTCCCTTCACTTAAGAGGTTGAACATTACCCTCCTTTCTATTTGTTGAAATGGTGCCGATTCTATCATAAAGTGATGTCATGCTTACCAAAAAGCAGCGTTTTAAATGGCGGCCGCCGAGGCCGCCTAGGCGCTTGGAGGTACCTCGCCGCCACGCCGATATCCCGTGGCTTTTGATTTGGTGCCCAAGGACATTTGGCGGGGTTTGGCGGCCGCCTAGGCGGCCTTGGCGGACCTCGGCAGCCTCGGCGGCGTCTTTGGAGGCCTAAATTGTATACTATTAACATAAAATGGCTAGGATTAAAAGTACAAAAACTAAAAGGGCTTATTATGTAATTTTACAAAATCATATCTGTATATATTACAATTACATTTACATCCCCATTCAACACTCCAATCTTGTTTATTTCTACTTATTGTCTTATTCAACTTATTTGCTAGTTGCTGCTACTTAAATTTCATTTGGGTTTGTACTTTGAAATTTGAACATTAAACTTTGTATTATGGTTGTGTAGAACTTTGAACTTACATTATGGATATATAGAATATAATTTGATTGGATAATGGTTTACTATAAAAATAAAAAAAAATTAAAAAAAACGCCGAAATGCTTGGAGCCGCCTAGGCGGCTTGGCGCTTGGAGGTGGGTCTCTGCCCTACTAGCCCCAAGCGCCATTTAGAACATTGCCAAAAAGTGTATTGCATGATAAGCATGACATCACTTTTTGTTGGGATTCACATATTTTCAACCAATAAAAGAGTGGATATTGTTCACTCTCTTTTAAGGATGGTGAATAAAATTACACTCATTTCGACATAAACTTGAGAATGCAAGCCTGATAAATTAATCAGAAAGTCAACAACCACCGAATTTAAAATGCGGTGGCTAGCCACCGCATGCCGTGAGAGTCCACTCTGGGCTCCGCACGGATGATCCAAGCCGTTCAATAATTTTAGGGAAAAAAAGCTGAGTCGGCATTGCGGAAAATCAGCCCGATCCAATATGTATAGGTGATCGGATTAAGCTTTTCATCTCTGGAAAACTGGAAAACCAATCTTTCCATTTTTTCCGATTATCCAAAGATTGAGAAGCTTGATCTGAGCACTTACACATATCGGATCGGGCTGTTTTTTTGCGCAACCCACTCGATTTTTTTTTAAAATTATTAAACGGCTCGAATCATCCGTGAGGGCCTGGAGTGGGCTCCAAACGGCGTGTGGTAGCCCGCCACAACATTTTGCCTTCGGTGACTATAGTGCTTCTCTTAATTAATTACTACTCCCTCCGTCCCAATTTAATTGTCACTTTTGGGAGTTCGTGCCACTTTTCAATTAATTATATCTTGTAATTTATAATGTTTTAGGTCATTTTGAAAACATTGTATTATAAAAAAAATTCAGATCTATCAAACAAGATCCATATTGATATAAAATTCATTACCAATTTAAAGATATAACTAATTTTTTTATCCAGTTAGAATAGAATTGGGACAAATAAATTGGGACGGAGGGAATATCTTCTAACCTTGTAGAACTCTCGAAGGTCCCGTCAAGTGAGAGATGGTCTATTGGACCGTGTTAATGAGATTTGATTTGGGTTTTTTCCCCCTTTTGGTTTTTTTGGACCAACCATGTGCCCAGCAGGCAGCAACACAAAGGCCCAAGCAAAGTACCCGTTTAGCCTACCGCCACAAATATAAATAGAAAAAATTTATTACTAATAACAATGCGGGCAGAATTTTAAATAAGCCCTGAATTACCTCACCTGTTTGGTAACTCGGACGGAATAAGTACTGGAAAACTTCTCGCTGCTTTGTCGGAGTTCAAAGGTGGTAGGGTTTATTAGCTTTTCAGAGTTAGAGAGATACCCATGGGGGAGATGGCTACCGGCCACGACGTTCCTCCGAACATGACTATATATATCAACAACCTCAATGAGAAGATCAAGCTCGAAGGTACCCAACCTCCCTTCTTGTAAACTTTTTTTTGTTTTTCGTTTTGTGTGTTTTGTTTGTATTTTTAAAATTTTTGTTTGATCCGCGTAATGTAATCATTTGGCTCAATGATAAAAGTCTAAAATTACAACAAAAAACAAAAAAAAAAGTTCATTAAATACTGAAAATTTTTTTTAATAGTTATCTTATTTGTCTAAAGTTATCTTATTTAAAAAATTTCAATATTAATTCATATTTTTGTATTTTTTAATTCGTTTTGTTGAGTCAAATAATTAACCTAAAAATTACGATAAATAAAAAATTACGAAACAATAAAAAATATCTAAATAAGTTCTGACTTACAGTCACTTTGTTTGATTTACATTTTAGAAAGTTATTTTTGTGAGTTGAGTAGTAATGAGTGTCGAGAAATAGAGAGAAATTTATTGAAAACAGTCGGAGAGTTTAAAATTACCCCCAAAAATGGTAACCAAGCGGAGTGAGTATAAAATTACAACCACCTTTCCCTAACGTCTCTTTTTTTTGTATTTGATTCGCCCAAGTTCCTCTTTTTCTCTCTGCAGCGGAGGTGTTTACATCTGAGTTTGATTTTTTCCAGAGTTGAAGAAATCCCTGTTAGCCGATTTCTCTCAATTCGGGAAGATATTGAAGGTTTTAGCATTCAAGACGCTTAAACACAGAGGTCAAGCCTGGGTTGTGTTCGAAGATGTCTCTTCCGCCTCCAGTGTGCTTCGGCAAAAGCAAGGCTCTATGTTTTATGACAAACCTATGGTATGGTTAATGGCCCCATATTTTGCTACCCTTTCTTTTCAGTTTTCTGTTTGTTTCCGAAAAGTGAAAACTGGCCTAGGAACAGCGAGTAGTGCAGTTCTAGGCCTGATGCGGGAGTGCCAGGACTGGATTGTAGTCCAAATTCGTATCAAGGCTTGGATGCCTCAAATCTGACATCATATAGACCATTGCGTACGACCTAAGGGGTGAGGCCGTATGTGGTTTGTGGTTTACCTTTGCGGGCTAAGGACTTAAAATTTCCTAATCGTGTGAAAAATGGAAAGAAAGGTAGAGTAAGGCCTAAAACAGAAATAAAAGGACTTTATTAGCGGTTTAACAAAGTCTGATTACAAGGAAATGAAATAAAACCTAGGTTGGGCTAGATTGAAGGGGAAAGTAACGATAATTGAAAGATAAATTGGTCGTGGACCTAAAGATAAAAGATAATTGAAATGTAAATTAAGTAAGCCGGGGGCTTGATTGGTCGGGGACCCTTGCCAAGGCCTCCAGAACTGTGATTTATAGGAGCTACAAGACTTGAGCTGCTTCAATTGCTCTAATGCATGCCTGCCATGTGGCCCTCTTGAACTGCTTCAAAATCCTCCAATGAGAGGCCTTTCTTCTGGTCAAAACGTGCCTTTTACTCCAAGGAAATGATAAAGGCCTGAGAAATCCTTCTTTATTGTATGAAACTTAGTAAAATAGCAAAAAGAATTTTAGCTCCTGCAGCATAATTGCTTGAATGGACTCCTTTTGGGCCCACCACTGCTGAAGACCAATACTTTTCCAGGCATTCCTACCATTTTATTGGTCCTCTATCTCTTGTGGGCCCTTAGATCCTCTAATCTTGACCCCTTATGGAAGAAGAATCGAGAAACAAAGGCTCAGCCAGATCTGGGTGAGCTGCTTGTGAGCAGCTTGCTTAGGTCTGCATGAATCATTTATCAACAGCTCCAAGGGGCTGCATGTACGCCACCTGTCCTTGGCCTTGCTTTATGCTGAAGGATAGGGCCCACTTAGACCTTGAGCTGCTTGTAAGCAGCTTACCCAGGTCTGCCAAACAAGAACATTCTAGGCCTTTGAGCTGCTTGTGCGTGCCTAAGCTGCTTGTGAGCTGCTTGGGACATCTTCATGCATGGCTGCCATGTGTCCTTGGTCTAGTTAAGCTGCTTGCATGCATGGATACTTGTAAAAAAGGGATATTTGGGCCCACCAAGGCCAAAAATGTAGGCCTGGTTGAGCTGCTTATGAGCAACTTGGCCTTCGAGCTGGTTGAGCAGCTTACTAGGGAGAAGCTTCTAGGCCTTTGAGTTGTTTGTGAGCAGCTTGCTTCCCAAACATGACTAAGCAGCTTATATGGCCTTCTTGACTTGGTCAGTTTTAGGCCTAAATAAATCTGAAAAACTGGGCCCATACCTGAAAAACGAATCTTGGCCTTATTGGGCTAGATAGGCCTGAAAAACTAGTCCGGGCTTTGATTAGTTGGGCCAAGGCTTGACAATGGGCCTAGATCTGAAAAATCAATTTGGGCCTTGACTAATTAGGCCATGCTCCAAATATTAATGTGACCTAATCAATTTTCAAACTCTCTCCTGGCTTTCCAAACTCAATTTGGCCTAATTGTGGCCACTTTAAATTCTTCCAAAGGCCGAATTGTGCAGGTGACCGATTTATAAGGCTTCTCAAGGCCTGAAACTACCTCCAAGGCCATTCCTCTATTCTCTTCCTAATTTTGGCCAAAAATGGGTGTAAACATTTTCACGAGTACTTGATGGCATCGTCAGGTTAAATTCAGTGCAATATAAGTATTGCGGGCACCGGTGGGATAATTTGGAGAACTGCATAACACATTTGCTGATTCTTTCTGGTTTATAGTTGTAACTGGAGTGGCCGAAGGTAGCCTCTGTAAGGACCTTGACTAGGTATTACTTAGCTAGAGCTCCTTGTAGTCAATGTGCTACGAACTTTTTAAGTCGATTAAAAAATTGGAACTATGGATTCTATGACAGTTCATTTTGTTATGTTACTATATCGGTGGTGTTATCGAACTGAAGTAGCAAAATTCTACCAGGAAACAAAAAGAACTCAGAAAGAACTGTCTTTAATTTGCGTTCTCTTTCAGCAAACTCTAATATTCTTGACGGTTTATTCGTGGGAATTCTATACAGCGGCGAATTTCTGTTATATCATGGACAGTTGTGCTTTTATACTGTTAGGATAACTTAATTATGCGGGCAAAACAGATCAATGCAAGTTATTTTCTTCTTTTTTCATGACATGGTTAGTTGATTGGAATGAGAGCATATGACGATAAATATGGGGTTCATGATATCAAAAATATCTCCATTTGATGACAATAACACCATCAGACGAATCAAATTTCACTTTCATCGTATAATTCTCATTTTAACTACATAAGGGTCTCATATGATGAGTCATTTGGTCGATGATTGAGCCCCGTGACCATAGTTAGTCTTGTTCCCTGGCAAGAATTGAACCCCCTAAAGATGTATGATTTATGCATGTGTGCCTTCGAGACAACGACCTTGATTGGTTGCCATACGCAATAACCTGAATTTTGACAGCTTGCTTTTCAATATCATAAGCAATACCAAGTGCTACTAGTCTATGATTGTTTATATAACTTTTATCTAAGGTTTGAGGCGACAGTCCATAGCCAGTAACCTGTGGTCGGGCAGCTTGCTTTTCATTGTCATAAGCAATTCCGAGCACTGTTGCGAGTACCAGGCTCTATACTAGTTTGACTTTGTGCTGTTAATTGTTGATAGTGGACCAGCGCGTGGTCCTTTGAATGGTGGCCTAGCTATGTATTACAGTTGGAGCTCCTTATTTTTTCCCTGCTGCCTGCTCCGTTTGAGAAATGTTTACATTCGAAGAGACTCAGTTGGGAGGTGAGAAATCTGTCTCCTTGGTGGAACAGATACGTAATGATTCCAGTTGCGACGTTGTTTAGTTCACTTTGTTGACGTCATGCCGGGGTCATGTTTTTTGCTATAGTGCTCAACTAGCTTATTGTGTTCTCCCATATGGTTGTTTTCTTTGTTCCTGTTTTGTTGCCTACTTGCCTCTATAAGACCAAATACTCAGGAAAGAGACACCAGGTTTCTGGTGTGGTAACCAACTGATGCATGGAATTGTGTTTGGACTGGCCTATTAAAAGAGAAGAAATAATAAGGTCCGACATTGTAGGTTATCGGAATAAGAAATTTTGGGTGTGAGCTTGTTATAAAAGATTATTTCCGTTTCAAGGTCATCGAATATTTGGCCTGGTCATTAGACTTTACTAATAGAATGTATAGGGTTCTCCCCCAACTAAGTTTTATCATTGTGTCTGAGAACTGAAATAGTAAATTCTGAGGAGAAACTTGTATTTGTGTCAAGTCAAAGTTATTGCAAAACTTTAGCTCACTACGCTACAAATATGCATTACATTCGTGTTCCGATAGTAGATGTTGAGTTTAGACTCCTATGGAAGGCAAAGGGTAATTCTGAGTCCTTTGTTGGTTATGTTGCACTTTCATGCCAGTTGACTAGTTGTGGACTTGTAGTCATGACGTGTAGGTGTGCTTGTGTCTTTGTTTTGCTCTCTCATATAGACGCATGGCTAATAGTAATTTTTATATTAATGCAGAGGATACGATATGCAAAGACGAAATCAGATGTAATAGCAAACGCTGATGGTACTTTTGTTCCGAGAGAAAGAAGAAAGAGGCGTGAGGAAAAAGGTGAGACATCATTGCACACATCCATGGAATACGCGTCTCTTCTTCAATTTCTATGGTAGTCTGAGTCTGAGTTTTCGATGAGTCAAGAAACTTTGCTAATCACATTGTGTATTTATGCAAAATTAAATATTATGAGTTCCTTACGATGATGCTGATGATTTGTGAAAAGTCGGAGTTTTCCTAATGTTAACATGGGTTTCATTCAGGCATCTTGTTATAGTTATATTATGTACTTCACTCGCCCTTTTATAAAAAGGTAAAGGGTATTTGCTATGTTTCATTTCTTTTTTCAAGAGTATTTGACAAGTAAACATTGATGCCACTTGATGCCTTTCAAGTTAAGACTACTCAAATACAAGTAGACATATCAAAAAAGGATTATGGTAAGCTTTCTCTTTAGTTATATGAGTTTTCTTGACTCTTTCTTTCAACAGGGAGGAAGCAAAAAGACCAACATGATGCGAATCAAGCTGGAATGGGTCAGAATCCTGCTTATGGTGGTGCCGACGGTGCAGCTCCTCATGTAAGCATGTTCCTGTTATCTTAGAAGGTCAAATTACTTTTGGAGTTATTTTTCAGAGAATGGTTTGGAATTAACTTTATTGAGTTTGCATGCATATGTTTTATAAGGAATATTCTAAGAGTAAATCAGGCATTGTTGTTGTCACTACTATATTTATCCTTCAGGTTCTCCGTGCTACTTGATTTGTTTGGATATTCAAGGTATAGTCCTTTTTTTCCTACGGTTGGTGTGTCCTGTCACAGGAGCTTGCTGTGATACCGTGCAGACTTCGAGAAAGGAAATAGGAATTAACGCGATATATTAGGCCGTATAGTTATTGGGCACTTAATAAGTTGGGTTAATATTTTGTCGACTACGACTTCACCCCATACGGATGTTTGACTGAGTGTTTGATTTTAGACTCCACTTTATGAAGTAGATATACTCACTGCTGTTCAGTACTCTACTTGCATGGAATGGATGCAATAGGTTTCTCATTAGAATATTATGTGGTAGCTTTTGTTCATTCCTTGTAATTTTTTTGTATTTATGGATAATTTTGGTGTATGTTTTGTAAGGACCTCACCTTTTCTGTCTCCTCCCACAATTTGGTGCAGTTATCACAAATACCATATATGGGTGGTGCAAAATCTGCAGTTCCAGAAGCTCCAGCTCCGCCAAATAACATATTATTTGTTCAGAATCTTCCGCATCAGACCATTCCAATGATGCTGCAAGTGCTCTTCTGCCAATACCCTGGCTTTAAGGAAGTAAGAATGGTGGAAGCGAAACCCGGAATTGCCTTTGTTGAGTATGAGAATGAGATGCAATCCACATACGCAATGCAGGGACTCCAGGGTTTCAAGATATCACCTGAGAACCCAATGTTGATTACCTATGCAAAGAAATAGATTAGATGAGCTTTTGAAACTGCCATTTTTGTTTTTTGGTAACATGGATGCACTTAAGAAGGATTAGCTCTGGACCGTCATTGATCTGGAAAGATGTTGTGTAGTACCTATTTCCATCTTGCTTTGGCTGTTAGTATACTTATTTACTTATTGTAGTGTATTAAATCTTAGTTTTCCCTGTATATCTACTTTTTTTTATTAGCATATCTTGAATTCAGGTTAGTTCGACTAGCGTATGTTTGTTTTAGTCTACATAAACTTTCCATTTTATTGGCAGTACTTCTAGTTGTGCAAGTACCAAATAGGCAAAGACGAACACAACATAATTGCTCAAGACAGTGAAATGGGTCCGCGCTTCTTTAGTCAATTAATCATGTCGCTGGTGGATTAACATTATTGTCTTCTTCATAATGAGGGTGTGTAAGGGAGTTTGTCCCATAGGATTCGAAGAACCTCAACAATCCTAGCGATTCACATCATAACTCGTAACAAGTGCTTGAAGCGACATGCTAGAAACTCAGGGAATTCGGGGAACCGTTTAAAAAGACGAAAGCAGCAGCATCATGGTTCAGCCAGATAATTTCGTTAATAGTTGAAGCTCCTGGTTTAGAAGGGTTCCAGGTTTGACGATTGAAACAAAATAATAGTTCTTCTTAAATGAGCCTATTTCTCCTAACCAACGGACAAGATTTCCATCTTTTGAATATATACATTTCCTAAAAAAGTGGGAAAAAAGAGAGTACAGAAATCTGAACGTCATCCCAGCTTTTTGCTTTTGTTTTGCTGGCGTTGTTTCTTTCCTCAGACGAAGTCAAGAGAGTGAATCAAGTAGAGTGGAATTTGGGTCCTAAAGGGCATAATTGAGGGTGTTGACAGTGAAGGAGCAGAGATATGAGTGTGTGACCAAATAAGGCATTTAAATCTAACCCAACTCAAGTCTAGCTTCGCACGTTATATATCCATGCATTTATGTCTCTAGATTTTGTTTCATGACTTCATCCCAAATCTATCTTCTTCTCCCACAAGACAAAAACACACAGAGTGATTCAAGAGTGACAACAGCTCCGTTCCATTTTTAAGTATGGGCCACTTGTGTTCTATAATTGCTCTGTTTTTTTGGACATCGCCGTTGATAATTGGGTATTTGTTCAGTTTATGTAAACTTCGATTAGTTTCAAAGTTAAGAGTTCAAGACAAAACAATTAAAATTGGTTTGTTGTGTCGAGCTCTAGGCGCTCCGGCGACACCTTGATTTCTTCCATCGTCATTGCACGATGCTAAATGAAAAGGTCATTCATTCTAATCACAAAAGATTTACTACTTGATTCCGAACTACTACGGAGTACTACTTTTTATTTTTTGGTACAAATGAAATGAATGATTCCAGACTTTATGTTTCGGAAAAACTACTTATTTTAAATCCCTAATCTTGAATAACTAGCTATCAAATTATGTACCTAGCAGTCTTTTTGTTCTGTAATAACTTCAAGTATTAGCAGAAGGGTAATCCTCAACTCTTGATTTGCGGAAACTAATTCACCAGAGACGTTGTAGGAAAAGAGAGTAATTTCTTGTGAATTCCATAATCCTTGGGTGGATAGCTTGTCTTTGATCGGCTCAGAAATAATATTAATCAAGTACGTATAAATTGGCCCGGACATTTCTTACCGTCGAACTAAAAATAAATAGAGATGTGGGAGGAAAAGCTGGTGCCTATAGCTAACATATAGTGGAATTATGCATACCTATCACAGAAGCTAGCCCCCAGCAGCTCCATACGTCTGGACAAGGGAGAAAAAAGAATCAAAAACTTGCGGACAACACGCAAAGCTAACCTACATTTCCTGAGAGTTATTATACCCCTTCTATTCTTGGGATGGTCCCGTGCGCCCATCTGTTCATCTAATAATTATAGCCTATTTCCTCCTGATGGGGTGCACCACTCTGGCTCTGTGTGTCCTTTTTTTTTTTTTTAACTTGATTGTTCTCTGCGTTTTATGTGTTTATTAGTTTAGCCGATTTCTTAAGAACGGTTTAAAATTTTTGAACTTCCGGTTGTAATACACTTGCTCCAATTGAAACATTCACCATAATCACCTTGGGTGTCCATTGCATGTCTCGTTCAATAATCTCAATATTGATACAGTGTGACTGTTATTATCATCTAAGATGTTGTGTGTGGACACAGACACGACATGACACGACACAAAAAACATATGCAAAAATAAGGATATATATGGACATGCAAAACATAAACTACATTTATATCATCGATGTATCTTAGGAATTCATATGAACTCAGGATCGATCGGTGGAAATTGAATTTTAACTCTGAAACAACTTTAAGAGATTGCCTTTTAATCTCTTAATGTGTCCTTAACGTGTTCCAAGAGTATCTCGAACGTGTACTTAAACGTGTTCGACATTGTCCGAACAGTGTCGTGTGTATTTCCGACACATGTAAGACGTGTCCATACTAGATAGGTTATCATTACATATCTAAAATTCTCAATGCTGCAATTAAAATCGATGGACATTTTGAACCAACAAATGTTGGCCTCCAATATGGGTCACTTGTTCTCATGTCTCTCTGTCTCCCTATGTGCATTGATGAATCCTCAAAGGGAAGCAAGGGTTGATGAATTTTATTTATCTTAGCGTGTGTGCCAACGAAGATGATGATTGAACCTGTAAGGTTGGCCTAGTGATTAAGAGGTTTGCTCTTTACGAATGTCTCAGGTTTGAAATTTTTCAGGAACTTATTTGGAGTCAATTCATACACCTATGATTTAGGGGTTAGCAAGTGGGCAGAGGGAATTGTTTTCCAGGTATAATTAAGGTGCGCATAAGTTGACTCAAACACATAAATTTATACCAAAAAACAAAGATGATCATGGGCATGGAATGGAATGGCGCGCAATTCGTTTTTTGTCTTTATTTCATTTTTATCTCCACTCCAGGCTCCAGTAGTAGTTGTAGTACTGCTTCTGAAACTCACTCAATTGCTCGTCCCATGCCTCCATTGGCCTCTCTCTCTCTCTCTCTCTCTCTCTCTCTCTCTCTCTCTCTCTCTCTCTCCACATATCACCTATAAATATGGGTATATCTCAGGACTGATTTTAATAAGAAGCGCTGGCCAATGATCAATATTATTTGGTGAGTAGCTCCTTGATGGAGAAGCAGGGCACGTGCAAAGGCCTTGGCGTCTTACCATGCCAGTGAAATCTTGCACGTGCTCCCCTTCTCCAACATGGGTTTCTCACCTCTCTCTCTGCCCCAACTCAACTGGATTGACGTGCATGTAAATATTGTAGGTACGTAAAGTAGTTCAATTCGACTCCAAGATCACCTCTTGATCACCTTCACCATCCTTCCCCAAGTTTAGTACTACTACTCCTACCGTTGGGCCACTTTTTTGAAATTGTTTCTCTCTTGCATTTCGAAAATAAATATTTATTTGCAGTTGAGGGTTTTTTTTTTTTATTTTTTTCAGGGGGAAGAATGGAGGCTAATGCTGAAGTGGTCATGATCCTTCTACACCTTTGAATTGTTTGTTAAGGTAACAAAAACCTTCTCGATCAAAAGCATTAGAAAAATGCAATGTTTCAATGTGTTTATTGTCACTTATGTTTTATCGTAAGTTCAATGACAATTTACACTAAATAAGTGAGATGATTGGGTACGATCAATTACTGTTACGAAACAGACTTTAATTTAATTAAATGCATGAGTTATCACATGATAATTATTGCTTTATTTTTCTTATGCAATGAAAAGCCCATAATATTCAAATAGAATCATTATAGCCTCATGCTAATTGAATTTACGTTGCCATGGAAAAATATAATGTACTCAAGTGGTGTTATGTTCTGTCTCGTAAAATGGAATAAGTATTTATTTTTTAGGAAGAAAATCTGGAACGGAACCTCATAAAACATCATATAAACGAGAAAACTTAATTTTCATGTCCTTCTAACAAAGTTCTTAATTTTGTACACTTCTCGTTTTTAATTTCAAAATTATCACTATATAGATCAAATATAAAAACAAATTAAAACTGATACTATCCAAAAAGCGTGAAAGTACGGAAATAACCCTAAAAGAATCCGAACCTGATACAAATTCAAGAAAACGGAAATTTGCCGCTTGCGCCATAAGCCCCTGACATAACATAATCCCCACGAGTGTAAACTCTGATATTCGAGAGAGAGAGAGAGAGAGAGAGAGAGAGAGAGAGAGAGACCATGAATGACCACAGAAAGCCTTCGAATTTGGGAACCCTAAACAAGATCAATGAAGGCGATAGAAGCGAAAGTCCTGGCCCTCGCGTGTTGCGGGACTTTGATCTGAACCTTGCTGTTCTTTCGGACAGCGAAGAGACCGAGTCCGATGACTCCAATGGTGTTTCTAAAGAATCGAGAAAGAGCCGTCGGTTTGATCCTGTTTACAACTCCGAGTGGGAGTTTTCGGAGCAATTTGAGGTTGGTCTCTATCTCTTTTTTCTAGTTCTTTATTTCTGATGATTGGTGGTTTTAGATAGATAGATAAAGAAGAAACAAAAGGAAAATTTCATGTCGAACTTATTTGCGTAGTAGTAGTTATTTTGTTTGCAAGATTATTTTGTTAATTGAAAAGATTATTGTCTTAACTTGCCCAACGAAGAACAACCGAAAAGAATCACCCAAGATTGTCGTCTTTGTTTTAGGTTAGATATATCATGCCATATTCTGTTGGTGAATTCAGTAAGGGACTGATATTTTGATTTCCAATCTACAATGGGGTAAGTCTGGATGAGGTCGAGTCATAAGAATGTGAAAACATAAAAAAATTTAATTCGAGATTTTCCTTAGACTTAGACAGTACAAACAATATAGTATCGTTAACCATCTTTTTTGAACTTGTAAACATACTTTAGCGTAATTTGGCCCTTCTGGGGAAAGCAACAGACTTCAGGTTTTGTTTGGAGGAAATCCCAAATTCATCCTTAAGTAGAACAGTCTTGCTTTGCCCAGTGATCTTAGTATCTAAAGAAATGCCGAAATCATCTGTAACAAAGATCATATGCACATCAAAGAAACAGAGAAAAAACATATCAAGCCATAATGTAAGGAGATGACACCAAAACTACGCAAGGGGTGTCTTGGTGAAGCAAAAGCCGAACTTGCCCGCCCGTCAATGTTGTCTCTTAATTGGGAAACCTTGTTTCTCTCAAGTCACAACCAATCATTATTTTGCAAACGCAGCCCTTGAATTCCAAACCCAAAGCATCTCCACTAACCTATTGAGATATGCTTGTCAAAAGTATTGGTGGTTGTCTTGTTGATTATTTCTACTTGATCTGTTTTAATCTACTTACTTATATGCAACAGACTAACACATGTAGCACTGATGAGCTGCATTGTGCAAGATCCCCTTTTTTTGGAATGCCATATATCCACTCATCGCTTTTAATGCGAATCTGTAAACTTTGCTTGTGTTCCTTTTCTGTAGGATGAAAATGTAGAATCACATTGTGCCGAGGATGATGATGATCCCAATGGTAACAGGGTAAATGAAGAAGGAGATGAGTTTGAAGACGAAGATGAAGGCAGCCATGCAAGGATGTCGCATGAGACTTCCAACAGTAAGATTAGTTGTCAAACTTTCTCGAATTAGTTAAATTTGGGCTTGTTTGGACCACAGTACATGATTTGCCGCCTGTAGGGGGAAATGTGGTCATGCTGTACTTTTAATTAGATTGTCGTTGAGTTCTTATGGTAAAGACTTATGATTGAACAGCTGTGAATAGCAGTGGCGATGCTATTAAGGGGATAGTGGGGTCAGGCGACCCCATCAGACAAAAAATTGTTAGACTACCCCTTTAAGTTTTTACCCCTTTGATTGTGTGAAAATGGCTTTGAACCCACTTAAAATGGCTTTGAACCCATTGGGTGATAATTATGTGCATTTGGACTGCCAAATTGGATGCCAAAAACCCCTTGAACATCTATTCATACAACTTCATAACTTATGTACTGATCCTGATATTGTATATCAAAAAGTTTAGCACTTCATAAAAACAAAATTGGTGCAAGGAGAAATTTATTGGGTACATTTACCAGCACCTTTACAAGACAATACACATTTTTGTTTTTTAAGAATAGACCATATGCATTTGTACGTACAAACATTTTTTCAGAGATATGTAATATATATTGCAGGCATACATAGTCCATATTTGTGGTGCTATTTATTTATTTTTTTAATGGTATTTGCATTCTTTTACAAGTATTTTCAAGTCTTCTTTCAATGTAGACATTGTACGTATCAGACCATTATAATTGTGACACCATGATTTAAATTTCTGGAGTCGCCATTGGCTGTGAGGTGACTGGTTTGATTGTCTATTATTGATCACATTACAGAAAATCTTAGTCTGGAGGACATGTGGCTCGTGTAGGCTTTACTATATGTTTGGAAGCCACATTCTTCTATTGCTTTTGTAGCATTAAATAACCTAGCTGGCCTTGATTCTATTTTGCCAGGTAGAAAGAGGAAACATGATGTTATCATAACTGAGGCTTACCCAGTGTGCGATGTTCTTGATGGCCATGGAGGCATTAGCTTTCAGAGCCCTCTCCATGGGAAGCCTGGTTTCAACAAAAAAATGCACCCGGTGGAAAAGTGCATGTCCATTAAGGCTCTACTTCGAAAAGCAGATTGGAAGAAGGAGAGGGAAGATTTGGTACCAACTCATTTCCTGGGATCATCCACTACAAGTCCTAAAGCTTCTGAATTTGAAATGAGAAGCGAGTTTGAGAAAGAAATTTCTCCTTTGGTTAATGATAATAGAGTTGTGGAATCTCAAAAGAAAGATGATGCTAGGCTTTTAGAACCAAACCAGGTATGGCGGTCCTATGCTTATGGAAATCATAAAATTTGATCTAGTAGCTGTCATGTTGTGTATAGGCTAGTATTCCCACTGCAACAACCATCTCCAAGCCTTACCTCTCTTTTTTCGAACTCAATATTTGAGTAAAAACTCTTAAAACCCTGTCCAATTTTTTATCCAAATTTATACCGTTTTATTTAAAGTTGTACGGAAATTAAGGATGACCCAAATGTTTGCCCGATTATTCCACTAATAAAGCGTTTCCTCAAAATTTATGCCTAGTGTTGAGTTTTCCCGTCCGGTGCTTCATATCTCATAAAGCTTTTACTTGAACTTTTGTGTGTGGGTAAGGGTTGGAGATGGCCTTAACAGCTAAGGTTGCTCTTGAGAGAGTGAGAGTAAGAACTTTCAGGAAGTAAGAGTAGGTGTTTGACACCATTAATTTTGTAATTGCTTTGTGCAAGTGGCAGCCGTTAAAGAGAAAAAAACCAAGACATCCAGGCAAGGGCCGTAGAAAAATCGAAATCAAAAGATTGGAGGACAAATCCAAGCGATTGGTCACTTTCGTTAAGCGCCGTGACGGGCTCTTCAGCAAGATGCAAGCGCTCTGTTCAATATGTGGCGTCCAGGGCGCCATTCTCACCTTCAGTGAGGCCCAAAATGCATATGTCTTCGGCAACCCCGCAGTCAACACCATCGTCGATCGTTACTTAACTGAAACCTCAGTTGCGGAAGTCGCGGAAGCTACAGCTAATGAGTGTTACAACAATGAACCAGTGAAGGAGATTAAAGACAAGTACGCAGAGGCTCTGGTTAGGTTAGAAAAAGAGAAGAAATGCGGCCAGATGTTGGACAAGGTGTTGGCAGTTGCCGAAGGGAATGCGCCTACTGAAGCTTTGGGATCGAATGAAGTTGAATTGATTCGGGCAATGATGGACGAGATGGTGAATAAACCATCTGGCCGAGGGTCGGAGGCTTCAACAAGTAAAAGGCCCTCCTCTTTTGTAAACTTGGAGTAGAATTGCTCACCACCTTTTTTCTCTTTGTTTCATAATATTCTTCTTTGTAACATTGAATTTTATGTCCTCTTTTCAGTTAGGCGATCTAAAAGCCTATTTTCTGATGGAAATATGCTAAGGGTGGGTGGAAGTGATCGGGGTTGATAAGAAATACTAGCTTTAAAGCATGCTTGGTCAAGTGGGTGACAAGTGCCATTGGCCCATTATTGTGAAATGGTGAAAGATTTACCAATATATATTTATGAGTTCTTTAGCCATTTTTCCATCATACAATAGCATGATCTGTTCTCCCCATCCCCATGACTGAGGAGTGTACTTGCAAAGTAATACTCCCACTGATTAATGTGGTCATTTATGATCCGCATTGCCACCTTGAGAGGAAGTGAGTAAATGGTTCTTTTAACTACGACTGTAAGGCTAGTTAGCTTTCTGATGGTTGTTTGCAGTTGGGGACGATGCGCTTTGATGATTATATGTAATAATTTATCCACTAGTTTTGTATTGTAACTCACAGACTCACATAATTTGCGTGCGAGTGAGGGAGCGCGAGCGTGAAACCTACGAGAGGGAGAATTGAGAGCTCGAGTGCACTACGAGGATTAAAAGTGGAAGCGCTGAGCATTTTGAAGGATCCACACCCGAGGTAGAAGCCCGACTAGAAGTCGGTATTGGGTCGAAAGCCCTCAAGCCCACTAAAAAAAAATCAGTTCAAGAAGTTTTGGGTCGGGCCCTAAGCCCATCTTCAGCCCTAATATTTGAGAGAGGAAGTGAAAACAAAAATGCTAGACACACAATCAAGTTCCACACAATAACTTACAACTTACACAACCGCTGGCGACAGCGCAAAACGACGTCGTTTTGAAACGACGTCATTTTAATGTTTTAAAAAAAAAAAAAAACCCCACGTACAAAACTCAGAACTCCTTGCCCTTTTCCCTTTCTCGTTCAAATACAGACGACAGAAGCAGGGAGGGGCGACAACCACAAACCCAGCTGCATCGCCGGGCTTCTGGCACCCCGACGACCACCAGCACAGCGACCGCCACGAGCATCAGCTTCTGGCACCCCGACGCTGTTCACGACGAAGGTCTCTCTCTCTCCTTGTTTCAGATAGATAGATTACCCCCACTATCTACTCCTCGTCCTCATCAATTAGAGGGTTTCAATTTGAGAAACCCTAAAATGTTGTGCTGCCCAAAAAAAAAACCTGATTCGAAAATTTGAAAAACCCCTAATTCGAAAATATGAGTTGAAAATGGTGTGTTTGAGTGCTTGGGTTATCAATTAAGTGTCGAAAATGGGTCTCTAAGGGAAGGGATTTTCATTGTATACGGCGGATGGTGGTCGCCTCCCTGCTTCTGTCGTCTGAATTTGAACGGGAAAGGGAAAAGAAGAAGGGGTTCAGTGTTCAGTGTTCAGTGCATGCCCTTTTTTTTTTAAAAATATCAAAACGTCGTCGTTTTTCGCTGCCGTCATGCTGACGTTAACAATTGTGTGAGTTGTTTGATGGGACTTGGTTGTTTGTCTCGCATTATTGAAGTGAAAACCATAATTGCATAATTGCTGCTTCTCCATCCAAACAGTCCCGTTAACTGAATAGCGCTCCAAACAAAAAAACGACACACACTTCGCAGGGCAAGGTTCAATCGCCGCCTGTTCCCACTTTCCTTCTTTACAGAGATGGCGGAGACGAAGAGAAAGACCAGAGACAACAACGACAGACAAGTCATGAAGAAGAGAAAGTTTTCGAATTCCAAAACCCTAGATCACTCGAAGAAGAAGAACAACAACAACAAGAAGAAGGAAGGCGGAGAGAGGAGGAAAAGGGCTGGGCCTCACTTGCCGAATTCCTTGCGGAAGGAGATCGAGCTCATGAACCAAGCTAAACCTAGAAACAGCGACGACGAGGAAGAGATCGATTCCGATGGCGCCAACGACGTGTACGAGTACGAGGAAGCGATTCCCGAGGAAGAATCCGGAAAGAATCGCCGGTACGATCCTGTCGAGAATTTCGAGTACGAGCTCCCAGAGCAATTTAAGGTTGGTCTGCCTGCTTTAATTTTGACCTTCTTTGAATCTGTTTATTCAATTGAGTACCTGAGTCTAATATTAGGTGGGGAACATGAACATTTTTGTTTTGTCGGATATCCATTTCTATCAATTTATATATCACAGAAATAGTATTAAGTATCAACTAAATTGTGGTGTATAGTTTCAATCAGCCTATACATTTACGAAGTTTTAGTCATATGTAATTGTAGTGTTGTAGATGCATGCAATCGTGTGCATTCATATGCATTCTGAAAGGTAAAATATTGAGTTAAACTCTAATCTAGTTCAATTAATACGCTACCAGAAGTTTTTGGAGCTACAGTTGTCTATTTGGTCGTCGAGAAGGACAAAGAAAAAAAAAACCAAATGAAAAGTGTTTATCTCTAATCTCGTTGATTGCTTCATTTTGTTTGGTCTCGAGTAATTACTGATTACTGATTCATATTTCCAGGTCTTTATTTTTTATCCTTATTTTAGCTTATGTTGTTTCACTGGATCGTGTTGTTTAGTTTCTGTTACGTTTGCGATTTTTTGTTTCATGTCATGTTCGTGACTGGACATAACCCTGAAGTTCTCGTTGACATCTACCAGTCTATACACTTTCATGTAGACCTATCAAATAATTGGGATGCAATGTCTTGACCATCCATCTTCGTAAACTACGAAGAAGGGTAATAACCTTAAAGTTTCGATTAAAATCGCGTTGATTTGTTTATGGATAGCATATATAGATGGACAACTGTTTCTGGTTTCATCTATCCCATTGATATGCGGAGCGCACACACTCACGCGCGCGCGCACACACACGCGCGCGCACACAAGAGGGAGGGAGGGAGGAGGGAGAGTTGTGTAGAACCAGGCTGTGTTCCCTACCTTTTTCTTATGTGATCTGAAATTATGATGGAAAAGACTTGTTTGCAGAAGATTGTTTTCATCATTGTGCTGTACCAAATTGCGGCACTTATGAGCTGCATCATCCCACAATCTTGCTCTTGCATCCCGGAATACCGCATGTATAAATTGCATTTCCTTTTGCTGTGTCTATATTGTTCTTGCTTGTGTTCCTTTGTGTAGGATGAGAATGTAGCATCGGATGATGATGAAGATGGTAGTGATGCCAATGGTAGTAGGGATGACCAAAATGGAGATGAGATTGAGGAAGATGAAGATGAAGATGAAGGCAGACATTCAAGGATGTTGCAACAAATCACTGGGCTTCCAGTTGAGGCTTTTGAAGGTAAGATTTCCCGTATTCGGGAACCTTTGATTGTGTGTGAAGTGTGTTTCATAATGGTCCTAATTGATTAAGTTGTCATATGATTAGGCATCACCGCTAAATAGTCTTAGGACTCTTACCTGCTTTTGGAATGACCTAAACTAGTTTAAACCTTGGGAGATATTTATACTTCCAAGTGTAGAAGTTATTTATTCATGTCCACCTTGTTTTTGGACTTGATTATGCCTTTTGTTGAGGAAGGTTGCGAGCAGCACCGGTGTTACCATCAATGCAGGACAATTCGGTGTGTTTTTTGGCAATTATATTATGAGCAATGTACGAGTTGCCATTGAATCGTGATGAGAAAAATGAAAAAAAGTGGTCACATGACTGCTTCTGATTGGCAATCGATAACAGAATAGAATCCTACTTTGAACATGTCTCAAGTAGGTTTTATGTGGTGTGTGAAAGTCACCCTTCTATTGATCTGATTGCAATAATAACCTAACTGCCCAAGTTTTTATAACTTGCCAGGTAATAGGAGGAAAAATGATCTTGTCATATCTGAGGCATACCCAGAGTCTGAATATAATCCCAGTCGTAGTGTTCTTGATGGTGATGGCCGCATTAGCATTCAGGACCTTCTGGACCCTCTCCATGGAAAGCCTGGCTTTAGCAGAGTTAGAACGAGCATGCAACGAATGGAGAAGAAATCCATGCCCATTCAAGCACCTCTTCCAAAAGTAGATCGGGAGAAGGTGGAGAGGAAAGTAGCTTATGAACAATCAAAGAAGGATATTACAAAGTGGGAGCCTTTGGTCAAGAAGAATAGAGAGGCACCAACTCTTTATTTTGATGAAGACAGAAACCTGGGATATTCCACTGTAGGAGCAATAGCTTCTGAATTTGAACCTAGAAGTGAGTTTGAGAAGAAAATTGCCTCCTTGGTTAATGATAATGGAGTTGCGGAAGCTCACAGCAAAGATGGAGCAAGGCTTTTAGAACTGAACAAGGTATGGAGGTTGTACACCTTTGTTAATCATACAAATTTGGTGTAGCATCTGTTGTAGTTGTCTTTTTTTTTTAAGTGCTGATGCATCAATCCTTGTAAGTTTATTGGGATAATTCTACATTTCCCTGAAGTAAAGGGACAAATTCAGGTTTTAAGTATTTGTATTACATACCTATCAAAAAGTGGAGTTTTTGTTTTAACACCATTCCGCTTTCTCCGATAAGTTGTAATCTCCACTCGAACTGGAAGAGGAGCCACAACAGACCAAGCAAGGGATTCGGTGGTGCATGATTTCTAGAACTTGTTCGTGCAATTTTTATAGCTTGAGTGGTGGTTTAAGTACTTTTTAATCACATACTTTTTCAGCAGAAAATTGGCAGTTGGAATGTATTACGCAGTAAGCACTTTGGAAGTTAAAGGTGTTTGAGAATTGTAGTTGACCATACCTAATCCTCACCTGATTTCCTAGAGCATTTCCTTCCCAGACTGGTGTCATTACCACTCACATGACACACTTGTTGAGTTTGAAAAGCCTTATACATTTCTTTTATTTTGAAATTGAGTCTCTAAGTGGGGTGGTTTTGGGAGTTGTTCCTCTTTCCTATCATTGTGTGACAGCGTGCCTCTGTTGATACCTTCTTGTCTTGGTTTTGATACCCCTGAATTACAGAGGTTGGGCTCAGCTGCCTCTCACTTCTTATCTCTTGTATTTACCTAGTACAAAAAGACTTCTCTCCTTGCTATCTTCAGAAATTCTTGATCTGATAAAGGTCCATACAATCAACTAAAATCTGCACGCATAATAAGAAAGGAAATCCTTCTGAACTCCACAAACTTGCTTTGGAGACCTGCGTAGCTACGTTCTTTTTAGATGGATTATTAGGTTAATAAGGACGTGTAGATATGAAGGGAAAACTTCTGCGGGCAGATTCATCAGATACACTGTTTTGCTTAGGGTCCCTAAATTTACCAGAGATCTTTCTAGATCTTGCACATGTTTTTTATGTTTCTAATTTTGACACTTCTTTCATGACACCATTGCATGTGATGATCGGCAGATATCTGTTGAAGATGTGAAGGACCGCAAGGACCATCTTGCTAAAATGCGTAGCCTTCTTTTCCGTCACGAATTGAAGGCCAAACGCATAAAGAAGATCAAGTCCAAAACATTTCATCGTGTATTGAAGAAGGATAGATTGAAAGCTGTAGCTGCTGAAATGGAAATGAACCCGGAAGCCGCTAAAGATCTTGCCATGAAGCAAGAGTACGAAAGGGCTAAGGTACTTATCGCCAATAATGTTGACACTGTTTGGGACCAGTGTGAATAATTTGTTTTTTTTTTTTTTCTATTAGTTAAAAGACTAGCTGCTCAATGTTTGTCCATTTTTCCTTATGATATTTATACAGGAACGCATGACACAGAAGCACAAAAATAGCTCCAAATGGGCAAAGCGGATTTTGAGGCGTGGATTGGATATTCAAGATGAAGGAACCCGGGCTGCTATTTCAGAGCAGCTCCATCAACATGCTCTCTTGACTAGAAAAATGAACTCAATGAAGGAAAGCACCAGCAGTGATGACAGCAGTGACGAGGAGGATGATATTGATATCTCAGATATATCAGACGAGGGACATGCACCAAAATTGTTGGAGAAAGCGAAAGAGAAGACACTTGAAGTAATAGAAGAGGAGGATGAAGTGCCTGAATCTGGAGTGCTTTCATTGCCTTTCATGGTATTCCTAATTGTTGTCTTAAACAATGCTTGTACTTGTTCTCCCATGGTTCTCTTCATGTCTATAAGAAAAGGAATCCATGTGCGAAAAGAACATACTACCTCATTCTTCTTGTTTGGCCAAGTATAAAGACTTGGATATTCCCCTGGGCATTAAGCTGTTTATCATTCGTCCATTCATGTGATGTTTTCTGCTTGTACGACGCAGGTCCGTGGGTTGAAAAAGAGAAAAGAGGCAGCTGATGAAGAAGCTAAGCTTGCTCTTGAAGAATATGAATCAACGTTGAAGCAGTTGGGGGATAAGACGGTACTAGAAAAGGTGAAATCTGGAACTACAACTGGCAGACGGGCTTTTGGTGCTCCTAAAAAGAAGGTTGAAGAATCAAGTAAGAAAGTCAAAGTAGATAATTATTACGGGAACAGTGATAGTGAAGACAACTTGGAGGCCAAAGAAGATATTGATGCTGGACAAGATGGCAGTAGTAATTTTCAGAAGGGTGTTAATGTTGATCCTGATTTACTTCGTGAAGAGTCTGAGATCGGACACGATCCTGTGTTTAAGGTGATTGGATTATTGGTTTGTTAACCTTGACTCTGATTGTTTTCTTTCTCCCTCTGGAGTGTGACAAGAATAACATTGTTGCTGTTTGTAGAATTTTGACGATATTGTCAAAGACCCTGGGTCCAAGACAACATATGAAGTGGCTATTTTCGCATCAGACACATGGAAGAAGGCTCGTTTCTTTTTTCAGCATTTATTCCTTTTTTAAAAAAAAAAAGAAAAATTGATAGTTTTCATACTGACTCTTGTTCATGTAATTAACAGATGAAAAAAACTTCGGCAAATGATAATGAGCGGATCAAAAGTGGAAAAGAAGTAGATGTCAATGTCAAGAACTCTTCAAAGGTTTTGGAACCTACTTTGAATGATCAAGATTTAGAGGTATAACTCTTTGATGCTTTTGATTGGTCCCATTAATATGTTTGATCAGCTCCATGACTTCTGCTTTCTGTCTCTGATTGCATCCATGAAGGAAATAGGCTATGAAAATGATTCGGATAGTGAGGGGCAGATGGTAGATGGAATTTTGTCTTCTGGCACAATGGCTACTTATGAACTTCCATCTCAAGAAGACTTAATACGGCGTGCGTTTGCTGGAGATGACGTGGAAGATGATTTTGAGAAGAATAAGCAGGAGGTATTGAATGAAGAAAATCCTGAACCTGAGAAGCCTATTTTGCTCCCTGGCTGGGGACAGTGGACTCACGTACAGCAAAAGAAGGGCTTACCCTCTTGGATGCTGGAAGAGCATGAGAACGCCAAAAAGAAGAGGGAAGAAGTTCTTAAGAAGAGGAAGGATGCGCATCTTAAGCATGTGATCATTTCTGAGAAAGTGGATAAGAAGGTGAAAAATCTTGATATTTGGTTTCACAACACATCTTGAATTTTCTATTTGTGCAATACATGTAGGATGGAATTTTTACTCGGGAATATTACATGGTAGAAGCCTAAGGGGAACAAATTCTTGCATGGCTATCCCTGTTCCTAAGTAGGGGGGAAATAGGAAACTTGACCATTGGATCAGACAAGTAGTAAGCGCAGTTAAGAATTTGCCAATTTTTACTCAAAACGTCAATAGGGAAGTAATAAGATGAATGTGTCATCATTTTTGACAGTTTGCAGGTGTTGTGAAAAAATGTTGTGTTACGAATTCTCAGGAAAACATATTGGATTAAGGATGTTGTATCCTACTGATCCTATATAGAAGCTCTTTATTATGGTTGAGTCGAGCAATGGGTTCATCTTTCCATGTTTTTGGATTTGGCAGGCAGAAAAACTACATCCAAAGACGTTGCCCTACCCATATACATCACTGGAGGTGTTTGAACAGAGCATCAGAATGCCTATTGGACCTGAATACCACCCAATGTCGACAATTGGAGCTCTTAATCGGCCAGAAGTATGTTCGTTACGGCATTCCTTAGTGTAGCATTTATTATTGGCAAAATGACATCCCATTTCTATATGCCCATTTTTTTTCTTAATGTGAATGGGAAAAGAAGAGTGGATCCCCAAGCAGCACTTCTAAGTATTGTATCCATTGTTTCATTTGTTGTAGGTGGTTAAGAAACCCGGTGTGATCATAAAACCAATTAAATTTGAAGATGTGAATCCCCATGAAAGAACGGAGCAGCACAAGAAGAGTGGACAGAAGCAGAAGAAGAAAAGTAGTGGCAGGTCTATAAAAAGCATGAATGCCAAGGGGATTAAAGTTTAAATGAAACCAGTTTTGTGGAGACATTTTAGTTTTGTTATACAAGGAATATGGAAGAATCAAAATGGAACTTTTGCTTAAGATGTTTTAACTATGGACCATTATGTTATCAGCAAATTTTGTTCTGTTTTTGAGGCTTTGTGGAGTTGAAATTGGGTAAATTCTGCAAGATAGGAGCAATAAAAGAGCTTTCAAGTACCTTAGCGGTAGTATATCTCTGTAACCATATTTGCTTTTCGTTTCAGTAAGCCTATCTGATTATGTTTTTTACCCTGCGATCAGCTCATTGTTTTAAGTGGAGTTATCTTGGTACACAGATCATAAAAATGTCAGAAATAAGATGCTGAAAGTAGACCAGAATTCCCAACAGAATTAGCATCGATTAAGGAAGATGCTTGGGCCTTCATAAACACCACAGGTAACAAGCTATAAAAGGTATTGAAAGATTACTCACAATGTTTTTCTCTCGTTTTTAACTCAGGTGGGAAATTTACAAACTTTTGCTGTTTTAGTGTTTTTTAATCTTCGATTTTTGGAGGAAAAAGAAAAAGGGTATGATGCAAAGCTAAAGGACAATGAAATAGAAGATTAAGTTAAACTTTTTTGGGAGGAGTTAGGAAAATAAGAGATGCTCGTAAAAACCGTTTGGATGTTTGCTTCACATATCCCAGATGGTCTGGTCCTCTTTCTAATGCGACTCCCAGCTGTGATCTGGTGTAGAGAATTCATTCTCAAATCTTTTGCTATAATGCTGAAGAACCTAGGTTCATGAAATCTCTACTTCGATGCAACTTTTTCCCCTTAGTGTGATATCTGGGTTCTGAAATATTAAGAAAAATGGGAACCTTTTAGGCACGATAGGGCTGATTGATACGATTGTCCGCCCCGTGGCTCATTTTATTTGTTTCCAATATACTGAGGCAGCTGGCTTTTGAACCAATTTGGGATGTCTCATTTTACTTGCATGTGTAGGACCCACACATTAAACGGCTTCGGACACTTATCTGTCTGGATATATTTGCCCTGAAATAATTTCCTTTGATGCATGTGTTGGTGCAATCGATGCTTATATTGTTAGTTGGGGCTGGGCTAGTGAGCCTTACTTACAGAACAAAACCCAACTGGTCATGGTCTAATTCGTAGCAGGCCTCCTGTAGAATCGGTCAAAGAAATGATAGTCCAGAACTTTAGATGCGGATTCTCTCTGCTGAAATTTAGTTGACTCATGGAGGGTGGAATTCAAGTCTTTGCTTGCTGATTTTCTGTTATCCCTTTGGCAGTTTGGTGGTACTCCAATTTAGGTGCCACTTTGTTGATATCTGCTTCTTGTTTGTTGACTATCCCTTGGCAGTTAGGTGGTGCTTCTTGTTAACTGATTGAATTGTGAGTAGGGCTGCAAACAACCAAGCAGCTTGAGGCTTGGCTCGCGAAGGGTTTGGTTTGGCTCGTTTAGTACTCCAGCTTTAGTTCGAGTTCTGGGCTTGTGTAGAGCTCAACACTCTAAAGCTCAGTACGACACGTTTGTGTAGGCTCGGCTCATTTAGTAAATGGATCGGGATTGGCTCGAACATTTTAAGGTCGGCTCGTGTTCATATCATAGGGTTGTTGGGTTTCTTAATGGCATTTAATTGGTGTGTCCCAGTTATTATCTTTGCTTCTTTTTTCAGAGAGTTCATTTTAAAGATGGTTTGTCTTTTGTGTTTGTGCCGCCTTGTTTGGAAGCGGTGTGGATGAAGCCTCTGCTGGGCTGGCGAGTTCAGGTTGCTCTGATTCCAATTACTGGGGTCACTAGATGGGGCATCTCAACAACTACTCTAAGATGGTGCTATATGATTCAAGAACATTGGGATATAATTTTCAATACGACTTGACTATATTCTGGAAACAGATGTTTAATCACATTGATTCAGTTCTGGGCAATGTGTTGATGACATAAAGTATTAATGTTCTAACTAACCTGTTCGATAAAGAGAAAATGGTACAGCTAAAATTTCATGAGCCAGGGGGAGATGGAGAGATGGTTTTGCCTTGACAATGCGTCTCTTCGTTGAATCTCAGGAAAAATCTGATCGATATTTCCCTGTGATTTTGTTCGAAAATGCCCAATTGCATGGAAGGTAAACCGGGAGTTTGGTTGTTCTCTAATTAAACAAACTTAAGCCCAGACAACAGAAAGAAGCTTCTAACTAACCGCTTTCAATATTCAGAATAGGGGTGTTTAAGAAAACCGCCCGAACCGTAAAACCGGTCCGATCCGGACCGAACCGTCCTATTTGGTCTGGTTCTGTGGTTCTATGGTCAGGTTATGGTTCCAAAAAAATAAGAACCGTTAATTTTGGTTCGATTACTAGTTCTCAATTAAAGAACCGTGGTTAGAACCGGACCGGACCGTTTAAAACTAATATATATAATTATATAAAAATAAATATATGTGTATAATTTGGTAGGTTAATATCTTTCTTGCTAAACTTACTTTGTTTAGAGATGAAATCTCATTTGTTAGGAAACTTTTATTTTCTTCATTTTTTTCCTATTCTAATAGATTACCTTCCTAGTCATTCAATTCTTTGCAACCTTATTTAACAGATTAGTCTTTGCAATTTTAATCTCACGTCTCTCTTTCTCACACACTGCTGATAAGTTTGGATGCTAATTGGATAGAATTGGAACCGGAACCGAACTAAAACCGAACCGGTTTTGCGGTTTGGTTCTGGTTAGGTTCTGGTTCCCAATTTCCTAGAACCGTTTGAAATGGTCCGGTTACTGATTTTCTAGAGAACCGGACCAATTCGGACCGTGTACACCCCTAATTCAGAATTTATGTTGAGGATTTAATTAACTAATTCTTGGTTTTGTACGATCAAAGTCCAGGCAATCTGCCTACTCCGGTCCTACTAACCCAAACTAAACAACTTATTTTTTCCCCAAGGGACTTGGAGAGGGGATTAGTGCTTACAGAAATCGAACGCTATCTATACGCATGGAAATATAAGGGAGGTATCAATTGTACTCTACTCCACTTGCAATCCAAGCTAAACTATAATTCCGAACAATCACCGCCCCTGTTATTAAATTGAGACTATGATTGGAGTGATTATTAAGTGCCTCTGGAACATTGACACGTGAAGCTACAGAGAAATCTACTATCACACTTTTATGTGGGTCTATACATTTAGTTCTGAGCTTCACATGAATTGTGGTGGTAGAGGTCTTCACTTGGCAGTGCTGAGGAGCAAATAATAGTTTTCCTTGTTATAGAGTTTGAAGGTTAGTGGAGTTCGGGTATTGTGTGTGTGTTTAAATGGTCCATTATGCCTCTCCTTACTCAGCAATTGCTTAGGTGAGTTGGTATATGAAATTACCCTCTTGCCCTCCTCCAAAGCAACCAAGTCTCGCCACCCCTGTTGTGGTTTGGGTGCTTGACCTCTGGTGCAAACCCCTTGGGCACTCTGTCGTAATGTCACTCTTTAGTGGCGAGGCTCTTGGGTCTGCGCCAGTTAGGCTGGCTCCTACAACGAGAATTTGGGTATTATGTGTGCGTTTAAAGGGTCCATTATGCATTTTTCTATTCAGCAATTGCCTAGGTGAATTGGTATGTGCAGTTACCCTCTTGCCCCCCTCCAAACCAACCAAGTCTTCCCCACCCATTGTGGTTTGGATGCTTGACCTTTGGTGCAGACCCTTTGGGTCCTCTGTCGTAGTGTCACTCTTTAGTGGCGAGGTTCTTATGCTTGAGTCAGCTGGGCTGGCTCCTACATCGAGAGTTTGGGACTGTATGTGTGTTTAAAGGGTCCATTATGCCTCCCCTAGTCAGTAATTGCCTAACTGAGTTAATACGTGAAATTACCCAACTCCAAAGTTGGTTAGTGGGAAAAAAAAGTTTGGTGGTTGGTGGAAGTGAAAACGTGGGCCATCGGAAGTAGGAGTAATACAGAGAACAGACAACGGCTTCATATCCCTTTGCAGTTGCCACCAAACTCACCTTCACAACATAAACACAGCAAGTTAGAGAGAGAGAGAGAGAGAGAGAGAGAGAAGCAGAGGAGGAGAAGATACAAGAGCTTATCTTCAACCTGAAAATGGACTCCAAGAATCAAACCCTGGAAAAACCAGAACCCCAAACATCATCAGATGACCAAACCGAGCTTCTTCCCATCTTACCTTTCAACCCTCTCCCAACCGCTTCACTCTCCCTCTCTCTCTCCCCAACCCTCCTCCTACCCACACCAAACTTCCTCATCCCTCCCAAAATCACCTCCCTTCTTTTCATTAACCCCAAAAGTGTCAAAATCCCCACCCAAATCTCCTCTCTCTCCTCCCTCTCTCTCTCCTCCACCTTCTCCCCTTCGAAACCCTCCCACAAATCCACCATCTCATCCAACCCTCTCCAAGCCCCTCTCTCTCTGAACCCCCGCCGCCCATCCGACCCCACCTACCCCGCCGGCATTCGTCGATGCTCCATCGTATGGTTCCGAAACGACCTCCGCGTTCACGACAACGAAACCCTAAACTCCGCCAACAACGAATCCGGGTCCGTCCTGCCCGTCTACTGCTTCGACCCGAGGGATTACGGGAAGTCCTCAACCGGGTTCGACAAGACCGGGCCCTACCGGGCCACGTTCTTGATCGAATCTGTTTCGGACCTTAGGAAGAACCTTAGAGAACGTGGGTCTGACCTAATTGTTAGGATTGGGAAGCCTGAGAGTGTATTGGTTGAGTTGGTTAAGGAAACCGGGGCGGATGCGGTGTATGCGCATAGAGAGGTGTCACATGAGGAGGTTAAGGCTGAGGAGAAGATTGAGGAGGCATTGAAGGATGAGGGAGTTGAGGTGAAGTACTTTTGGGGAAGTACTTTGTACCATGTGGATGATTTGCCGTTTAAGTTGGAGGAAATGCCAACGAATTATGGTGGGTTCAAGGATAAAGTGCAGGGGTTGGAGATTAGGAAAACTATCGAGGCGTTGGATCAGTTGAAGGGGTTGCCGTCTATGGGGGATATTGAGGTTGGGGAGATTCCGTCGTTGGTTGATTTGGGTCTCAACCCAAGTGCTACGTTGGGTCAGGTATGTGCTTTGTTTGGTTCAGTTTTTTTATGTCCTCGGTATCCATGTAATCCTAATCGATGGGGTATGATAGTGGAGGATGTGAGATAGACTTAAACTTTGGAAATATTTAGACAAAGTAGCTGCTCGCAATATGTTCTGCCCCTGAATAGCAACCCCGTTTTACCTTCAAGAATCAGGAAAATCAAGGGAACTTATGCAGTGAAACCATACACCCAAGTCCAAGTGGGAAGCTTAGAACGGGCATGCCTAGAGACCCGATTCAATTGTTGTGCTTATTACCTTGCTTCCTTCATTCGGAAACCATAGCACTAGTAATGCAAAAATATTCTTTTGAGTTATGACGTCCCTTATTCTTTACTACAGTACGTTATGTGTCTTGTTTGCTTGTTTGTGGCAATCCAAACTTTTTTTGAAAGAACACATCATGTCAGAGAAAAACCAGGAAGGCATACCTTTCAATTACAAAGAAAACTACAGTCATAGTTTCAGATATTTGTCTGTGTTCTTGTATTTTGTTTCTTGTTAGTTCTGTAAGAGCACTTCTAGTATGTTGCCTTTAAGCTGTTGGTATTGTATGGGAAAATCAGGCAAGTGATTAACATTTATGTAGCTCAGTGGCTGGGTGGCACTGCGAATGTGTTTGTGTTTGTGGATCATGTGACCTGACATGAGAGGTTTTGTATCTGTTTGAAGTTTAAGCTTCTAAGTACAGTAATTGTTTTCATCTATCCTTTTTTTCCAACATTCAAAGTGAGTTTGCAGTATGAGTACTGTACTACTATTGAATGGTCTGACACAGGTTTGATTAGTAGAATACAGTTACAATCTATATGCGTGAAGTTCTATACGTGAGTGGTGAAACTTATTAAGAGGATGATTGAAGCGAAACTAAGAGCATCCTCAATGCAATAATCAAAAGTGAATAATCAAGACTTGCAGCATCAGATTTTGATTATTCATTTAGAGGTTGTTAAAGTTAGCAATGTCAAGTCCCACATTGTTTATTTTTTGCCCATAATCAAAATGAGTTGGCAAAAATTCAAGTCTAACGGTCTGTTTTTTTCTTCTCAATCTAATGGTCTACATTGAATGTCATTCTAGTAAGATAAGTGAAAGTGAAGAGCATTTGTTATCCATAAAGTGATCAATATTGTTAAATGCACAACCACTTGCCAAAGTGGAAAGTGAGTTTCACCTACCAATAAAGCATTTGCTTTATGGAGAGTGAGTTCCACTTTCCCATGATGGTTGTACACTTGTACTTTGATTGAGAAGCTGTGGGGTACAATAAATTGGGTTATTGGCAAAAGGTTGTTAGTTTTGATATCCAAATGCCCAAATTTGATTATTGGTTTAGAGGTTGCTAAGTTTGATTATTACAATGGGAGCACTTTTTTGAGCACACATTGCTAACTTTAGCAACATTTTGGTTTTGATTGTTACATTGAGGATGCTCTAACTACGTCATTCTATTTCATTCTTACCTCTTTCTTTGCCTTCATTCTTTTTCTTCGAGCTGAATTATGCTCATGATTTGCCATCATTGCCTAATTCCAAGCCTTTGTTGCTTTACTTGGACGATATTGATAGAAAATGGAATTACTATGCTGCTCTTGACTGAGAAAAAACATGTTATAAGCCTATAAGGTGTCTTTGTGTTGCGGTAGTATGGTTCGTTCAGTGTAGTTTCTTCCAATTGCCAGTCTTTTGATATCCATTTATGCTGCTTGTAGCTGTAGCCCATAGGTACCTCTTTAGCATTAGTGCTTTCAGTGATCTCCCATCTATGTGGGCTGCGTATCCTCTCGATGTCATCCACGAGGTCCTTCTTGATGGCTGTGAATCTGCCTGATGAATGAAAGATTGTGTTTAGATTTCTTGAATCCGCTAGTCATGCCGCTTTTGTCAGAAGCACACTTTATCGGTCAAGGATGTAAGAGTGCATAGTCGTTTCGCCATATTCGGCGTTTATCTTGGGTTAGTTAGTAATTTCCATCCTTTTCCAGTAATGCTCAATCCTAGACTTCATAGTTCTGCTAATGGTGGAGATGCTGTAAGAATTGTTGAAAATGTCATGAGTCCTAGACATTGTAGCATTCCTTTGAATCGATCTTGTTTGGAACTTTGGACTTGTCCCACATGGCATCTCTAAGCCACCCAAGCTTGATGGTCTGTATAATCTAGAGGCTAATCTAGAGGCTGCTCCACCTATTGTCAACTGGCCTACAAAGTTCTAACAGATCTCCTGCAGTGAGTTACCCATTTCAATGCTGCCTGCAGAGTTTACCCTAATTTCTTTCTGACCTATTATGTGACCAATATTTCAACAGTCAATGGTAAACCTGAGTAAAACTAACAGACATCTTTGTTCTGCTTCTGAAAAGTGACAGTGTCGTCATTGTCCTCATGTAGGATGGCAAGCCGGCTGCCAATACTTCTCTGGTGGGAGGAGAAACTGAAGCATTGCAGAGGCTTACAAAATTCGCGGCTGAATGCCGAGCGCAACCAAACAATGGAACCAAGAATGGCAACAATGACAGCATTTATGGTGCAAACTTTTCCTGCAAAATCTCTCCATGGCTCTCTATGGGATGCCTCTCCCCTCGCTCAATGTTTGATGATTTGAAGAAATCCGTTTCCAGGTGGGGCTTAGTTTAATGTGCTCAGGTCTACAGGTTGACAAAATATGTACTTGTTAACAAGATTGTCCAACATTTTCTGAGATTCAGCTGATTTGTGTCATCGGCAGGACAATTTCCGCTGCCTCAAACCAGAAAGATGGTGGCAGTGGGCCTTCTGATACTGGGATGCACTGGTTGATGTATGAGTTGTTATGGAGGGATTTCTTCAGGTATCTCCGCATACCATTCTTAACTCATACGCCAATATAATTAAGATTTTCCCCATAATCTGTATCACCGTATGAACCTTGCCTATTCCTGCTCCAATTATTTATTGGCTAGTGATTTTTTTAATTTTGTATAAAAAAATCCAATTGAACTCTTCCGCTCCAGAATATAATTCTTTTTTAGTGGAACTGCTGGTGCTAGTGATTCTTTTGTTGGCTTTTGCAGATTCATTACCAAGAAATACAGCGCAGGTAGACAACAGATTACCACTCCAGTCACAGCTTATGCAGGTGCCACTGCTTAAGCAGAAACTTGAAAACGAAAATCGACTCTTGGTGGGGGTGTATTCCGTTTGTTAATGATATTTTGGCCTGTAGCTATTTAGGTTTTGGATTACGGTTCTTTCTTAAAAAGTGAGCTGCATCACTGTCAAATAATTTGTTGCATACAGAAGGAAGCTTCAAGAAGGTCGTTATGGTCACCTCGCCCCTTGAAACCTTTCGGATGTTAATTTACCTCCTCGTGAATAACAGATCCGTGAGGTTCTGCTTTCCATTGCTTTGCTATGGTCTTATGTATTGCGGCGATTTGTTTAATGCCTTTTCCCTTTTTATCAGCTTCAATTGTGGCAATGCCAATAGCAGGGAGTGCATATGATCTAAACGCTTTCTCAACCTTTACATGGCTCATGCAAGAATCTTAATTTGAAACTCGGTTTTGTGTGAAATAGGAAAACAGTGAACATAAAAGGCACTAAATTTCACTCTAGTATCAGCCACGTCTCCACCCATATCTCTTGTGTTTGACCCATGTTTTGGTATGCGTTCTAGGCTTTTCCATCAGCCGGAAAGACATCTTCCTCGAATGCTCTCCGGGGGCGGGAAGGAAAGAGGGAACAGGTAGGAACAGCAGAGGGAGTGGGGGGCTACAAATATTTTGAAAAGCAATGAGCCCAAACCTCCCATCCAAGTCTTGGGTACAAGTAGCTCACGTTTGCTAACCTTGGCCCTGTGTTTTCATTTGATCGGCAACAAAACCTGTATACTAACCCCGTTCATGCTAATTTATGCAACACAATTTTTTGGTTGTCTTTATTCAAAAAAAGTTGTTTGTTAGTTTTACGCCAAACTTTTATGTAATATGGGTGAGCAAAGATAAGAGGAACCGGAAAAATAAAAAATTATGACTTTTACACTAGTATTTTGTGAAATATCCAAGAAAAGGTCCAAAAACTGACTTTTTGAGGTTTTATTTGGATATTCCCCAAAATACTTGTGTAAAAATCATAATTTTTTACTTTTCAGGTTCCTCTCATCTTTACTCACTCATATAACATAAAAGTTTACCGTAAAACAAACAAGGCAAAAAAAATTGAATAAAGCCAACCAAAAAATTATTCTGCATAAATTAATCACTAACGTAAACACCCTATAAAATAAAAGCGGGAATGCGTTTTTCTATCATTGCTTGTGGAATCCAACATCAACTAAGATATCGTTAAATCTTTTCGAGAGAGCAAACCATCAAATAGGACCCACCGCATTTAGCTAGGATACAAATATTCAATCTTCGTGGGATCCATAATATTGTTATGCCTCTTTTCCTCATCAAATGAGATAGGCTAAATGGGATCCGCATCAACAAATTTAGAAATGAGTATAAAAATACTGAGACTCACTACATTTAGTTAGCATATAAATATTCAAGTTTTGTGGGACCAACAATTTTGTATGGTTTTTTTCTTAGAAATAATCTCTCCAAAATTTTTGACTGTTTTGTTATCCTTGTTTTTCGTCTTTAGTAATATTTTGTCAAATTTTTTATTATTTTTTACTTTTTGCATGTACATAACGCACCTCTATTCAAAAAGTAAGAATTTGTTAAAATGTTAAACAAATTTATTAAAGATAAAAAAATACGCAAACCAATAGAACCTTTTTATCTCAAAACTGCAAACCAATCATTATTATTTTCTCCGTCCCCATTTGTTGGTCTCTTTAAGAGATTCCAACTTAATAAGAGGACACAATCATTGCATCTCTTATCACTTTATTTTTCCAGTTTTATTCTCCAATCATTATATTTTCTTACTTTGTTAGTACTTCTCATTTATAAAAGGGCGGGCCAAAGAGGAAATTTATTTAATAGTACCCATTTACTGTTGAAGAGGGGCAATCTTTTTAAGACAAGAAAAAGTGTTAACTGGGACTTACAAATGGGGACAGAGGAAGTACGTAGAACATATTAAATTATATGTACATAACAATATATATTGGATCCCGAAAATATAAATTGATGATCACTTAAGGAAACCGATGGAAGCGATTAAGAATGATAATGAAGGATATTGAATACACTGAATATGTCCAAACTTGTAGGATTCAATTGTCCCCCAAGTTTTCCCATAAACTCGCACATAAACCAATACACAGAAGCAGCAGCAGTTGAGGATTCAGGAGCATTGAAGAAGAGCCTTTGCTAGTGTGCCTAATCATCTCCCAGCCGTTGCTCAACTTACTTTCCTTGCCTTGTACAATCTGTGTGAGTTGAGTGATGGTAATCCTCCTGCATATAGTGAAATCAGTGGCCCTCGTGGATGTACCCCATTTTGAGGAACCACGTAAAATTCTTGTGTTTCTCTGTGATTGCTCCAATTCGTTGTGTGTGTGTGGGTGGTTAGCGATCTTGTTGCCCTCGTGGATGTACCCCATTTTGAGGAACCACGTAAAATTCTTGTGTTTCCCTGTGATTGCTCCAATTCGTTGTGTGTGTGTGGGTGGTTAGCGATCTTGTTGCATAACAAGTGCTTCAAGGTTTATATAAGAGATGAGAAGGGATAGGATACATCACGACTCAATACAATACCCACAAGTAAATTAAAGATATTTGAGAAGCAAGAACATGGCCAAGGACCATTGTAATACTACTTGCACTATTAAAAAAAGCTTGGTCTAGCAATACATGTCCTTGAATACCATGAAACCAGTCAACGTTCTCTTTTTCTATTCATTTACTAATTCTATCACAATGGATGACCAAACCCTTGTATGGATTTTATATTTGAATCCTAGAAAGCTTTACAACAAAGCACTATCAATGAAAAGTAGGGGAAGTGAAACAAATAATATTTCAGTGGAAAATTGAACTCCTCAGATGATGCCTGAAACTTTAAGGGAGGACAGCACAACGAAAATCATCCAAAGCAACATGAAGTACACACAAGTTACCCAGGCCCATAGCCTTGGCCCTCCAAGCTCAGCACCCAATGTTATTCGCCTAAATACCAGAACAACAATGCAGCCGACAGAAGTAGCAAAGAAAACAAGCAAAGAGAAGCTGAGCCCCTCGGCATTATTGATCCTCAACGGTTCCTTATAGGCTATGTAGTTGTATGCTGTGTCAATGAGCCATGGAATGCCTATGCCCACATAAATGTTTGCCGAATTGCTACAAAAGGAGAAATGAGGCAACAATATCAATTCAAAGTTCTTAACTAGGAGTATTTACTGCTGTTTTGATTCATTTAATGTGGTCTGCTCTTAGGGTAGTTAGCGGCATGTGATTTCCGGGTGGGTTGGGTGTCAATTGCGATGCATTTCATTCATTATGATGTTTTGTACTTTCTATCTTTTTAATCATTGTAATTTGACTCTGATTAATAAGTTTATCCTTCTTTGCTGTTCAAAAAACAAACCAGGAGTATTTCCTCACTTAAGAGGGATCTGAAAAGGGGAAAAAGGTCCCCCTCTACTTCTAAATAACGACATTTGTTAGTCCAACTGTGAAAATGGTAGCATTCAATCCTTAGACTTGCACCTTAACCTTTTGTTTCGAGTTTACTGAGACTTGAACCCTGCAACGCACCCTTCCAGGACAGTAGATGATGATACTCAAGCTCGTGACTGCTGTTAATGGGTTCAGTATGAAAACAACTTTGGCTAGGTAAAGTTCAATATAAATGTCACTTAAGGAGATTTTAAGATGAACACCACGCTCTAATGACTACAAGAAGTGAATTTCAAAGTGGGCCTAAGTTTTTACCAGTGTAGCAAGGATAACTGTAATGGAAGTAAAAAAATGAACCTGCAAGTGATGTTTGCTATAGCAGAGTCTGCTGTTGTCTGCCGTTCAGTAGCAATCTTGCTTGCCACTAAATCTGGCCACGAGGTTCCACTCGCCAATACAGTAAATGCTATCACGTAGGCATTTATTCCTGAAAACCCAGGAAAAAATTGCAAATGAAGCACTTAAGTGCGATAGCTAGATGATGGAAGTAATATTCATGGTGAATGAAGAAAGCTTGGGGGATTTATCTTCATTTAGGAGCAACCTGTGACACAGGTAATTAGGTCTGTGAGTTCGGTAACAATGTATGCTATCCCACTGATGAAAATTAGAGAGCAAATGAAGGCAATCCAGCCATGAGCTATTTGATGTGGAGGTACAAATGCAAACAAAATTCTCCATGGTGCAAGGAGTGTCTGCCAGAAAATAATTGCAAGCCTCAGGCAGATATTGTTCAATTTTCTCCCTTCTATGCTATCCACCTGTTAAAAGAAATAAGAAATTATGACTACTTTCAACAGCTAGAATAGAATAGAAGTATAGAGTGTATAGTACAATACCCAATGAAGTTTGGCGAGTCATCTACAAACTTTGTTCCATGATAAGGTGAATAAACAAAAACGTGTTAATGATGCATTTGCTCACACAGAGGTTTTTTTTTTTGGAACAAGAGCTCACATAGAGTTGCCCTTGATTTGCAACCCTGTGGAATTCTCTTTTTCTTAATCCTAAACATTCATGTCTTTCTCCCACTACTATCAATTTATCATATATGGCAGGCAGTGTTTATCAATATAATCTAGGCAAATAGAGCAACCCAATACGTCCAAGTGAAGATGAGACATCTAATTCCAGTTTATAGGCTTTCAATGAAGACTTCAAAAACTAAGGTATGCAATACAGTACCGTGAACGCATCAACAAATTGCTGCTTCCAAATTAAGAGCACGTGGGATTGTTTGACATCAATCTTTCCGTTCAAAGGTTCATCAGGGGCTTCAGCTAGATCCATACCAGGCACGTTCTGATACACAGGTCCTGCAAGTTATACTTTGAAATGGGCTATTTAGATTTAACTGTAGCATGAAAAACAAGAGCCATACAGCAAACAGAGTTGAGTGTGTCACATTAGAACCAAATTTCGCAACATTTTTTTTTATGCTTCCTCTCAATCATCTTGTATCCACTGGCCACTATAAACATGAATCTGGTTTTCAACCTTATCTTGACTCCATTTCATGTTTTTCACAGTTTAATGAAGCATAAAATAGCATATATTAACTTTGGCCATAGCTTAGAGATCGTTCTGAGTTTTTCAACACTCCTAGGACTTCATCGAAATCGTACCAAAGGCATAAAGAAAATTATCGATACTTCTACCATGTGCAAACCAAATGGAGCGATTTCTGGGGTTTTGATAGCTCGGTGGAAAACCTTTTGCGAAGCTATAGCGCAGTAGGTTTTGGAAATTTAGTGTCTGTCTGATAAGAAAAGGTATGATTTTTCCCTCCTTCCCTGGCTCTTCTACTGGAGTCTGCTAAGGAGTTGACTTTCCGCACCTCCAGGTTCCAAACCCTTTTTCCTCCAGAGATAAACAGTATATACAAACAGACAGCTATCAATAACTGTTTACCTTCTCTTGAATGAATAGAGAAAATATCAACAATGGCTTTCCGTTCACCATCAGCAACTTCTAGTATATCATCAGAGTGTTCATCGGAGACACTGTTATCATGTTTGCATGAAGCAACCTCTTCTGGCACCCAGTCCTCTGGCCTCTCAGTTCTTGCACTGAATGCAAAACGGAATAAAAATTGCACATCAATTCTTTTACTAAGAATCTTCGCCAGTGATGCATGAACAAATATGCATGCAATGCACACGTAAGCAAAAAAATAAACACAAGCAACTAAAATCATACATAGGAAGAGACAAATAGGGCCAACGCTTGTCCTGAGCATAAGCATGCATCAGCAGTAACCCAAACTGGAGCACTGTCAATAAGGCTTCCCACAAGGTAACAATATTTGGAGTCCACACCTGCAAAACAAGGATAACCTTTTCATTCCTAACCTGTTGATAGAGCAGCTACAGTAAGAAAAATTAGGGTGTCCTCATTTTGTGTTCAAAATTTTTGGGCTTTAAATTGCAAATGTAAGGGAACGAAAAGATCAATAACAGATGAGTCCATTAAAAGAACTGATTAACTTGTTTCTATTCGGTAGTTCATGCAACATTTGTAGAAGATAAAACCATTTGCAGTTATACTATACACATATAGAAAAATCCATACGGGAAACTAAAAATTGACTTCTGGTAATGATTTAAGAAGTGTTTAAAGGAAGACATTAGCAAGATCATTTTGAGATCGTAGAGCTGGAAAATGTATATAGTGACGAGTTAGCTCACTTCACAGAAAGTCAGAAACCTTTGGTTATTTGTGGCCGTCAGTTCTCTCAATGGGAGTGCACTCCATTATCCATATTTTCTTCCAAGGAGAGCTCCCAAAGTCGGGACTTGATTTCTATCATGAGTCGTGATATGGTGGTTATTGAATGGACATGTAGTGTAAAGCACCATGTCATTACTGAATCGAAATATAGTGTCGAGCACCTGGAATGTTCTACAATATTCTAGAATAAAAACAAACAGTGGGTGAAACCAAGATGGCTTACTCGGGAGAACAGATACGAAATATCACCTCTAGGATAATGTATAACCATATGTAAGCCCAAAAGGACCAAAAAAGCTCCACTAGCCACACTCCTAAATCCGAAATCTTTTTCAACTCTCCAGCTTTTGGTACCACCACACAAACAGCATGGATGGGAAATAGGTCGAAAGCAGCAGAACCCACGAGTGTTCCAGGACCCAAACCTGTTAATCAAGTGGATTTTAATATCTGGAAATACACATAAACTTAATACCTAAAGGTAAGCTCTTTAACTAGTTGCACGTAGACTGTAAGCAAAACATAAAAGTAGTATGCAAATGTTCCCAGAAGTAATCAAGTTAGCACTCAAGTATTATTTCAGAACGATCAATTTACATAAAAATAGTCGTGCTAACTGAAAGCAAAGCATCAAGACACAACAACTCACTGAGCAATCACCAAAACATGCAGACAGAAAGAAGATCACGTTCACATTATTAACCAAAACTTGAAAACATAACAGGTAATATGGAACCTTCTGTTTTTACTTATGTGAGAACAAGCAAATGTAGGCTGCTTTGGTATGAGTGTGCAATTAGGGGGTGTGTGTGGAAGCTCTTTCGCTTCTCTTTGAAATCACATAAATATGCAACCGGGGTTACGTTTACAGATCAATCAGTTACATAACCTTGCGTTCCTACATAATTCATACAAACCTAAGTAGCCTGGCAGGGCTGCTTCCTTGTTTATTGAGGGTGTAGCTGGAAGATTTTCCACCTTTCTTCAATACACTTAAGACCTTAACAGCTTTTTTTTCTTCCTTGAAATTCTCCGCAAATAAATTGTTAGCCTACTTTCACAATTGTGAGTTAACACAAATTTGCCATACTATTCTAGTTTCCGGAAAGCATAACAGTATGTGAATCACCCATAGTCTTCTTCACCCATAGTCTTCTTCAGAATAAGATATGCTAATAACTGCACTCAGCGATAAAACTTAAATTCAAGAGTTAACTTGCAACCCACTTGTTAACTTTCTATCGCAAGATTGTGTACTCCAACCATTGTTTTCTCAAGAAAAAGATCCATGTTACATAGGTCTGGTACTTGAATGTACCAATAACAAATTTAAAACCTTGGTTGACATCTTGCAGTCATATCTTTCATAAGAAGCACACATGTACTCAAATCCACTTTGAATTATGTAATGAGTAAACAGTCACGGATTGCTACACTAAGACATCTGAACATCTGAACAATCAGACGACCATGTAGTGACGTACAGAAATTCAGCCGGATTAGCTAACATCATTACATGACCATGCCATGTAGACAAGTAGGTTTCCATCAATACAAGACAGTAAGTGGTTTAATCATCTTCATTAACTATGCTTCAATATTAAAAGTGAAGTAACAAAAACAATTGGACAGATTAATATCATCATTACACTACTGCTATTTAACTTTGAGTACAATAGAAAAGTCAGCTGGCATAGAATAAACGTAAGTACAATGCAATCACAACTTCACAAGTAGTCCAACTGTCCAACAACATAAACACCTTTTTCCAATCTTACACCTTGCAGATAAGCAAAATTCATCTCTATGCTTGAATATCAAATCAATAAAATGAGACAAGAATGAAATAACAAACCTCCAGCATACAAGTTCCCAAGGTTTCGTATGGCGTCAATGGTAGCCAAAGAGATTTGGGGGAAGCTAGTCCCACACGCCAACAGAGTGATGTCGGCAATTGTGTAATTCCACACCTTTTCTTGTCTAACAACCTCACTATTTGTCAAAGGATCTATCTCCACCACAGTCCGGCTATGCTTAACAACAGCTTCCATAGACCGGAAGAACCGCGCAGTTATAGCTGATAATCCGATGAAACAATAAGCTAGACCAAGAAAATACAGAAAGGCCCGGAATCCATCCCCAAGGGCAGTTTCACCCGGAAAAATGAAGTAGTCTTGGCATAAGACATTGGAAATAGATGTGCTCTCAGCAGAATGGTTACGGACGGAGGCCATCGTCGTATTAGTATGCATTCCGAATTTTATAATCACAGAATCAGTCATTGTGAAGTACTATAGTTGCATATCTGGTAAAAGAATTAGCAGCGAACCAAGGAGTAAAACACGTAAGCCACGAAAAGTAGATTATACAGGTCGATTCCAAGAAATGTCACGAAGAAAAGAATAGGATTAATGGGCCGATCGACCGACATACCAGAGAGCAGGGGACGGCGGCGGCGAAAAGGATCGCCGGTAGGTATCAAGATTGACGCAAGTGACGACGACCGACTTGGCCTCAGATTAATCAATCCAATAATACTACTGTTGTTAGATTTTTTTTATTTTTTATTTTTGAACAGCTGTTGTTAGATTTTTTGTCATTTTTTCATGTGTTCAAAATCTTCATAGGTGTCTTTATTATATTAAATCCGTTTGATTGTAATGGTAGATTAATTAAGAGTAATTTCTCTCTCCATACTTCCGCTGTGAAATCAATCCAATTACGTGAGAGGTAGAGGTAAGGAGCTGGGCAACATACACGAGATATGATAACACGATACGAACCGGACACAAAGTTAGCGGGTTAGGGTTGAACATTTCGGACACGAAACACGAAAATGACACGACTCGAGAACACGAATTTTAAATGGGTCGGGTTCGGGTTGGGTGATTTGCGACACGAACACGACTGACACGACACGAACACGACTCGACACGACCTGTTACCCAGGTCTAGGTAAGGGGCATTAGGAATTTTATTTCTGCACTTTATCTCTCCGAAAATTTGGTTTCCATATATATATATATATATATATATATGTATGAAGTTCTCTCCTCTCAAGAACCACCTTAACCTTAACTTAATAAAATAAGAATCTCCCTTTTCCGACAAAATTTCGATGATCCGAACCGCTCAATTTGTTCAGAATATGATTTTAAGTGTACTCGCGAGAAATCAGCAAAAAAAATGACCGAAAAGGCTTCATCCGAGCAGTTTTTGTTTATTTTTTATCGAACGGTTCAAATAAAAACTGCTCGGATGAAGCTCTTTCCTGTCATTTTTTTTGCTGATTCGTCGTGGATACTCTTAAAATCACGTTCTGAACACATTGAGCGGCTCGGATCATCGAAATTCGAACGGAAAATGGAAAAAATTGGAAGGTTCTTATTTTAACTAAAATAAAGACTTATTTGAAAATGATGTTCCTAAATCACTTTTCTTTATGAAAGTCAGAAAAGTTTCTTCCCATTTATGAGCAGTAAAAGAGTTTCGTTGATGGGAAAATCTACGTACAAGTGTACAAGTATTCCAAACATACACTCAAATGCACACACACACTCTGTGTGTAGTGTGTGTGGCCACTACAGTGTGCGTGTGCATTTGGATGTGTAAAGTGGGTGTGGTCCTATAACTACTCTAAAAAGCAGTGGATGACCGCTCTTTACCAACGAGAGAGTTTTCAATTATACTTCTTTTGTCCGGATTTAATTGTTCTTTTTGGAGTTTGTGTCATTTTTTAATTGTTTATATATTATAATTTATAATATTTTATGTAATTTTAAAAATATTGTCTTATTGAGCTAATTAAGATCTACTATCAAATAGGATTCATATTGAATATAAAATTTATGAAACTATTAAATTCGAACGAAGAGTGTATATATTATGGAAGATGCTAATTTCTGGGGATTTTGGAGTTATGCCTTTGTAAGGCCAGTGTTATACACATCACTGGTTTTTGTTATGCTTTTAATGGTCCGTTATGCCAAAAGTTATGATGTCTCTGTTTGGCGGGTGGACACCGTAGCATTTCATATAGTATATATTAAATTAAATAAATAAAGAGTTGCACGTTTTGTTTTGTTTTTTTTTTTCCGGCTGTCAGAGAAAGTTTGCTTTGATAAAAGAAAGAAAGAGTTTTCGGGTTTTGGTTCTACATTAGGCAGAGGCGAGAGTTTTGTTTTGAAAAACAAAGAAAGGGGTGCACGGCAGTTTGTGATTTTCTGTGCGGCAGCCCGTAATCGATTTTTGTTTTGTTTTTGCCTCTTGCATCTTCGAACCCCGTTTGGTTTGGCAAGATCACGTTATGCATCATATTATTCATTCATTTACTGTTCGTGCTTTTTGGTGCCGTTTGCTAATGTGACCGAATCTTTTGGAGATTGATCTAAAGCCGGTTGAATCCGGAAATCAAGATCACGTTACACAAGCCGGTTGAATCCGGAAATCAGGCGTGAAGTCTGTGGTGCATCTATTGGATCTTGAAGATATTCGGGGAGCATCAGACATTGGCAAGAATAGGTAATGGCTTGGGTAAGGTTTTTACTATTTCACAATCTGTACTTCTTTTTCATTAATAGAATAAATTAGTAGTGTTAGGCCATGGTTTTGGCTTATAGTTATTTAGGATCCTAAGTTTTTCTTAGTAAATCGTGCATTTCTCGTATCAATTTTATTTTATTGCACTACTTGAGTTTAAGTTTGGATTAATCGATAATCAAAATGTTCATCTATATTAATTTTTAATCAGTGAATTTAGATTCAAATTGGTAAATTTTTTTGTCAAAATTCTTATTCACCTCCTTCTACGAGTAGTTTGAACGCTTCTACATAATTTCAATTATAATAATGCATGCGGACAGGGACAGGGAGGCCTCAAATTGGATTTCGATTTTTCTGGAATCTGTTGGATCCAATAGTTTTTTTTTTTGATCCGCTGTTGGATCCAATAGTTGTATTAAACTTTTTGTGATGGGCTTTATTGTTTTCCAGCAGACACAAGGGTCTTTTTCTAGGGGAATCTTTATTGTGTGTTGACATCCAATTTTGTCCAACCACTCACAAATTCAAAGTTTGGGGCAACATTGGACGATGCCAGCTTTATCATATTTATCTCCTTGTAAAAACAAAAATTTTGACTGTGTTCGGAACCAATTGAACACCGTTCAAAAATCGGTCGAGAACAACCCGCAGAGCATGCACTTTGCCGTGAGCGCACATGTAGCAAGCCCCACTTTGTTGATCTGGGATCCATGGCATTATTATGATATTGAGAAACCAAATGGCAATATACATATTGCATCCAACATGTGAATTGGCCAAGAGTTTATTGTGGATCTGGACAAATATTGTAGTTGGCCTTTGTCAGCTGACTTGGCCGATAAAAGCCAACCTTGGCTTCATTGAGGGGATCGAAAAAGAAAGAAAAGAAGCCAAAGCTCTGTCTCTCACAGTTCAAAACCAAATTACCTCTCTCTTTTCATCCCAAGCCAAAAGGCCGAGAGCAAAGTTCACATCTTCTCGCCCACATAAAATTAACCTCCTTGTTTCTCCAGAAAGAAAACCAAAACCAAAACCAAATTCCACTTCAAAACCTTAAAAAAAAAAAAAAAAAAAGAGCTTTCTGTCTCCACAGTCAAAAAAACCAAAAAAATGCATCTCTCCAAATTTTTTAGGCTGAAGTCCTCTTAGTTTAGGTTCGAGGAAAAATACCTGATCCACACAAGTTCATTGTACGCCAAAATTACACGACAACAATTATATAACTAAAAATAAGTACGGATCAAATTATGTGCTATTTTTAGTTATATTTTTGTCTAATTTAATTTCTAAGCACGCCTCTATAAAAATCCACCGCACAAGATGAGGAAGATGTAATCCTACGCAGGGGGTATTTCCCCCTTTCAATTCAAATTTTCAGCTCAACTCAATTGTTTTTTTTTACTTAGATTAATAACACAACAATGTTCTTTTCACTTAAAACCGAAAATAAGGTTGTAATGTTCGGATTACCATTTTGCACCCTTATTTTGGTATAAATGAAAAGAACATTGTCATGTTGAATTGAATAACCGAGGTGCTCTTTTCGTGTATGTAAGGATGGCGTTGAAACTTAAAAGTACCCAGTGACCTTTTGTCGGTGATAATGTAGCCACAATCAAGTCTTGGTGATTCTAGGTTTCCACATGCCTTAAACACGAAAAGAGGACCGAAGGTCATTTAATCAATCAATAGCTCCATTATACGCATTTTATATTTTATTTATTTGCCAAGGATAATTACTCGAAAAAGACCAACTTTGAAAATTAAGTACCGAGAGGACGATGTGGGGTGTCTAACACCTTCCCCACACGTAACAGTAAATCCCCGAATCCATCTCTGTTTTCGCAAACCCTTGAATGGGAGTCAATTACAAGCCACATTTGAAAGAAGAATTTGCTCAAATGAGAATAAAAAAAAAGAGTTAAAATGGTTTTCTTCGCAAAACTGTTTTAATGGGTGACCTGACACACCCAAACTCAATGTTAGGTGGCAACTCTATTTTCAAATAACAATCTAAGTCATAGCTGCAAACTCAAAATTCACAATCATCGCATTTAAAAGTCATGATTTTGAAAGCGTTGCCTTTTTGCCCTAAAAAGTGGGTTGGGCGACCGCCGGTAAAAATCAGGGTGCAACATTGTGATTTTGGCAACACGATGTTAACATGACTGATTAGTTAATGTGTTTTTTTTTATAACTGGATGTCCGGGCTAACTTGCACACACCTCGATTAATTCCAGGGCCCCGAAGGTAACGACCGGGTATAATCCCAATGACCCCAAGGTTTGGAACCTGTGACCTAATGGAGACGCATTTATTGATTTATCACAACCAATTGATCAAACCTTTTGTGATTACCACTGGAGTTTTGTATTATACGTGGAGAGTGGTTAGGTTTCCAGAACCTCCGTGATCACATGTTCTCTCACTAGAAAAGGTGAATCATCGTATCATAAATAATTTCAGATAAAAAACCATAGCTTCACATTATAATTTAAGATAAAAATCATACATTGTGAGATTGTTTGTGCACTTGTCTGTTATAGTGCTTGTGGTTCTAACACCATTGTTAATTACATTTTTTGAAAGGTAAAAACTTATATTATTCTTCGAAATTGTTTCAAAGACTAAAAAAAATCAAAAGAAAGGTATCATATTTCTAAACACCATTGTTAATTAGCAATGGACGGTAGAAAATACGTTTTAATAACAAGGTATTATATCATTTATTAAGTGAAGTTGATGGTGGAGATAATGGGAGTTCATTGTTTGTACATTGAGTGATAAATATACATAGACTACAAAATGTATAACCATTTAGTGACCTTTAGCAAACTTATTTCCACTAAATTTGTCAATTAAGTTTAGTGCAACTTGTCTACTCCTTTCAGTTTAGTGAAAACACGATAGTATACATGTTTTCCTTATTTTATTTGTCTACGAGTTTATGTCTTTAGCTAACTTATTTCCACTAAGTTTGTCCATTTAATTTTTAGTAAAAAAAACAACTTGTCTATAATCCTTTTAGTTTGGTGAAAACACAAACACCACCTAAATTAATTCAAAAAAAATTTGACTACTATAAGGTTTCAACACCGGCATTGCCCTGCTTCAAACTCAGAACATAACAACTCAACCATGAAAGCCTAGCCCGAGAAGTACATGGCTAGAAAGCCAGAGCAAACGACAAAGGAATTGTTAGATTACACTTCCAACGATCCAAAGCGGTTGATTCCATGATCGAAGACATTACACATCCGTCTTAATTTTCATGCGATCTTGAACTGGAATCGGAGAGGAGTTGATCCTCCAAATGTTCATCGTCACCAGATATTGTTCTTACTTTGTGGGAGGCCTTGGGTTTCCAGTAGACTGCATAGAGTACCAGCTGAGACGTGCCAAGAAGAAATCCACTACCATTTGGAATCTACATATATATAGAGTCATCAAATTAAGTATTAATTGATTCAGTTTAACTGAGTGATTGACAATTAATCTTGATTGACTTTTTACACGTACGGCATTGAAAATCCTTCCAAGAAGAAACCCGTCTATGATTCGAGTTGTTTATTTTGTATACTTACTGCATGTGAATCGCTCAAATAGAAAGAATTAAAAATCAAAATGATACGATGAACCCGTAGTCTCTTGTAAGCAGTACTCCTCTCACTTAATTTCGTTAATTAATTAAAATGTAATATGTGCATTAATTTCTTCAACTTAAATCAAAGCTTACTCCGATGAACCAGTCGCTTGTAAGCACCGCATAAACTGTCCAAACCCCTCCATTTATGAAAAGCATAAAGGAGAGAAGAAAGGGCATGTACTCCACGCTTTTTGTCATTACCACTGTTTTCTGCATGTTTCAGTAAATGGATCATCATCACATTAGAAAATTATCAACCTCTTATGTTCTAGTCGATCTCGTCGAATAGTTTAATTGAGAATGAAAAAAGGGTACAAACCACGCGCATGCACAGATCCAAACACAGACCTCTGAATGGTAAGTTTGTGCTCGTAGTAGGATTGATGTTAGTACGAGCATATATATAGTTTTGGGGGGAAAGGGTTCTTAGTTCTTACCATGGCTGAAAGAGGAGAAGCATAGGCGACCATACTAAAGCAAAGAGACAAGAACCCGGCCACTTCAATTTGCTGCTCTGAATCCAACGTCAGCTGAGTAACCAACACCACTGCTGCTGGAAATGCCGCATCCGATATGGCAAACATTATGGCAGTCCTAGCCTACAAGATCAACAATTATATATAGTATCTGAGTACTATATGATCCAAAAGTAACTAGTATATGAGTACCATCAGAAATTTGTTCATTATTGTCATAGCGACGTGCTTTGCTAACGGGAATCACTTATACGATTTCAAGAGAAAATTTCAGAGTTACATTATCAATGAAAATTATGAAATATAAAACGTACAAAACATTTTCTCAGAACTTTATGGTTCACTAAGACCACAGGTACAGCCTCACCAGGGTGTTTTTGGACCTTCAGGAAAGGCATAAATGGCCGAATGGTTGGTCGGCCCGTCCATGGTGATAGGATCGTCACTCACCTTTACTCTTCTTCATTAAAAGGTGAGCCCACAATAGATCAGACCACAAACTGCTGTTAATGAGTCAATGACTGGATCAAATGGTCCTTTGCATCTTGGGCCACATGACTTTGGACTTGGGGACCTGTTGGCCGTTGGGGTCGTCAGGGCTACTTTCCAACAATAAACGGCACCGTTTAGGAGCTTGGGAAGGTCCCTCCTTTTCCTTGTTAAATCCCCGTTTGGGTGGTTAACTTTGATCAATGAATTATTAATATTTTGGGGACACATTTCAGACTCTACAAAGATGATTTAACTGGTCATTATTCTTAAAATATTTTTCTTATGATTCCTGCAAAAATAAACTTAATCTGATAGCGGCAAGGGTCTTAACGACAGCCAAGTGGGATGTTTGTAGCATTTGCCAGCTATCATTAGGTAATAGTTAAGATAGGTTTGATTCGTACACTGTTTGAAAAAATGCCAGTTCAAGGAAAGACAAGTATTGTACTCCTACTGTACAGAAACCAAGCACTTACCTCTACCAAATGAGCACATATATTTAGTCCATGTTTTGTTTTGCTTTTAGACGGGTAGGGATGTTCATGTCACTTTACGCATATCTCAATTAATTTCTTCTCCATTCTAATCAAGGCAGATCATCCACGCTGAAACTAAAGAATTAACAATAAATTATTTTCTTGTGACCTGTTCTGAAGAATTAAACTCTGATCAATTATGCAGAGAGCAAATTTACCAAACAACCGGAGTCACCAGACGGGACCCGGGGGCTCTGCTGCGCCAGCGGCACAGGAGCCCCTACCCACACTGCCAAAACGTTGCCGCTTTGGTTAAATAAAAAATCCCAACCACCAATTTACAATTATATGGAACAGAAACGTGATTATGAGAGCCTTAGAGACAAAATTTGATTATGTCTTTTTAGAATAATATGATCAGAATAGTAAGATATTCACACCGATTCAAACAGATTAAAAATTGGACCACTTAATTTTTTAACCATATTTTTTAATATATAAACGGTCTCAAAAAATTAGTGCTCAAATCTTCACTCCGTTTGAATCGATGCAAAGATCTTATTATTCTTATCATACTATTCTAAAGAATAACAAGAATAGGGGATCCATCAATAATGCACATGTGTTAAAAAAAACAAAAATAGGGGATCCATCAAATCATTGCTCATATGTTGAGTTTTCTTTTGTAGATCTTGATTTACAGACACAAATTTCAACTTCGTTTGATTAAATCTTTATATTTTTCAAGATAAAATTAAGGAAATGATTTTTAGACTTCTTTCATTACCAATGACATTCCAAATTTTTTTCTTTTAATGTGAATTTAAATAATAGTTCATACATTTTGTAAACGTTTATTGCATTGATGGATAGTGAAGTATATTCACACAGCTTATAAAAAAAAAGGACTTCCATTAGTAAAAGGAGAGTGTAAAAATTATTTTCCTAAAAATAACCCATATCCAATTTTATATCATCAACTAACATGTCAAATAGACAGGAAGAACAATTGAAAGTGTTCAAAAGAAAAGACTTAAATTAGACCCAAAACACACATTCACCAAACCCAAGAGGCACTACACTGGGCGGGGACCTTGTGCTCTGTGAGTGTAGATGTTTTGGTGTGGTTCTAGTAAGGGTCATCATCGGGTCGGGCCGGGCCGGGCCGGCCTGCCAAGTCGCTGCCCGAGCCCGTCCACGGGCCGGGCCGACCGGGCTTTTTCTTTTTGGCGGGCCGGGCCACCTACCATAAATTGAAGCCCAAGCCCAGCCCACGGGCTAGCCCAATTGGCGGGCCGGTGGGCCAAAAGCCGGGTGGGCCAACGGGTGGGCTTAAATTTCCTTAGGCAAAACTAAATCAAGGGAAAAAAGAAAGGGTTTTGTAGGATTTTGGGCTAATAGGCGAGCCCGTTGGCGGGCTTTTGGACGGGTACCATGGGCGGGCTACCGGGCGGGCTCATGGGCCGGGCCTACAAGCAGGCCGAGTAAAAATTCATAGGCCCGAGCCTGCCCAATACAAATTACGGGCCGGGCTAGTCCGCCCGTTTTACGGGCTCGGGCTGGGTAAAAGCCCGGCGGGCCGGGCGGGCTTTGGGAGGGTCGCGGGCCTTCGGGCTAAATGATGACCCTTAGGTTCTAGCATAGTCGTTGTCCAAATGGAGCAGCATGTAAGTGAAAGACTCCAGACCATTTGGTACAATTCATTCAATCCAAAGTCTAAAGAGTTTTAAAAACAAATAAATATTGATAACACTGTAAACAAGTGAACCAACACATCCCATAAACACACACTCATGCAGCAGATGCACCCCTGCATTGTGTTTGGGTTCTACAGTGAAAGCGGGTGTGTTTTTGAATGTGGTTTTTCGATTTCGAGGTGCTAGCTAGTTAGTTAATGATTGAAGGAGTACTAAATCCTACAGTACATACCTTCATCCTCGGAGGTGCAAACTTTAGGAAAATGATGATATAAGCAATCTCGGCAGCACCACCAAAACCATTAACGGTGGCAACCAGCACGCTGTCAGGCTTGAGTACTCCATAGTAAACCCACATATACGCATTCACCAACTTGCATATGTACGGTATGCTCTCATAATCCCCTGTTGTTCTTCGTTTCACTATTTCCCAAAACGTTTTCCTGAAAGAAAAGAAAAGAAACCCCCAAAAGTAATCACATATATTCTCATACACATATTCCCGGCCAGCAATCCCAACTTCTTTAATTAATTACTATGGACATTAAGTTTGGTACTGATCGACAACGATGAGTGAGTTTAATGACTTACGCGGGAGAAAGATAGACTAGTCCGGTGGTAATGTTGCCTGAAACAAATACATATAGCTGCAAAAAATGAGACACAGATTTCACTCGACAATACGAACACTTTTGTAATTAAAAAAATGGATTGAAAGTTATTAGTAGTACTACTTACCCAGCAAACCAAAAAGGAAAACTAAGGTCTCCATGGGTGAGAGATGGGTGCAAGATCGGATCTGGGAAGCAAGCAACTCTATCTCTTCTAGCTAGGAGTGAAACTTGACTTGTTAATAGTACTGTATTTGGGAGTCAACTCTATACTCAAGCAAGTCATCCCAACAGAAGTTCGTGGTGTCGATCAGTTGGTTAAATGATACTACACGTAACTCCACTTCTTTTATGCTGTATTTGGATGAGTTTTTTAGAAATTTTTGGGGGGCTATGAGTGGAAAGAGAAATTTGAGTAATAATTGGAAGTAGGGGTAATGATTGGAGAGATATAAAGAGAGAAATGAGAATAATGATTGGAGATAAGTGTGAATAATGATTGGAAGTATGAGTATTATTTGAGTTAGAGAATTTTTTTTCAAATCCTGTCCAAACAAGGCTTGGACTTTTATACCTAAGCGTTAATTGGATTGATGCTGATATCCACAGGTCTAGCTGGAGATAGCCGGCTCAACCACAAATTTTTATGCTCTTTGTTTGTATGAGTATCTCATACTTTTTTCAAAGTATTAATGATATATAACATAGAAAACTCATATTTAAAAATTGAAATAAATTGAGTTTGGTCTTCATTTCAGGTTATTTTAGGGTGAGTTCCGCGCTTGTTAGTTTTGCATCCAATTCGTCACAACGAGAGAAACTAAAAAAAGTAAAAAGTTATTATTGAAACTCAAATTTCTTTGGAAAAAGCCAAAAAAATTCTGACTTTTTTAAAAATCTCTAATTGTTTTTATGACACATCATGAAAATACATATAAGTATATTAATGTTCAAATTACCAAATAAATGACCAGGATAAATGCAAAATTTATTTAATAACAAGGTAGATTACTCAAATTTCTTTTGTACGTACTCTTTTCATTATTACCAAATTATTTGATTATGTTAAGGGAAAATAATTTTCCTTTACAACACGGCCAGACGGGGTAGCCCAAACTTGGGTTGATCAGGCTTCGCCCGCCCCCTCTGTTCCCCAAATGAATGTTATATATTTGATGCTAGTACAATTTTTTACATATCCTTTTTAAGTACATTAATTTTACTCATAAATACAATGTATTGCCCATTTTACAAATTTTAACATTAAATTGCTATGCATGATACATGATTTTATAATGGTGGAGTAGAAAAGACAAGGAGGAGAAGGGTCATATTTGTTGATGGATGACTTGTATGAAATGATAAAGCAAGGTGGAGTCTATGAAAGAGAAAAAGACAGAGAGTAGGGAAGGGATGTCTATTTCCACAAAGTTGAAGTCTTCGAAAGAGAAAAAGACGAGAGGAGGAGGAGGGAATGGATCTCTATTTCCACAAGAATGGGGTCCTGTAGTGACTATTTAGACCGTTCGTTTCTACGATCGATACTTAGATTCGTTGGAGTATTCTTACTCGTCAAAGTTTTGAACCATCGATTGCAAAAACGGGCGGTCCAAATGCGTATTACCGGAGCCCCGGTATTTCCACATCCTATTTTTATTGCGCTGTTGCTGTGGTCAAGTATTTCACATCACAATTTTCTCTTCCGCTATCAACGCCGGTGGTGTCCATCATTTATTTTTCACGACTACAAATTAAATCAAGTCGGCCGCAATATTGTTACACAATTTTGATATCGTATCTTAAGTCAAATACTACGTATATGCTAACTTAATCTGGTGGAAGTGTTAAATCTAATACTCCTATTAAACTATGAGTTTACTAATGTTTCACTTGACTAATTTACTCTTCCATTTCCCTCCACACCCCATCATTTTTTTCCTTCTAAAATGACCTAACAGGAAAAATCACCTCCAAATATCTCACTTCCCCTTCACATTTAGGGGTGATAAACGAACCAATCAGATAGCTCTTCAAGCTTAGTTTTGGCATTGCTTAGCTTGTTTATAATATGAGCTGATCTCAAAGGAGTTATAATCAAGCCAAACACGAGTCGATCTAGAGTAGCTTGAATTTTTGTATACATACATAATAAGCCGAATGAGCCGAGTAGTAGCTTGTTCAAACTTGACTTGAAATCTTAACGAGCTTGACTAATTTCACTTCCATTTCCCTCTACACGCATCATTTTTCCTTCTAAAATGACCTAATAGGAAAAATCACCTCCAAATATATCACTTCCCCTCCACATTTAGGGGTGATAAATGAGCCAAGCAAATAGCTCTTCAAGCTTAGTTTTGGCATTGCTCGGCTTGTTTATAATACGAGCTGATCTCAAACTAGTTATAATCAAGCCAAACACAAGCCGATATCGAGTAGCTTGAATTTTTGTATACGTGCATAATAAGCCGAACAAGACGAGTAGTAGCTTGTTCAAATTTGGCTTGAAATCTTAACGAGCTTCAAAAAGAATATTCAAGCTTGGTTTGATTATGTAGCAAACCAATCTTAAACAAGTTTTTGACGAACGAACACGAACCCAAACCAGAGTAGCTTGGTTCGTTTAGCAGTCCAGGACCACATCCCTCAATCCAAACAATGCCAAAACTAGAGTTTCCATTTGGGAAAACAACGGTCCAGGACGTGTTTTGATAATTAATATATTTTAAAGACATGCTAAGAAAAAAATGTTTTTGACGGGTATTAATTATTAAAACACGTCATTGGCCGTTATTTTTCCTTAAATTCCTTTCCATTTAGCTCCATCACGCGTACATTGGGCTAAGACTCGGTGTTGACAAGACTGTCTTAAAGCCCAAATCAGGACTGGCCAGCCCACGCTACTTATACTGAATCTTCACACTAGTTTTCGTACTTGCGAGTATCCTCCCAAAATTTCGATCATCTTCCCTAGATGATGAGGGAGAAGGAATGAAGGGAGAGAAAGATGGACGGCGAGGTCCCCTGTTCTTCTCTCGCCGTCGATTCCGTTCTACGCGTCGGAACGGTAAAACCCTAAACCTTTTCAGTTCCATTTTTTTTTTGCCTTCAATTGTAGAATGTCAAAAGAATGACTAATGTTTCAGGCCGGTGTAATCTGGGGACTGTGTGTGGGCCCCTACGATGCTAACAAGCGAGGTAAAAAAATTGAACCCTAATCGATTGTTTCATGTACAAATGTGTGCTCTATAGTTTAGGTTGTTTCTAAAAGAATTTGAGCAATGATCCATTTTAAGTTGTTTCTTGTGCTGTTTGCCTTTTCAAGTGCAGGCCTTACTGGTATTGCTCGTGCTTCCTACGTGGTAATTTATTTCCCCCTACTTAGTGGGCTTCTTTTGATGTTGCTGCATGAATTCTCCAGTAATGTTTTTCGACACATTTTGCAGGCGAATTCAGCTGGAAGATTTGGCTCTATGTGTGGTAATTGAAAGGAAATCTTTAAATTAGTTTAGTAGTACACGAAATGTTCTGATTGTTCAGTTGTGTGACTTATGATTGTTCTTGTGAGTTGTGACTAGTATTTTAGCTTATGTAGTCGTGGACTCATGGCTACTAAAGCATTGGAACTGTATTCTATACCTTCATGGACTGCTTAAATGTTATCATCCTTCATGCAATCTTTGTGATGGATAATCACAAGTAATGGCGTAGACACGTGATGGTGGAATTCTGGTTTAGTTTCATTGGGGTCAGAGGATTGTACATACCTTATAGACAAGATGATTCTGGCCTAGAATCAGGAGCATTTTAATGAGGACCCCTTCTGCTTGTTTAAGTAAATTAATCTATGCGAAACACTCATCACGAATAATATGGGACTAATTTTGAGGGTCTTCGCTACATAGAGCAACAGCCGTATCTACGTTGTAGCTCAGATCAAATGATTTGTCTTGAGTTTTTAAATAAAAAGACAGTTCACCTTGTTACAGCGTTACCATTTTTCGTGATCATTAGGTTATTACTTGTTAGCTATTACTTTCATTATAATGGTAGAGCAAGAATAGTATTACCAAAGCTGTTTGTGAGATTAGATTTGATTGGTACGTCTGGCAGTAAGGCCAAGCATTTGAGGCCATGGAGGTTGCACTGACATCGGAATTGTTCCCTAATACTGGTAAGTGGTAACTGGTAAGGCATCTAAAAAGTTCATCCTATGCTCAATGTGCCAAAGTAGTCTTTGAGTGGAGTTTGGAAAAAATGTGAACTTACTGATTGGAGGTATTGCGCTCAATCATTTTGCTAGTTCGCAGGGTTGTGATGTTTGAAAAACGTCATCCATTGCACACACAACAGGAGGTGTCATTTGTATTTGTGAAAACTGCAAGGGTTTTGATATACTGCTAGATAAGAGATCACAGTAAAATTTGCATAGCAACACCTCATCTGTCGAGTTGATGGGTTCTCCTATTTGCAATGTAAACATCAACACTGTTGTAGATTCGTTATTATTATAATGTGCTCTTGGCACATTGAATTTCCTTATGCTTTTATCAATTCATTCTGGACTCAGAAACCAACAGTGTTATGGAACTCAATAGCGTTACTTGCTGTTGTGATCAATACTTGACTTGTAGCGCAGATAGATAGCATTCTAGAGTTGTTACACGTTTCATCGTTTTCAACTTCCTTATATTTTCTTTTTGACTCATCCAGACATCTTCCATCTCCTGTCTTACTGTTATTGACTAATCTCTAATGTTCGTTTTTATTTTAGGAGTGTTTGCTGGAGTCTTTTCTCTTACACGTTGTGGGATTCAGAGATATCGAAATAAGAATGATTGGGTTAGTTGTTTTTACTTCCCTTTCTTATTGATATAGTGTCATACTGTTGACAAAAGTTTCATGCTTGACGCTATGAGGGCTGGAGTTGTGTCTGAATTACTTTGTATGGGCCAATGTGTGACAGACAGTGCACCCCTCCTCTTCTGAGAGTAGGGGATCCATGTGAGAAACAATGGTGCATGGCTGACGTTAAAGATGTATAGGTGGCATAATATAAGCACATAGAGCATGACCATTATGAAACCAGCCAACTAGGTTATCTTTCTGATAGAACTTGGGGAGTCAAGAGTCAGAGATCATTCTCCGTTTCTTTTGAAGGTTCTTCTTGATTTTCCTCAGTTGTCAAAGGTCTAAACACTTGTCCAAGATTGTTATTCGTCTCTATATGGGAATAACAAGTTAAAGACTAAATAGCTTTTGTTAAGAAAATTAAGGAGGTATTAATCAGTCAACTTGACCTTTGAAGCATGAGAACGTAGATTCAATTTGAGCCTTTGAGGGCAACCGCTTCTTGCAAACAAACATTTACACCAGTTTCATCCATTCCAGTTCCACCACATTATTTCTGCGGAACCTGGACCAACATTGTGTAGTGCCTTTCCCCCCCTTCTGTATGGAGTCACTTAGATTATCCACTTTGGCAGGCCAATAAAATGGTTAACCGAGATCGTGAGTATCAAAAGTTATTTCTATACAAACCATGGAGTGGTGGTTTCAATAATAGGATATCAGCACCCTCCTTGCTTCTGTGCCCAAAGTTTCCCACCATTCTGGGTTGAAATTGAATGGATGATTCCCTTGCTGGAAAGATTAGACTAAGCTTTGTAACCCACTGTTGTATCATTTCAGTCAAAATTTTATGGGCCATGGGATAACAAAAACAGCTTGCTCACCTGTTCACGAGTGTGATGCAAATTTTTTCTAGGACAGGCATGAAAACCAAGATATCCCTTGCGTGCTTTCCGACGGACCAATGACATGACTTCACACATGCAGGTAAATGCTTTGGTAGCTGGTGCTGTAGCAGGAGCAGCTGTTGGTGCTGGTACCCGAAACTGGAAACAGGTTACTGGGATGGCTGGTGTTATATCAGCCTTTTGTGCTATTGCTGATAGCTCCAGAACAAATTGAATTACTGCCTCCTTTAGAAGAAGGCTGCAGTGGAAACACATTAAGATAGAAACAGATACATCACCCTAACCTTTTTTGTTTTGGCAGAGCGGGTTGTTTTTGTTCGATATATTGCCTTTATTAATCTTCTTCCTTTCGCGGAAGATTGTCATGAAATTATTTGAATTGTACCTCTCTCTTTTTGGGCTTCAGAATAGGGTGACTAAAACTAGACTTCTAATGCTACTGGAAAATACTTGCTTGTCAGTTAATTCAGGAAAATACTTGCTTGTCAGTTAATTCAGTAAAGAGGGAAAATGTTGAATTTCTGTACAGAACTGTTCCACACATTTGGTTATGTATTTTCTCTACCCAGCAAACAGCAATCAGTGGTAGGAGTATAAATTTCGGCACATAACCTAAACATGGCCTTTCAGGAAGGGTAATTTATCCCTTCCCTCTACCCGACGTACCGCCACCCCAATTGCACTCAAAACTTCTCTACGTATTATCCCAAAACGTTGGTTTGGTGACCAACGCTTGGGACTTAACAGTTTGTTGCTTCTTAGGTTTTAGTTTTGAAACTTCATAGGTGCTACCAACTCTTATGGGATCAGTTCATCCAGAGTTTTGCATTATGTTTAAAAAGTCTTCAACTAGTGGATTGTAGAATCGGTTCTTTAGGAATGAATTAGGATATGTGTAAGCTAGTCTAAAGACTTTAAACACCCCAAGGTTTTATAGAAAAAATAAAAAACTCTCCATGATGCATTATCTTTTGTGCTTTTTCTCAGTCGGCCAGTCCATCACATCCAATTTAACTTAGGAAATGATTTTTGCACTTCTTTTTTTAATTAAGGCATTTCATTTTTCGTCTTTTAGTGAACTTTTGGTATGCATTTTTCTATTAAAAGTTCAGAAAATGGGTGTCATAATAAAAAAATAAATAAATGTGAAAGTCATTTTCCTTCAACTTTGGTGGGGATGCCGTAGTGGAATACCACTGCCACTTTGCCACATTGGTGGAAAATTCTGTATGAATATTCTAGGAGGATGTGATATCCTTTTTGGAGTTTAGTGCCTTCTCATCTCAATAAAATTGGTCCTCTTTGGAAATGACTGGAAAAATTTGGCTGATTTTTGTTTGCTTATGTGGAATATATAGACCAAGCATGTGGTTTCACGAGGATTCACACATCAACCACCTAGAAATATGTGATAAACAAGTATTGATTCAGATGGTTCTTGGAGGCACTCATCATTTGATTCAGATTGGTGACCAATTATAGATGGATCATATCTGTGCTAAAGTACAATTCGTTTCTGTCAAGGTCGCTCACTCTTTAGACTTTTGGGATATGCTCAAAACTTTTTTTTTACAGTCGGATGTCCGGGTCAATATGCACTCACCTCAAATAATTTCGGACCCTAAAAGTAATGACCGGACAAATTCTCCAGTAGCCCTAAGGTTTCGATTGTTTGGCTTTTGTAAGATTTGAACATGCAACCTTATAAATGACAAAAACTTTGTTGCTTTCTCATATTTACTTCGCCAAACTCCTTGAGGTTGATATGCTCAAAACTTACTTCAAGTTACAGTAATCACAGGGAGATTACGTTTTAGGGTACCATAATCCAACTATAACAGCCATAGATTACATTTTTTATCAAAACACCCATGGACGAGTGTTGTGATATCATTTGACGGTATTCCAAGATGGTTTTGGACACCATAATTCTCTTGGTTACGTTATGATCACTATTAATCATGGAGCGTTAGGTTGTGTCTCAAAACCTCTACAATAATTACATAATCAAATGTCCTAACCCTGGAGAATGAAAAATAAGGGGGTGGTCTTGGTTTTGCCCAAATACAGCATATATAGCCTTCTCGTCTTGTTCTACTGGGCGTGATTAGCATTTTACATTTGAATGAGATCCTCTCTTAATTATAATGAACAGTCCTTTTTGATTCATCTGTGACCTAGGTCCATTTCTATCATATGAATCGTTCATTTTTAGACTTAATCAGGAAAATTTTCAGGCAAATTATATTTGCTAAGACACATGACTTCTGAGCACAATTTTGTTGGGAAAAAAAAATGGTTCTGATTCAAATTTTTAATTTCAAAATTTTCAAGATAAATTCACAGATATCTCTTAGGTTTTTTTTTTGAATCAGAGGAAAATGCAGATATTCGTATATCTTAGTTGATGCTCTGTGATAAACATATAATATGTTCGTAACAAATTTGAAAAAAATAAACCAGGGTAATGAGCTTTATACTAGTTTTAATTAAGACCCTTGCAACTGGGTAGAGGTATTGTTCTTTAGAACTAATCGAATTGTGCACTAATCCGCACACCTAAGTTATAAAATATATACTGGGATACAATCTTTTTTTTTGATCCGCATAGTGGGATACAATCACTCCATGGTAACTAAAGTATGAAAAGGAGCACCTCGGTAGTCCAAGTAGTTGGAGCAGCGAACAATAGGTTTCTCCTCTTTCACTTGTCTCGAGTTCAATACTACTTGGGGCCTGATGCCCAAGAAGAGTTTCGATTTGACTTGCATTTCAGTCGTGGGCTTTGCTTGGGGAAGGGTTTCGATTTAACTTGCATTTTGGTGACGGAGCCCTCGACATGATCACAGATCAAAAGTATTTTGTTTCCCGACCGGTCAGCTATGCCTTAAACTTGAATATTCTACTTCGAGTGGGTTTTCCAATTAATCGGGAATCACTATGCCGGTTCAATTCCGACCAATTTTTTTCCCCGAGCAACAAGAATTTTTTGGGTGTCGGGTGGGTACCACGTCACCAAGCTGACGTGATGCCGAGCACCCACATCCAAACTGTCTGAAAGTGTGTTAGAAGGTCCAAATTAAAACACACTCTCTTCTCAGGTACAAGTTACAGTGCGATAGGCCTAAAAAGTTACTACAAGTCTACAACAAAGGACCAAAAGAGGGGGGAAAAACATAGAGTGTGAAAGGAACTCTTCCCGTACACGTTACCCGCGGTTCAAAAAATCAGACACGTGTCAACATAGAGAAAGGATGATTTTTCCACTTGTTTGGAAGATATTTTGGTGAAAAAATCCACCTCAAAAAACATTCTATTCTTATTTTCAATTATTACCATTATTTTTCTTTACTATCTTCAATGATTATTCTTATTTTTCTCTCAAAAAATTCCAAATACCGTCCAAATAGCTCATTATCTTTGCTTCCAATTATTATCATTATTTTTCTCTGCTCTATCCAATGATTATTCTTGTTTTTCCCTCAAAAAATTCCAAAACATCGAGTCCAAACAAGGCATTAATCAGTTTCAAAACATATCGAGTACAAACAAGGCATTAATCAGTTGGAGAGTGGAGAGACTACGTCGAACCCGCTTACAGGAGTGGCCAGCGGGGGGTAAATAGTACATTCTCCATAGCCAGCGGCAAATATACAAATCACATGCACGCCTCTCTCTCTCTCTCTCTCTCTCTCTCTTATATTAATGGGTATTTATGCGACATTAACTCTGTTTCTGGAATCTCAGGGCGGGATGGGTCTCATGTGCACGTAACCTCACAAACTTTTGGAGGCTTCTATGTTCCAACATTCAATGTCAACCAAACCAACCAAACTGGACGAAATCAATTCGAAATCACACAGTCTCCTTCTCCTCCTCTTTTTCTCTCTACGCTTCCCAATCCGATAAAGTCCTATTTTTAGAAAAAAAAGACTCTGACTCTTTCGACGTAGGGTGGGTTTTCCTTTCTGTCTTATCCTCAGCGTTTCAGGAGGTTTTCCCATTACAGATCTAGCCATTGCACATTGAGCTTATGGGCGTCGTAACTGTTATTGCTTAATTTTGTGTTCTTTTTACTGTATCGCATAAGATCGATGGAGGTTGAGTATCAGGAGGTGGGTCTCTCTCTCTCTCTCTCTCTCTTCAAAATTTCGTTTTTGGGTGTTTTATCTGTTTTGCAACGGAATTGTTTTGTTAATGGACATGTTTAATCTGTAATTATTGGGCTTGTTGGATGGACTAGGAGTATATAGCGAATTCCAGGGGAGTGCAGCTCTTTACTTGCAAATGGTTGCCCCTTCTTTCTCCAAGGGCCCTTGTTTTCCTTTGCCATGGTCTCTCTCTCTCTCTCTCTCTCTCTCTCTCTGTGTGTGTGTGTGTGTGTGTGTGTGTGTGTGTGTGTGGGTGTGTGGGTGTGTCATTGGTAATAGTTTTAATGAACTTGCAGGGTATGGAATGGAATGCAGCGATTTCATGAGAGGTAATTAATGCCCTTCAACTGGTTCTTTTTTTTCTTTCCCAATTTTGATTTCAGCTGTAAACTGTGAAGTGCTTGGGATTACCTGATTCTGGTCTGCACATGCTTTTCTACCGATTCAGTTCTCTTTTTTTCTTTTTCCTCTTTTTTAAGAAGAAGATCGCGAGATTATTTTGAGTCAGGTGTTTGTCAGTCTGTGTTCTTCAGTGCATTGCATCTCTCTTTTTATCTTTCTGAATTGCTGATTCAGTTGTTCGTAGTCGTTGATTGGCAAATTGTCATTCTAAATTCCAACAGTAAATTGCCCCACAAAAAACAGGAAAAATAAATCATCCCTCTTAAAAATCCAATATTTTTGCATGTCGTTTGTCAGGGTTGGAAATTTTTCGACAGGAGCCAACCACTTTTCCATTGCACTCTTTTCTGGTCACCTTTTATTGACTTCTTGCTTTTTCTTCCACAACCCAAGTCATTTTCATGATTAGAATGTAATCTTGTAAGATGATCAGTACTTTCTAGCTAGGGATTATCATATTACAGTACTTCCAACTGGATTAATAAGAGGGATTATCAAACCACATACTTTGACATATTGCATATCTCGTGCTCTGTGAAATTGGTTATCCAACAAATATAGTCCCCATTATAATCTTACGGGTAAGGGATTTGGCAAACTGGGTATGAGAAAGAAATAAGTGATTGTATTTCATGTGGTCATCTTGTTCCAATTCTACGGAAGTCAAACAGGTCACTGAAACTTGCCTTGGTTGGTCATTAATTTTAGAATCCCAGAATTAATTGAGGTGCATGCAGGCTGATCTGGATATCCGATTGTAAAAAAACAAAAACCAAAAATAATTTGTGCAGTGTAGCCTACCAGATAGTAATGAGATAAAAGCTTATTGTTTGTGCAGTGTACCCATACCCTGTGGGTGACCTCACAAACAACCAACCAGGAGACAAAGAAATATATCTTTTTCTTATCTCTCTCTCTCTCTCTCTTTGTCCGTTCTGGTGTATTGGATGGTGGGAGCACGGGCGGCTCTTCAATATGGGCCTTGAGTCCTTGACAGTTGGATCATCTCCTTCTGTTTGTTTCTTTTCTAAAGTCATTACATTGATGGGACCAGGAGGTTAGGGACACCTTTTTCCTGCTTAAAATTGTACCAGAAAGATGGGTAGAAAGTCTAGAACTTACACCATGCAATAAATCCATTTTAATTACTACTCCTGGCTGGTCGTGAGAAAGTTAGGTAGGTGCTTTCGCCATGCAATAAATCCATTTTAATTTCTCACTAATGTCTTTTGACTTTTGAGCCTTGTGTTCTTTTATCTGTATTTGTTGGAGTATTTAGACATGTAAATACCATGAATCGCTATTTGTTGTTGATTATTTTCATAATTAGGAATGATTGCACCAGTAATTCGTCATTTTCTTTATTCCTCTATGCGCTTCGACTACTAACAGTGATAGTGCATGGTATTGTACTTTTAGAAGCAGGGCTATATTTATTTTATATTGACCATTACCATCCTTGATTATGCAAATCAAATTTTACCCTTTATGCAAGAGCACCATTTTATGAGAGAAAGAGATTTCTATACTAACCCCATTGATTCTTTTTCAAGAGTACCTAATTCTGGTCATTTTCAACATTTTGGTTGGTCCCTTGGTCATTTAGGTGGCCAAACTATTACTAGTTGTTTGATTAGGACAAGCCACTGGTCCTACCTATATTTTCTTAAACTGGTCAATGGAGTAATTGACGTTTTCTTTCATTTTAGGATGTGGGACCAGGTTAGCTAGCTACGGGTACGCTGTGATCGGCATAGATTATGAAGGGCACGGGCGATCCAAGGGTTCACGTTGTTACATTCAGAAGTTTGACAATATCATCAATGACTGCAGCAACTTCTTTAAATCGGTCTGTGGTAAGCATCTACCTCTTCCCTTCTTAGTTATGTCTATGACAGATTTAGTATGTACAGTTGGTGTGCCATAAATTCCCGAAGGAACCCCACTTTCAATCATATTGGAGATTACTGTTCAGACAAAAAAGAAAAATAACTACATTAACAAAAAATTGGCATGACGTAAGTAAACTTTTAGGATGCCTAGGCGTAGAGGAACCACACCATCCTCTGAATTTGGTGGTTAAACTCTACTGCGGTGATGATACTGGAGGGGAGGTCCTGCGGAAAAATAGCTCAATGCTAGCATGTTAAAAGGCTTAACACCCCTCATTCTTATTACTTTTTCAATATGTAGTTTGGTTAATTTGTACAATAAACAATCACTAAAGTTGTTTTCAATGGATGGATCAGGGAAGGAAGAGTACAGGGATAAGAAAAGGTTCATGTATGGAGAGTCAATGGGAGGAGCAGTGGCTCTACTAATACACAAAAAGGACCCTGCTTTTTGGCACGGTGCTGTTCTCGTTGCGCCCATGTGTAAGGTAATGGAGTGCCTTAGGATAGGTCTTATGTTTTCATCGTTAGTTGATGTATCTGGTGAGAATCGTGTGGTAAGTAATGTCGAAGAAGTTATTATGATGGTTGGTGTGCTTCTATTTTGTTCTAGATATCAGAAAAGGTGAAACCACACCCGGTGGTTGTGAATATACTCACCAAGATAGAAGAGGTCATACCTAAATGGAAGATAGTCCCCACAAAGGACGTGATTGATGCAGCCTTCAAGGACCCTGTTAAGCGAGAAGAGGTGCGATTATGATTTTACGAATGAATTCGTTAAATTTTTGGGAGACAGGAGGTAGACTGTTTGTAGTAACCCTATTTTATTTAACAGTCTTGGTGTCTGTATGTTTATATGTTATATTCATGTGCAGATTCGTAATAACAGGTTGATATACCAAGACAAGCCGAGGCTGAAAACAGCGCTGGAAATGCTCAGAACTAGCACAAACCTGGAGGACAGTTTAGGCGAGGTTTGTAATTTAATTTCACTTTACAATCTTTCTTTGTCCAATTGTATAAGTATGCGCGCGGCTCAGTTTTCTATCACCATATATTCACACGAAATTAAAATCCGCATTTAGTGGCACATATTAATGTTCACTACAGAACTATGAATAAAACCCTCATAGTATGATCTTTGGCACATGAGAGTTTAGATGATTCTATGTCTACCTGTACCCAATATACGTACTCTTAAGTCCATACAAACAGGTGATAGTTTGGCTTGTGTGTTTTATGTATGCCCTGCAGGTGACGCTACCATTCTTCGTGTTGCACGGAGAGGCAGATATAGTAACAGATCCAGAAGTGAGCAAGGCACTGTATGAAAGAGCGGGCAGCGAGGACAAGACCATAAAACTGTACCCAGGAATGTGGCACGGCTTGACCTCAGGCGAGCCGGACGACAACATTGAGATCGTCTTCTCCGACATTATTGCTTGGCTTGACAAGCGATGTGGCGCCGCTGACAGAGTGATTTCTGCTCAACCAATTCGCCTTCCTGGCCCTGCCATTCGAAACTTTGTGCCATTGTCATCGTCCGAGACAAGGGATAAGCGACAGAAGCACAAGCGAAGCAACTATTTGTGTGGGTGGAAGGGGCGCCGGATGCACCACCATTCTTCCATGTAGCTTGTGTGCGTGGAGATGGTTTGTCCTCTGATTGTGGAGTAAATTATGAACGGGAAGGGAAATGAAAAGAAGTTACTCGTTTGGTGTTTTGAATTAATCAAGTGCGAGGCCCATGGCTGTCCCCTGTATGAGATATGAGCAGCACCTATATTTAGGCTCTGTTTGGCTTGTGTAATTAAAAACTCGAATTCTTCAGTTTACTCGTTTTTCTATTATGGCCACAAAAATCACCATAAATAACTCAACAGCGTAGCGAACAACACCTTGAAAGGTTCACTTCCTCCTCAAAAAGTCAGAAGCAATGGTGGATGCAATGGCTGTCTCATCGACCAACTTGTTCCCCTCTGTGTGGAAATGGATGCAATGGCTGTCATTCAACTAATTATGGGTCCAAACCAACCCCGACACATTCTAAATAATCTCATGCATGATTGCATATGTTTGATGAGACAGCTGAGAGTGGAGAAGATTGATCATATCTACTGCGAAGGAAACAAATGGGGAAAATGACGGCCAAAGATGTGTTTTGATAATTAATACCCGCCAATGACATTTTGTTCATTAACAAATGTTCTTAGCATGTTCTTAAAAGATATTAATTATCAAAACACGTCATGGATCGTCATTTTTCCAAACAAATGTGCCGACTTAATAGCTAATATGTCATTTGATGATGCTCTAGATTTTCATGTTCTTGATGTTGCTCCGGGTTGTATTAATTCACAACTTTGCGAAGACGCAAATGGGATGGAATACCCTAGACTCTTGTATGCCTCTTAATTTATCTATCTAATGTTCCTGGTTTACCAAAAAAAAAAAAAGAGTCAAAGAGTGCAACCTAACTTCTTCTTTTTTTATAGTACTCCGTATTGAACTTCAACTGAAAGTTAAAATGCTAAATTCTTTTGGCAAGCAAAACAATGTACTTATCCAAAAATATGCATTTGTTTGTGCAGTGATGATGATGATATTTGTGGTAGGGCTGGGTGGTGGCGTAGTGGTGGTTGAAGTTTCTAAATTCAGGGAGGTATACCCCTAGAAATTAGGGTGATAGCTAGGTGAGTAGGGTGGTTGGTTGTAGGGTTTGATTTCGTTTTGTGGTACTGATGTTGCTGTGTTCGGTTGGCATTTATCTTTAGTTTTAGTTTTGTTTTTCAATCATTATCATATATCTTTCTCCAATTATTACCCTATATTTCCAATTATTAATTTCATTTCTCTCTCTATCTCTCTACAATCATTATCTCTCTTTCCAATTATTAAATTATTACCGTATTTCTCTCTCTACGCACTACCAAAACTGAACTAAATTAAACTACCAACCAAACAAAACAGTTATTTTTCCCCGCGTAGGTAGTGCTAGTAGGGTGATAGCTCGGTGAGTAGGATTGTAGGATTTGGTTTTGTGGTAGCGGTGTTTCTCGCCTGGGTAGCGTTAGTAGTTAATTAATTACTCAGTTGGTTAGCCGACGGCTACTTGTACTAGCCACGACGTTGCCCTGGAACAAAACTGATCATGGGTTTCTCAGGTGTTGGGGTTTTTTAAAAATTAAAATGGTCTTTCTTTTTTGGTTGAAAACAACATGCTTGCATTTTAACCGAAGTTAAAGTTCGAATACAATTCTGGCGGATGGAATTCACCACCATAACATCCTACAACATAAGGAGGACATTCATTCATTCATCGGAAAACAAACAACTATTGTCTTCACCCTGCGTCACCAAGTTCGCCATAGCATCTGTACACCGGTTACATTCACAATAGCCAGCCAGGAGACATGATTAATCAATCGAATTCCCAACTCTTGCATTAGTGTCGTGCAATTAGGGATGACAATTCCGGCCGATCCAACCCAACCCGATTCGTTTCCTGCCCCAAATGGATAAGGGATTCGGGGATTATTTGGGGATCGGGTAGGGTATAGGGATTATTTTTTTAAAAAAGTGGGGAACGGGTTGGGGGTGGATATGAGTTAGTTCTCGCCCCGCCCCGCCCCGATCCCTGACCCATCCCCGCCCCCATCCCATCCCGAATCCCCGTTATATATATATATACATAGGAATTAAGAAATTAGAGTTTCATTTATTTACGCCACCCACATACTGATGCACACAAGATTCTCATTCCCCACCATCTCTATGACTCTACATCTCATTCTTACTCGTGTTCTTGTTCCAGGTTTTACTGGTTTTCAGACTAAAATTATTCTCCTGAATCCGAACGGTTTGCTGAGTGTTCTTGTTCCAGGTTTCACTGGTTTTCAGACTAAAATTATTCTCCTGAATCCGAACGGTTTGCTGTTATGGAGAAGAAATCGACAAACTTAATTTCAATTTGGTTTATAATGCACTATGGCAACAGCTATGTGACTGTTTTAATTTAAATTTGGTTTGTAATTGCACTATGACAGCAGATATGTGACTGCTTTCATTTCAATTTGGTTTATAATGGCAACCTAGATTGTTTTTTTTTTTTTTTGTTTCATGGTTTGTATTTTGTAATGGCAGGTGACTTTTTTTTTTTAAGTTTTGGAATCTTTGGATCCCCGCTGCCCCACGGAGATCCCCGTTCCCCGTTTGGGGCGGGGATGGAGGGTAAAAATAAATCCCCGATGGGGATCGGGGCGGGGATAGGAGAGAGATTGGGTTCGGGGATTAGGGACGGGGATAGTGATATCCACCCTCGACCCTCCCCATTACCATCCCTACGTGCAATTATGGATAATGTTACTAACCTGATGTTCAACGGGAGTATTTCCCATAGTCAAGGCAATAGCCTTCATACCATCTCTTTCTACTTCAAGCTCCTTGATAGGCATAATGGCTGCTAAATGAAGGCCATAGTTGCCTCTCTTTTTTTACCCAAACTCAAAATTTGAATAAAAACACTATAAATATTCTATCACCTACCCATTTTGAGTTTTACTACCAATTTTCTTACCAAATGAAGAGACCCCCAATCCATGCCCATTTTTCTTAACAACTCTTTTCTTATTATTTACAAATATGCCATTTCGGCCCATATTTTAGGGGAAAACATAAACATTTGATTTAGGTAAAAAAAAAAAAAAGTTTTAACATTGGAGAAGGCATACCAAAATGAAGACACCCAATTTTCCACCTATATATAGTATATGGGTTAAAAATTGGTGAGGGCTGAGACGAGCTAAGGCCATCCACAGTGGTATAATCAAAAATCAATTGTTTTTAAAGTTAACAATGTTGCGCAAAAAATAGCTCACAATAGTATAATCAAACTTAGCAACATTTTTAGAAATAATCAAATTTTGGGTTTTGGATAACCAAAACTAGAAACATTTTTCAATAATCAAAATTTATAAACCCCACAGCAAATAAGTTAACTATTTCCAAAATTTATATACATGCGTGTTTCAACTGGTATTTTCCTCTTCTCTTCTTCACCTACTCTATATCTTCTTCATTTCACTCACAAACTATTTCTCTTTCTTTCCCTCCAAAAGTGAAACTCATATCTCTCGATCATCTACAATTCAACCCATCGTCACTGGATTAAGGTATTTCACTCTTCTTTTCCATTTTTATTTTTTCCCTCAAAAAAAATTCATAATAGGAGGGAAGAAAATCACCGATTTTTTCCCAAAATTAAAAGAGAGAATCGATATATTTTTGCCCAAAAAAAACTGTAAATGGAGGGAAGTGAGAGAGAGAGAGAGAGAGAGAGAGAGAGAGAGAGAGAGAGAGAGAGAGAGAGAGAGAGAGAGAGAGAGAAATTGTAATGGATCCCTTTTTGGTTAAAGACTAGAAGTGACCATTGTGAAGTTCAGCATTGTTAAGTTTAGCAACCTCTTAAGTGAATAATCAAAAATCGATGTGTCAACTTTTAGTTATCCTTTTTTTTATTATACTACCGTGTATAAGGTCTCGTAATCAAAAAATACTCAAAAGCTTCTGTGTCAAACAGAAATTGATATAAGTTTGGGGACGAAGTGGTAAAATACTAGTATCCCATAAGGGGGTAAAGTGTTTTTTACCCTAAACGTTTCAGTATCTCAGTCCTCGAGATTTTGAGTGCGGCTATTCGCAACCACGTATTTTCTCCCACAGCTCGTTAAAAATTTTCAATTAGACTCGACAGTTAGTTACTGAAATTAAGAAACATTTTCAACATCAAATTACCGAAATATGATATTTTTTTCAACAGCTATTTACCGAAAATGCATGTTTGACAGTTGTCTACCGAAAGTTGAATATATTTTCGACATGTAGTTACTGAAATATAATATTATTTTCAACAGCTTTTTACCGAAATGTTATTTATGATTTTCAACAACCACTTACCGAAATAGAGTGGGCTATGGGAGAAAATACGTGGCTGCGAATAGCCCAACCCGAGATTTTTCGTTTTAAAATTCCTCCCGACTACGGCCACGGCAGTAAACAAGAGTTGAAGAAATCGGGACTTGAAACCCTAACCCGCCCGTAAGTAATCCGTCGCAGGATTTCTCGATTTTAATTGTCGATTTTCGTCGTACCTAGAATAGAATCTCTATTGTCGATGCGGTAATGCGTAGGAACCCTATATCAATCTCAACTTCCATCACTCATAAACCCTAACTTCTTGTTTCCTAGGGTTTTTGCCCAATTACATAGTGGGCAGTGGGCTAACCTTCGTTGTTCTGTTTTGTTTTACTGGCAGGCTTACTGATTGGTGTTTTTGGCTTTTCGTTCTTAATTCAATATGAGGTATGTACCGTATGTTCAAACCTCTTTATTTCGTTATACCTCGATTGCTATTGTTTTATGATTGAAAATACACGTCTACGCTTACCGGACCGGGATTTTTGCTTTCTGGCTTGAACAACCCCAAGGGGTTAGCGAAGTGGTCATAGCTTGGGACTTGGGTTTGCTCCCTTCTAAAGTCTCAGGTTTGATTCCCCTTGCCAGAAACTCTGGGAGCCACCTTGCCCCCACGCGTAAGCATGTACAACGGTTGTGAGAGGGGTTGCAAGGATTAGTCCGAGGTGCGCGCAAGCTGACCCGGGACACTATGCATTACAAAAAAAACAAAAAAGAAGATGTTAACGTTTAGTTGAACATGACCCACAAAGCATGTGCCAACTATGGGTTTGGGATCAATGGGATGCCGAGTTCAAATTGTCCTTGCGATAAAGTGTTGTAATAGGAATAGTTCGTTATATCTTAAAGTGTCGTTATCTATTATTCTTAGGCATTCTAGATGCCCTAATTTGCGAAAAAGCTGTATTTCCCATGTTAATTGATTGACTGCTTGTTTGTCTATGGTGTATCAGGGCTAGTTGATTTTTCTTAAATAATGTTGGCCTGTTGGGTAACTTGGGTCTAGTTGCCTATGTACTAATTGGATTTTATGCTTATCTTTTGCAGTCGTCCAATGGAAGAAGATGCCCCAGTAAGTAATCCTGGTCATTACTATTAGTTTTGGTGCACCACTTAGATAATTAGTCCTTTTCTTTACTGCTCGTTCATTAGTAATTTTGTGATTTTTCTTAATGCTTGCTATTGATTTTTCCCCACTTAAGTAGCGCCAATTTAGGTATCAGTCCATCTAATTGTTAATGCAATGAAGTCTTCTATCGCTTAGACAAACTTAAGATGTTATGTCATTGGATGACAATCAGAATAGCTTTTGCTTATATGGGTGATTAGACCATATTTGTCTTTGTTTGCTTACTGGTTGCCGGTACTGAAAGGCGTTGATGCATTTCATCAGTTTTATTACCCAGGTGCTTGAATTTTTGTCATAAAAGCATCGTTACTTGGTTCTAACTTTTCTTGCTCTCACAAGCATAATTGCCCTGTTGCTTCTTTTTTTTTTTTTGTCCTTTCCATTTTTAAGGCTGGGGTTGTTCTTTCAACTATTTCTGGTCGGTCTTGTGGTTATTGTCCTGTTGTCCACTTTCACTTTTTTTGGTACATTGTATTTTTGTAGGAAAGACCCTAATTGTATTGCTTTCTATATTGGTGGTAAGGATCTACCCTCATCAATATTTCGAATTCTCTCTCTCTCTCTCTCTCTCTCTCTCTCTCTCTCTCTAAATGATTTATCAAGTAACCTGGTATGCCGTGAGCTAGGTTCGAGTTAAAGGTTAAATATCTCTCTCTCTCTCTCTCTCTCTAAATGATTTATCAAGTAACCTGGTATGCCGTGAGCTAGGTTCGAGTTAAAGGTTAAATATGACCTAACCTGTTATAACATGGCTGCAGCATGCTTTGGTAGCTTGGCCAACGTTTATGATTAGTCGTTACCAAACCCAGCTGAACTAAACGTAATGGAACTTGTATTTAACAAAGTGGGAAGGGATTCAAGGGAAGTTGAAAGTAGCTTTGTACCATTGTGCCTACATCATTCTCTAGTTTCCTCCCAAAAATAGGCTTTAAGCTGTTAACTTCTTTGACATTTTTACGAGCAATATTACTGTGTCCTTTATGTTCCTACTCTTATCTCACATATAAAATTGATAGTGCTTATTTGGACATGTTCACGGCAGGCCAAGAATGAAGAGGAGGAATTCAGCACTGGGCCTCTTTCTGTTCTGATGATGAGTGTTAAAAACAACACGCAGGTAATACATATAAAAGTTAGTATAGTTTTGTTGGTCAAGACTTTGATGGAGGGCCATATGCATCTTTAAATTGTTAGCAAGGGCTGGTTCTGTTTTCCTGGCCTTGGAGCTTTTTATTCTCATTTGTTTGGACATCGGTTGTGACCATTGGAGGGTATTGGTTTAGTTAATATAATTTGCAAGGTTTTAATAAAGTGATCAGTGATTGATTACTCCTCTTTCGCACCAATCAGGTGCTTATCAACTGCAGGAACAACAAGAAGCTTCTGGGACGCGTCAGAGCATTTGATCGGCATTGCAACATGGTGCTGGAAAATGTTCGAGAGATGTGGACGGAGGTTAGTCCTATGTATCACATTATAACTCCTCCTCTACTTTGTCAATGCTTTTATAGTACCGAATACTATTGAAGGTCCACTTGTAAACTCTCTGTTTTTGCTCAGGTACCAAAGACTGGGAAAGGTAAGAAGAAAGCTCAGCCAGTTAACAAAGATCGGTTCATTAGCAAGATGTTCCTCCGAGGCGATTCTGTGATCATTGTTCTTAGAAACCCTAAGTGAGAGGTATTTGTTCTCTATGGTTTCATTGATTATGTGGAAAATTTGTAGGATTAAAAACGTGTGGAGTTGTGTTTTTCGAACTGTGTTCTCTTTTGCACTTGTTTGAGTAGGAAGTTAGTTATTGGTGTGTAATATTTTTGTCCTCAATATTTGAAACGTCAATAATTTCTTTATATGAATCAGTGGTTAGTTATATGGTTTATGAGAAGATTGGCCTTAATCTTTTTTTGTTTAAAGTGCACGAGGCATTGAGGAATCCATGTTTTCTCCACTTATTCCAATTTCCAGGTGGTATTTACTTTGTGATCACTGACTGCTTTGGGTTAATGTTGTATTCATAGTAATACTATGATGTTTTAAGGGAACATTTACGACACGAATTAAAATTTTGACTTACAGTATTATTTATTGCTTTTGTCCTTGGTAATCCAAGTCGCAGTATCAAGTTTATAATCAGCTGTAGATTAACTTTATTTGTTGAATGATGATACCTCCTACATAAATTGCATTAAGCATGGGGCTTGAAGTCACCTATCGGGTATGACAAGTTGCTTGTAGGAGGTTTTCATGCTGGGAAATGTGTTTCTCTTGCTTAGTTGCTTTCTCTTGTCCATATACCCTCATTCCTGACTTGCTGCACCAAAATCACTCCGTACTAGGAAGTTGAAGTAGTATTTTCAAGCTGTCACAGATTCGTTATTGTAATAGTAATTGTTTGATGTGTGTAGGTATGCATGAGTCGTAGGACTGGATTTTGGAGGAAGCTTAGCGGAGAGGATTTAGTTACTTTGGAGTTTCAGTTTTCTGGTTCGCGTAGAACTGATTGTACTTAAAGTCACGGTTGTTGTAGGATTTTGTAGAACTTATTCCAATTTTTTGCTTCATTTATGTTTGAACCATGCAAATTTCTTGTGGATTTTTTATGCCACCATCTTGTCTTTGCCATGATATTTTGTTCCCAGAAGGCAGATTTATCCTGCATTACAACATTTAAAGTTAGTAATTGTTGTCCGTTCGGATTCTAAGTAGAATTCTTGTTCGGCTCAGTTAAGTCAGTTAAGTGGAATTCTTGTTCCAGAATTAATGCGCCAAGCCATATAAACCTTCACATTCGTCAACTTGCACTTGGTGATTTGCTGTTAGATTTTGAGAAGATTGATGTATGTGAACGAGGCAATTGCTAATTGGTACGAGAAAAAACTAGCAAAAAGCAGAAATCTGAGTTGGATTGCATATGTCAATGACAAAACGGGTATTAATGTTATTGCAGAACTATGAAATATGTCATCTCCATTACTATTCTGGTTCCAGGAATGACAAGAAAAAAAATTACATAGATCAAATAAATGGAAACGGAGACGACGCAAAACTTTTGAATAGATACCAATGGTGGCTGATCCCACTGCAGCTATGGTCCCTTTTGGACTGGGGAGGAGTTGGAAACTGTATTCGTCTGAAACACTCCTTCGGAAAAAAGGAGACTCTCAAAAGGATACTACAACATCATACTTTTAATCTGAGGTCATGGTGATAGAGGCACTGTCTTCGTTGTGGTCACCAAAGATCCGTTGCCTGAAATCGGAGACCATTAAAGGAAGACCCTTGCGAAGGGACACCTTGGGCTCCCAACCCAGGAGTTCTTTGGCCCTTGTGATATCAGGCTTTCTCTTGTGCGGATCATCCTCCGTGTTAGGCCTGTATTCTATCTTCGCATTCGGGTCTATTGTTTCTTGCACCACCTGCATCCAAAACAGAGGACGAGTTAACAGTCACCGTACGTCTTTATGAAGGAGGTAGTTTCTGTGGGAGACGCAAAGAAATTTCCAGTCCCAAACAAGTCATAAAAGGAATATGATGAGGTAAACCTTGCGACGAGTCCAAAAGAAGCAAACAAATGTTCCAGCTTAACAAACAAAGAAAGGTAATTGAGAAAACATGTTTTTTTGTCTTATGGAACCCTCATATATTACGATTATACCTGTTTTCCATTCTATTCCATTTGTTTTTCACTTTTGTTACAACTTATTATTATTAACATAAAAAGTTTCACCAATTTGTCAACACTCTGAAGTTTGTAGACGGTGTAGGTGATGAAAAAGTCAGATCGATAAATGTCAACCACAAAAGCACGGTTTAACTGCAAGTTAATAGAAAAACGATACCGTACAGTAACAAATTTAGCAAGCTTGATACCTGAGCAAGTTCGAGCATGGTAAATTCTCCAGGGTTTCCCAGATTGAAAGGTCCCACATGTTCCCCCTCCATCAGGCGCATCAGACCCTCCACCTTGCAAATAAAATGGACAAACCAATCAGCCTTTTACTTAATAAAACAGGAATCCCATAAACAGAAGATGTTTATTTTCAACAAATGTCTCAAAAAATGTACCAATGAAAATCTGTTGCCCATCTATTATACTAGACTGGAACAATTTTGAGGAATTCCCAACAAGCCCTGTTGCTTTGTAGACATAATGGGGTTGGATTTTCTTTCTGGTCCTCCTTTGAAAGTAAAGCCAAGCATCTCCTCTACAGCTGGAGGGAGGAAGGGATAGAGCCAAACCAAATCGAGCCTTAGACCCAATTAAAAAGGGACAGAGATGCTGGCCAAGTATATGGAGGCCTATTTCCAGATATACTTCGTGGTAACAACAGAAGCACGAGGGTAATAGATCAAGTGAGTAATCGGTGCGAGTCTAAGTCATAGCAAAAATTGGAAGGTCACAAAGGAGTTTTAAAGAAGAGGACTTGAAATAGTATACGAAAGGTGGGAAAAGTTTTAACACAACAAATATTCCTATATAACAGTGTAAGACCAATTTGATACAAACCCAACGGAACCAAAACCATAGATCCCCGAATCTTGGTGAACTTTGACCGAAAGAATTAAGTGCTACAATGAAGAACAGCTAAGAAGACCATTTGGAAATAAAGGTATCCACCTTTTGCAGCCGTAGCCGTACCGATACAGAAGCCATGCACATGGAAATGGAAGTCAAAATAGTTGGGTTGGGAAAGGCCACATGCCTGCATCTTACAACTTGCATGGCACATCACATGCTATATTTAGTCCTTCTTAAATTGCTCTCAGCTATGCCATTGTTGGCAAAAATTAACTAGGTCTAGGAGGTCCCCTATATGAAAAGTGATGTGCCCTTTAAGACACATATCCACTTTCTATATTCCGAAGTACCAAAAAAAAAAACATATCCACTTTCTGTCCTAGTAATTTATACTCATCAAGATGGCGATGTGGTCCAATTTTATTGGTGGGCATAAAGCCACGAGACACACTAAACTCACCAGATAACTTCTCCCTAGCGTACAAGGATCAAGTAAAATTTGTAATTTGGTACTGTATCACCAAACACTACGGTTCGCCTCGGAAAACAAACCCTCCGAATATGGCTTGCTTTAAACAAGAAACTCTTGTATGCAAAACTGCGATTACTAGTCTATTGAGAGGAATCAGTTACAACTTTAGAAACAAAAATCAAGAAAACACAGAAAGTAAGAGCATTCAACGTATCTACACTTGGAAAAGTTTTGAGCTTCGAATTCAAATGCAGAGAAAAAGAAGCCAAAATCAACAATAAATAATGGTCCGTTAAATTATCTTACCAAGTCGGAAACGTACTGGAAACTCCTCGTCTGCTTGCCGTCGCCATATACTGTCAATGGCTCCTTCCTCAGGGCCTGTTTTGTCAAGGTCACGAGCAATTACCATTAACATGCAAATTGAAGCTCAGATTACAAGTGGCTTGTCTATTTATGTAGGATATGGTAAAAGTAGGATTCGGAGGAATACCTGAGCAACAAAGTTACTAACGACACGGCCATCATCAATGCACATCCGAGGCCCGTATGTGTTGAAAATCCTAGCAATTCTCACCTATATAGGAAAGAGAAACGCATGTATAAATTAGAACCTTAATTTTACAGAAACATTAACCAAAAACAAAACCATCTATACTGACGTGGGATGGTAATTTTATATCATAAATAATAACGATATACTACGTGTTGTTTCCAATTGGGCATGCTTCCCGTTCACTCACAAGATCTTTGAAAAGTCTTCCAATGTTATAGGCTGTAATTAAGAGAAAATATATTTGAAATTAAAAAAAAAATCTCAGTCGAATTACTCAAAATAATGCTGAGCTTTTTAATATTATGAAGTTAGTCATCTGTTACAAAATGAAATTAAGTCTAGGAACACATTTGTGCATTTGTTTGTGGTGCCAGAATGATTGCCTAGGTTGTAAACTGGTGCCAAAATGATTGCCTACGATATACATTCTTCGTCCTCATTTGTTGGTCCCAATAAGCACTTTCTAATATCATAAAAATATTGTCCCACTTCAAAAGTAATATTGAATGAATTTGTTCTTTTACCCTTCTCTTTCTAGATTAGTAGAACGAACAAAGTAAGAAAATATAATAATTGGAGGGTTAAATGGGAGATCAAAGTGATAAGATATTCAATGCTTATGTTACCTTCTAAAGTTGGAATTCCAAAAAAGGCCAACAAATGGGGACCAAAGGATACATAGACAAAAAAAAAAAAAAGAATTTATGTGTTCAAGATTCATTAAAAGCAAATCTTTGAAATTAAAGCTCATCGTGTATATTAATTGGCTATTGTGTTTAATTAATGAATTCCGAAATTCCTGCAAAAACATCAACAGTAGTGCACCCCATGCAAAACACATCACATTATATTGTACTAGTATTAGTATATCGGATAATTATTGAGTAGTAGTAGAGTAGTACTTAATTACAGTAATTAGTAGTAGTATGATACGATTAGAGTTACTATAAGCTTAACATTAGGAGTAGATAAGAGTAGTTAACTAACCTCAACACCAGCACCACGGTGATAGTCCATGGTCAACGTTTCCGCCGTGCGCTTTCCTTCATCGTAGCAACTCCTGACACCTGTCAGCGTACCCCACCCCACACACAAAAACACTCATTTTTTTACTATAAAATATAATCTCGTACTTCTACATCACAAAGTACTAGTAGTAAAGTAGTTGCAGTTTATTAGTATTCCACGAACTCCACACCTCTTGTTGTTTGTCTCAGATCTATAAAGACTTTTCACGTGTTGGCATCCAGGATATCGCGGGCATCCTAACTACTGGACAGAGGGAGTGTGACTACTCCACCAGTACTAATTTACCCATACACGTCCCCCACCATTTCCACATTTACCCTTCCACCATTCAACATTTACTATAATAACAACAACAAAACAAAATTAAAGAATCCGATCAAAAATTTTAAAAAATAATAATAATAATCAAAATTAAACAACGAAGTTTCTTCTCTTCCCTAAAGAGAGAGGGATCCTTGGAACAAAACTCCGGACACAAATTCGATGCAAATGAGTGCACATCTATCGAACGGTTCTAAACACAATTGTGTGCTTAGAATTATGATCTTAGGCACAAATTCGATGCACGTAACCCGACATCTATCTATCATACGCTAAACACAAATGTGCCGAGAATTGTAGTCCTGGACTTTTTGAGAGAGAAAAAGGCGATCCAACTTCCAAATATTCCAATCACAAATGAGTTTGGTTGACTTTTCCAATCGCGGCGGCTCTCGGTCAAAAGTCCATTAATACAACCACACTTCTACACGTGGACGCTCCGTAAGTTAACCACGTTCCCCGGCGCAGGTTAGCGCCACTCCGGCCACCAAACAAGCAGATTGAAGTTTACAGTTCTAGTGAGAGAAAGAGGGGTGAAAATTGAACTAACCGATGGGATTGACGTTGCCCCAATAAGTCTCCACCTGAGGATGCTGCAGAGGATCACCGTACACCTCGCTGGTGCTCGTTAACAAAAACCGCGCACCCACCCTCTTCGCCAGCCCTAACATGTTCAGTGTCCCCACCACATTCGTCTTGTGCAAAAAAATCAGAATCAAGGAAACTCAAAAAAACAGAAACACAATTTCGAAACAGAAAATTTCAATTCCAAATTGATAAGAAAGAAAACACAAAAGGATATGATAGTCTTGACAGGGTTGAATTTGTAATGAACAGGGGAAGCAGGGCAAGCGAGGTGGTAGATCTGATCCACTTCCAACAGGATGGGCTCAACGACGTCGTGTCGGATCAGCTCGAACCTAGGATTCCCAAAATGGTGCATCAAGTTCTCTTTCCTCCCCGTGAAGAAATTATCCACGACAATCACGCTATCCCCTCTCCCAATCAAGCGATCAACCAGGTGGCTCCCCACGAACCCGGCCCCGCCCGTGACCACGATCCGGAGCCCCTTCCGCTTGAGCCCCAGCGGGATCTTCCCGCCCGAACTGAACGACCCGAACCCGGCGGCGTGGTTGCTCTGGTAGAAGACCCGGTGGGTTAGCTGAGTCGAATCGGGTTGGAAGAGGGAGTCGGCGGAGTAAGGGGGAGGTGGGGAGGAAGGTGGGAGGAGGGTGAAGAAGAGGGTGGCGATGGCAATGCCGACGAGGACGAAGAGGAGGCGTTGCTCGCGGAGGAGGTAGCGAATGGGGCGGATCACGGGGAGCCATGGCTTGGGCCGTTTCGGGGAGTAGGCATCGGATTGTTGTTGGGATTCGTCCTCATGGCCCCTGTAGATCAACTCGGACCCCATGTTCCTCTCTCTCTCTCTCTCTCTCTAGAAAAATATGTGTGTATGTGTTTGAGGTGATGAGTTACGAGGTGGTGGTGTTGGTTTTGAAGTGGTATGCCTTAGCCGCGAATTCGGCCACTTTTTCTTCTTCTGCTTCGTTTCCTTCTCCGGAGGGGGAGACGAGTGATTATGGGGCGGGTGCAATTAACCCACGGGGGTGTTTTAAATTGTTCCTAGGTTAGGGCCTGTATTTACCAAATTGCCCGGCATTGTTTTTTTTTTTTTAGTACTACATGGTAGTATAAGGCTGTAAATGAACTGAGCCGTTCGCGAACTGTTCGAGGCTTGGTTTTGCAAGAGCTCATTTAAGTTTGATTCGTTTGCTAAATGAACTGAACCTGAGTCTCATTTCTAGACTCGTTCTGTAAATAAGCCGAACCTGAGCCTAACGGTATTCGGCTCGGTTAACCTCGCAAAGCTATACTTAAATTTAATTAATAATTCAATAGGGGTCTATTTATAAATATAAAAATTTTAAGGTTGTATATGTAATTCAATATTTATTTTTTTCCAAATTCTATAAGATAAATGAGAGAGTTTGGGTTCGCTTGAGTTTAATGAGCCGAACCAAACCCGAGTCTTGACAAGCTTAATTCGAGCTTAGATTCTGCTCGGCTCTATTCGTTTGAGTTTAACGAGCCAAACTCGAGTCAAAATGTTCAGGTTCGAATTGAATCCAAGCCGAACTCGAGCCAGATTAGTACCTTAACGAACCCAACTGAACCGAACCCGAGCCTTGAAAAATTTTAACGAGCTGAACTCAAGTCAAGTTGTTCAAGCTCGAATCGAACTCGAGCCAGACTAGTACCTTAACGAACTCGAGCCGAACTTAACATGATTCGACTCGATTCGGTTCGTTTAAGACCCACGTAGCAGTATTATTTTTTTCCCCATGTGGGTTTGGACCGTCATTGTTTTGAGAAGTAAACGGTAGGTGGAGATATCGACGTACCAAATGTCTTTTTTTTAAACCCGTCTATTGGTGCCGACAGGTTACATAGCAACTGTGAATCGATGGACACGCGGGACCTCTTTGTACGGATGATTTGAGTCATTCAATAATATTTTTCTTAAAATAATTTAAGTGGGCCTTTGAAAAATCAGCTTAATCTGATATGTGTAGGTACTCGATCAAATTAATGGATCAAATAATCTGTGCGGGACTCATAGTAGATCTTGCGTGCCCGTCAGTTTATGATCGGTATGGAACCCGTCGGTCCCTTTAGCATCAGTTTTTTTTTTTTAAATCCTTTTCGTCTGTTGGGGAAAAAAAAAAAAAAAAGTAACAGATGTAGTAAAGTTAACGGTTGGGGTTGAAACTTGATACCGACATCCAAAGAGATTTTTGTTTTTGTTTTTTGGGGGGTTTTGGTGATATTTAGTTGAAAGAAAAATGAGAGAAAAAATTTTGAAGTATTTTTCTGCTAACATCAAAAGAATTGTTTCTGATTTTTCAGCAAATATCCCAAGTGATATTTTATTGAAATAAATAAAAATATCGGAGTATGTCTTAAACACAGATCGAGGATTTTCTACGTATACTACCTCATCAATCATCGTCACATAATGCGTATAAAAAAATGGACATTGTTGATCAAGTTGGGAAAATTTTATTCTCCTTACAAGACACAATAATGTAATTATGACATATTGACATGTAAAAAAATTAAATTAAAACTGAAAATCGGGTCAACCTAAGTTTCCGTATAAAAATGGTACTACATTTTAGTAGTAGTATTTTTCTACAGTACACGAGTACATTAACATGTGAAATCTCTTCTTCTTCTTCTTTTTTATTCTAAAAAATAAACATGTGAAAATATTATTCGATCATATTGCTGACTTTTCATTTCAACTATATATTATAGAAGTATTAAATTAAGCTAATTAAACAAGGCCAAGTGGGGTGGCATTCGTTTATTACTTACAATGCTAGTATTATTCCAGCCGGCCGGCCACATGACAACTTCTCCAACTCATTTCCACCCATTCATTTTCAAGATTCAAAATAACGTATACACATTTTTTTAACTTCTCGATCACACCCTCTCCAGTTATTATATTCTATTTTACAAAAATTCCAATCACCTACTGCATGCATTCTTATGAAAAACTTATACATTTATTCACCAAATTTTTTTATTTTTATTTTGAGTTACTCCGATCCATCCGTAGATTTATGCTTCGAAGTAAGTAGCTCAATCTCTTCTTCTTCTTTTTATCAGCATCGTAAGTAGCTCTTATAGGATATTGTTTGCCTTTCCCCCCTAGACTAATGTGAAAACTTGGGAAAAAATGGATTTAGTTGAAAATCTACTCCAATTTGTTATTTTGGTTCTTTCTTCCTGGATTATATGATCATAAACTTATTAGTGGATGGAAAATGTCAACCAGCTGATACATGAACAAAAAAAAAATTTATTGCGGAAGTTTTGATTTAAGTCTCCAAACTTTCTTTTTTTCATAATGTCAAAAATTAATGCACAATAGGGTCCATAGGCCGGCTCATATATTTTTAGCTACATAAAGAAAGGTGTGGCTTCTTTTAATTATTTCATGCTAACCCAGAGCTAGAGAGAATATACATGTAATATTCGGTGATTACGCACGCAGAAGAAGTTATAGATTTGTCTGATGTTACTTCTAATTAATGCTATCCCTTTTTTTTTAGCTAGTTTTGCATTTACAGGAAAAATTAATAGCCTTGCCCAAAAATGAATGAGTCCAGGTCAACCTAGCTTGTTCTTTTGCTAACGTGAAAAGTCAAAAAAACTAGCCATGGCCTACTCTAGCTAGCTGTTGCTCAAAAATCAAACCATAAGATAAAACTATGATTACTTTAGGTGGATTTGGAATTAATTATATGCCTGATCCCAGTGGGCGCCTAACGCTTGAAAACAATGGCAATTACCAAATCAATGCATTGAATCTATGCATGCATTCCGAGGCGGACGTCCACAAGGGGTGCCAGGTGTCCGAGCTTTTATATATGCACAGCCCAAAAATTTTCTACTAGTTTTACAGGTAATTTGAAAAAAAATTATACAGGATTGGTCCCTGTAAATCCCTTGAGGCCCCGTTTGATAACCCTCCAAGGGGTTGGGATTGGATTGACAGAGTGGGGTATTATCAATACCTTGTTTGGTTTTTCAAAAATGGTTCAGACTATCAATCCGGTGGGATATCCCAACTTGGGGGTATTGCCAATACCATCTTGGAGATGATATATAATCTCATCCCTACCTCTCATCATTATCAATTCCTTCTCATTACTAATCTCTTCTATCAATTCAATCACATCATCTAATCTCATCTCAAACAAACATAATAGGGAATGACTTCGGTGTCCCCGGTCATTTTGGGGACACCGTAACTTTTGGCATAACAAAACCATTATAAGTATAACCAAATTCATTACAAGCATAACCAAAACCATTATAAGTATAACCAAAACCATAACAAGGCATAACTTGGTTGGTTATGCTTATAATGGTTATGGTTATACTTGTAATGAATTTGGTTATGCTTATAATGATTTTGTTATGTCAAAAGTTACGGTGTCCTCAAAATGACCGGAGACACCGAAGTCATTCCCTTTAGAGTACTGGTACTTCTCCGAAAACGGAAATGGCTTTTCCCTTTCTACGGTACGTGCAAATTAAAAACAAGCAGCAGCAAGCAAGCCAGCAACTGTCCTTGGGAAGGTCAAGAGGAAGCGCGAAAGCCACTTAAAGTCAATTTGGTGGACAGCTTTGAGTGAATTGGACGCTAGCTAGCTCTCATTTTCATTTTAATGAATATTCCAAATCTAACGTACGTAACATATGCAACCATAAGAAAGTAAAAAAAAAAAATAAACATGGCCACATGCAACCGTACGTTGAAAACCGGAGAAATAATGAGAAATTTTTCTGTGCCGAGCGGGCACCGCAGAGCTGGTGCCGAGCACACATCTCGACCGTCCAAATATATTTTGAATAGCTCAGATCTGTGTAGACTTGAAGAGGTATTTTGATAATTTTACACTTAAAAATTATCCAAACAAATCTGGACTGTCCAAAACACATTTGGACGGCCAAGATGGTGCTCGGCACCAATTGTCCAGTGCCCCCACCCGGCACTGAAGAATTTCTCAAAAATAATAGAGCACAATTTTAACTTTGCGTACATCATTCATTGATTTCTATATTCTTTCAATGATTTTGCCACCAGGGACAAGACAACAAATTAGAAGAGGAAAACGAATCAGAAAGCGACAGATAACCACACCTTTCAGACAGTTCGAATCGTGCAGAGTTTAATTTAGAAAAAGACGGCTTCAGATTTTGTTCTATCACAAAAAACACCACTCCATTGTCACAATTATCGCACCTCCACGTCCAGCTCCACCACGACAACCAATTCAATCGTCACTTATTAGACTTTTTTTTCCCACAATCGAATATAAGTGAATAATAGAAAGAGTGGAAGGACATGAAGACGTGTTTAAGCCGACGACTTTTGAGGTTGTCTAATTTTGACCAATTTTTCATGAACCAAAATCTATTATTTTATGATTCAATCCCACCAACTTTAATTTTAATATTTTGAATATCCTCTTTATCGATATAAAATAGGTTTCGATCAGGTTTAAAGTTAGTGTGATTTAAGAAATTTTCAAAAATAATTTGCTTTTTGACCTATTGAGGGTAAAATTGTCATATTTTTTATGTGTAAGTTATTTTGGAGTCAAAATAATTTTGTTCGAATGTAAGCTAGACTAGTTTTCTAACGGTACAAATCACGTGCTAATCGGAATTCGAGAGAGCCCTTGGCAAGACTATAAAGTTTGATCAATTTTGAGATTTCGAAGATGCGCCGGGGGCAATGAAATGCGCCTTGTAGGTGGTGGAGGGGTTGTGTTACGGTGGCAATGTTGGTGGCGAAAGGGTAGTATTGCTCAGATAATCTTTGTAGTAGCTAGAATGCTTACTAATCAATTTTCATCATAAACCAAACTTGATTATTTTTATGATTGGATCTCACCATATTTTAGTACTTTCAAAAAAGATTATCAACATATAATAGGTCTTTATCCAATTTAAAATAAGGGAGATGCGAGCTTTTTACCGAAATGATTTACTTTTCAACCCTCTAAGTGTAAAGTAGTGATATATTTTGATCTACAAATAATTTTATATTCAAATTACTCGAGTAAGAAATTAGACTAAAAAAACTTTTTAAATGGTTCCAATCTTGCAATAAACGGAGTTCGGGAGTATCTGGAATAAATTTGCATAGTTTGAGCAGTTGTGAAGTATTAATGCGCCTCAGACGCAATTCCACGTGCCCCAGGCGCATTCTCTTTGCGCTCCGGGCACATCCTCGAACGAAGTTTTAATGCGCCTCAGACTCAATTTTACGCACTCTAAGTGCATTTCATTACACCCCGGGCACATCCTCGAACAAAGTTTTAATGCGCCTTTAATGCACCTCATATGCAATTCTACACGCCCAAGGCGCATTCCATTGCTCTCGGGCGTGCGGCGCGTGCCCTTGAAATTTTAAACCAGATCAAAACTAAAGTGTGCAGATGGAGAGCTTGCTCTCGTTGGCCTTTGGTTCAATTCTTGGAAGGAAAATGATTTTTCGCGCTCCTTGATTTACTGCAGGCGCTCCACTTTTTGGTTTTTACACTGTGGTGTTGCCAGCAATACCACAGTGTAAAAACCAAAAAGGTGAAGCGCCAGCAGTAAAATTTGGAGCGCGAAAATCACTGTCCTTCTTGGAACTGTGGAGACGAGGCCACGAGGGTGCGGGTGCGGGGTCCACCAGGGTAGGCCCAAGCTGGCGAGGGACGCGAGACAAGATTTCGTTCGTTAGCACGTCGCAGTGGATGTTCGCTCAAGCGACAGTGACGCAATGCCGTACACGTGGCTAATAATCGTTCTCCACGTTCGATTGTCACCTCGTGAATTGGGTGATTATATTGCAATTTGCTCCCGCACTCACAAAAAGTGCGTGCGGGTGCAACTACGGGAGCGCGAGCATGAAATCGTCTCTCAAGAATCTCCAAATAACTAAAACTCGTGAATATAAGAATTGAGAGTGCGAGCACATAGCAAAGATCGAGAGTGTAGGCATTGGACATTTTAAAGGATTATATGAGTAAGCCTTCATCCCATTGAGTGAGCACCGCTACGTGACGCTCCACGAATTTTTTGCATCACACATTTGTGCAGAAGTTGCACAACCGATAGAGCTGATACAAATGTATGATAGAAAAGGCTCCTGAAGCACTACGCGGCGGTGCTCCATAAACAAGCACTCCAAAAAATTTCCACCTCTTACAAATTTACTTCAAAAGTTGTCCAAATATTTAAATTTACACATAATACCAATATTAAATGATAACTTGTGATCAAAGTACATTCATAAGGCTTTAGATTATATTTTGACATCTTATGATCATTAGGTGGCTCTCTTTTTTTTTAATTTCCACCTCATTGTGGATGTGGTGCTCTAATTAAATTGAGATAGTGCTCCATTTGTTCAGGCCATAACTAAGACAATATACACTTTGACGTTGGTAGATTGGAACAGAAGGCTTTCATTCTCTACCTTTTGTCTACAAGTTTTATCCTTCTTGGAATATTTTCGGGAAATGATTTTGGCACTCCCTTTTTTGTTAACACTACTCTCCTACAAGCGTATTTTTCACCAAAAATACACTTGAAGGGGAGTGGCGTTAACAAAAAAAAGAAGTGGCAAAATCAACAGCCATATTTTACTGCCTTTTGAATGGCTGGCTTTAATACTAGCTTTTTATTGACGTTTTAATCCAGATTAACACACTATCATCAACGAATAAATAAATGAGAGCGTGTAAAAAAGGCCAATCCAAAAAAAGACCTTAGATTTTGGTGGCCGAATCCAACAACAGTGTTATGTGTAATAAAGTGTGGAGATTGAATATCACCCAAGAGATGAAGAGATCCATCTAATCAAGAACTACCCAATGCCAATTTAGCTCATTGAAACTTAGTACTAGAGACACACATATTTGGACGTACGTACGTCCACGTGTATCAAATGAATTTGTTTCCATACATTTGTGTCCATGCAAGGTGCTCTAGTTTATTTAAAGCTTTAAGTTTCTTGCCATCTAGGGAGCCTTAATGTATTTTCGTTGAACCTAATTTGATAAATAAAATAAAATAAGTGTATCGTAATTGCACATTACTGCGTGTTTCCGGCTCTTGGACTTGACTAGGGATGGCAATCTCGGCCGCCCCGTTCGAACCCGCCCCGTTCCCCGCCCCGAAATCCCCGAACTTTGGGGACCCGTTTGGGGATTGGGTAGGGTATGGGGAATTTTTTTAAAAAAATTCGGGGATCGGGTAGGAGTCGGGAATAGGTATGTCCCCGCCCCGAACCCTACCCGTCCCCGTTCCCCGTTCGTTACCCGCCCCGCCCCGTCCCCGAATCCCCGAAATATACATATTTAAATATAAAAATAAATAAATATATACTATATTATATATACCTCTTTAGTAATATGTTTTTTTAGGGTTCTCATAATCTCATTCTTTTCCATACATGTCGTTTGTTTTTTTCGACTAACTTTTTGGCACAGTCAATTTTTTCATCCCGTGATACTGTGGCGGGAAGGGATTAATAATTTTCACAGAGAAGTTTGTTTCCTTAGCCCTTTTCCCTAGAAAAAAAAAATACAAAACAATCCAAGTCCTTTCGGCTTTCAAATGCTAGTATATGCTGTTAGGTGCTGAAATTGAGAAATTCAAGTGCCCGAATCCCCATTTTGGATTCCCGTTCCCCGTTTTGGATCCCCGTTCCCCGTTCGGGTCGGGGATGGAGGAAAAAAACAAATCCCCGTTGGGGATCGGGTCGGGGATGGGGATGAGGCAGGGGGTAACGGGTAGGGGGTGGAGGTAGTACCCCCCGTCCCCGATCCGTCCCCATTGCCATCCCTAGACTTGACAAAACAAATAGTCGGCTAAGGCCTTGTTTTAGCTCAATAATTAAGTCAAATATTATTTTTGTCTTTATTCAAAAAAAATTCACATTTGTTAGTTTGGCGTCAATTTTTTAATAAATTTTTAGTGTAGGAATCTAAAAAGTAAAATTTTCCAAACCATACTAAATTTCTTTTGTGTAATACGGAGTAAAAGAAATAATCAAAAGTCTATCAGTTCTGGATTATTTTTGTCCTTGGTGAATTTGGTTAACATTTTGATTATGTATTTGTAGGCTTTATTTTCCTCTCGTCGAGAAGAACCTATAATTCACTGGAGTACAAAATTACCAAAGACAAAAAAGTTATCCTAGAGAATTTTTTTTTTTTTTGTGGGTAAGTATCCTAGAGAATTATTTAGCCAAAATGGGCCTAAAATTACTCATTCAGAGCCGGTTGCCTAATTTTCACCTTTGTGGGCCGAGTGAGGAGCCCATGCAGGCCTGTCATTTTATCTAACAAAACCCTTTGGGCCAAGGCCCATCAAATAATTTTATACAGTAAACCCTTGAACCAAAACCCCTTCTGCCCTAGAGCTTTACTCCGTCGTCGACTTTCTCTGGCACTACGATTATTAACTCGCCCTCTCTATTCATATCCGTCCATTATCTGCTCTCTCTCTCTCTCTCTCTCTCTCTCTCTCTCTCTCTCTCTCTCTCTCTCTCTCTCTCTCAAATACAAACCTTAGATTATCCCAATATCCATGTATGTTGGATTTAGCCGTGTGTGTGTGTGTTTGTGTGTGTGTTGGCTCATTTCCAAAATGTAAGATTTACATTATTTGATGTTGCACTTTCTGGTTTGTTGCTGGGGAAATGAGGAAAAGGAAAGGAAGCAAAATAGAAGTGAGTTTTTGGTTTCTTGTTATTTTCGTCTAATTTTTTTTTAAACCAAAGGGGGCTTTTGTTAAGTTCTCAATTATGTATCATTTTGGTGGCATGTCTCTGCTAATTTATGCTACTGTCTTTTTGAATTGGATCTAAAGAAGGCGGCATTCGTAAAGCCAGTTATGAAGAAGCAGCAGACTGTGGATCATATCACAGGCGATAAGATCCCGAAAAGCTTTGTTTTTTCGAGAGGGAAGTTGCCCGGATCTCTTAGGCATTGGGAACAATTAGGGTCAGTGTCACCTTTGTTAAAACGCTTATAAAAGTGCCTCATCCAGTTCCACTGGATACCGAATACAAATCCAGCATTTCTGAACAACTGCAAAACTTTCAGTCCCTCTGAATTTTGATTTGCATTACATACAAATGACCATGGAAAAACTAGTTCAGCATTTCTAAAGACTGCCTAGTAACAATCAAAGCCAGAGAAGTGAATACCTTCAAAGATTGGAAGAACTTGGATACAGGCCTGTGAGGTTGAAGGGAATGAGAAAACAAGCATTGGTTTCCCCTGTTGCACAGCCCTTTCACAAAATATTTACATAGAGAAGCTTGCCCGGGGACATAAGGACCATCACCACTAGCATATTTGTTCTCATCACCAGAAATGTCTTGTGTATCTTGAACTCTTATCTATTATTAATCATGATGAGAAAATGCAAAGGTCAATCTCAATATCTAAGCCAATTTTCACAGAATGCCAATTTTCACATAAGGCCAACAAAATGACCTACCTCTTTGATTACAATTGCGAACCTTTCAGCCACCTCACAGGACTTGAAGTAGTTGGAGGGAACAAATGGGGTAGAAATGCATTTCGTTGTTTCGCTCAGCTCGAGGTCCTCATTATCTGTAGCAAGCTCATCTGTATCTCCATCTTGCTGACATGTGAGAAGACATGTATGTTGAAACTCGTAAGGCTCATAATATGACGGTAGACCATCAGATTCAGACAGAAATTGGGGCCGAAACCGATGAATAGAATTTAGTACTTCTTCATCTGCAACAGAATCTCCATAAGATACATACTTATCAAGATCGCATATAAAAAATGAGATTGTTAAAGCCATACATATTTCTGCGACATGATGTAATGAAGGCCGAACAAGATTGTGGAAAGAGCACCATTCTTCTTCCGAAACTTTTGTCTCATCAAAGTTTAAATGCTGTTTCAGCCGTTTAAGGCGAAGCTTATCCTTTAAGAAATAGAGAAAGTATAACTCGATTATGATATTCCAATTGGCAACAGTATACATTCAAAAAATTCCACAACAAAGACAATCTTCCAAATATTCAAGTGGATCCAACTACCTTACCTTGTAAATGCGTTGCCAAAATTGAAATGCACGGAGGTTTGCCATAGATACCACCTCCTTTCTACCATTTAGCACAGTATTCTTATTATCTCCAGAATAGTATTTGTCGGTGTACATTCCAAACTGAGAGTAAATTTGATTATTATTAATCAGAAAAGAGGAACTGCTAGAGCAATAAAATGAAGTCAGTCAAGTAACAAATCAACGATAACTTAACAGGTATACCAAAATGTCCTGGCCGAAAGGACGAAGAATAGGTAGAGGTTGTGTATCCATCAGTACACCAAGTAGAATGCCTGCACGTAGCATTCCCATGCCTCCAAACTTGAGTATAAGCATGGAAGCTTCGAATGATAATGAGAAATTGGAAAGCAATCGTCCATAGAATGTTGGCTCACACCTCCCCCTAGGAGACGTTTTCTCCAATGCATGGATGTGAACGAGCAAACTCAATGCATCTTCAACAACTTCTGGATCTAAAATGGCAAAAAATCTCCATAATTAGGACCCTTATTTGTTTCCTTGCAGACAAATATACCAGATAAAAGGCAGTTAGCAAGCAAAGCAGACACTATTAAAAACTCTCAAATTCTACTAATCTACTCCCAAGTAGGTTAATTCCTAATTTCTCCTAATCCAGAAACAAGGAGGTCAACTTTCAATCCCCCTAATCTAGCGTACCAACATTCTTCAAGGCCAAATTACTTCAGTCAGATTACACATCTTCTCACTTGATTTCAAAGATCTTTTTCACCTAACTTCACTTTTGACTTCTGAGAACAAGGCCAGCCAAGAATCCTAAAAGATGGAGATTAAAATCATCAAGGTAATTACCAAGTACGTATATCACAGCAACTTCATAACCATTAAAACAATCAATTTGTGACACATGCTGATTCAAAATTAAAAGTCGACTCAGGGCACAACTCTTTCTGGGGCGAATTGGGCTAAAAACCAATGCCTATAAACTTAAGGCTTGAGCAGGTTGGCCATAGTGCAACCAAAAACTATCTAAGGTGCAGGATGCAATCTGGAAAAAGTTCTGTCTAGTCGCTGATGTTGTATTTGGAAACATTGTATTTCGCATTTAGATCTGTCTAGTCGCTGATGTTAAAAAAAAGAAAGATTGGCCAGTTGCATGTATGTTGCAAATTATGTTCAAACGAATTCTCAGACTAATGCTTAAAATGCATCCAAAAGCACATCAAGAGCATTATAAAAATGAATCCCTTTATAAGGTAAAACAAGCATGGAATCTCCTTTTCACCAATTTCTAAAACACTGAGGAAAATCGATACCCAAACCAAACTTTATGTCCCAATCACTTGGGGTTGGCTATATGAATCTTTTTCCTTCATTGAGCTATGTCAATGGTCACTTGTTCACACAAACCCATTATACGCATCCCAACCAAACACAGAGCTTTTCACCTTTGATAAGTTATCAAGTTTCTCAACCACCAGCCAAACAAAGTCAAAACAAAAAGGATCCCCTTCATATACTTTTACAACATAGTGGCACAGCTCACCAAGTATTCAATGAGCTCCCAACAAAGCGAATACTAAAATGCTGCCCAGCAGGATCAAATGGATTACTGCGTTATATGACTGATGGCAAATCCAGGAACCATCAAACCTTGCCATGAAATACTTGCCAACAGTCTTTTACCGAAGTAGATCAACCATTCTCACATCATTTTTCTTACGACGGCATCTATGATGGGTTTTTTGCAGTGTGTTCTCACCAACCATCTCCATATTAGAATCTGTACCTGGTGCATAGAAGGGTAAGGAAACACATTAACATTTGCTGTGTAGTGCCTTCAGAATCAAAAAAAGCAAAATCATTTTTAATAGTAGGTGTAACTAAGGTTTTCCCATAGCATCTGTACACTAGAAATTACTTCACAAGCAGAGGAACCACAGAGGTGGCAGGCAAGAAGAGAATCCCAACCAGAGTACTCCATTTTCAGGCAACCAGTTGAAGGAATCAATTCATCCTTGATTTCCAGGTTACATACACACTTCTAAACTATCGCGGGCTTCCGTTTCAGAAATGCTATGTTGGAGCTTTGTATTATGTAGTATGTACCATGTACCGTAATTGACTGTGTATCAAAAGAAGCAACCCTTGTTTTGACAATTAGTCATCTCTGTGTGTGTGGTTCTTTTTTTTTCAATCTATAGCTCTTTAGATACTGTACTTGCCCCTGAAATATAAAAGAAAAATGCAAATCTGATCCCAGTTCTCCAATTTTTTTTTTTGAACGGTGAAGCAAAAGATTTTATTGAAAAGGAAAAGGATTACACAACAAGCTCTTGTTGGCAAGAAGCCAACAAAGGGAACTCCAATGGGCCGAGCCCAGATCACCTAAAAGGTCTATACATGTAAAAATATAACAATAAAGCCCACAAGAAATCCGTAACCCAAATACAACATGAAGCCCAAGAAGCCGAAAACCCAACCCAAAAACTAAAAGGCATAGCCCATAGACAACATAGGCCAGGCCGGAGACCAACCCATAGAAAACATAGGCTAGCCTAAAGAAAACCCTACCCAATAACACAAATGTCACCTACCAGATACATGTTACCTACCCTCGCCACATCCTAAAAACCATCAATTGGCTTCATGAAACAGATCAGTATCCTTCACTATTACGACATAGCATTCCAAAATCAATCGGTAACCTCCACATGTATCCTCATTCGTCCATCACTTGACATGATATAGCACGGCAAAACCATCACTAAACTCACATTTGAACTGAAGCCAAATTTCAGCTTATCAGTTGACAAACCCATCTTCAGTTCTGCTGATAGAGAGCTTATTTTCCAAACTTACCCAATCAAACAATTACTAACCTAGTTTGTGATTATCACCCAGGCTTTTTGTTTAGATGGTTCTTTCCTTTGCCTATACCTTCCCTTCCTGAGCACGCATTGATGCATACCACAGACAGGGTTTAAATTTTAATTATGTCATCCTTTGGAGGATTTTAATCTGTTCGAAACCAATAACTTTGTCTTGAGTCGTGTTATAAACTATGCAAGCACATTGCCCGAAAGATTGGATCCAAGTATGATCAACCATCACAAAAAGTGGTAACCAATGTAAGTGGAAAAAAACAAAAAAGCATCTTAGTCTACCACCTAGAAGGACATTCTCAAGTTGGTCCTCTTCCCTCTAAAAGGAAAGAGCATTCAATTCCTCGTCTTCATAAACCACTATAGTCTTGAGATGACATTCTCAAGCTGCTCGTTTTGCCTTCTGTATTTGGAAGCTTATGTTGTGTGGCAATTGCTTTTCAGCTCTTCAAATTGAGATTGACCTTTGTTTTCTTTCTAATAGGAGCTTAACATCTTGTTTGCAAGAGGAGTGTTTTGTTGTAGCTTAGCTAGAGTCTTTGATCATTCTTGTAATATATACATTTTTTGGTTAACAAAATTGAGATTTACTCACCAAAAAAAAAAAAAAGAGTAGTTATAAGCTATACTACTATATACTAATACAGAAACAAGCAAAAAAAAAAAAAAAATCCAAATTCACCAGTGTAGTGTACCTCCAATATTTTGACCCCAAAACAAGAGCCTTTGATCCTCCTCCTCTTCATCCACCTCATCCCCATCTCCCAACTCCGCATCCCCTCTATATTTTGACCCTCTATACCCCGGTTCACTCCCATACCCTGAATCATTCCCAATACTATCAAAATTACCAATTTGCCCCACCCCAATCCCACCACCACCACCACCCAAACTATCTCTCTCCTCCCTCTCTCTCCTCGAACCCTTGCCCGCCGCCTCACTCACATCTGACGCCCAATTCCCCTCCCCCCCGCCGTTCAAAAACAACTCCCCGCTTGAATCTGTCCCCCCCGCCGCCACCGGGAAATCCGAGCACATGCCGTTAGCCGCCCCGACGGAGCAGCACCGTCGCTGGGTCCCACTCCGGTCGCTGCTCCGGCCCGACACCGACCTCGACCCGCCCCTCCGCCGCCGCTTCTTCCGGTCGATGAACCGGAGGCCGGAGGAGACCGATCGGTCGTCGTCGATCAGGCTGAGCCTGGAGATGTCGATGGAGAAGGAGGTCGTGGCGCGATCGGAGAGGCAGGGGCGCTTGCTGTGGGCCCCGTTGGCGGTGGAGTACTGGTAGGGTTAGTAGAGGAATCGGCGGAGTCTAGTGGTAGGGTTTTAGTGGAGTATGGGAGGTGGAACGGTTTCCAGCTGTGGAGCTGGAAGGTGCAGGAGTCTATGGCGCGCCGTGAGTCTAGTGGTCTGTGGGACATTTGTGATTTCAGAAAGGAAGAAGAAGAAGACGTCAATCGGAAATGGGATTTTGAAGAGGTAGGCAGGGTAGAGACAGGTGGAGAAGTATATCACTACACGAGGTTTCGCTTTCGTTCGGAAAAAAAAAATGGAAATTCAGAATGATATCTCAAGAAGAAGTTTAGGAAATATTTATTTACGGAGGTGCTATAAACACTTCAATTGTTCATAAGTATTTTAGATGATCGGAATGATAATGAAATTTTTTTAAGGAAGAGTTTCATTAAAATTCAGACCGTCCAGAATATTTTTGGACGGTTATAATTGGTTAGACTGCAAATAAGTTGTTTACAGCACCTCTGTAAATAAGTATTTCTACTACAAAAAGCTATATTAAACAAATTTTTATTGTTTCTTGGTTCAACATTATATGAAATAGATTAACAAAATATGAATGTTTGATTACCTTAATTTTTTTTGAACAAATAGGTGTTCAATGAATTTTACAAATTGAATGATTCAGATCATATCGATATGAATGTCTGATTACCTTAATTTTTGGGATAGATAAAGTGTTCGATTAAAAAACTAGGGCTAATTCAATTGACAATGATTCTTGCATGTCACTAAGAGGTCAGGAGTTCGAATTTTTTCACTTGCGTGTGAGTTGGAGGAGCTTTTTCTTTCTTTTTTTGTTTCTAACCTATAATGTGCTTATTTATTATATTGATTGAGTTGTTAAACTTGATTGTTTGAGGAATCTCACAATTGATATAGTGTTCCGGATTTATACTTTGTTGTTTGTCATTCATGAGAAACTTTTTAGTATACCAGGTATACCAACACCATTGGTATCCCTTCCGATTTATTTCTAATTTTTCGGTCATTTTTTGATTAAACTTGGATGATCGACTCCATTCATTTTGTAGAGTTTGGCGAGAACTTTTAACATAACCAAAATCGTGTTCATCAGATTTTTGTAGACACATGATCGGCACACATGAAAATTGCAGAAAACCAAAATTAGATCCACAACCACACTGAATCGGAACCCAGTTTTGTTTTTTTTGTAATTTTCATGTGTGCCGATCATGTATCTATTGAAGTCTGATGAACAAGATTTTTGGTATGTTTATCGTTTCGTTGAACTCTACAACATGAACGGAGTCAATCATCCAAGTGTGATTGAAAATGGCCAAAAAATTAAAACAGCCCGGAGGGGATACCAAGGGTGTTGGTATCCCAGTGTACTAAAAAGTTTCTCGTCATTCACATACAACATAAATGTGTCTTTTCTATCAATTGAAAAAAAAAAGTGTTCGATTACCTTTAATGTCTAATTACCTTAGATTTTTGGGACAAATTGAATACTCCATATGAGCTTATTTATTATAGCCACTTTTGAGTAGTTCCTCGGTATATTATATATATATATATATATATATGCATGTTGCTTACTTTGTAATGTCTTAATATATTAGTACGTAGTAATAATGCTACTTTTTAAAAACTCAAAAAAAGGTAAGATTCTCTCAAAACAATCATAAGTTAGTAAAAAATAGATTTTTAAAACATAGAACCAACAATGTATTAACTTTACAATTGGCTTAAAGGGTGTTCGGATAAATAAGCCAAAGTGGCTTATTTTTTGTCATTATTCAAATTTTTTTCGTATCACTTGGCTTATTGTCAATTTTTTGGGGATTATTGTATCCTCATGACCAGAGAAATCTAAAAAGTAAAATTTTTTGACCGAAATCCAATTTTTTTGAATAAAGACGAAACAAGTGGCTTATCGGCTTATTTTCGTTTTTTTTGGGTTTATTTGGCTCATTTTTGGAGGGAAAGCCAGGCTTTTTTAGAAGAACAACCCCCTCCTAAAGCATCCGCAATGGTAATAATCAAAACTAATAACCAAAATGTGTCACATCAGCATTTGATTATTCATTTAGTCCGTAATCAAATTTAACATCTACCTCCATATTGATTGTTTTTTTCATCCCTAACCAAAAAAAACCCCCACAATACACAATTCACATTTGTCCAATCGCAAACGAGTTCCAATCACGCACCCGACCATGCCAAATTATTCGTCTCGATGAGACAATTCCAATGTATGGTGTTTTTGAGTTTGGTTATTGGTAAACATTGTTGAGTTTACTTATAAAATTGATGGAATTTGGTTATTTGCTAAAAGACTTGTAACTTTGCTTATTATAATGTGGGGTGTTTTTTGAGTATTGTTAAATTTGCTTATCCACACTCATTTGTTTATTACAATGGGGATGCTCTAAGAACTTTATTCTCCACTTTTATGTATTCATCCTTTCTTCATTTTATATCTAGTTTTTTGCTTCCAATCTAAACTAATTCTTAGCTTTTCTGGCATTTTTTAACGAATTTGTGGAGAAGAAAGTAAAGATAGGAGAAACACAACTTGGATTGGCAAAGTTGATTTCTCCCGTCACTATCCTTCATATCGATACAACAGACCAAAAACCAGGAAGACAAAAACCCAATCAAACAGTAACAATACTTGAACAACTCCAATGGATTTTAGAAGACAAAAACCCAATCAAACAGTAACAATACTTGAACAACTCCAATGGATTTTAGAATCTCGCGGTAGAAACTGGAGGATGTATAACAAGGGATGATGGATTTGATATACAAGGGCATTCTAACCATTAAAATAGTGAGTAGAATTACGGGAAGGCCATGTAGTTCGCTTGGAAGGAGGGCTTTGCATAAATTGTTGTGGAGATCCAACTCTTTGACCCTCATCGTTGGTTCACTGCTTTGTATTAGAACACTGCAGCATTTAGCATTTGAGATGCAAACTAAAGTACAACAGAGAGTTCAAGCGCAGCTCACGTCAATCACGAGCTTAACTTCAGTAGCGTATTTTTCTTGTTACTCTACTTTTATTTGGCATGAGTCAAACCCATAATTTGGTTCATTTAACAGTCTTAATACTGTGGGAAGCATATGGGTGCGGCTATCATTTGGCCCAGAGATGCAGTTGAGACCTTATTCGTTTGTTCATCTTCAAGCACTAGTTTCTAATGGCCATTCCAAAATCCATCAACAGGAAAGATAAATATGAAAAATCCCAACTACAAACCTTCATCTATGACTCAAAGTATGATGATAAAGCTTCCACCAGTCCAAAATATATACAAAATCACCATGACCTGAAGAAATTATGCCCTTCTGAAGCAATTCTAATAACCTGGGAATCCATCTTACAGAATAATTCAGCTAATGCACGCAAAAGACTTCAAAATGTACATACCATACTGCAAAATGGTTTTTCATGATTTATTGAACTCAACATCAGAGTGCAAGCTGATAAAATGCAGCCGTGTAGTCGTCTGAGGGATAAAATGCAGCCGTGTAGTCATCTGAGGGGACGTTGGGAGGAGGATTCATGTAGAAAACATAGGAGATGGGCTTTGATACCACCATCGGCTTCTTAATGTTCACTTTATCCGACAACTTCCCGAAGCTTGATTCGTCAAATGGGAACGACTCTCCAAGGAAAAAGAAGCTCTCTCTCCCCAACTTTTCCACCTGAAACAACAATCAGACAATGCTCATCTCTACAACATTAGGTTTCATCACTAACCTGAATACGGAATCTAATTCTTTTCCATTACCAACGAGGCAATGACTAACACAAGCAACAAATACTAGTTTCCATTCTCCTTAGCATAGTATCCTTGCATAAGAGAAAAACCATCTAGCAATCAGTGGAGTAACTGTTTACTTACGTGGACTCTAGGATACATACACACCTTGAGCCATCACAAACTTACTATGATGACAAAATTTTATAAGGCAAGAGTAGAGACTGTAGAGTGAATGTTTCTCGCACAAAATTTTCCTTCCGGATATTGGAAGTAACCTAACAAACTAGCCATTTCATAAACAAATCATGTATTAAAGAAAGAATGAATAGTCGATAAATTATCGTTCAGTTAACTCTAATCCATTTCCGGGTATCTCTAATGCTATTTTTGGATCTTATGGAAGGGAACTTCCATGTAAAGGAAACAAAGTAGGTGTTACACAAATTTGAACTCAAAGTATATATTTCCTTGCTTGATTTTACAAAAAATGAAAACTTTTTCTAGTCTCGTCATAAAGGAAAGAGTAATAGGACTCAAGTACAGACGAAAAAGGGACAGAAATAAAGAAGAGGACGAAAGAAAGGGTAAAAGAAGAAGTCTAGTAGTCTTTCTTTACCGCTGCATGTTTTTCTGTTCCTATGTAAACTAGGAACCGAAAAAGGAATTGGAACTAATATTGTTGTTTCCTTTCACTTTCTTTCTTCAGTTACAAACGCACACAAAGCAAACCGTACATTGTTCATAGTAAGTATAACTTTCTTCTTTGAAAAAAAGAGCAACTAATACCTGTAATTGAGAAAACCGTATATTGTTCATAGTAAGTATAACTTGCACTTCAAGCAAGGCATCTTCCATTATACGGATGGCTAGACACTCGAAGAAACTTCTGACAACACTTTTCTGTTCTTCCCAGTTTTCACTGTTGCTATCAAAGTTAGGAAACCACAACACACACTTGACATCATTCCAAGGGATTGGGTTGTCTGCTGCTCTGGAGAGGGTTGTCTGGCTGGGGTGAGAAAGCCCCCAAAGAATTCGGACATCGGCAAGAGATGGCTCAAGTATGGAATCCTCTGGTAGACTTGTTGTGGATATCATTCGGGATGGATCATAGTGGTTAGCAACATGTAAAGAGAAATGCAAACCAGTGTCATCCAATAGAAGAATGCATCCATGTGAAGATGTGGGAAACAATCTCAGAAGTAATGCAGCATCAACATGTCCATCTTCTGGCAAGCATAAACTCGGTCGATGAAAAGATGAAGTTGATTGATCCAAGTCATGAGAAAAGAAACAATCATCTCCATTTTTGCAACCCTGAAGATACATTTATACAGTCATTAGAAACAAAGGAAATTGGGCCGCATGGACAACTTTAATGTAAGAAGCCCAGAGAAAGAGAGCAAGGCGCCAAATAAGCAGTGTAAAACAAAAGCCTTCTTAATTCCACTTCTTCTTCCACAAACTGTGCTTACAATGGCACGGACAAACATCAAATCATCAACTTTCATCATGAATCCAAGCACCATATCTTGGTAGGAAAATGGGAATGAGCAGGCAAGCATTGGGACTCAATACATTGATTTCAACAGATTGAAATCCTTTGCAAGATAAAATATTTAGTATGAGATTGGTAAATAGCATAAAAAATAAGAAACATCTAACAATAATAAAATCTAACATGAAATGACCCAAAAAAAGTTTCAAATCAACAGAAGCTTAATATATTTCTTCTTTTTGGATAAATAATATCAAAATTCCGAAATTAAATCTTAGTGACGTGCTCGATCGAAAGGAGATATCACATCCGAAAGGTTTAAGCCTGCCAACTTTCTGAGGTATAACCTTGAATGGCTGAGCCGCACACAAGTTCCTGTTCAAGTTGAGCCTGCCAGCCTTGGCTAAAATGCATGTTGCCCTATTTCCTCAATTCTAGGCACTTAGAAATACTCAAAGGAATCTTCTAGTACGTTTGCATAAGCATGGTAAAGCACCCCCAAGCTCAAGAGAGAAAATATAAGTTCGAGAAGATGCGATCATAAGCTTAGCTCGTCCATGTGTTCCTCAATCTGAGTGTGTGCCCCTATGCTTAGCCTCTCATCATGGATAGTTCTTCAATGGCACCGTGATGCTCCTACACCAACCTAGAGACCATCTCAAGTTGGTCCCTCCCCAAAGAGAGACTTGCTGCACCTTGCTCTCCACATCAATACATTCTCCAAGTGAAGACAGAGATGTGGCGCACTCGCTACTCGCCTACACCCAAGACGTGTGTCAGACAATCTCCATGGGCTTGAGGCCACTGCAAATTTCGACGCCACCCCAGAAGTGGCCTTCGTCTCAGCTTTGGAGAGATGAACCTGGGGCCATCAGTTGAGCTAGACTCCAAGGCTTGACCTTCTTGTAAATGGACATTCTCCACCTTAATCTTCATGCATGCAAGTGAGAAATCGTTCACCTCAAACAATTTTTGAGGTTTTTGTTCGCCTGCACTGCCACTTGATCTCTAGCCACCTTAGTGCTCACATAGTTGTTGTAGGATTCTCGACTAGCAAGGCATCAAAAACTCAAAAGTAGACCATGAACTAGCATTTGGATACCCAAATAAGCCTCCTACATTGGTACTTGGGAACAATTAGAGTCAGTGTCACCTTTGTTTAAAGGCTTATAAAAGTGCCCCATCCAGTTCCATTGGATACCGAATACAAATTCAGTATTTCTGAACAACTGCAAAACTTTCAGTCCCTCTGAATTTTGATTTGCAATACATACAAATGACCATGGAAAACCTAGTTCTGCATTTCTAAAGACTGCCTAGTAACAATCAAAGCCAGAGAAGTGAATACCTTCAAAGATTGGAAGAACTTGCATACAGGCCTGTGAGATTGAAGGGAATGAGAAAACAAGCATTGGTTTCCCCTGTTGCACAGCCCTTTCACAAAATATTTACATAGAGAAGCTTGCCCGGGGACATAAGGACCATCACCACTCGCATATTTGCTCTCATCACCAGAAATGTCTTTTGTATCTTGAACTCTTATCTATTATTAATCATGATGAGAAAATGCAAAGGTCAATTTCAATATCTAAGCCAATTTTCACAGAATGCCAATTTTCACATAAGGCCAACAAAATGACCTACCTCTTTGATTACAATTGCGAACCTTTCAGCCACCTCACAGGACTTGAAGTAGTTGGAGGGAACAAATGGGGCAGAAATGCATTTCGTTATTTCGCTCAGCTCGAGGTCCTCATTATCTGTAGCAAGCTCGTCTGTATCTCCATCTTGCTGACATGTGAGAAGACATGTATGTTGAAACTCATAAGGCTCATAATATGATGGTAGACCATCAGATTCAGACAGAAATTGGGGCCGAAACCGATGAATAGAATTTAGTACTTCTTCATCTGCAACAGAATCTCCATAAGATACGTACTTATCAAGATCACATATAAAAAATGAGATTGTTAAAGCCATACATATTTCTGCGACATGATGTAAGGATGGCTGAACAAGATTGTGGAAAGAGCACCATTCTTCTTCCGAAACTTTTGTCTCATCAAAGTTTAAATGCTGTTTCAGCCGTTTAAGGCGAAGCTTATCCTTTAAGAAATAGAGAAAGTATAACCAGATTATGATATTCCAATTGGCAACAGTATACATTAAAAAAATTTCACAACAAAGACAATCTTCCAAATATTCAAGTGGATCCAACTACCATACCTTGTAAATGCGTTGCCAAAATTGAAATGCACAGAGGTTTGCCATAAATACCACCTCCTTTCTACCATTAAGCACAGTATTCTTATTATCTCCAGAATAGTAGTTGTCGGTGTACTTTCCAAACTGAGAGTAAATTTGATTATTATTAATCAGAAAAGAGGAACTGCTAGAGCAATAAAATGAAGTCAAGTAACAAATCAACGACAACTTAACAGGTATACCAAAATGTCCTGGCCGAAAGGACGAAGAATAGGTAGAGGTTGTGTATCCATCAGTACACCAAGTAGAATGCCTTCACGTAGCATTCCCATGCCTCCAAACTTGAGTATAAGCATGGAAGCTTCGAATGATAATGAGAAATTGGAAAGCAATCGTCCATAGAATGTTGGCTCATACCGCCCCCTAGGAGATGTTTTCTCCAATGCATGGATGTGAACAAGCAAACTCAATGCATCTTCAACAACTTCTGGATCAGGAGAGTCCAGAGCCTTCTGCAACAAGACTAAAATGGCAAAAAATCTCCATAATTAGGACCTTATTTGTTTCCTTGCAGACAAATATACCAGATAAAAGGCAGTTAGCAAGCAAAGCAGACACCATTAAAAACTCTCAAATTCTACTAATCTACTCCCAAGTAGGTTAATTCCTAATTTCTTCTAATCCAGAAACAAGGAGGTCAACTTTCAATCCCCCTAATCTAGCATACCAACATTCTTCAAGGCCAAATTATTTTAGTCAGATTACACATCTTCTCACTTGATTTCAAACATCATTTTCACCTAACTTCACTTTTGACTTCTGAGAACAAGGCCAGCCAAGAATCCTAAAAGATGGAGATTAAAATCATCAAGGTAATTACCAAGTACGTATATCACAGCAACTTGATAACCATTAAAACAATCATTTTATGACACATGCTGATTCAAAATTAAAAGTCAACTCAGGGCACAACTTTTTCTGAAGGCGAATTGGGCTAAAAACCAATGCCTATAAACTTAAGGCTTGAGCAGGTTGGCCATAGTGCAACCAAAAACTATCTAAGGTGCAGGATGCAATCTGGAAAAAGTTCAACTTGGTCCAGCGAGACAGGTGGTGGTTGGCTGCATGGTAATCAATGACAACCTTTTCTAGAGCATCCTATATGAATGCCACATAGCATGCCTATCTGTATGTTTTGCAGAACAAGAAATGAGGAAAAATAACTTGCCTAGATAAGAACCTAAAATAAACTAAAAAGAGGTTTCTTTTGTTAGCCACAACAAAAGCTAGTGTAATAAAGTGCTTAAATGTGATAGTGTAGCATTAGGCCAACCTCCTTTTGTAAGAGGTACTGGAGGTACTTTGGATCTAGATGGAGAAATTAGAGAAAATATTTGCGTACTTGGAAGGGGTCTTTCATCAAATGTAATTATTTTAACGCACAAAGAAAATTACGTAGTATGCTATATACCAAGGAGACTTAGAAACTGGAGCTTGGCCATGTGGGCGCCAGATGCTTCATCTCAAGTCCACAGGTTGCTTCAATAACACATGGTATAAAGAAATATTAATTTGTAAAGTAAGCAGGCCATGCTGAATAACTGATCACGTTGAGATAAGCTTGAATTTGCTTCAACGTCTCAAAACAAAACAGATATTTTACCATCAATTTTTAACTAAAAGGAGATTATCAGTTATCCTCCACTTCTCACCTATACAATATCCAAGAAAAAGTAGAAGGAAATTCCAACTATTCCCATAACCAGCAACAATAAAAGCTGGCTTCAGCTGTAAAAGATTCATGACATCTGGCAGGTAACGAATCCACAAACTTTAGAGGCCATCACAAATTGGATCCTCATATTGCCAGCTTTTCTTTTGCGGCAAATTGCCATCAGTGTTAATTTTAACTTCATGCAAATCAGGCTTCAACTCTTAATCTTTTAACCATAGAAATAGGAATAGGAGTAAGCCGATTGCTGTTTTTGAGCATCATTAGCTCTTAGATTTTTATTTTCTAGCAGTTGAGACATTCTCCTCTTGTAATGGAAGGAACGCATTCCTTCTTCGTGTTCCTTTCTGTTTCTGGTAAGACAAATTCTCACATCTCAAAAGAATGAACAAAAATAAGGCCTAGCAATTATGAAAATAACCACACCTTTGGGATCATTGATGGGTTTAGACTCAGCACAGCAAATTAGAAGAACTTGTTGTCTCAATGACAATCCCATTATCGCTGGGCGCTCAAATTCCTGTAGCTGATTGAAGAACGATCCTTCGACCAATCGATAAATCTGACCATCACAAGTCCGACCTGTTCTTCCCTTCCGCTGCTCAGCCTACAGCATATAGCTTTCAAGTTATTACCATGTACTGAGAAACTTCAAAATTCAACCTGTAGGATTTACACACTACCTGAGATCTAGAAACCCAAGTGAGCTCTGCCGAATCCATCTTCCTATTACTATCCCAGAAAACTTGTAAGGATCGGCATGAATCAATTACAAAGGCTACTTTGGGAATCGTAACTGAAGATTCTGCAATATTAGTGGCCAATATTACCTGTTCCAGTAAGAACTTTCAAAGACAACCCAAACATGGCAAGAGGTATAACTAATACAAGAAGCCACTAATTCAGGAAGTACAATCAGCATGAAGATTGGACAAAGAACAAGGCCTTAAAAGTCAAACTCTTTAGCAACCAATATGGAGAATGGAAGAACAACAACAGACAGACGATCTCTTCCCTTGGTTTTTAACCAGGTATACAACCCTGAACCCCCTTCCTCACTCAAACACACACTTATCTTTTGCGTTTGTTCGATTACCAATAACGAGGATGGGAAGGGAAATGGTGGAAATGAAGCAAAGAAGGAAAGGATACAAAAGCTTCGCAAGAAAAATATATATAAGAAATTGAAAATCTAGTTTGGACAGGATGAGAGCTGTAATATCTAAACTGCTCTTATCCATTTTATGAAAAAAAAAATAATTACAACAGCTTAGATGCTAAATGAAAACATTGGTAAAACAGGAACTTCGGATAGCAAACTATTTCCAATAAGAACATGGAACAACTCATCTGAACATCTACTACCAATCAGATTTATGGCCTGCTCTTTGCTAGTTCATCGATTAGTCTTTAATACTAATGCATTAGGGGAAAAGTGCAAAAGTAAATCCCATGTCACTATCCAAGCCCAAGGTTTAGCTATCAGTAAGTCAGAATCCCCAAACTATATCTTTCTTGAACCCATCTGCTCACAACTCCTATTCACCAAGAAAGCAAAAGAAAGAGAAAGAGAAAGAATGCAATTTCACGGCAGTGCTAAACCATCAATTCTGAGCAATAATCCTGAAATGTCCGCAACACAATGCCTTCAGCATCAGCATCTTCTGCACATGTGACACTCAAAACCCACCGCCGGATCGCATGCAGAGCCCAAGTGGATTTTGCGAGAAATCAGAAGAAGATACGAACCAATGGATTTGATGGAAACCACTACAGAAGATAAAAACCGATGACTATTGAACATGGGCAAAGGAACTAGTTACCCAGTTTCAAGCACAAAAAAAAAAAAAAAAAAAAACACCTTTCGGGAAACCAAAAGCAGTGATAAATAAACGCTAAAGATGGCTGTATGGGAAGTTTCTCTTTGCATAAATTTCTAGGACTCATTTGCTACAGAAACTGTAGACAAATGAATATTATTTTCCCACACATTCTGTCAGTCTCACTAATCAAACCGGCCTTTCATAGTAAAATCTCAAATTACAAAAAATGGATAACCTTTCAGAAAACAGGCAAAAGATTCACCAATATCCTAATCAAATTCAAAGAAAAATCTGTCAAGTTAGTTGATCACAAACAGTATAAGAATGCATGCTTGTCATTGCACAATTATGAAAATGCAGAAGCAGTAGAAGCAAAAATCAAACTGCAGAAAAGTACTAAAATATAAAATAACTTGGAAGAAATAATATTAGAATGCTTACTTTACGATGGGATCTCCATATTTTCATGGCCATGAGAGCTTTCTCAGTATCAATACTGCTATGTAAGATGTGAACTTTAAAACAAGAGCTGAAAGGCTTCAGAAGGGACCATTGCTGCTCAAGTGATTGGTATGTTGGAAGAAAAATCAAAATGCTCTTTTCGATATCTGGCTCAGTATTATGAATGTGCAACACCAAGTTATGTACAAGTTTGTGAACTTCAGGCTTGATATCAGCACCAGCAATGGAAGGGGTTGGCCCCGAACAATATTTCAAAGACAAGTTCTCAGAACTTATTCCAAGAAGTTCAGTTACCTGTTCACAAGGGTATGTCGTGCAACAACAAAACTGTGAGGGAGGTGTTCATGATACAAATACCAACAAAAATACCAGATGTAAACCATATATCCTTTTTCCCGGATCCTAAAATCCCAACAGTGGTCCAACCAAATATTTACATAACATGAGCCATTTACAAATTAGTATCAGGTAAACCCAAAATCATATTTAATGTCCACTAGATAGCTGATGAAAGTGGCTCCATTCGGTTGTCGGGAATGTTGAGTGGGAAATGGATTCCCAAGAAAAGTGAAGGGAGGTGAAGTAACAGAAAATGAAATTTATTTTCCTGTGTGTGATCTCTTGACAAGGAATCTTGCGGGGAAACTAAAATTCCTTCCCCTTGGCAGATCTATTTTGTAGGTAAGTATTTTCCAAAGTGAAGTTGTGGGTCCCACAACTTTCTTGGTAGCTGAACACATAAAGTTATGGGGAAGTTGGTTTTCCCATCCTTTCTGTGCAATTGAACGGGGCCTAGAGGTAAAAGCCAATGCGCCAATGATAGGCAATTTCACACAACAGAGCCCCTGGCCACACGCAAGACTAACAAAACGGTAAAAGGAGTGTTTTTACTAACAATGATGGATCCACAAGACCATGAAACATCGTAAGTAGAGCTTATAAATTACTAGCGTGCATCTCAATTTTCCTTCACACAGGAAGAGCACAAATTATACGACCTAGAAAGATGAATTTACCAATACACATGGTCAAGGCTCAAAACTAATAACTAGCAGTAACATAGTTCAGAGTATAACTCCAACCCAGTAGAATCAAAACACTTCAGTCTCAGAGCATTGTTTGTCAACATATAGAAGCAAAACTGCCAGAATGACAATGCTATTAAACATCGCCATCAGTAGCAATGTAGCATGATAACTAGGTCTAAGATCATCCAAATCAGTGCTTTTGGTTGTGCCCCAGCCTCCAAGGCAATAAATGGCAGCCATAAAACAATGTGCTTTGGATTATAAAGTGATTTGATCTATAGTTAACATAAACAGAACTGTAAAGTAGTTTTTCCCATAGCCACCCAATTGCGAAGTTCACGTCACCCCGCAAAGCCCACCATCCATTCGCCCGAAAAATATTCCCATTACGTTGCTATGCACAAGAAGCATTATACCTGTTCAAGGTATAATACTTTTCGCTGATAGAGCGTATTCTGACTGGTGCTGGGGATTCCAAGCACCTCTACTCTCTCACCTCTACCAAGATCCTTGAAGTAATCTCTGTATCTTGCAATATCAGCAGTAGCAGACATCAATACCACCCTGGAAAATAATAAAACCTATCAGATCCTCCAGCAATAATAAAATATATCAGATCATCAAGATGTATAATATGCAAGAGGTCAAGTAGTTTCTTATGAGTAGACAAAATAGTACGAATATTAAATTTAAGAAGAAATAGTAAAGGAAGATTGTTCACCGCAAGTCATTGTTTTTCATCAAAAACTGCTTCACACAAACAAGAACAAGATCGGACTCTACAGATCGTTCATGTACTTCGTCTAGAATGATAGCTTTGTACTTCAGGGCATTCAATCCCTTCTCCCGCAATTCTTCCAGTAAAACTCCAGCAGTTTTGAAGACAATCTTGGATCTGGGATGTTGTTAAAACATAACGTGTAAACCATAAGCAATTTCGTAAAAAAGAAAGTGAAACAATAAGCGAGAAGCATTAATGTGTAATATACATATAAAGAGATTAAACCACTTCTACCACCCAAGATAGTTTACCAGAGCTGTCCGGAAAATCAGAATTTAGATTACTAAACCCTGCAAGTCATAATGTTAACACCTTAAATGTGGCCAATATTTCCTAAGATGACTTGCCTAGGACAAAGGAACTGGTCCTCTATAATAAGCTTTGTCAAGCCATCACGCTAGCATTACATAGAAAGTTACAATAGGCTGTGACTTGTCAATGCAAACAGATTAGACACATAAAAACGAGCCTTAATATACAAATGTTACATTGCATGTGTTATTGCATTAGTATGTGCAGGCAATTAGGCAAATATTTTCTTACGAAAAGCACTTAGTGATGTAATAGAGTGCAGTAGCAGTATAACAAACTCTTCTTCAGTTAAACTAGCATCTGCAAAACCGAGTCAGTAAAGCACGATCTTTTCCACCCGAGTTCCAAGCCCCAAACCCAAGAATAGGGGGAAAAAGTGACAAATCTAGGCTATGAAATGTCAAAAAAAAAAAGTTCTTAGCATTTGATGCCAGCCTCCACACATGAACATGCGAATGAACTGGAGACAATCCTAAGCACGGACAACCAGGCTGCAGGTCATTTTAGCTGAAGTCATCGCATTGAGCAATCCTGCTGTGTTTGGCCTATTCCCCCTTTCGATCGGGACCCAATAGAGACAGTAGTAATATAGTAGTAAATAATGTGCCTATGGGGGCAGCACAACCCATATTCAACATGGAAAAGAAAGAAAATATGAAAAGCTTGTTGATGGGCGTCTTTTCTGCAGAAACAGCGATTAATATAGTTACTTGTTTTCCAAAAGTTCATAAATACAACTTCTTGTACCAATTATGTGTTCACTAAACCGATAATATGCATACACTTACATACATATCCATCTATCAATCTATTCAACGGAGAACCAACACAACTCAGAGGATGAACAACCATGCTGCAAGTCATCATTTTTTGTGGAAGTAAATGCCTGAACTCCACAGTACCGAGAAATATCCTGGCCACATGTAATAGCATAAATATCTTCAAAAGTTTCCTTTTACTGCGTACCATGACTATGAGTATAGGTTATTTTGCTGTGATTGCATTACTCATAATGAATATTTACTGTGCCAAATAAGGGAAAAGTATCTATGATCTATTCCTTCGACAATTGAGGTATGACATAACCTTATCAACATGAGAGTTACCATCCGATTCTATCATATATTCCATCCCGTAGTTGGTCAGTCCCCCACGACACATCTTCTCGCTTTTCATGAATGTGTCTTCCCCTCTGCTTATGTGGGTTGACCTCATTTGACTCTGCTTGCTGTTGACTCCCTATGAGCCATTTTACGGCCTACTTTTTGGAGCATCATTTACCAAAATCACCTCCGCTATCCCTCTTCCTTCTATTCCAAAAAAAAAAAAAGGGCGAGCAGCATATCGTTTGGCCATTCAGTCATGTCTTTAATCAATTTATACCAACAAATGATGTATTTACACGACTAATTTGTTAATTCTTCTGACATCCAAATGCAATCTTCGATTTGGTAAATTAACAAATAAAATATGATCACGAAAATGTAATATTTGTAAATCTGATTGAAGGCTCCACCGAAAAAAGGGGGAAACTAAATGGGTCAGGGCAGGTATCTATTTATGATGTGGTATAAATCACATTTTTACAGTCCTAAGAAACTTAACTAGAATACTAGATATAAAGAACCAACCAAAGGAGAGCAAAATTAAGCTGAAAAAGAATCTTGTGCTCAATAATAAAAACTTCGCTGCTTATCCTGCATATTGTCATCGCAAATCATCATTTATTAGTTGCACTAGACACTCGGGCACACGCTGCAAATCGCGCAAAAAGGAGAGGGGTTTCAGGATTAGTGTGGCAGCTTTTTTATTCCTTCTTGCAGTTTCTTTAGCCGGTTAAAGGGCAATTTAGGGAACTAGAATGTCAGTCAGCCTCATAACTGATCTTTACACCAAATGGGGTGCCCCTTTTATAATAGATATACATATACATATAAAATGTTCCAAAATTTTCTAGGTGCTAGTTTGGCAGAACAGAGCCACCTAGCGGCTAGGCCAACTAGTTGAGGTCAAGAGATTAATCTTTTTCTTTTTTATTTCTTTTAAAAATATCTCCCCACTTCCCACAAAGTTTGAGTAAGAAATGACGTAAGATAGGAAGAAAATAATTAAGACTAAAATAACACCTAAAAAATAAGTAGTAAATAGTAACCAAAACCAAAACAATGAAATTAAGTATTTAACACAGAATCGGTTTATGATATATTTTTTGTTTTTGTGAAATAACACTTAACCCCTTGTATTTATTAATATTGCACATTTAACCCTAAAACTTAGAAAATTTACAAAATAGACCCACTAACTAGTTGCCGCCTAGCCGAATAATCCCCGACCATTGTACAAAACACCTACTCGGTGCCTAGACCCCAAAATCTAGGTGTTGGGTGGCCGCCTAGCGCCGAGGCGGCTGTCTAGGCCGACTTTTAGAACACTTGCATATGAGTATTGTTATAAAATAGTAAAACTCTATCAGTGAGCGATAGACTACTCAATTGACATCTAGCGACCAGTATCTGTCCACCAGGCTGAAATGAAATGAAAGCATCTCAGTTATCTGACAAGTGACAATAAGCAGCTTAAAACAAACAAAACTTACAAACAATGATAAGAATCAGTAAATTGGCTATAATGTACCTTGCTGATACTACCCTTGAATGACCAATATGGTAACCAACCTCACCACCTATTTCACAATTACGAGATTTAGCCACCATCCTAGCAACTGCAACGACGGCAAATCTCCTCGGCTGTGTACATAATATGGGCTCCATGTTTTCTTCTAGAAGGAATTGTGGGACTTGCGAACTCTTCCCTAATTAACAAACAAGTGCCCATTAAAACCAATAAAATACTTGGTTTTTAAAACCTGTGGCATGACAAGTCTTGTAAACCAGAAAATTATCCACTTATCCACTGCTTACATATTGATTAACATGAAGCAAATAACAAGCAGAGTTAGTGCAGTAGCAACTGAATTACACGTAATAAATCAATTTAAGAATGGTCAATCAAGGAAAGTCACATAAATTCCACAAAAAACTTGTTAATCAATTCACGGCCATGCATTACACCCAATATATTGCACAAACATAGTATTGATAAAACAATCCATTTATGACATCAGCGTAAATACAATAACTATTTTGAACTGTAAAAGCAATAGCGTAACAGCAACAAGTCAACTGAGAGACACCTTAGTCACACTATCCTTCAGTAGGACCCTCCGTTCGCACTATCTATTTTCGCTTTGCACTCATGCTATCAATTCTCGCTCTGCGCTCGCGCTCCCAATCCTTGCTCTCGCGAAATTTATTAGTTTGAATTTGAATCTTTGAAAGCTCGAGCGTTGTGTGATATAGGGGGGGACATCCGCAAAGTTACTTGCATACAGTGTGTGTGGTGGTGGTGGTGGTGGTGGGGGGGGGGGGGGGGGGGGGTGTGTGGGAACTAACTGAAGTAGGAGAGCAACCAATGGAAAATTAAGCTGAACAGTACGAAATCAAACAAAGGCGATTGGATTCCAGAGGAAACAAAGAATCATCACAAGGGTTTTCAGAGAGCCATCCCAGAAACCTAAACCACGTCTTTCTTACTTGAAACTCATCATTCCATGAACTAAACTATTCTGTTCAGTTGTTACTCTTCTACTTCAAGTCTTCAACATCGTACCAAAACGGAGCATATGGAAACTAACTGAAAATGCATGGCCGTTTCCATCAATAGAAACGACCAAATAAGACATGCAAAGTTTGCTTAGAAGTGAGTAGAAGATCACCGCAGCCGGTTTCGCCGACGATCAGAGTGACGCGATTTTCCTGAATCTTTTCAACGATCTTGTTTCTGAGTGCCGCTACGGGAAGATCAGGGAATTTCCACGAAGATGAGAACGGAGTCGAGTACGCAGAGTAAGAGGAGGAAGTCGGAGAAGACGCCATTGTCCAAACTCGAAACCCTCACACACACACACTCTCTCTCCCTCTCGCGCTATTTTTGCCGAAACACTAGCTCGACGGTCTCGGTTTTCTCTCTCCTCCCGCCTTTCCCTTTGTGTGTCGTTTGGCTGAATTTATTTTGACTTGGAGCGAGACTTTAAACTTTAAAGGGCGTGAGAAATTACAGTCGCGGGTAAATTGACGCGCCTTCCTACGTGAGCACGTCATAATAGTGGGTCTCTCGCACGACTGATTTCGCTGGTTGGCGTGGGAGAAAGTATTCCCGGTTTCTGAAAAAAGAATGTTTAAAAAATAAACATAATTTCAAACTTAAAAATTATATATTTATTTAAAAATAAATTTTACCAATATAGATCTTTCTTAATAGATATCATTGAAATATTTTAAACGGTAAAATATATATATATATTATTTTCATTATATTTGAGTTTAAAATTATCTTCTTTTTGAAAAATAAGGTTTAAAAAGAAAGCGGAACGGCACTTCAGTGTTGCTGGTACCACCACGTACATTAGCTGGGTCTCGATTAAGTCACATAACACGTGTACGTGTGCGCGAGTGCCAAAGCGTCTTCAAATAACATTTTAAACAAGTAAAATCCACGAAAACAATGATTGAATGCAATGATTGAAAGTAAGCAAAACACATCTATGTATCATACATTTGTGGGGTTCAATAGTAAACGTATATTCTCACAAAAAATGCGATGTATATAAAAGTGTTAGAGCACGACGTATTAGTGCATAAGACCACTAAATAATTCCTCGTGATTGTAGACGATGTAATGGCAATTTTTTATCATATCTCAAGATGACTTAGTGCCTAAGGATAGTTCCCTTGAGAAACCAACTTATTATTTTTTGTCTTTATTTTTACAAAGTCACACTCGTTAGTTTACGTCGATTTGACTCAATGAGTACAAGTTTATGATTGAGACTTAATTTTTCAAAAAATATAAAATAACACAATTGGCTTTAAAATCATGTCCCCTTTAACTATCAGGCTCCGTTTCAGAACATCTTCTTAAAAAATAAGTACTTATTTCATATTTTCAAACTCAAAAATAATGCAAATAAAAAAAAAAAATTTTTGCACCGTATTAAAGATCTCAATGAGATCTATCAAATAAGACCCATATTGATAGAAAAATTATTTGCATAAGCACATAATTTTTGAACTTTAAATTGCCTTCTTAAAAAATAAGTAATTATTTTCCTTTCCGAAACGGGACCTAAATTACCCAATAAACTACAAAAACCTATACTTGACCGCCTTAAACCATCTAAACATTTCAATTCATAATTCTTATCCACCCGATGGCTGTTAAAGATCCTCCATAAGTAGTTCCCAAGTATGCCGATATTGTGGAGAATCTCTTTATATATACACACACCACAACACACATTCACATATACTGTGGGGCTACGTATATTGGAGGAGTATAGTATATGCGAGACTCATAGTGCAAGTGATTGTATTTGTAGCGCTAGAATGATTAACACACATAATTCTGGACCTATATCATCAAAATTAAAGACTAGACCTTGTAGGTAAATCTAGCGCGGCTCAGCAATTGAGGCTCGTTTGATAGAGGAACCAGGCTTAGAGCAACTTTACCAGCTGAGTTAAAATAGATTTATAGCCATTTTAACTCATCAAATGAGGAAAAATAGTCCCACACCAGAGTAGGTAAATAAAGAGCAAAAATAAATTTGTGAACAGTGCTTCGGCACTTTTGCCTTACAACTGTTCATCAGGTATGTGATATACAACATTATTTTCTCCCTCCTCTCTCTTTCTGTTTCTTTTTTTTTAAAACTGTATTTTGTTGTACTATTTAGGAAAGAAAAAAGTATATTTTAATAGATGATAGATTAAATAGATAGTGTTGATGTAATGTTGAAAAAAAATGTGAGTATGTAAAATGAAAAATGTGCACTGTTCACAAGTTTTTTTTACCTAATTATTGATAAGCTTGCTCTTAGAGCATGTACAATAGATTAGGGAAAATAGCATCTTAGGTATTTTACCTAAGCAAAAACCCAAAATAAGCATTGCACCAAGTTAGCAATAGCCCCTTTTAAGGTTAGGTAAAATAAATTTTGCAAAGTGTTTAGGTAAATTTATCTAAGAACTATTCACCATTTATACATTTAATATTATTTTCTCTCTCTTCTAGCCACTCTTTCTCTCCTCCAACAAAAAGAAGAACAGTGAAAAGAAAAGAATAAAAAGAAAAAGAAAGTATTATTTTAATAGAAAATATGTAAAATAAATAGTATTGGTGTAGTAATAAAAGAGATGTGGGTAGTTAAAAGAAAAGATGTACACTATTCACTGGCAATTTTGACTCAAATTTTACATAATCTGATATACTTTCTCTTAGATTGCTTGCAAACGAAAACAAGCAATTATCGCGCTTGTATTTTAAGCTCACTTAGTAAACATGCCGAACTCAAGCATATAAATCGAGTGTGGGGTCGGGTTGTTTGAGCGCTCAACCGGAGGCGGAGTCGCTGCTGCCCCTTAAAGGAGTAGCCTACTGTCCCGGTCGAATGGGGTCGCTTCGGTCTCGCTTTGATGATCAGAAACGTTTATTTCGCAGAGCTCGTCGAATAGAACAAGTGTACCAAAAATCAGCTTAAACGGATTTAACAGTTTTATCTTGAAAAGAATGGATCTGAAACACTTGATCAAATCCACTGGAACTCATTATTGATAAGTTATATGTGTTCTGATCAGACACTTTATTTTGAAAAGAATGGATCCGAAACATTGGATCAAATCCCACTGGAACTCATTATTAACAAGTTATATGTATTCCGATCAAGCACTTAATAACATCTGATCGAGCTGATTTTTGGAACACTTGTTCTACTCGACAATCTTTACGAAGTGAACGTTTATGATTATCAAAGTGAGACCGAAGCGAACCTCGTTCGGTCGGGACAGCAGGCTGCTGCCCCTTCAGTTCCCCCGCCTCCGCGCTCAACCACAAAGTTCCTATGAATCAGATCGAACGGAGATGCAATTTCAACCACCCGATTTGCAGTTGGCCAAATAACACACGGGTTAATAACGTAACAGTACGAACTACATTATCCTCCCTTACGGACTCTGCCCTCACCATCCCCACTGAAAACCCTAATCGTTCGAAGGTAACGAAGGTCTCAAGGTGGTGCCTTATGGTTTCATACAATTATTATACTCTATGTAATTTCTGCATAATCGCTGCTCTAAAGTTAATCGTTCGTCAGTCAGGATTTGTTTTTCCAAATCTGTCTGTTTTGGTCAATCAACTGATGTTTCGGAAATTTTCAGTCCATTAGTTCACATCCGCCTTGTGTTTAGGGTTTTCTGTTGCTATTGCTTTTGCTTCGATCTGAATTTTGTTCAATTTCACTCCCTCCCCCCTTCAGTTTTGTATTTGTGTCTCTCAATTCGGAATGAACACTTTGTTATCTCTAAGTTTATGTTTACGTTCTGTTTGATTTATGGTTTTTGTCGTTCAGGCACAATGAGTCGCTCAAGCAGGACACTATACGTGGGCAATCTTCCTGGTGATACTCGTGAGCGGGAAGTAGAAGATCTCTTTTACAAGGTAAGATGCATTCGTGCTCATAACCTTCGACTGTCTGCTTTTATTTTGTTCTACTAATGAAATTATAATGGGCAGTATGAAAAAGCAAATTGTGTATGTCACAACCTAATGGCTCTGGTTGTTAACTTAAGGCAATTCAGTCATGTGATTACTGAATGGAACAACGTTTTACGACCTTTCTTTTGTTCCAGTTGTATTTGGTGCACACGGTGTTTGTAATATGGTTGTTATTAATATATTTCTTTCTCTTCCTCAAAAACATTTTACAATCTTCTATGCAGACAAAAGAAAATGCATTGATGCGTTGAGTTGTACTAATATAGTATTGACAATTTGACACATAGCAAGTTGGATGTTCTTGGCAAATAAAAAGATCTTACATGGTTCCAGACAAGTGTGTATTTTTCTGTTTTATTTTTTACACGTAGCTTTTGTGAGAAATGTTGGACCTTATGTATTTACCTCATGTTCATGTTGCAGTATGGGCCGATAGCCCACATTGATTTGAAAATCCCACCAAGACCCCCTGGTTACGCATTTGTTGAGGTGAGTTTCAGCTGTTTTGATTGCTCCTTCATTGGCAATTTAATGTGCAACATTTTTTCTTTCACAGTTTGAAGAGTCTCGTGATGCTGAAGACGCTATTCGTGGTCGCGATGGCTATGATTTTGATGGAAATCGACTGAGGGTTTGTCACACATGACTCATTTTTTTATGAAGCACCAAACTTGTTGTTGAGTAGTTAAGAGAAAAGCAAGTGCTCTCAATGTTTATGCAGGTTGAGCTTGCGCATGGGGGCCGTGGACATTCGTCATCCATTGATCGTTACAGTAGTCATAGCAGTGGCCGTGGTAGCCGAGGTGGTGGAGTGTCCAGGCGCTCTGAATATCGCGGTTAGTGAGTATGGTTGCTGCGTGATTTGTTTTGCATCTTTTGATAACTAAGCAAATTTATGCTCTGTTTTTCTGTTGTGCAGTGTTAGTCACTGGATTGCCTAGTTCTGCTTCATGGCAAGACCTTAAGGTGGAATCACACAGTCTGACCATGTCATATTTTGGTGTTTCTATGCTATGTTCAATTTGCTAATTCCTATGTCATCCATATTTGTTCAGGATCACATGCGTCGAGCTGGGGATGTATGTTTCTCCCAAGTTTTCCGTGACGGAAGAGGTATGATGACATGCAAAAGTGTTGGGAGTTATTTTTTTTAAGGGTGAAGAATATCTCCTTATGTTATGCTTGAACAATGAGAGGTACCAATTGGAATTATTGTTAACTGGAGTATCATGCGTCGAAAGAAAATTTGAAACAGCACGCGCAATGAATCCCTGGAAGTTACAAGTGATTTTGCCGTGCGTACTATATTTCCCCAGACTGCCAATTGTATGTGAAGAGCAATGTTCCTTTGATAAGATAAGATGTTCGATATCAATTTATGGATGAGACTACCAATGAAAGCCCAATTGCCCTTATTATTTAAAACCTAACACTTACTCTTGAATTCTTGGTATCATCAACACTCAATGCATACAAAGACGTCTCGTGAAAATTTCCTAACGTGAAATCACTGAAGTGTCCTGCTAATCATTGTTATATGTCTGATCTGTGTAGAGACATGTTGTTTTACTCCTAAAGCAGTTCCAGCCGCGGGGGCAATTGGAATCATTGAGACCCTGTTTGGTTTGGGTTTTGAGGAAGGTTTGTGAGAGTAACGAGTGGAGAGAGAGATAGGGAAAATTTATTCGGGACCGTGCACAGGGATTTTGAGACCCAAAACGGAGATTTGCGCTTTACTGCACCAGGTTACTAAACTATCTTGGGATTCAGTTTCGTCATACAAATTTAGTTAAGCTACCTTTAGTCTTTTTACCTATTATGTCTACGACAGGATCTTAGTCGTTGAGTTGGTCTGCTGGATAATCTGTCTTAATATTTGAGTTTTGTGCTGTTCTGATGGTTTTGCTTGCAACTGGTTGCATTTGGACTGAAGAGAATTTAGATGTCTGACAGTCATGCCTCGTATTTTATGATTTGATTCCTATGTTTTATGTTTATGGCTGTCTTCCAGGCACAACAGGGATTGTGGATTACACAAACTACGATGACATGAAATATGCAGTGAGTTATCTGTCGATTCAAGATATTTTCCTTGTAGTTATTCAAGATTTTCTTGTATTTTTTCTCAAGGCACTGATTAGTTTCTTAAAGTGAATAAGCAGCCTTTGGTTTTGCTACTTGCAGATTAGGAAACTCGATGATTCTGAGTTCCGGAATGCGTTTAGTAAAGGATTTGTCCGTGTACGATTCTAACTTGCTCTTTTTAATATTTGGTTCCTACAAGTTATATTGTGTAGCTTCATGTTTAGCATTGAACTCTACCTGTAGGTAAGGGAATATAAATCAAGCCGAAGTCGGAGCCTGAGCAATTCTAGGAGCCCCAGTCGTAGCGGTTCTTACTCGAGAGGAAGGAGCTATAGTCGCAGCAGGAGTAGGAGCAGGAGGTTGGGTCGTGTCGTTTTGGAATTTTTGTTTCTTTCACCATGGGGTTTTTTTTTTTTTATTTCTAATTTGGTGGATTGTCATTCAGCAAATCTCCGAAGACCAAATCTTCCCGGCGGTCACCTGTTAGATCTCCTTCAAGATCTGCTTCTCCTCGGTCTGGATCAAAGCCGCGTTCACTGTCGAGGTATAGTTTCCTTCTTAGATTTTTAGCTTGATCACAGAGATCTTCAGAGATTATAATCCACGGTTACACATCTTTTCCGGGACTGCTGCTAGTGGACTAATGACGTTTGTTTTCTCATTGATATAAATTTCAGTCCTTCATGTCTTCTGAAAATAAAAATCTATTTCGTTTCGTTTTACTTATTTCCTAAGGTAATCCGTTTTATAAATGGAAGGAAAATAACGGCGGAAAAAAAGAGCAGTCTGCACGAATGTCAGGAGGAATTGTTTATGCTGAGCAAGTGTATGACAGTATTGGCAATATGGACTTTTTGTGTCTTAACAAGTGTTTTATTTATTCAGTAATCTTCACAGTTTAAATCAAATACTAGATGTATGATATGTGTCATTCATTATTTTTCGGAAGGCAGTCACATGCTGTTTTGTGTTCTGCGTCGTCTTATAATTTGTGGTTCTACGAGTGGAGAAATCTATCTCATGCTTAGGAAATAAAAGAGGTTGGAAGAAGCTACATACGATACACTACTTTAAGTACTGCCATGTAGATTGTCCCTTACTCTTCCACAATACTAGGATAGTGGCTTCATCAAACTTCCAACTAAAAGTGCTGGTCGCATACAATCATTGCTTTTCAGAAAAAATAATGAAATGTTATCGCTGCTTCACTTCGTTGTTGGTAGCCGATTTGGCTCTAACAACATATATCAAACTGTTATACGCAATTCCAGACTGTCAAACTATCATCAATTCATCGATTCAATAAAAAAAAAAAAAAAAACACCTCATCAATTCCATTTTGTCCATTTATATAAATGAAATTACGTTGTTTATGTTCTTAGATATGGATTATGCGGCGATCTGGGGATTGCATATTAGGATCTTTGTGGGATATGGTTCAAATCCAAATGCAACTATTTTGGTTGTTGAGGTATGATGTTCTCCAGATGGGCGACTTTAGAAACCTTCATGGTGCATCTATTCTAATACATTAAGATCGTAAATGTCCATGGTTTGCTAGATTGGGAACAATGAAGATCATGGATTGCGACGGTAAAGCTGGATTAGGAAACTAAGTGCTATTGGAATTTGGGAACCAACATCGTATGCAGTAGAAACAATATTACTATCAATTGTTTTTTCCACGGTATCTGGATTCTTTAATGGTCTTGGGGCTCTTGGCATCCTGTTGGCTGGTGTCTTGCTCTAAGGTTTGTTTTTGTTTTTTTTAATCTTCATTGAGGGATATGAGATAGTTTTTATATTTCTCTGTTGTGCTGCTAAAGTATTTTGTTGGCTTCCTTTTATCTGTTTTCATTGTGGTAACTATGACGTGGAAGAGGCATCAAGGCTCTTGGATCACGGTTGTTACAAGGAACTTGTGGATTAAATTTGCGTTGTTTCTGGAACTTTTGCAGATCTCCATCAAGATCCAGATCTCCCGTGCTGTCTGTAAGTGAAACCTCACATTGTTTTGAGTAATGTTCTGAAATTTTTGGTGCAAATTTTAAATTTATTTGTTTGAAACTAGGAGGGACTTGTAATTGGTTCTGCTGACTGCCCTCATTTTTGTCTTGTCTTGTGCTGTGTTTGGTTTGGTTTTTGAAAAATAGTAGGGGTAATAAGTGGAGGGAGATAGAAAGAGAAATGTTGGAAGTAGAGGGAATCTAGGGGGAATTTTTTGAAAAATTCTTTTTGAAAAGCAAAGAGAACGAGGCATTGATCTTTGAAGTTAATCTCATGAAGTTGGACCTTCTATATCTAAGTACTAACAAATATCTTAAGGAGAGTTTTCCTGTTGAACACCTTCTTGTGTTCCACTGGAAGATAGACTACATGTAGTTGCAACCTTGTTTTGAATAAGTGCGCTATTCCGTGCTTTGTATTGCCTTTTATTTTGGATTTCATTGTATATAGCGCAAGAAACCTACCAGTAAAAGTCCAAAAAAGCACAGTTCTAGCCGGAGCAGGAGCAGGAGCAGGAGTAAGAGTGTATCCAGGTCCCATTCTTTTGCATATTGATGTTGTCATCTTTTCATCTGGTTTATTTTTGTTAAGTTTGAATATGTCAATCAAAGTTCTGATTACATGCGTGTTTAACAGGTAGTTGGGTTGCAGTTGAATCTGTTTACTCCTAATGCTGTGAACGAGGGAATGGTTCTTTACCCGATAATTTGTGTTGGGTGGTTTACAGTGGATTCACTATTGCAATCAAATAATTAAACTGGAGTTTGGATGGATTTTGAGTACTGATTGTGTGTTGTTATTTTGGACTGACTTCTGAAATGCTTTTGTGGATCTAGAACTCAGTATTTAAAAGATTTACCTCTTGTACTACTTGTGAGTTTTGAGCTTTGCCATATATTGCAAAAGCCTTTGGGACTTTGGCTCAATGGTGCTGCTTTTCCAAAGACATCCGAGGTTTTGGATATTGATGTGTTTCATTTTTCAACGAATGGGGAACTTGGATTGTTGAACTTCGAAATGTTATTTTCATGTTAATTGGCAATACTACATGGTGTAATGGGTCAGTTCTGGGTAATATCAATGGCCGATTCTCAGTGGCGTGAAGAAGATAAAGTTCGCTTCACTGGGATTGTTAGGATTGCCCTTAAGGTTACCTGTTTTCCAGTATTGATTGGAAAACATTATGTTTGGGCACAACCGCATAAGGTAGGGTTTGAAGCATGATGTGGAGGTGGTTTATTTGGTACGCAATTGTCATATGTGGTGTACAAAAACAAAGGGGTGATGGTTTGGGTGAAAGCAAGTGCTTTCTGATGGCAGCAATCATCTTTAGCAAATCCGAACTGGTTTTGGTGCAAGAATTTTCCCTTAGTACTTTTTATATTCACCAGACGTTTGATGGGTATCAATTCAAATGAAAGCCTCATCTCTACATCACCATCTCACTGGCTACTGCGTTTTTGTTGGTCTGAACCTCTCTCTTCTTGTAGCTCTTCAATATTGAGGTGTGCATAAAACAAGCGACTTTCAGGGAGAGTTAGTTTGACCTAAGAGTCTGGCATTGTTTGTAACATGCTACCGATTGTCGATTAAGAACCGTAAGGTATGATGCCCAAAATCCAAGGGGTTGGCCTGATGGTCTTTTATTCCCCGGTACTGCTATACTGTCTCATGCCATTACCGAACGTCACGTATTGTTAATTTCATGTCAATACGCTTGCTATGAATACAATGGTTTCAAATGCGTGTCCTTATCTGTGGAGGGACAAAGGAGACAAGAGGCACGTGAAATGCCAACAACTCAAATGGTTCACGTAAAGTAAGTAAACGATGCTTTAGACTTTATAATGGTTGGTTCTCAACTTCTCATTTATGTGGTCTAGGTTCGTTCTCGAGGAATCCTATTTTATTTTTGCTGTGTAACAACGAAATGTCCTTGTTTTGGGGCCCCCAGTTTTCACTGTAATTCAATCCCTCTACGCTCCTCCCCAAGAATGGAAAGTGGGTTCTGGATTGTCTGTTTCCCATTATTAGAATACTATCTCATCTCTTTGAGTAGTCCACTTGCCCCAATAATTGTATGGGTAGTTACTATTTTTATACTACTGTATTGTTTGATCTCTTCTCGGACTATAATAATCAGGCTTAAAGCTTGGCAACATATTTTAACCATTTTTGAAAGGTTTTTAAGGGTGTTTCTTGCGTTTCTGTACGATGTTTTGATAGAGTCAACTTTCCAAAAAAGGATTTCAATATATAAATGCAGCACGTGAAACCCCAGCAATCTATATGTTTTGGAATTCAATGATGGAAAGATATGAACACATGAGATAAAAAAAGAAATACTCCTTATATGAACAGATAAAAGTACAAAAAAATCTATGCATTGCTTAATGCTTATGATAAAATCAAGAATGTGTGTCAGTTGGATCGGGTCGTTACAAACAGTTTTTATAAAATACAAATTGAAATATATATTACAATAATATAATGCAAAATGATATGTGAACCGAGTCCTGCATGAACAATTTCCTTGAGACAGATTCGCCGCCTCACCGAGAGTGTTAGAGGTTGCACCTGTGTTTGTCTCCTACTCCCAAGATAAAAACGGCTAAACCCACAGTAATTAGAACAACACCGAAGACTACCTTGGCAAACCAAACTTGAATATGCTTCTCTCTCACACGAAAAACAATATTGGAATATGGCTATTGCCTATATGGAATTTGGAAAAACTGGTGAAAAACACAGAAACATAATGCCCAATTTATACACCACAAGAGGAGCCTTTGAAGTGCTCCTGCAATGAAACTACTCATCCATACATGGACAAAGGAAAAATTCAAAATACCCCCAATCTTTACTCTAAATTTTAATTAGACTCTCAAACTTTTAAAATTGATTTTTTTAAAAGTTTGAGAGTCTAATTGAAATTTAGAGTAAAGATTAGGAGGTATTTTAAAATCTTCCCCATGGAAAATCAAGTGGCTTTTCATGCCCAAATTTCTTTCTTCTTTTCATTTTTTTAGGTTGGACATCCAACCATGTCCCTTCCTCGATATACAAAAAAGAGGCTTCTCCTATGTCTTGCACAACATTCAATTAGTATGAAATACGTCCACATTCGATGAACGTAAAATACTTTTTATTGCCTGAAGAGACCCTCAAGATGCTCAACTTCATTTTTCATCCTGTGTCAGTTAATTATTAGTATTTCTGTAGATAATAAAGAAATAAGCCACCAATCACCACACATTAGAAGGATAAAAAGAGAGAGAAAAAGAGGAGAAAATAAATCGAACCATGCGCGGGATGCAAATCAAAACACACATATTCAAACACGTGCCTACGCCGTTCTATGCAAGTGGGTCACATTGAAAATGAGGCACCCATTAACATCACAAACACATGTACTCCATTTGAATCGGTGTATATGTGCTCAACAATTTTAGTAAAATCAGAAGAAAGAGTCAATAATAAAACCAAAAATGCTACACGCGCGGCACAACGGTTGTGTCACTTGTGTGCAGGCGGTGTAGCATTTTTTATTTTTGTTTTGTAATAAAACCAGTTGTGTGATTCTCAATCCCAATTCTTCCCAACCACCCCCGAGGCAATAAATAGCCTCTCTCTAGGCCTCCAATTCTCTCTCTCTCTCTCTCTCTCTCTCTCTCTAACCCTCCTCGACAAATGGCCGCCGACGCACCGTTCTCAAACCTCTCCGACGACGTCGTCCTCAACATCTTCGCCAAGCTCGAAGACGACCCCCGTAACTGGGCCCGCCTCGCCTGCGTCTCCACCAAATTCTCCTCTCTCATCCGCCACACCTGCTGCAAGATCAAGTGCTCCCAAACCATCCCCTCCGTCGTCTCCGATCTCCTCACCACCGCACCCTCCCCCGCCGCCGCCCCTCCCGGCGGCTGGGCTTCCCTCCACAAGCTCGCCGTCTGCTGCCCCGGCCTCCTCCACGCCGGCATCCTCCTCGAGAACTCCGACTTCGGCCTCGAACGCGAGCTCGGCCCCGACGAGAATTACCACGTCAGCCCCAGATTGTTCACCCATACGACGCCGTCTACCAGCCAAACCGACGGTAATAATAATGATTCTGAGTCGGTAACTATTTCTGGTTCTGATCGTTCTTGGACCTTATTTGACGATCTGTATTACGACACCGTTTACGACACCTCTGAATCCCATGGACAAACCGAGATTAACGTAGAACAACACAAACATGTCAAAACTGTCAAAACGGGTGGTTGTTCTATTAGGAGGGGTTGTGAGAGCCAATTTCCTGTTTTTAAGAGAAGGAAAATATGCAGATCACTTAGGTCACATTTAGCGTCAGGGATTTGGAACCTAAGCCGGGAGCAGGGGAACAAGTTGCTGGCGAGCAGGTTCAGAGGGGACTGTTTGTACATCAGTGATTGGCCTGGTTGCGTGCACACGGAAGAGAAGCGGAGTTACATGCTTTTCAGGGGGGTTTTCAAGAACTTCAAGAAGTCTAGGGTTTGGAGGACGATAAACGACGGGAACCGGAGCAAGGTCGATTTGAATTGTGCGTTTTGCTCGTGCAATCAAACTTGGGACTTGCACTCGGCGTTTTGTTTGAGGAGGGTGTTCGGGTACCACGACGATGGGGATCCGGTTGTTCGAGCTTATGTGTGTGAGAATGGGCATGTCTCGGGGGCATGGACGGATTTGCCTTTATACACGTGAATTGGCTATTCATTATCTATAGTATTGGCTAGATTTGGATTGTTCTAAAGATTTGTTGCCGAATGTATTGTTGTACTTGATCTTCTCTTTTGGGCTTGTTGTTTCTTTAATGTTACTATTGGTATTGTTTCTAACTTTCAATTATTTGTCTTAGCGAATTTGCTTTGAACTTCAACAGAGAATGGTGTGTTTTGAATTTTCCTGTTGCCTTGATGCTCTTATTTTCGTGGAAGATTTGTTTATTTTCTTGGGTTGGTGACGTTATGTTGAAGCCGGTGATGCTGCTTGAGAATGGGGAAGAGGCTAGATCAGTGGGCTGATGATGTTGATGTGTTACTGCCATGTTTGTGTCATAATCCATGTTTGCTCAGTAATTCATTAAAATTTTGCTTGATTCATAATTGTTGATAGCTACTGCTTCCTAACAATTGCTGCATTTTTGTGGTTAATTCAGAGCAATTGCAGTGTTTGTTCGTTCTTTACTTTTGCTGTCATTGAGGTGGAACGAAATTAGGAATCTTATGATTTGAGCCCCAAAAGTATGTGGCTATAGTTTTAAATTTTGCATGCGGAAGTGAATGTTTTACGATCTAAGTTTCCTTTGCAGATTTGGAAGAGATTTAGGATCTTTCTCTAGATATGGTTAACAGTTGACATCTTAGAAGAATGTTCCGCATGGTTGCATTTGCAACTTTTGCATGTGGTTTTACAGTGAATAGAACGTTTGAGAATCTAAATTTTCTCTGCAGATATCAAAGGGATTTAGGATCTCTTCATGGATTTGGTTAGCCTTGACATCTTAATACCATCTTTCCATGAAGGTGTTTAGGTCCATTTTGAGGATTTCTTTCCAGATTCGAAGTTTAGATTTGGACACCTTTCGGAACATGAGAATTTTTTTCTTTATTTGTTTCTTGTTTTTTTGGTTACTTGGACCAGTTTAGATATTCTTGGTGGGTGAACATCTTTTGGCATTCAGGTTTTGATGGATACACCAACGCATTCTAACAGCTCTTACCAATTTCTTCACGGACACTCTGCATAAGGATTGCAGCGTTGGGAGAACAATAGCAACATATTTGCATGTAACTATCAGTTCGGATATTGGAAAGAAATTGCCCTTCCTGAAATGCACGGTTTCTGGGCTCCAATGTGAATTAGAGGCCAAAATTGTGGAGCTTATTTGTGTTTTTGTATGGCATGGATTTAGTTAATGGCATTGACACAGGTAAACCCCAGTTTAATTAGCTTCATATGCCTTTCTTTCTGAAAACTTGCAAGTTGCAACAGCTTGTTCTCCCCACAACCCCCTACTTTAGATGGTTGAATTTTTGTTCTCTATTCCTGGCTAGAGTCTTTCTGGAAGGCAAGACAAAAGGAGCAAGGGACATAAACTTGTTGATGAAGTATGATAACTGCTCATTGCTCCTAGGTTCTTTGAATGTCATAATATATTGGATGATGATCTTGTTTTTGAACAGCATATTGGATGATGATCTTGGCTTTCAGTACTCTGTTGTTTCTTCTTTCAATTGGGTGCCGTGGAATGAATGGCACAAATGCTAGCGGGTATTTCCCATGGTTGCTTTATACACAAATTGCTGTTTTCCTGTATCTGCAAAATCTGCAGCCTAAAACTAATCTGCTTGCTTCAGCAAAATCAGCAGCCTAAAACCAATCTGCTTGCTTCGAAAAGTCATCAAATCTCTGTCTGCGCTGGAATTCCATTCCCGTGGAGTTCCAATTCAACTGAGCTGAGTTAGTTCTGGACTCTCAAAAGCATTTTTTTTTATGGTTAAGAATGCCTTCCATCATATGTTTGGGGGAGCCTGATTTGTTGAGCCTTGGCTAGAAGTTCTCGTCCATTGTCCTACATTACGAGTACGAGCTGGGCCAGGGATGGTTAATGCACCATTCAAAGTTGGCTCCAAAAGTTCCGAGAAGTGCATAATGCTCACCAACTTCGTATCTTCTGATTTCGTTGTTTCTCCCATGAAGAATATGCCGGTGAAGCACATCACACTATTTGCACGCTAAACACAATCCAACTCAGATTCAGAACATTTGTATGATTACATAGACAACTTCTTCAAGTGATTTGATGCTATGTTTGGATCAGAAGGAAAATGTTAAAGACAAGGGACGTCATAAAGGTTGAAAAAGTGTAATGAAATATGTAAAAAAAAATGTATATAGTGTGAAAATGTATTGAAAAGTGTAAAAAGCGTATTGGAGTGTGTGTTTTTGTCATTTTCTTTAGTTTATCATGTACTACGGTAAATAGGAAGACCCAAGAAGTAAAAGAATATGTTTTGTTTGTTCGGCCTAGGCAAATCAAAAGCAGCGTGAAATGAGCGCCGGAGTTGGACCCATCAGTTACATTCTTGAGGGTGGGTGGAGTACCAAGATTTGAGACCAACTGAAGCTGTTCTCTACGCCCACTCTGAATAGCAAGATATTTTTAGATATTGTGTGAATAGCTAGATATTTTAGCCCAATGTCACAAATCTCTTTCGCAGTTAAAGAAAAGGATTAGTTCTTTGGCTCGTGTAAAGAATCAGACCACAAAAGAGCCGTTCGGGTTTTGTCCTCGTAGGAATAAATGAATGGATGAAAACAGACAAACAGGAATGGGTTCTTCAAAGGATAGATAATATTCCATATATAGCTACTGGAGTACTGCGAGCTTGAAGTTGAACCAAACAGGACAATATGGTGTCTCTCCTCTCTTTCCCTGTAGTATCTCTTTTGATCATATACTTAGCAGCCCCAGGGGCAGTATTAGTATTCTGTGCTGAGGATTTCAGCAGACATGACTTCCCGCCTGACTTTGTTTTCGGCTCTGGGACCTCTGCCTACCAGGTATACATGCTTTCCTTATTTGATTTTCGTCCCTTTTTCATTCGCAAGACGTCAAACCGCCTGCCTGTCTCGATGTAGTAGTCGTGCCCGATGTTGTCAAAACTGGATGCACTATTGTGTATCGTTTTTCTCGTTAAACAGAGTAGTCATAAAAGAAAACTCCAATGATACAAAATTTCACGTCTTCAACAGTATAACATGGTTGTATGAGTATCACAAGAATATTTACTTAAATGTAAGAGATGCTTATGTATCTGTTTTACGTCTAAACTTACTTGATCATAAGATACAACAGTGTATTGTATGCGTATGGTAAGATTTTGTTAATGATAAGGTACGATTAGAGGAACGTATATATCGATTTTACCTCTAAACGTATCGTGAGATTTTGACAACACCGGTCTTGCCTTCACCTATATATATGTATTGGCCGCTTTGGGGAACCATATAAATTGGCCTCATGGATTTGTCTTTCGTTTGGTGAGATGGCTCCTCCAAGTTGAAATTTTCTGCATGCTGTATTCTATATCCATTCTGGACATTTTTGGCATCTGTTTTGGAGTGCCAACATAACATCACTAGCCACATGCTGGCATTAGGCATGAGAATCAGTTAGCCAAGCACGTTTGCCGTGTGGGCATGCCCAGCTGCATGCTTTCCACTAGGCCTGCAAAACCCCGTCCACCCGTGGACCCGACCCGTAGGGTCTCGGGCGGGGTTGACCATGTGGTTCGGACGGGTACGGGTTCACTTTTCATTAAAAATAAAACTTCGGTTCGGGTTCACTTTTCTGTTAAAAAAACCGACCCGATCCGACCCGAAGTAAAGAATCGGGCTCGCGGACGGTTCTACCACATGTGCGGTTCGGTTTTCGGGTTCTAAAATGTTCTACCGGACATGGTCGGGTCGGGGGGGGTCAAACCCGACCCATGGACACCCCTACATTCCACCATCTGTTGACAAGCATTGCAATGTGCTGCGAGCATGAGCAGCCCCTGGCTCTGACGTAGATCTTGAAAATCAAGCGGTTTTAATTATAAACTTGTACTATGGCTCAAATCTGTAGTCAAAACTGTCGACAAAAAAAGCAAAAAGGAAAGGAAATAAAATTACTGTTAACTTAGTAATGTAAAAAAACGATTCCAACTAGTGGTCAGAATTTCTTCGAGTATGGCCTTGAATTGATTTGATGTTTGAGTAAGAGTCAATATTTTGATTTATAACGCATGCCTATCTCCTACACGGGTATATCCTTGGGACTCCATGTCCAGAAGGCGCCTCTGAATTACTGGCTCACTCGGAACATGTCTACTTCCACTGTTGTCAAAGTTGAATGTACAATAGAATGGCAGAAAGAAAAGAAGATTTCAATGAGATTGAGTGTTTGTGTTTGTGGAAATAAAAGGTTGAGGGAGCCGCATTCGAAGATGGAAGGACTCCAAGCATTTGGGACACCTTTGCTCATGATGGTCGGGTCCTTTTCCTTCCTTTCTTTCCTTCTGATAGAGATAGAAGATTTATTATATAAAATAACACTCTTGTCTATGCATTCTCGCATCGAATTTCTACGGTAGTCAAAGAAATCAAGATTTGCAAAATGTACACTGAAACTTTGGCCTCTTTATTTTGTCAAGGTTCTTTCACTACCATTACCTTACACCATCTCAATCTGTTTGTCATGCATCCTTTTAATCGAAACAGTTTCATTGGAAGATCAACAATTGCTAGTATTTTGCTAAGACAAGCCTACAATTTCTTAGTATTTCTCTTGAAAACTACAATCGTTCCAACTCAAACTTCAGGGAATGCGCATGGAGACACTGGAGACATAGCATGCGATGGGTACCACAAGTACAAGGTGTTTTTTTTTTTTTTGCTTGAATTGCTCTCTCTCTCTCTCTCTCTGATGTGGTGGTAATAAATCTATTGCTGAATTTCCGTTTGACCCAAAAAAAAAAAAAAAATCTATTGCAGGAAGACATACAACTAATGGTGGAAACAGGACTGGAGGCCTATAGATTCTCCATAGCATGGTCAAGGCTTATCCCGAGTAAGATCACCTAACTATGTCTCATTTTAACTGAATAAGCAGTCAGCAAATTCTGGTTTGCTTATTATGCTAGTGCATATTTTCTTAACCAGATGGAAGAGGACCAGTGAACCCAAAGGGCTTGGAATACTACAACAACTTCATCAATGAACTAATCAGATATGGTCAGCCTTATTTGTTCGTAAACATTTTCGCTAATGTTTGCTTAGCGTTTGAATGTTCTAACTAATAGAGGAAATAACACAGCATCTATTTTTCTGTTAAGAAAAAAAAGGTAATTTCATATAGTAACCAAACAACACCTCAAAACTCTTTAAGCTCTCCCACTATGTTACATGTAGTCGGGTGCGTGTCAAAACCTCATGCCTCCTAAACTTGAATCTTAGGATGCTGGGATTTGTGTCCAAATGTTGGGTATAGGCTTGGACATGTCCTACACCCATAATCTTTTCATATCCGTTGGACATAGTGCTTTTGAGTGCATAGAAGAGTCCATGTCACTTCTTTCCGGTTTTGTTTCTCTCCCACTGATCTATGTTGCAGTAAATATCAAACAGGAATCCAACCACATGTTACACTGGTGCACTCTGATCTACCACAGGCTCTTGAAGATGAATATGGAGGATGGATTAGTCGAAAAGTTGTGTATGGTGCTGAACTTGCATTCTCTTCTTTATCACTTTATGCTATTCGAACAACCTATGCAATTTTTGATGTAACGAAAATCGCCTATTTGTGGGTGCAGGAAAGATTTCACGGCATATGCTGATGTGTGCTTCAGACAATTTGGCGATAGGATTTCGTATTGGAGTACCTTTAATGAGGCCAACGTATTTGTTTTGGGAGGTTATGATGTGGGATTTACACCCCCAACGCGATGCTCTCCCCCGTTTGGAATAACGAATTGTTCTAAAGGCAACTCCACGTCTGAGCCATACATTGCTGCCCATAATATCTTGCTGGCTCATGCATCGGCTGCAAGTTTGTACAAGAACAAGTACCAGGTATTACAAGAGATTTTTGTTGGAACATAAGTATAGCTATTGTTCTTTATATTTCTCAAGGAAACAAAATTCCGCTCCTTTAATTGTGGCAATGAGGGAAAAAATGACCGTAATTGTTTGGGGAGATGTTATGTTTCAGGGCAGGCAAAAAGGATTCATAGGAATAAATATCTTTGCTTATTGGTTTGTCCCTTACACTAATGCAACAGAGGATGTTGTAGCAACGCAACGAGCCAAAGACTTTATGATTGGGTGGTGAGTCGCAAACAACAAAGTGATTTATGCATCTTGAATTAATGTATGTTTGCATATGGAAGCCTCTGTTTGGTTGCTGTTTCAGAATCATAACATTTTTCACGAAACTCGTTTGCTTAACAGAATCCAAAACTTGTTTTAAGAACTTATTTTGAAGAAAAAACCAGTTTGTTTTGAAGAAAGAATCAGTTTTTAAGGAAAAACCAAAAAGATGTTTTCAAATCCTCGGAAAAAAAAAAAAGTTTTTTCTTGAACGGAAACTCCCCTGAATGTTAAAAACGTTATTGATCACTCTTTTGTCAATGGTTGCTGCAGGTTTGTCAATCCCCTTGTATTTGGAGACTATCCTGACATAGTGAAGAAGAATGCAGGCACAAGAATTCCAGCCTTCAGCAACCTTGAATCCAAACAAGTCAAAGGTTCATTTGACTTCATAGGTGTTAACCATTACTTCACAGGTTACATCAAGAACAATCCAAACAAACTGAAAATGGACAACAGGGACTTCAATGCAGATATGGCGGCCGATATGATGTGTATGTTACTCCATGTACTTACAAAACTCGATTAAGACTACAAATGAGCTTGATTTAATTCTTGCTTCAATCAATGTTTTCTGATTTACATACGAAGATTTGTGTCCACGCAGTAATGTCTGATTGATGGATCTTTTTTATTGTTGCAGTTGCGCGTGGTGATACACCACCAGATCAGGTGAGGAACGGAGGAAATTCATGAAGCTGTGTTTAAAGTTCTCGTGATTATTCATTCTACTGATCAGTTTTTTTGACTCAGTTACCCATCACATTCTCGGGTCTGGCTGAAGTTTTGGAGTATTTCAAGCAAGTTTATGGCAACCCTCCTATTTACATCCATGAAAATGGTACCTCTTTCTCTTTCCCTCCCTCTCCACGTCTCATTTAAATATGTGATATAGTAAATGTTAGCTATTGATATCCCATTGACTGAAGTTTGAGGAATTTGGTGAACTAATGGGTACGAAAGAGATAATTCTATGAAGGGCTATGAAACATCATCATGATTCTCTTTCACTCTTGTAACATTTCACTGTTTCCTGTTTTCATTTACACTTAACATTTGACTCTTGTACCTTTATTAAGAACTTCTTTACTAGCTTTTTTGTGACAGTGTAATGATCATGTAGTTATTGAGACTCCTCCCACTTGTTTTGATAGGTCTACAAACACTACATAGTTCAACATTGGATGACATGCCAAGGGTGAAGTATTTGTGTGGTTTCATCGGGAGTCTGCTTGATGCTTTGAGGTATGTCTATTTTAAAATCAAGTTCATCCGTGTAGATAAAAGCCTATATATAGCAGCCAATAGGTCTTTTTCTTCCCGGGATTTTGGGTTAAATTATGTTTTGGCTGATAGAATCTGATGCATGGAACTACAAATGAAGAAAACCTGAACACATAAATAACAACGCATGACTTATGCATAAACCCTTCTGTAAGGAAATATTATGGTTAAAGAGAAGAGGATAGGAATTCAAATTACCACCACTATCAAAGGTTTTTCATCTTCATTATTTTGCCCTAATGTTTTCTTTCTTTCTTTAAATTTGTGATATCATTGAAGGAATGGATCAAATGCAAGAGGGTATTTCATATGGTCCTTCTTGGATGTATTTGAGTTATTGGATGGCTACAATTCAGCCTTTGGCTTGTACTATGTGGATATGGATGACAAGGATTTGAAAAGATACCCTAAACTCTCCGCGCATTGGTACTCCAAGTTCTTGAAGGGAAGGACAATCAGTCCGGATACAGTACTTGAAATTGAGACTATTTCCTCTATTTCTCATACTCAATCTTCCCAGTAGTTTGTTTTCTTTTGGCACAAACTGCATTGTTACTGTTTTCAACTGAATGTCTGTAATGTGTATTTGGCATGTAACACCAATGCTCTATTTCTAATGGTTGCCCGAACTGTTAGAATTTATGTTTATTCAGTCTCAACGTTAGCTTGCTTATGTTTTTTTAACATCCAATATCGCAATAGTTTTGTGAACATGAAGACATCTCGCGTTCAACTCATGTTAGGTTTTACGAGAGTGGCCGTTTTCCCGTATCTGCAGGATCAGCAATATATGACTAATCTGCTTGGTTCAACACGTTTCCAAATCTCTTTCTGCTGTGGAATTCCATTTCTATGGAGTTGATCCAGTTCAACTGAGCTGAGATAGTTACGGACTCATAAAGCGTTTTTGATGGTTGAGATTACCCCCTTTGAAATTGTATGTTTGGGGTAGCCCAATTCTGTTGAGCCTAACAGTTCTTGTTCATTATCCCGCATTACAAACATTCAGTACAAGCTGGGGCCAGGGATGATTACTGCACTAAACAAAATGGAGGGTTTGCCCGGTCGTTTAACTTCAAGGCCCCGGTATTAATTGAGAGGAGCGCAAGTTGGCTCCGTCATCCGGTTATAAAAAAAAAAAGTTTGCTCCAAAAATTCCATAATGCTAACAAACTTTCTGTCTTTTGATTTGGTTGTTTCTCCCATGAATAAGAATATGCTGTGAGAGAATGAACGTCACACCAAACACCATCCAACTAAGGTTATTACATTTTGTGATAACATAGACAACCCCTTTAAGAGAGTTTATGCTATGTTTGGATCAAAAAAGAAAAGGGAAAAGGACGAGCAAATTGAAAATGAAGTTAAGAACACGTGGTTTTACTTGTTTGGCCAAGGCAAATGAAAATAATAAAGGAATTCCAAAAAAGAGATACTCTTTACAACTCCTATTTCCTTTAGGATGTGTTTGTAACATGTGGAAAGAAAGAGAAAATTTTAAAAAATTCCCTTTCTCTTGTTTGGGTAAAGTTTTGCTATAGCCTCAACGTTTTGCTCTTGGCCGTAAAGAATTGCTTTGGCTCCGAAAAATTGCTCTTGGCCGTATAGAATTACTCCTGACGGCAAAAAATTACTCATGGCTGCACACTTTGACGACAAGTGTGACAGAAAAAAAATCGCCACCACCACTACGGTGAATGATTTTGTTGAATTCAAGATTGACTCCCAACGGGAACATGGTTGTCGCTCTAGGCTCCACTGTCGACGTCTTTGGTGGCATCGCAAGAAACAAAACTAAAACTACAGAAGAAGAAGAAGAAGAAGAAGAAGAAGAAGAAGAATTCAAAGCATGCTTCGACTTTTGCCGCGATGTCCTATATTTCGAGGCTAATTACCAAAGTCATTATCATCGTGTCAAAGCTGAAGAAGAAGAAGAAACAGAGGTGGTGGAGGTGGAGTGTCGGAAGCTGTTGCACGCATGCAGTATACAAAAAAAAAACAGTTTAGCAAACTTTTATTCAAATCTGAAAAACTTAAGGGAAATACTGAATCTAAAATATATCTGATACAAATTGACACCTGTGTTACACACGATGTCATTAAAACAGATTCGTCGTCTCACCGGTGTGCTAGAAGTTTTAGTAGACATCTGTCTCCCAGGATTTAACCAAACCTAAGCGTGCACCACACTAAGCTTTCTTCGAACTGAAATTCTGTGCGTAGTACTCTCTCAGATGAAAATCCAAAAACACAAAAAGTTTACAGAAATGCAAAGGATGCCTATTTAGAGGCAAAAGAGAACCGTTGAATTGAAACAAGAATTCAATGCTTCTTCAACACTTGGGCAGAACTATTAAATGCAAAGCTAGCATTTATTGAGTTGCATTGACAATTGTCATGGAAGAGCTTCCATCTCTTGCGTCAAAACTTGTTATGGCTTTTGCTACTGCTAGCATTTAGTTCGGGCAAGCAACAACGGTGTAAGCCTAAATCAAAATACTCAGGTTCAACTATGATTGATAATTTCTCATTCAATCGTCAATGGTTTTTTGTTCTTTTCTTTTGTGGATTAATCCACTAACATAGGAGATTATAAATTCACTTGGACCCACCTCTCGAGGTGTCTGGGTCCCACTTAATTTTTGGCTCAAACTTGCCCAAAAAATTATATGAACTTAACCCATTTTTCCAATAATCCCCCACATGAATGAAATTTACAAAAACTGAAGCAAACAATAGAGAGTACAACGGATGATTCCCGTGGATAAGAAAGTAGTTTTTGACTTTGAACCTTGATTGCCTTCTCTATGGACCGTGATTTTGCAAGGAGTGTAAAAGAAAGGTCTCTTTCTTGTAAGGAAATTTTAGTCCAATGTTACAAATATCTCTCATACTTAAATGCATGGATTAAATTCTCTGGCTCGTGTAAGATAATCAGACCACACAAGAGCCTTGTGGGTATTGTCCACATATGCATAAATGAACGGATGAAAACAGAGAACACGGGAAATAGGATGAGGAGAAATGCTTGGCATACTTTCAGTTCCTGGGTCTCACTCAGGGTCTATAAAAATATCTATAAAATTTAAAATATTAATTTATGAGGTCCGGTGTGAAAAATCAATTTCAACGGATATCAGTACGTATTATTTCTAAATTTATATGGATGAAACTATTTAACTACGCAGTTTGAATTTAGAAATACGGAGTAATACTTACCGATATCTATTACTCCGTTTTTTTCTGTATTTTCAGGATTCCTCCACATGATGTCGTGTAAATACCGAGCACCTCTCATAGGATTAGTACATATAGCTACCGATGAGTGAGTGTCTGGTTGAATCCGAACTGAGGAGGAAGAGGAGAGAATATGATGACCCTTTCCTCTTTCCCTCTGGCATCTCTTGTGCTCATATACTTATCAGCGCCAGGGGCAATACTAGTCTTGTGCGCTGAAGAGTTCAGTAGAAATGACTTCCCACCTGACTTTGTTTTCGGCTCCGGGACCTCTGCCTACCAGGTACATAAGCTTTACTTGTTGATTTTCATCCCTTCTCTTATCGCAAGACGGCACACGGACCACCCATCTCGAAGTAGTAGCCGTTCCCGATGTTGTCAAACCGGGATATGTATTGTGTGTCGTCTTTCTTTCTGGTTAAAGAGCTCTTTATAAGTTCAGAAAACCATTATACCATACTGTGTAAAATGCGTAATCTACTTCAAATGTTGGAAGAGAACTTTTTAAACATCTAACATGGTCTAGTCACAAGATTTTTGGTTTCATGTTTGGCTTTTTTGCATCATATAGCGTATGGGTATCACAAGATTATTTTCTTAAATTTAAGATGTACCGGTTTTAGGTCTAACTGTGCTGAATCGTAAGATAAGGAGTGTATTGTATCGTATGCGTAAGTTTAGAGATATGTATCGATTTTACCTCTAACAGGCTATGTAAGATTTTTACAACAGTGGAAGTATTGACCACTTTGGCGCACCCTACAAATTGGCCGCACGCATTTGTGTTCGTTTTGTTGGAAAAGACTACAATACAAACCCTTTATTTGGGTGTGTATCATATGCACCTCCAAAATGTTATGAATTAGAGAGGAAATGTTACAAATTGTATTACTAAAAAGTTACGAATCGCATAAAGGTTACGAGATACACTAAAATGTTATGAATCATAATGAAAATGTCACGAATCGAACTGCTAAAAAGTTATGAATTCTAGAGCAAAAATTACGAAATACGCTGAAATGTTATGAATGAACCATAAAATAGGTGCATATGGTACACCCTTTTAAGGGATGTGTATTGTAGACTTTCCCTCTTTTGTAAGATGGCGTCGTCCGCATCTTTTGTAGGATGCCAACATTTGCACTTGGCGTAGGCACTAGCCACATGCTAGCATTAGGTACAACAGGCAATTAGCAAAGCATGTTTGCCAGGTGGACATGCCCAGGCCGCCTGCTTGCCACAATCTACTAACAAGTCCAGAAGGCGCCTCCAAAGTAGTTGCTCACTCGAAACATATCTGCATCCATACGGTCTCATCGGGCCAACCATCCCGTCAAGTCATTACCCAAGCTCGCCCATGGGCCGACCGGACTTTTACTTTTTTGCGGGCCGGGCTACTTACCATAAATTGAAGCCCAAGCCCGGCTCACGGACTAGCCCAATTGACGGGCTTGCGGGCCAAAAGCCAAGCGGGCTAGCGGGCGGGCTTAAATTTCCTTGGGGAAAGGAAAAAAGAAAGGATTTTGGGAGATTTTGGGCTAATGGGTGGGGCGGGTACCACGGGTGGGTTACAGGGTGGCTCACAGGCCGGGCCTACGGGCGGGCCGAGTAAAAATTCATAAGCCCAAACCCGCCCATTACAAACTATGGGCGGGCCACGGGCTAAGTTGAACCATGTGTGTGTGTGTTGAAAATAAAATAAGGAAGATTTTGATGAACCATGTTTGTGTGTGTGTGTTGTTGTGTTTGTGTACATAAAAGGTTGAGGGAGCAGCATTTGAAGATGGAAGAACTCCAAGCATTTGGGACACCTTTGCTCATGATGGTTTGTTTTTGTTTCATTCGTTCCTTTATCAGAAGAACACTTTCATTGGAAGATCAACAATTGCTATTTTGCTAAGACAAGTCTATTTCTTACTAGTTTCATTTATCCTGAAACACTATAATTGTTCCAACTCAAACTTCAGGGAATGTGCATGGAGACACTGGAGACATAGCCTGTGATGGGTACCACAAGTACAAGGTGTTTGCATTAATGCTTGAATTACTCTCTCTCTCTCTCTCTGTCTCTCTCTCTCTCTGTCTCTCTCTCTCTCTCTCTGTCTGATGTGGTGAGAAATACTCTATTGCAGGAAGACGTACAATTAATGGTGGAAACAAGACTGGAGGCCTATAGATTCTCCATAGCATGGTCAAGGCTTATCCCCAGTAAGATCAACTAACCATATCTCATGCAAACTGAAATAAGCAATCATAAAATTTCTGGTTTGTTTCTTATGCTTTTGGTCATTCTGTTTACTAGATGGAAGAGGACCAGTGAATCCAAAGGGCATGGAATATTACAACAACTTTATCGATGAACTTATTAGAAACGGTCAGGCTTATTCTTCTTATACATGAACCACTGTTTGGTTAGCATTTGAATGTTCTACTAATTGAGAAGATACCAGCACATCTATTTTTCTCTCCTTTACAAGAAAGAAAAAGACTTTTCAAACGTTAACCAAACAACACCTCAAAACTCTTTAAAAGCGCCCCACTATGTAACATGGACTCAGGTGCGTGTCCAAACGTCATGCCTTTCGACTTATAAATCTTAGGATACCGGGCTTTTGTCCAAAAGATGGGTTAAGGTGTGGGGACATGTCCTACAGACTTATTTGTATTGTTTATATGCATAATGGACAAGTGTTTTACATTATCGTTGGGCCTAAAAGAAATTTCAATGTCTAGATCCTAGGTAATTTCAGACTTTTTCCTTCAATTATGTCATAAAAATTATGCTAAATTCTAGTGTCCAAACTCGGTACGGTATTGGATGCATATCTTGCACCCTTACTCTTGTCATATCCGTCGGACATTGTGCTTTGGAGTACATAGAAGCTATGAAGCACCGACACCTCTAGAGGTTGACGCATTGCAGTGTCGGACACGGTCCCATGATTTAATTTAAATTTTGAGAGGGACACGGCTAGGGACACGGGGGGACACCGATGGGGACACGGCGGGGGCTCAAAGTGTATTTTGTTTTTTAAAAAATGGGGTCATACTGTAATATGTTTAAAATTGTAGGAGTCAAACTATACTTTTTAAAAAAAATTCGGGTCAAACTATAATTTTTTAAAAATATGGGTCAAACTGTAAGTTTTCAATATGGTTGTATTGAACTTTTGGATGTCTTGTTTTGTTTGAACTTTGAATGGTATTGGAACATGGATTTTTCGTTTTGTCCACGTTTTGTCATTTAAACTTGGAAAAAAATTGAAAAAAATATAAATAAATATACACGTGGCGTGTCCCCCGCTATATCCGTATCCCCATTTTTTTAGAATTTCATGTCTCCGTGTCCGTGTCTGTATCTGTGTCCGTGCATCATAGCATAGAAGTGTCCATGTGTCACTGCTCTCCTGCTTCTCTTTCTCTCCCACTGATCTTTGTTTAAACATATATATCAAGCAGGAATCCAACCACATGTTACACTGGTGCACTCTGATCTACCACAAGCTCTTGAAGATGAATACGGAGGATGGATTAGTCGAAAAGTTGTGTATGGTGCTGAACTTGCATTCTCTTCTGCATCACTTTAAGCTATTCGAACAACCTATGCAATTTTTTATGTAATGAAAATCACCTTTGTGTGGTTACAGGAAAGATTTCACAGCATATGCTGATGTGTGCTTCAGAGAATTTGGTGATAGGATTTTACACTGGAGTACCTTTAATGAGGCCAACATATTTGTCTTGGGAGGTTATGATGTGGGAATTACACCCCCAAATCGATGCTCTCGCCCGTTTGGAGTTACAAACTGTTCTAAAGGTAACTCCTCGTCTGAGCCATACATTGCTGCCCATAATATCTTGCTGGCTCATGCATCGGCTGCAAGTTTGTACAAGAACAAGTACCAGGTATTGTTCTTATCTTTCTGAAGGAAAAAAAGTTCCTCTCCTTTAATTGTGGTGGCAATGAAGGAAGAAGTGACCATTAATGTCGGAGGAAATGTTATGTTACAGGGAAAGCAAAAAGGACTCATAGGAATAAATATCTTTGCTTATTGGCTTGTCCCTTATACTAATGCAACAGAGGATGTTATAGCAACGCAACGAGCCAACGACTTTTTCATTGGGTGGTGAGTGACAAACAAACGTAGATTTATGTATCTTCAACTAACATATGTTTACCTATAAAAGCCTCGGTTTGGTGGTTGTTTCAGAATTAGAATATTTTTCATGAAACCCTTTGGGACGGAGGGAGTATGCGTAAAGTTAAACCCGTAGTTGATCACTCTGTCTTTGGTTGTTGCAGGTTTGTCAATCCCCTTGTATTTGGAGACTATCCTAACATAGTGAAGAAGAATGCAGGCACACGAATTCCAGCCTTCACCAACCTTGAATCCCAACAAATCAAGGGCTCATTTGACTTCCTAGGACTTAACCATTACGCCACACTGTACATCAAGGACAATCCAAACAAACTGAAAATGGATATCAGGGACTTCAATGCAGATATGGCGGCCGATATGATACGTATGTTACTCCATATACTTACCAAACTCAATTAAGACTACTTACAAGCTTGATTTAATTCTTGCTTCAATCAACGTTTTCTGATTTGCATATTAAGAATTTGTGTCTACGCAGTAATGTCTGATTGATGGATCTTTTTTATTGTTGCAGCTGTGCACGGTGATACACCACCAGATCAGGTAAGGGATGGACGAAAATTCATGAAGTTGGTTTCACAATTCTCAGGGTTTGTTCATTGTACTAATTATTCTGTTTAACTCAGTTCCCCATCGCACCCTCTGGCCTGGTTGGAGTTTTGGAGTATTTCAAGCAAGTTTATGGCAACCCTCCTATTTACATCCATGAAAACGGTCCATCTCTCTCCATGTCTGTTTGAATATATAAAATAGTAAACGTCCTCACATTGACCAAAGTTTGAGGAATTGGGTGATCAAATGGTTGTGAAGGAAATAGGTTGATGAAACATCATCCTTATTCTGTTCACCCTTAGACATTCTATCTGTTTTTGGTTTTCATCCACACTTACATTTGAGTTTTGTACCTCGATTAAGCACTTTTCAACCATCATCCTTCGCGACGGTGTATGATCATGTGATTACTGAGACTCCTCCCACTTGTTCTGATAGGCCAACAGACACGACGTAATTCAACACTGGACGACATGCCAAGGGTGAACTATTTGTGTGGTTTCATAGGGGGTTTACTTGATGCTTTGAGGTATGTCTATTTTAAAATCAAGTTCAAGTATGTAAATAAAAGCCTATAGCAGTCAACTGGTCTTTTTCTTCTGGAGATTTGGGGCCAAATTATAACCTAGCTGTTTTAATTTACAGAATGATAGAATCTTATGCATGGAATGGAACTACAAATTAAGGAAATCTGAACATATAAATAAGAACATTTGACTTTTGCATAAACCCTTCTGTAAGGAAATACACATGGTTAAAGATAGGGATTTGAATTGCCACTACAATGAAAGGTTTTGTAATATAAATTGATTTGATAATTTCATTCTTTGAGACGCTTATTTTGCCATTATGTTTTCTTTCTTTAAATTTTGTTATATTATTGAAGGAATGGATCAAATGCAAGAGGCTATTTCACGTGGTCCTTCTTGGATGTATTTGAGTTATTGGATGGCTACAATTCAGCCTTTGGCCTGTACTATGTGGATTTGGATGACAAGGATTTGAAAAGATACCCTAAACGCTCTGCACATTGGTACTCCAACTTCTTGAAGGGAATGAGAATCGGTCCAGACGCTGTATTTGAAGCCGAGACCATTTCCTCTGTTTCTCAATCACACTCTTCGCAGTAATTTTTTTCTTTGTAGTATGGCAGCATTGTAGTTATGTATTCAGATGAATGTTGCTAATGTGTATTTTGGCATGTAGCATCACTGCTCTATTTCTAATTGTTGTGAGATAATAGTCCAGAATTGTTAGATTTATATTTTATTTATCGACTTCATTAGCTCCCTTTGGTTTTTCATACTCACCAGGGTAGCACAACAGTTTAATGAACATGCAGATCTCTATCTTAATCTGCCCAATACCCTTTGTGTGCGCGCGCTCGCGTGTGTTTGAGAGAGAGAGAGATGATGTTTGCTATGCAGCTCTTGTGAGAGAAAAAGAATCTCTTCAACTTTATGGAATCATCTTTGCACTTCTTCGGGAAATTTGACCCGAACAAATGGAAATGCGGTTGCTCTATAACCAAGCAAATTCTTTTGGCATCATCTAAGCTCCTGGGCACCGCACCAGTTGACAGTGATTACAAGAAAATTTGTATATTCTCAAAGTGGAGGCTAGCTTCAGCAAATAAGTACCATAATTTTAAGAACATGTGAGTTTCAAGCCTTAGTTCAATACTTCAATCAAGCACATTGTTTCCCAGGTCACAAAAGTACAACTCAAACTAACAAAGAAGCCTCTTTAGTTCAAAACTTCTACATTGCAATAACGGATATCAGTTGTTATTGTACAACGGTCCTTCTGAATCAGATATTCAAAACCTTAGACAGTGGAGAACAGATCTTTGATGATTCTGGAGTAGAACGGGAGGAAAAGACAGTCCTCTTTTCATCCAACCTTCAGCAGAGTGAATCGTAACTCAATCGAGTTCCAATTACTCCAACAATTCACTTGACGGTGGAGACCAACAATGGGTCTTGTTTTTAGTGAAGCATCCGTCACTGATATACGTGACTCGACGTTATTTGATATTTTGCCATTACTGCAATGAAATTTTGACAGTTGCCAAAAAAATATAGACAAAATCAAACATTTCGTTCAACACAAAAACCCTACGCTCTGCAGAGACTTCAGTACTCATCCAACTAGCACAGGTCAGCCAGTTCCTGTTTTTTCCAAAAGTCGTATCATAACGAAAACCAAGTCGGCACCACTGACTGCCCAAAAGGTATTAGGCATTCCAGAGCATACTACATCCCAAGTAAGAATGTACAGATACACAACACTGTTTACTTGTTCTCACTTCTCATACAAATGTCTTGGTTCCAGCAGTTGATATATAAACAGCTTATGTCCAATCTTCTAGCAACAGTGATACATAAATACTTGACTCTTGAAACGGGAAACCAAGTTGTTTAAGCTCAATGCCTGTGCCAAAATCCGCCAGACCTGTTGCTGTTATCAGAGCCACCACTAGCATGATGAAAGGAACCCTGAGCAGGGTCCCTGTCTCTTTCCCATGCATGGAACTGGTTTGGCAAGGAACTTTCCATATCATGTGGGTTCCGGCCTGATGAGCCTGTAGGAGGAGATAGAAAGAACCCTCCTGTATGATCTGATTGAGCGACAGCTGGCACCGCTGGCGGCACCCCCCTTGGGACATGAAACCTCCTGACGCTATGAATGACAGGTGAGTGTTGGTGATGATGGGTGGCATGAGAAGCCGGCATCCTTTGATGAGAATGAATGCTGCTGCCATGATTAACGATAGATGAGAAGAATGAACTACCACAGCTGGGAACTGACCATGAGAGACTAGGGAATAAGCAGTCTTATTTGCGTACTAGATTTTAGATGTATGTAATTCTAGGGTTTTCATCCTAAGATTCTTGACTGTTCAAAAAAAAAAAAAAAAGGCTCATAATTGCAGCCTTTTTGTCGTCATTCTGGTTTGTTACATATTTCCAGCAGCTTCAGGAAGATAACCAAAAGCCAGGAAACAAATGAGCAATGAAACATCAAAGCAAAAACATTGCCTCTGACCAATTTTTCACAAGGAAAAAAAGAATTCCATTTGATGTTTATTCACATTCCATCAAGAAGATAAGAACTCATCATAGGTGCCACAGGACATGTTTAATGCCACGACGAACTTAAAATACCACCGACTCCATTTGTGTTACCAATTAATTAAAAATATGGTACATCATTTGGATTTTGTCTTTATTTGTCAATGCGTGAAAAACGACTTACCGGGGACCATGAAGAAATGGATGCACAACAGATCCGGATCTTGTCAAAGCATCATGGTCTCCCCTGGTAGATCTCAGAGGTGCAGGAGGAATTGAAGCTTGATCAGCACTGTTCACATGTCTGCTGTTTGCAGAAAATGGATGGGAATGATGACCTCGATTTTGATGGCGGATACCAATGACAGGAAAAGTATGGGCAGGAAAGATCTCATTGTGTCCAGATAAGCCATTCCAGGGATGACTGAAGTTGGGATCTTCAACATTCTCACTGGTGTTTGAGGTAGTTGGTGGTGGAATGGGTCCAAAGTACGCAACATATGAATGAGCCACAGGTGACGCAGCTGTTTGTTGATCAGAAAATACAGAATGGTGCCTATGTAAGTTATGATCTGCAACACAATATTTTTCCTATTACATTTGTTTGCTGCTACCAAAATTGGATCAAGAATCAAAGCTCAAGTACCCTTACTTCTTGTTGGCGGAGGTTCCACTTCCCTGTAACAATTGAGATATTAATTTGTTAAAGACAGCAACAAATGATGACAGTGGAAGAGACTGAGAAATTTGTGTCGACCAAAATTCATGCTTTCAGCAAGAGTGCAAGAATTATTAAGTTTCACTGAGTCTTGGCATCTATCACTACAAGCAATAGTTAAAAAGCATTGCTACAGAAAATAAATTTCCATAAGAGCCATATCTAAATCAAAAGGGAAAACTACGCTAGAATCCCTATTAACTGTTAAAAAGAACTCCAGTACATGCATCAAAGCTGGTGGGAATCTTCCCTAAGGTGGGAAACTGTGACATACATCCTTCTACTCCTCTTTGCTTCAGACAACAAAAAGTGTTTCTTATTCTAATTGTTACTAACCATTTTCACCCACCCAAAAGGGCCAAACTAAGGCAAATCCTTCCTGGACTTCCAACAAAATGTTCGGTTGTATAAATCATCCCCTAAAAACCAGTTGGTTGATTGGTATCAGATTTAATGCGTTGGCAGTTTCCCATGGACATAAAACATGACGATTGTATCTCGGTAAGGTGAGAAAAATAGGGTATCTGCCTGAGTGTATTCATGTTTAAAGGATACAATTGTTTCCATGTCACAAATTGCATTCAAGTAGATTAGTCTTTACAGATAGTCGCAGCTGGAAACGGTCCAACACAGGACTAATTGGGCGAAAAGCCCAGAGGGGGGAAGTCTTTAACAGATTCTTCTGAGAAAATGGAATCTTAACTAGTCTTTCTTCGGGGGTTTTACTGGAAGACATTCTCTCTTTCAAATAGATAGAAGCTTGCGAAAAAAGACAGCCAACCAAATCTGTGAGGTAGACAACAATAAGAAGAACCAAACCCAAGGGAGCATTTTGACAGAAGTTTAACCCAGATGACACCAAGAGACGGTAACAAATACAAAGGTGGAAACTAAAACCCGTGAACTCTGGAAGACACAAATTACACAAGTATAGACATAAATGGCTATTTATCTTTCCCAATTAAAAAGGGTAAAAATATATTTACTTTTGTTTAGTGCATTGTATTGGAGTTCATCACCATGAAAGGAAGCTCCTAGTTTAATCAATCTAGATTAATACATTGTTAACATCATATCATTCCACGGAAAGTATGACAAGCATGATGCCAAACCACGAGGTCAAGCACTACAAACATTTTGTTAACTGGAGCGTGTACAAAAATAAATAGTCGATAGAAGAACTAGAGCATGTACTTGACAGCAAGTCAGTAGTCAGTAAGCGAAACCTGAATGTCACAGAAGCAAAAAACACACTACCCAAATTGAAGAATTATTGTGAGAAATAACTCCAGAATCCAGATCAAGACCATATAGGAGAATGTGCTTACTCAAAGGATGAGTGAACTCGAACCGCTCCACTGAATGGACACCAGTGAACTCTAGATGGCTGCAGAAAAAAACGATTCCCAGCATGATTTTAGTGGTTGAGAAGGTGGTGTATTCAAAACCTCCCAAAATATTTCTTATCTTATTAAACTAAAAGACTGCAGACAGGGACACTAAACATGAGGATTTCATAGTTGTGAAAATGAAGAAGTTTAGTTTGATGAAAAAAGAAAGAAGTATCCTCCTACACAAGGTCAATTATGAAACTCAAACTACTCATTTAATCTTCAAGTGGAAACTCGTGAATTATATATCTACCGGACGGTCCTCATAATATATGCATCACTTATGCGTTTATCCAAAGAATTGGACTGATATTGGAAGGTTATGTTCAACATCACAAATTCACAGCCCTACCCTTTTCTTTTCCTTTTTTTCTTCTTTTTTTGTGTGTGGCTTTGAGTTGATATCAAAAGATCTTCAGAAAAAGAGTTGATATCAAAAGAATTGTTGTTCTCTCATCATCTTTGGTTTGCAGATGAAATGAAAAGTGGAAACCTTATCCTGCTCTTATAAAGGTAAATTCTGACAACTTGCTGCATATAATGCGCCCACAAAACTTTTTTGATTTGGCTTGCCCATCGAATTTCCATGGCTAATATCGACAACTTTGGTTTGAACAGTTCCACCAAAAGAAAAAGGAGTGTTAAACTATGTGTTTTGCTCACCATCTCAGAATAACTTAACTCATGGAGATCCTCATCAGCAGTCCAGTCCTCAATGCTAAACTCAGGAAATGAAAACGTAGAGCCAGTTGCGTACAACCATCGACCTTTCTCGACCTTACGACAATTAGGACACTGCATTGCTCCCTTTGAATTGAATGCAGAACCAATGCAATCTGCACCCATATAGATCATTCGAATAAGCACGAACCGTGATGAACCCATTAACAATAATGCCAAATTTCCTTTTCCTACATGGAAGCGGAACATGTAAACAGTGTTCATAGACTATTCCATTTCCTCCACTGTCGGATGGATATGACATGGGTATTGGACACGTATCTGACACCCATACACAATGTAGAGTCGTAGACACTTGGATCCACTAAAGCACCATGATATTTGAAGAAAAAGAAGTTCAGTTACTTAAGAAGGTCAATACCTCTGAACAAATGACACTGCCTCAGATTACTATGACTTCAAGGATTTGTGCGCTACATCATGTCAATGGGGCCTCAAAGTGAAAAAGAGGAAAGCAATCACGCATAACATAGAAGATCCCACACCAATTTTAGAACATGAGGATGGAAAAGGCAACTAAAACTTCAATAGTGTAACGCAATATAGCATCTAAAATTCCAGACTCTGTATCTAACAAAGTTAATGTGGGGGACGGAATTATTACGATTATATACCATCAATAGTTGACGTCAAGACGAGAGTAATTAAAGGAAATAAATATGGGCAAGAAGGTCAATGTTGACCTGGCTCTTGGACGGTCAAATCGCTGAGTAAGACCAGATAGTTGGGCACCAATTATACACTTGATGATGATCGCTGATCACTCCCTAGAGCTGAGGATGTTCACATTACAAACCGAGGTGGGCTATTATCCGAGGGGTCACGGATCCGAGGAGGATTAAGACATCCGCCACCAAAATGATTGTTATCAGTCACATCAGCGGGAGGAAAAGAGTAGGGTTGCTATGTAGCCGCATGGGCATGTCCATCCAGAACTGCATGTCTTAATCCAAGGAGGATTAAGACATCCGCCATCAAAATCCTTAGCCTTACCTGTAGTTCACCCGGATGCGAGAGAAATTGGAGTGTGTTTGAACATGTGAGTATTACATTAAGGGATTTCTAGTAGTTTTAAGGTGTGATATAAACTTAAATCCTTTTAAACACTTATTTTGCAGCTTCACACAAAAAAAAAGAAATAAGCTAGATAAAAAGCGCCTCAATGACTTGGTGTTTGTTAAGTACAATAGAGCATTGAGGCGTCGATATGCAATACATGGCAAACTTGACCCGATTTCCTTGAAGAACGTTGATGAGAGCAATGAATGGTTGATTGGAAAATTGGAGAAGGAGCTTGTATTTGAGGTTGAAGATTTGAGTTGGGATGATGTGGTGGTTAGTGGAGTTGAAGAACCTAGCAAAGTTACTAGGTCAACTCATAAACCAACAACTTCAATGGCAACAAATAAGGGTTCAAAAGCATCAAGCTTCCTTGTACCTTGTAGATGATGATGAGTGGGAAGAACAAGAATGGAAAGATGGAGATTCACATGAAGGAGAAGAGGAAGATGTGGATGGATATAAGTCAGTTGAGGATGAAGAAGATGAGGCGCTTGGAGATGAGTGATGAGGATGATGTCTTGTTTGGAATATGTGGATTGTTAACATTTTATGTGCGTGTTTTACGTTTTTTTACAAGTATTTCATATGTTAGATTGTTGGTTATTATGCAATGTGGTGATATTAATTATTTAATTCTAGTTTTGATGGTAGGAAGTAGTATATCTTTCTATTTTTAATTATTTAATTCCAGCTCGCCTCTCCTCGCGCCTCGTCGCCTAGTTTTTTTAGAGCTTTGTTGCCTCACCTTTGCCTCGCGCTTTTCAATCACTGACCAAGCTAGGGTAGTTGGCCAATATGCTGATAAATACTACAAGCATGCAAGATACAAGCACCGAAAAAAAATCCTATTGAGAACACTATAGGGTAAAGAATTATTGTTTCATTACTGATTTGTGAGTTCTCGGCCAAGCATCCATTGTCTATAGTTTGCCCTTGAGTAGGGCGGTTAAACATACCAAGCTACTCGAATTTGAGCTCGTGTTCGCTCGTTAAAAGCTTGTTCAAGATTGGTTTGTTATATAAACAAACCAAGCTTGATAGTTTTTTGAAGCTCATTAAGGTTTCAAACCAAGCTCAAACAAACTACTAGTCGGCTCATTCGGTTTACGATGTACAAAACTTCAAGCTACTCGAGATCGGCTCGTGTTTGGCTTAATTAAAGGTCTTTTGAGATCGGGACGTCTAATAAACAAACTAAAACTTTAATTATTTTTGAAGCACGTTAAGTATGCAAACCAAGCTTGATCAACCACAAGCTTGGCTTGTTGGGCTTTATAACCCCCTACCCTTGAGTGGGAACTAACTTGCCCACGGAAGACATTTCCGGTCGTTAACACCAGCCGGAGTATCTAACCGTTTTCTGTCTCGCAGAGAGCTCATTAAGGTAACTTTTATCATCTTCTACGCGGGAACTTAAAAGAGTAATTTCCATCGTGACGTAAACCTGGCGTCCACAGTTAACGAATCGAGCCATGCATTTAAAGCTCTACTGGGACAAAAATAATTAACAACTAATTCAGTCTCAACGGCTTTGATTTCCACAGAAAGCAGTACCAATTTCAGGCGTTTGATCGTCTTCACTATAATCAAGCGGGCATTATACGTAACCAACGAAAACAAAACCTCGTAAACCAGTCCAAAATGCAAGAAGAAATGAATTCAGAATTTCAACTGATAATTAAACTATACTACTATTTTCGTCAACGAAAGCAACAAGGAACAGCAATTGACAGGGGGTTTTTATAAATCACCGAGATGGAACTCGTGGCCGCATTGGAGCTTGGCCGTTGACCTGGTCCCGTCATCGGTCACGAAATCGAGGCAAATCGAGCAAGAAACGGAGGAGACTTCGAACGACGACGTCGTCGTCTGATCGCCGTTGGGATCGTCCATAGCATCAGTGTCTTGGGACCGTAGTGTGTTTCAGTTGATCAGAAAAGTCAATCGGGTTTACCTACCAACCTGTAAAAGATTTTCCGAGCATCGGCTGACCAGAAAATGCGGATAGAGGTAGCTCTCTCTCTCTCTCTCTCTCTCTCTCTCTCTCTTGACTCTGTGTGCTTTTACAGTACTGGTTTTCTCTCTCTATCGAGTCTATCCGAACTGTCAGGTTTCCTGGTCCGGACCTTTCGCGGTCCACTTCGTCCATTAAATACATTTGATCACATGATGGAAAAATAAATGAAATGGACTTGGTCACATTACCTTCCATTTGCGTTAACAATTTTTTTAATTTACAATTTTTTAAAATAAATTTTTGTGTTCGCGCATGCGTGCTGATACTTATATACTGGAGTATGAAATAGAGGGTATTCCCCTACATGATTATGATTTTGTGATCACAACGGCCGAGAATGTTTGAAGTAAGCCTTCCACGTGAGTTTGGGTTCTCCCCGGTCCAAGTTTTGGATCGGAAGAAACAGTTATAATCTGAGGTGCACATTGAGAAAATCAATGGTTCAGATTTGCTTACAAACTCCTCGCGAGAAAATTTTAATTGTTCACGCGAAGAGTTTCTGAACAGATCCGAACGATCGATTGCAACATTGGACGGTCAAGATTTCGACTGCCGGTTCCGGCCCAAAACTTGGACTCCACCTCCCAATGGCGAGCAAGAAAACAAAGCAGTAGTTAGGGGTGTGCACAGGTCGGCCGGGTCGGGTTCGGCTCATAACCTGGACCCGACCTGGCTAGTCGAGTATCAATTTTTTTGGCCCCGAACCGAACAAGTGGAAATAACCGTCTGCGTGCCCGGTTTTTTGGGTCGGGCCGGGTCAGGTCCGACCAAAACCAAAGTAAGCTATATGAATTGTTCGCCTTTGATAGGGTCGAGTAAGAAAAACAGCACCCCGAGTCGCGAACCGAAAACTGATTTTTTTCAAAAAAAAAAAAATAGACCCGTACCTGCCCGAAACCCTTCGGGTCGGGTCCATCGGGCTATGGGTTTTTTGCACACCCCCTCCCCCCCAGCAGTAGTATTTGACTAGTTGGTAACTTGGTGATGCACGAAATACAATCAATCCGTGCTTCAGTATTTCGCTAATTTAATGGTTATATATTGGGTTTTTTTTTTTTGGTGCAAGTAATTTTATTTTATGATGTCATTGTCTGCTCCACCTGATTCGTTAAAAAAATTACAGATCTTTGGGCTAAATTATTGTTGGTATATAATATAATATATTGAAAAATGATAACTCATATCGTATTTTGATAATTAATACCCGTTAAAAACATGTTAAAAACATTTATTAATGCTAAAACTGTTCTTAGCAGGTATTAATTATCAAAACATGTTATTGACCATTATTTTCCCCATAAAAATTGTCCTAAGCCCAATGCAATAAATCCACGACATTTGAGCTAAATTTTTTAGTCCCCTGCTTATAGTTAGCCTCAATTTTAGTATGGTACATTAGTACTAGTAATAAGGTTCAAAATTTCCCCGCCAGCCCATCCAGTAAGCTCATTATGCAAGCATTATAAGCCATTCAAAGAAAAAAGAGTATTATTTTAAACAAAAAGCCTAAGCCCACCGCTCAACATTCCGTATTTTAAGGTACGAAGTTCAAAAACCAAATGTATACATCCACCCTTGGATACTTCTTTCGTCGAATTGCTTTCACATATTTCATTTCTCATTGTCACTGACACTTGAAACGAACTAAAATTGTAAGATGTGGGAATATTAGAGTGACAAAATTGCTTTCTTCTATATTGGAGACGAACATGGATACTGTTGCCGTGTAGCACAAACAAACATGTTACATAGACTCCAACAGACAATACACAGGCTAAATGAGTGAAGCAATATTTTTGGCATTGTCAAGGATAATTAGGTTCAAGCTGCTACAATATGCAAACACAATTGCATAAAAAGTACGTACTTTCCAACAATCCAAATCGATTATTACCAATACAGATATATACAATACTCCTAGAAATTATTGTTGAACAGCTGAATATGCTTGCTTAGTCGAGAGAAAATCGAAAGCAGCTCAGTGCTTGGTCTTAGGCTTCTTTACAATCATAACATTGCAGTGAGCATGATGAGCACAATAGTCACTAACGCTGCCCAAAACAGCCCTGCAAAAGAGAATTCGATACTGCATCAGTAGAAGTACCAAAAAAGAAAAAGAAAAAAGAGATACTGCATCCTTCCAAAGGAATTAGAATCTGAAGCATTTTATCTTAGAGAAAAGTCTTCAATAAACACTCATTTAGGATGTATTGAAACACTCATTTAGGATGTATACTGTTTACCATATGCATTTATTGTGTAATTCATATCTTGAATAGGAGAGTGGACCTATTGCGTCTTAGATTTCCACATTCTTTTTTTTTTTTTTTTTGTGGAGGGGGGGGGGGGGGGGGGGGGGGGGGGCGCGGCTGTGTTTGGGGGTTGTGCGCACTGAGATGTTACTTTCAAATCATCACATGTTATTTATTTACTCTTTCTCCAAGCTCAAGAATATGGTATTTGAATATCCGTTCATGGAATCTATATTGCAATTGAGGTTTACACCAAAGACTTGAAAAAGCAAATAGCGAAGCTACCCACAAAGTACTAGGAGGAAAGAAACAATCTAAGAAAGGTGAGGGTAACGGTGCACTAGGCTAGTTACTTTCTTGATGGTAAAGCAATTTAGCATTAGAAAGGAGGAATTATGATACATTATCCACGGTGATTGTATCGAAACATCGAGTTAACCTTAACGAGTAACGCCTTATTTTGACACCTCATTACAAACATATATTTCTTTAACTCATAAACCACACTTTTATCTTCACAAGATGGGTGGATAGAGAATTTCAATATCAATGAATCCCATCATACTTTTGCAATATCCAAGTTTCTCTTGTGTGTTGGGGACTAAGACAAAGTCCATACCTTTTAATGGCGCCATAACCATGACTACCCACGACCAACACGGATGCATGGTGTTTCTCTGCAGCATCACATAGAACATTCCGAGCATCGCCTTCCACAACTTCCAATGTTGCCCCATGGGCCTGCATAGAGTTTGAACGCTCAGAACTCAGAAATAATTCTACAATACGCAAATCAACAGAGTTATCACATTCACTAACTTGCTTGGATTGAATTCACAAACATGACGTATAACATATTAGAATCACAAAGTATCAAAGTATAACATTTTACTGTTTTGGTATGCTACAAGGATTACAGGATCATCTTTATTCAATTAAAATCTTGAAGTTCCAAAAACCATAATACCGAACAGAGGACTCGCAATTATGATTTGTGGGATCTCCATTCTCCAAACTGTTCACAGGCCAAAATGCCTAAACTGGACAGTCAAATTTATTATTGGTATAAAATTATCCTCGGTAAATTAACTAGTAGTTACTGGAGTTCTACGCAACATAGGATAACGTTGTTGGAACGTGGAACCCTTCTAACTCCAGCTGCAGCTATTGCAGAGAGAAACAAGCTAATCTACCAAAGCAATTAGCATCACAAGCTCCAGCTACTCCAGAAGGCAATCATGAATCATCTATGTATTCCCAAACTCAAACCATGTCAAAGCTAACTTTATTGCTAACCGACTAAGTATTAGAGCATCCACATTAGGATCTCTACTTGCCCCATTTAGCTAAAGTAGAGAGGAAAACTTCATTTATTTTGAAAGCATCAGCCTCGCCTTTGCTCACTCTAAGTTAACATTGCTACAGTTCCACGCTGAACAAGACGAGGAACTGTTCAAATGGTATACATTATTATATTATTATCTTGAGCTGGCACACTCCCAAAAATAGAACCTGTTTGGTACATGCAAGGAAAGTTTGATTTTTTTAATTTTTTGGAGTCCATTACGGGTCTTATAAAGATGATTCAAACCATAAGTCATTCTTACAATATTTTTTTATGAGTTCTTAAAAAATATTAGCTCAATCCGATATCGATAAGGGTTGTTTTAGAATTCATAGAGAGCACCTTAGGAATTCTGAAACACTATACGAATTTTGAAACAGATCTTACTGATATCGGGTTGAGCTAATTTTTTTAGGAACCCATGAAAAAAATATTTTAAGAATGACATGTGGTTTTAATCATCTTTGTATGATCCGTAATGGACCCTGAAAAATCATCAATTTCTTTCACATTTGTCCTACTCCAAACAGGGTCTTTGGCAATAAATATTTAATTGAAAAGAGAGTGAGAATAAATAATAATTTTAATGGAATAGCTTTAATATAGAGAGCCTAATTCAGTAATTATTTTAAAAGTGAGTAGCTAAAGTAATAAAGTGGGTTTTTACGGTTAAATTTGGTCCAAAATTTAAAGATTCTGATGCGGATGCTCTTAGTTTGCACTAAATTTAGAGATTGATCTTTATGGTTTTTCCTCAACTTTTTTCATCTTTGAGTCAAATTCTTTTAGCATAAGTTTTAAAAAAAACACCGAACAGTCTACACAAAAACAAATCAAAATAAAGAACATATAAACTTTTTATCTTTTCTGAGCTTTTTTTGAAATTGAGTCCGTAGTTTTAACTTTTCTGATTCTTCTAGTCGATTGGAAAAACCCAGAAGTTCCAACCAAAAAGATATAGGAAAAAGTTCACTGATGTGAAATATAAAAAACTTACCCCAAAAATAAAAAATACGTACTGCCTAAACTATTAGAATTTTTAACCAACTAGGAGAAGAGTCACTGGCCTAGGGTACACTGCTAATTCCTCCCACACGGGCTGTTAGCTGATCTTATCATTTCTTCTCCAATAAGATGTGATTTGTTGCGTTCGGTCATAATATTTGTAGATAGTCTCCTCCCAATTGAAGCAAAAAAGATTCTGGATGCTTATTGTGATGTTAACAGAAAGTTAGGCAAAACAGCCAATTAGCTTGCACCATACGCACCGATCCTAAAGATAACTTTTTACTCGAACAGATTGACGAAATTAAAAATGAAACCAGAGAAAAAATATTACGGATTTAAAAGTAATTAATATCATACCAATTTACTGATGCACATCTCCTTAGCCTGTTCTATAACCCTAGCAGCAATCTTCTTGAGATCCGATTCAATGTACGGCAGGGCTTGGCCACTACCTGCAATTTACTTCCCGAGATAATCAAATACTCTTCTAATCTAACCGCAATCAATACTGATAAAGAGCTGATAAAGCAACCAAACCGCTCGACTAGGAGCTCGTGTTCATTGAAAACTTGCTCGTGTTCATTCATTACAAACTTGTTTGAGATCAGTTTGGGCATATAAAAAACCAAGCTTGAACAATTTTTTTAAAACTCGTTAAGCCCTTCAAACCAAACCAAGCTCCGAATACTCGGCTCGTTTGACTCATAGGGTAAAAAATTCAAGTTACTCGAGATCGGTTCGTGATTGACTTGATTAAAGCTCATCTCTGATCAGTTTGTCTCACAAACATATTTCTAAAACTCGTTAATTCTTGAAACACAATCAACTTTTGATGCGTCGGTCGGTTCGTTTTTTAGCTCATCAAAAACAAATAATCATAACAAGCATTACGATAGGGAATTGAAGATATATATATATATATACACACACGTACCAGGGCCAGCAAGTCCGATGACGGAAATGGGAGAAGGTTTAGCGTGAACGACGACGAGGTCGAAGTTGAAATTGGGAGCGTAGGGAGCGAAGAAATGATCGAGAGCCCATTCTAGGGCATACGTGCTTTCCTCACTGTCGTCTACTCCGATTACCATGACTGGTTTCTCTGATGTCGCCATTTTCGTGGTCGTGTAGAAGTTTCTTGAACTCAACCGCTCGAGAGAGGGAGAGAGAGAGAGAGAGAGACACGAGATGTACGAGTGGGAAATTTGCTTTTTATAGAGAGGGAGGAATGGAAAATGTGGTTGGCGCCCACCGAAGTGTGTAGACAAACCCACCGGTTTCTTTCGTACTCTTCTTTTATACTTTTTCCAATGGATAATAATCTAAAATCCCTCCTTCTTCTTTTTCGCACAATTTTAATGGATCACCACAACAATAATACTAGTAATATCTTTTCACAAACGGTTATACGCTATTCTATGCATTTCCGCGACTAGAAGTTTAGAATTGCACGAGAAGAGAAGTATCAGGCCCGTTCGTTTTGGTATTTTGGATTTAAATTTATAGGTAATAAATATAAAAGGAAATAGAATAATAATTGAAAAAATGGATTGAAAAAAGTGTAATGATTGGAGAGAAATAGAGAGAAAAAAGAAAATAGTAATTGGAGAGAAATAGAATAATGATTAGAATATAAAATTCAAAACTTCAAAATGAACGAGGTTGTGATTGTGGTTTAAGCGCCCTGATCCAAGACTTGTTAATTATTTTTACTTGAATACTATGATGTAGTGGCGCTCAAAAATAAACAATCAAGGTCCTCTAATACTCCCTCCGTCCCAAAACGTTTGTCCAGTCCGCAAAATAATGACTCAAAAATAATGAATTTTTTTTATAAAAAATTCAAATTCTTTTCATAAATTACAAGAACTCATCGATATTTAATGAATTGTTGAAAAAAAATTGAAGTTTTCTTGCAAAAGTTGTATTAATTTTACGTCCTCATTTTGCAAACCGAACAAATATTATGGGACGGAGGGAGTATAATGACTCGGATCATGCAGAATAATCATCAACGTGACTATTCATTTGGATGATCCAAGTTTTTCATTTGACATGTGGTATGTAGGATATTTTAGAATAAAATTAGTTGTTCAAATATCGATATTTTTTTGAACAAATAAAATTTCTTATAATAGTAATATATATATATATATATAGTCATAGTTTAATGTTGCTCGAACAATAATATGATCTCACGAAAACTTTATTAATGTCTGATGAATTTTATTTTATTTATGAATAATTTATACTTCGAGATTTATAAAATGAACAACTCAAATCTGTAAATAAAATCGTAATGAGAATATTTGCATTGTACGACGGTCACGTGCGGAGTTGGAACATCATTTTTCTAAAAGGGTTTCTATTCAAGTTTTGGCTCTAGCAAGAAGCAGAAAAGTTTTATTTTAACATATTAAATATCTTCTTTAAAAAGGAATTTAGGATAGTAATTTTCGCACTCTCTTTACATTTACATAGATTTTACAAATTTGATCTTTTTTCTACGTGAAAAATCAGTGAGTAAGAAATAGATTTATTATAACTTAATACTAATATTTTTTCGTGAATAAGTAAAAAACTTTTTAAAAAAATTGTATATTGAAAAGTAATCCCATACGGTAACGGTAGATGATTAAAAGAAAAAGAAAATGGAGCCAACGTATGCGATTGGCGACTGTAATTTACCGTACGGCGCTTTACTTGAGGAAGCCCAACCCTAAAACCCTGGTTTGCGCTCATACATCTCTCCCGCCGGGAGGGAGAGAGAGAGAGAGACAGAGAGAGAGAATGGAAGAAGGTATGGAGGTGGACGTGGAAGAGGCAGAAGCTACTCCTAATTCAAAGCACTCCAAGCGATTCGGATTGAAGAACACGGTCCAAACAAACTTTGGTGAAGACTACGTCTTTCAAATCGTGTCCAAGTACGTCAGTCTCAATTTCTCCTCTTTCCCAATTAAGTATTTGGGTCTAAATTAAGCTGAATTTTAATGTTTGTGTTTCCTTATCTTCTGATTAATTATGGAATGTTAGGGATGATTTGACGTCGATGGCGGTGTCTCTGTCTACCAACGCCGTGAAATTGTACTCGCCGGCGACTGGTCAATACTTTGGAGAGTTGAAAGGCCACTCTTCCACTATCAACCAAATCTCCTTCTCTGGTCCAACTACTCCCAACGTCCTCCACTCCTGCTCTTCTGATGGTACCATCAGAGCTTGGGACACTAGATCATTCCACCAGGTCTCTCTCTCTCTCTCTCTCTCTCTCTGACACACAGCCACAGAAGAAGGGAGAAAGAAATTTGGGGTGGCATTTTATTCCCCCTTCCTTATTGGCAGTTTCTTTACGTAGTTTAAAGGGGTAGGTACGCTCACACCTTTGAGTGTACCCTTTATAATAGTAGGAAAAACATACATACAAACATATGTGACTAGGTTGTGGAAACATCAGGTCATAAACTTTTGTCATTTGGTCGCAGAGACGAGTAGATGTGAGAGAATACGATTCTTGTCAATGGAGTTGCAACCTGGAGGGAAAGACCTAAACTGGCGTGGGATTTTTGCACAGTGGTGGAGCCAGGATTTTTGACCCGGGAAGCCTGATTAATAGACATATTTTTTATCAGAACTTATGCTTATTATATCATTTTTTTTTTCAATACATTTCATTTGTACACTGAAATAATTCTAGCCTAATACAATTAAAATATACCAATCATTTTGTTTTTTTCTTTAGGCAACTTCAACAGATTGAGAATGTAAAATAACCGGTTTTTTATCAAATCAAACCAAAATTATTAAAATTATATGTATCTCTACACCATTAATTATATTCAAAATCAAGTATATACAAAATAAAATTTTAAAACTCAGGGGCTTGGAGGGGGGCCGGGGCCACCCCAGGCCCCCACATAGCTCCAGCACTGTTTTTGTGGGAATATTTTTGGGTCTATATGTGTTTACTTGTGTTGTGTAGGTGTCTTCAGTAAGTGCTGGCCCGTCACAAGATATATTCAGCTTTTCGTTTGGTGGGTCAGGTGATAATCTTCTTGCCGCTGGAAGTAAGTCTCAGGTGTGAAATTTTTTTGGCTTAGAATTTGACCAATCTTGTCAATTATACGAGGGTCACTTCTAATAAATGTTTTTGTAGGTGATTGTTGTTTTGTTTTGTTTTATGTGCAATGTGAAATTATATAATGGAAAGAAGGTAGGAATGGTTTGCATCAATTAAACTTTGTAGCATTATAATCCACCAGGAATACAACTTGTTTAGTGGAGTATAGTGCTATAAAAGAAGCGATAAGTTAAAGGTGGGCTTGAGAAGAAGAATGCCTTCTGGATTTCTTTTGCGGTAAGTTTGGTGAAGGAGGAAAGGTGATGCAAAATTTGAAGATTTACTGATTAGGGAATACCATGTAGCCATGTAGATTATATGTGTAGGTTATCAAAAACTTGGATGTCAAAAGTTGTCTAATAAATTGGGGGAGAGGGATAAACACATTGCGATTGGTTTATGTGGCCTTTCTTTTTATTTATTTATTTATTTTTGCATCTTTACAAATTCATGCAGATATTCTTCTGGGACTGGAGAACCAAGAAGCAGATTGCATGCGTGGAGGAATCTCATATGGATGATGTTACTCAGGTTCTTACTGAATCTTCTATGGGTTCTTGGTTCTCCTATGTATTGGCTATGATGATGCATAGTGATTCTGCAGTTCTCCATGGTGATTGTGGTTATTTGATAAACATTTTGAATATGATGTCTGTTAGTGAGATGAGTTTTTTCTGAAAACTAAGAAAGTGACATGACAAATTTTAATAGGTCCACTTTGTCCCCGACCATCAAAACAAGCTTCTTTCTGCTTCTGTAGATGGACTAATGTGTATCTTTGATACCCGTGGAAGTATCAACGATGATGATCATCTGGAGTCAGTAATGTCTTCTTCCCCTGTCCTCTAATCTTCTTTTGACCATTCTGATGCTTTAACTTTTTGGTAAATTTCAACCAGCAGGACTACAGTAATTTTTTACTCATCACTTAAGTGGAGACTTAAGTGGAGGTTGAGCTCTGCGTTGTATTGCTCCCAATAGTTCTACCATGATTAAAGATTTTGTGCAAATTGATATTTGATTCATTTCTGTGTACTTCTTTGTTAATGCTGGGGGCTGCTGTAGAGTATAGACTATGTAGTAGATGTCCATTTGATCTCAGATTGCCATTAATTTGTTGCTGGAACTTTATTTTCAAAATGCGTGCTCTTCTGTTAGGAGCTTTCTGAATTTCTCACTGTACTGTACTATCCATTTAGGTGATTAATGTGGGAACTTCAATTGGAAAAGTTGGCTTTCTTGGAGGGGCAAGCCAAAAGCTCTGGTGTTTGACACACATTGAAACCTTAAGGTACTATTGTGAAGTTCTCTGCATAGTAGTTCCTTGTCACTATCCTTTTCAGGTCCTAACATAAGCATAGCACCTTGTTTTCCATTACTTTTGGCTTAATTTCAGTTGTCTACTTTGTTTTTTTGGTATGAAGTTCTCCTCTTGTAAATCAAAGTTCTCCAAAATTGAATAGGTGGCAATGGAATGGACTAATCCTCGCCCTAACCTATTGAGTTGTAAAAGACATACGTTTTTATGATAATGAATTAGAACTGTATTTTTGGGTTTGGACTTTGAGCCAGAGGACCACTTCCATGTCTCAATGAATTGATTGAGTATGCAGATCGTTTACCTCTGTATTTTATCTCTACTAGAGCCCTAACATTCTGCTATGACTTTGTTGGCTGGTTAGTGTTTGGGACTGGAAAGATGCAAAAATTGAAGTGAACATAGAGGACGCTCGTACTTTAGCTTCTGACAGCTGGGCATTGGATCATGTATGTCAGTCTTTTCCACTTGAGTTTTGCTAAATTGTGAAAGGTTCAAAACTTGATTTTGAGCAACACAAACTTTCAAGAGCGAGCTACGAGCCTTATTTTCAAACAAGTACATGTTTTTCTAGACTGAGCAACACAACAAATTTTCATGGGAAAATGACACGCTCAGGACGTGTTTTGATAATTAATACCTGCCAAGGACATGCTGAGAACATTTGTTAATGAAAAAAATTGTCCTTGACAGGTATTAATTATCAAAGCACGTCATTGGCCGTCATTTTCCCAATTTTCATCAGTTTTTCTAATTGAGCTCACCTGTGGCAGATCGACTATTTTGTTGATTGTCACTACTCGGGGCAAGACGATCGGCTATGGGTGATTGGTGGGACCAGCGCTGGAACCTTGGGCTACTTCCCTGTGAACTACAAAGGAAAAGGAGCGATTGGGCCTCCAGAAGCCGTTCTCCACGGTGGCCACACGGGTATTGTTAGGAGTGTCTTGCCTTTGTCAGGCATGCGGGGTGCGCCCACCCATACCCAAGGAGGCATCTTTGGATGGACAGGTGGTGAGGATGGCCGTTTATGTTGTTGGATGCCGGATGAATCGTTGGATGCAAATCGTTCTTGGATTTCGAGTAAACTGGTCATGAAGTCACCAAAGATCCGCAGGAAAAGCAGACATCATCCCTACTAGTAGTCTGTCAATCGGCATTTCATGTTGTACCCTGTTTTATAATAGTTTTCATTCATCTGGTCCTTTCGTTTGAACCGTTGGAATGCTTTTATAGTTCATAGTTCATGGTATTAACCAGTTTGACAGTGATCCGGTTGTTTGTAATCTATTGTAAGGGATGAAATGCCACTATAGATTTGAGCATTTACTTTCTTTTTTTTGAAAGGCAAATCTTCATTATTAAATCCATGAACGGATCAGAGATGCAAGAAAAACAGGATTACAACGGCTTAAACAAAGCCCACCAAGTCTACTACACTTGCCAGCAAACACACAGACAAATCCTAGCCGGAAAAACATCTCTGAACCCTAAGAATCACTAATGAAGACAGCAAGAAGAGGCTGACTCATCCGTGCACAATTGAATTGCTAGCAAACGTGTAGGGACATTCGCCCCCATAATAACGCACTGGGATCTCTGATCATTACGCCCTTGTAATAAAGCACTGGGACATTCGCCTGAGAAGGAGCCATCTCCGGGATCTAAAGAACCAGTGCAAGGCTGGCTACGACAGAAATTTACTTTGATGGGTTCGTTTTACGAGAGAGAGAGAGAGAGAGAGAGAGAGAGAGAGAGAGAGAGAGAGAGATCTCAAGAACCAACCCAAGGCTGGCTAAGACAGAAATTTACTTTGATGGGTGCATTTTACACGAGAGAGAGAGAGAGAGAGAGAGAGAGAGAGAGAGAGAGAGAGATGATTTGCATGTAGCATGACCAGACGGCTGATGTTTAGATATGGGAATACTAAACAAAAATCCAGAATGCAACTCTAAACACTATTGTCCCATGCATGGTTAGAATAGACCCTGAATAACCAATGTGTGTAATTGGTCCTGCTTATAATGCGAAGCTGACAATGAGCGAAACATTACACGACTTTTTTGCAGAATGCTGTCAGAAAAATGTTGAATTAATCATTAGCACAATCCTAGTTGGCAGAGAAATTTTAAGCTTTTGTAGTCACTCCACAAAATCCAGTAAGCAGAAAACCAGGGGACATATTAGGAAGCTATTGTGTTCAGGAATAGATAGCACAAAAGGTAGAAATAAATCAATACCAAAAGGAAGTTTCCTCTTACAGTACTACAACCTATATCTTTCACTCTCAACAATCTTTTAGGTTTTTCCACTCTTCCGACCATTCATGCTGTCTTAACGTTCACTGTCTTAGATAAAGAATGGTCGGCATAATTCAGAACATTAGAAAGCAACTTCGTGACAATATAAAATGGACAACGGAGCAGAATGCCCACAAAACCAGTCAACCTCCTTCGGCCCTTCAACGCCTCAGCTTCAGATCATCGGCTGCCACGCGAGCTACCTGCCAGCAGTTCAAACACATTGCAAATGAGCTTACATGCTATAAGAACTAAATCACGAGAGCTTCAATTTCTGCTTAGACTACTTGATTTTTCAATCCTTTTCTTGTCAGAATAGTAGAAAAGATGAAGACTCAAAGTGTGCTAAAAAAGTAGAGGTTTCTGTTTTCAAGAAAATAACAAATTCCCGTGGAACTGGCAACTTGTAATTGGTGACTCCAAAAGTAGGATGCTTGGAATGGACTACGTTGAACTTATCAGTAGACTATAAAATGCAATCCCTCTAAATAGAACACATTGCAGGGAAAGCTTATACCTCTGCTTCCACCAGTTCTTCCACCAGGACCACCCCTGCCTCGACCCCCACCCATCCCCTTAGCAGCTCCATCATCAAAGCCACGTCCTATGCCTTTGGCCGGCCGCCCACTTGTGCCATCCTCTCTACCTCTTCCTCTTCCACGCCCTACTCCAGGTGGCTTCCTATCTGAAACATTGTCAATCCTTATCAAAAAACTTCAACTAAGAAAATTCACAATCAAGTGAATGCATAAAATACTACAACAGAACTCAACATCATAAAACTATTTATCAGCCACCTCATGAGCAAATAAAGAAACGAGGCAGAAATTAAAGCAGAATTAATAGACTATGGGGAACAAGACAACAAGAAGATGAAGATTAGATTTTCTCCTTTTTCTTTATTTTCTCTTCCTCCTGGGGTATGCCCCTTGTAGGCCGTATATTTGGTTAGCCTTTTTTCTATTTCAAGCTAAGTTACCCAAAAAAAAATAAAAAACAAGAAGATGAAGATATTAAGCAGACTAAATTAACAAAACAACAAATCGGGTACTAAATCATTTTCCACACGTCTGATACATGCGAATTAACTGAACTTAGACAATAACCACCTCTGCACATACCACATTTATGCAAAATAATGACTGCCTTGTGTTGGAAAATTTATACAAATATTTTTTTTTGTTAATGTTCATACAAATATTTTACAAGCCAAAAAGGAAGGAATAAAATACAGCCTACAGGGAATCAAGAGACACCAGATGTTCAATCAAAATATAAAAGAACTGCGAAATAAGCAAAGCAAAGTGCAGTATATACCTGTACGGCTCTTACTCTCTTCCTGAACTTTATCTATCACCTGGGAAACAGAGGCATAACAACACTTAAGTGTGATAACAATTTAAGAAGGACAAAAGTAAAGATGACAATACGTGAGGTGCCAAGGAGATAATAAAAATGAACATCAAGCAAATGGCCACATTAGAGGACCAGTGAACCAAATTGAACAGGGATTCTCCAATCTTGGACCAAAAGAGTGGTGGTTAGGCTGACGTTTGGCTGCCTGATAGTTAACTAGCACTCCCACATGCTACTGAAATAGAAGCCTAAAGCACACAGCAAGACCTTATAAAGTTTTGCATAGACATCCAATACAGTATAGGATGCATTAGTCACACCCACCACTTACACATAACCCACAATTTTTTCTCATGTCACTCTAAAACAATCATACCCACCGCACATGACTGGAGACAGAAGAACAAAGGTAAGTCTGGTATCAGCAGACGTCAAAAAACAGTAGTAAAAACAGCCATCTATTAAGCTCAGAGAAAAACAACGGTGAGCTCCTACTTGAAAAGCATCGTTCGTAAGTGGCATACAATCCAAACTAAAATACTGAACCCTTAGAATTCCTTAATTAGATACAAAAGTGGCCAAGAAGAAGAACTTAAATGTGTCTCTTCTTTTGGAAGGGAGTGCCAGGGAGACATCAGTCCAAGGGTTTACATTGAATAAAACAGAAAAAAATAGTTACAAGAGTTGAGATGCTTGCAAAATTTAGATGGCTTTCTTGAAAATCAAAGATTATCCGAGCTTAATTAGCTGCTTTAGTTTTCCAAGGCAGCAGCCAAACAAGTTCAAAACAAAAACTCACGTACAACAAGTAGACTAATATGAAAATTTTGGCTAATTTAAGATGTAATGACATAAGCCCCAAGATGCAGATGGACACGATATTTAAAAGATACATGACCTTCCTAAGAGGTTGGAAAGGATATGATAACACCAATAACAAAAGGCGTGATGAACAGATAGGGAATTGGGATGATTGAGTATGCCGGGTTAGAATGTGGAAACTCATCAAAGGAAATCATCTGTGTTAACAAATCTCTCTCTCTCTCTCTCTCTCTCTCTCTCTCTCTCTCTCTCTCTCTCACACACACACACACACACACATTCGACAATACAACCACTACGCATGCTGCAAGTTGTGTCAAAGAAAGTGCAAAGGATAGGGACAAGGCTTTGTTACCATTCAAAGTAAGTACAGCATGTGAAGAGTGCAGACGATAGTAGAAAACAATAGTACCTCGTCAGGAACTCGAAGATACTTAATCGTATTTCCCCGGATATAGCACTCAGGCATTCGCCAAAACCTATCTCCATCCTACGTAGAGAATTCCAATGATATGCAATATGAATTTGAAAAGGTTAGTAATCCTTACATCCAAACAAGTGATTATTTGTTTATAAGTGTGCAACACTGACAAAAATAATAAAGAAAAACACAAAGAAAAAGAAATGAAAGAATAGAAGACCTTAGAAGTACAAATGACTTCACGAAGATGTATGTTCATCCAAGTATCACAGTTTACCAAATGCCCATTGTAGGTCTCCCCATTTTTTAGCTCCACCAACTGTCACAAGGCACACAAACACTAAATTAAGTTTGATATCCTCGATTTAGAAGATTGAGTATGACAAACTACTAAAAGTAGTTCCAATTTTCCGCCAAGGATATGTTTGTCACAAAAGAACAACATAGATAGTTTCAATGTGTCTTATTTTAAAAAGAAAGCACATGGACAGCCGTAAGAGAACTAGGAAAGAAAAGAAAAGAAATACTTAGATAGAAGAGCAAACTAAAGAAAAGAAGAGAAGTTTAGTGGTATCTTTCTCACTTGCTTGGATAATGGTAGAAGAGGTGGAAAAAAGTGCATTATTCTATGGTCCTAGTCGTGGAAACAAGAGGGGAGAAAATTCAGACTTATAGCATAGGTGAAATCAGATTTATCTCCATCCCCTTCTTTCAGAATTAAGTTTATGTCCAAGAAAATAAAATCATATACGTGGATTTCTCTTTCAAGTTTTCGCATCCCATAAAACAAAATTCTAGTTCTGCCATTGCAGAAGGTCCCCAACCAAAAAAAACGAGAATCATTTTGTTTTATAGGCAGTGATGTATGCAGCCCTTCAGATAACTATCTTATCTGCACAACCATTCACTTCCAGCCAAATATGCATACAACAATGCAAGTCTCGAGCCAAAAAATCTCTAATCTGTACCATTATACCCTCTCTTCTTAAACTATCCAAACAAGTGACTGGAAAGGAGAGTTCTTTTCCCTAAAATTCTCTCTCTTCTCTCAAATAGCTGAACCCTCAACTTTTTTGTTCCTAGATATATTTCACGGTAACTTGAAAACTGTAACAACAGAGGTAACAAAAGATGAGATCATACCATAGGGTGTCCTTGAGCAGTCTTGAGCAGCGAAAGCGGAAGCTGAACACCAAACAGTTTAGCAAGTTCAAACAAAGCTTAACAACAAATAGTAAAGAAAACCCTAAAAACAAACAGAGAATCGAATGATAATATATTACCATCTTCAGGCCACAGAAAAGCAAAACCTAGCTAGCAGACGCAAAAGGCCCTGCAATAATAGTCGGCGTCAATGGAAAAGCAAAAGCAGTAGCAACAGCTATGAAAATTTTCAACTTGCGCGTGAGTACGATGTAAACAAGAACACAAATCGTATCTATAGCATGTCCAAGTAATCGTCAAGGGCGGAAGTACACCAACCATGGGTTGGGCCGTAGTCCATGCCCACTTTAGAAACCCTCCAAAAAAAAAAAAATTATAAATATCTAGTTTTTACTGGTGGCGATTTTGATCTGAATGGGTCTGGCTCAATAGTTATAACTTTTTTTATTTTTATCGGAACGATACTTATTATATCATAAAGTGTTTGCTTTTCAACACATCAAATTTGTACATTAAAATAATTTTAGCTCAACGTAGTTAAAGTATACTAATCATTTTGCTTTTTTCTTTAAGTTATTTCAACAGCCTTGTGTTTATTTTTTATTTATGAAAAAATTGAGAATGTAAAATAACTGATTTTTTTATCAAATTAAACAAAAATTATTAAAGATTATAAGTACCTACATGAATAATTATTGATAATATTCAAAATCAAGTATACAAAATTTAAAAATTTAAAAACTCTAGGTCAGGACCCCGGGCCCCAATTGAAGCTCTAAAATATCCTTGTAAAGTATGTAGAGTTTTTTGTAAGAATTAATCAGATGTGTAATTCTATAATTATCTCTGAAAATATTTTTGTACTAGAGCTTTTCACGAAGTAGTATAACTAGGGATAGGTTCTATCAATTTTGTACCAAGCCAAAAAAATTTTGAGTTCAAATATAATACAAAACTCTCCTCCGCCACTCTTGCCTTTAAGATTCTCTCTCCTCCAAAAATCTTGAACATATTTTAAGATATGCGATAGGTATTCGATACGATTTATACAATTGAAAAAAAAAATTGCCCACCCAAAATTTTCTTTTGATTACCCCAGCATAAAATCAATTCCTGATTCCGCCCTTGGTTCGTAAAATCTAAAGCAGCCCTGGTATTTTGTTGTATAGATGAAGCTGTGAGAGTCGTAGTAGATACTAGTACGTATGATAAAACCCTAAATCGAATAAAGAAAAAGGCAATAGTAATTACCAGTTGTGAGATCTCGGTTGAATATGGTTCTTTTCTAAGCTAGAGCTGTAGCGGGGTTTTTAGCGCGCTTTGCCTCTCTCTCTCTGACTCTCTCTCTCTCTCTCTCTCTCTCTCTCTCTCTCTCTCTCTCTTCCCCCGGGTGTCACACAGATACAGTATAAGTGAACTCGGTCCACTCGATTCCAATTCCACGTTCTCTCCCACTCTCAAAAAAGAATAAAGCCGTATGCTGATGATGGAATGAGAATCAAATTGATCAAAGATTCCAACTTTTCTATCTATTACTGTGTTGATGCAAAAAATTAAGCTTCCTTTATACTCGGGGTTATTTTATTTATTTCATTTTTTTTTTTTATATTGGCAGTGTGGGAGGAAGACTCTCCGGGTACACGAGCATACATTTACACAAGACTTTACATAGTATTTTTATAATTGAATGAGCATGGAATCAGAAGTACACGCGCTATCATCTAGTCGATCTCATTCATTTTGTGTCTGACCATGAAACTAATGCTTTGAATTTTGAACGAGGAATGCAAGCTAATGGCACATAAATCGTCTCGAGTCTCTAGGCTTGCTCTTTCTTGACATGTCTTTCAATTTTGATTTTGAAATTATGATTTTATGGCATAACCTCCCTCCACTTCCTTGATTTGTTTTGATTTTTTGATATAACATCAATGCATTAATAAAATATTTGACAAGCGAGGTGCACTCAATAAGTGTAATACACATTTAGGCCATCCAACATAGATATGCTATGTCACTTTCATGTCTATTGTCATTGGTGATATTTTAAGTTGCTATTGTAATTGTAGTTTCCAAACTGATTGCATGAAGTTTGACATTATTTTGGAGCCTTACCCGCAAGAAAAATGAAGGAAATTCGACCAAGTGCGTCCCGGGCACAACTTAATTGGGCGCATCAAAACGGTAGGGAACACGATGCGCCTGGGGTGCACGTTAATTGCGCCAAACAGTTACTTATAAGAGAATGCCTTTTACTCGGCCATAAGTTTATAAATTAAGTTGTGCTCCACCTAAGATGATTAATGCCAAAACTATATAACCTCATCGTATACTTGATGCCGTATATTGTCGGACTTATCTTCTTTAATTGATCAATAATTTTGTTGGACATTCTTGTGTGTACGTAAAATTGGACAAGAAAAAAGGTTCTCCTTTTCGTTAGACAAGTTTGCAAGGTGCATAATGGAATTTTTCTATGATACCCCACACTAGTATTAGGGCATAGATGCCTCCATAAATATGAACCTTTAGATTGAAAAATAAATAAATTTCAACCAGATCAAAACCACTCAAAAAATAATATAGTTTTTTTATGTTTCCGCATGCCACGCTTACTACAATGTATGGCAATACTTTATCACAATATATGATCACACTTGCCACAATTTAGTGTCATACATTGCACTTTATCACAATGTATAATCACATTTACCACAATTTAGTGTCATACTTGCCATAATCTATATTCCAACGGTTGAGGGAATATGAAACATGGGTGCCCAAAAACCGGACTGGGGCATTGTAGCCGGTCCAATTGGCCAGTGCTCAACTCCCCCTTATTTTGCGTGCGTGGTCATCTCCAACTTCTGTAGTATGGGGCTTTCTGATTTTTACTGAAGAAATTTCTTACTGGTTGGCAAAAGAAGGGGGGTTCGACAACAGAAATAAATATCTATCCACTACCATGTTCTGTGTCTCTGTTTTTTCTCGTGAAAATTCGAACAACTTCCCACTTTCTTTCATCCAAACCGTCCACGACTCTGACCAACTTGAATCTACAGCCCATGTTTAAATATTCCTTCAGGGAAGTTCTTGATACAGTCATATCGTCGAATAGAAAGAAGGAACAAACATGAACAGGGATTAATAACATGTGCACAAAAGGGTACTCCGTATTATACAAGCAGCATAAAGTATGAACAACTTGACGAGGGTACAAAATAACACCGTTCGCATATTCAAATTCAATACACCTAAAAACACGAGAGAAAAATCCAAGTGAAGAGCCAGTTTGCTTCTAGTTGTTTTTCATTTTCGTATCATTCATTGATCAGCCCCATAACATTGAATATTGGACTGAATATTGTTTCTTCCTTTCTCTTCCCAATGACAAAAATTCCCGTGTATCATGAGGTTAAAAAAAAAAAAAAACTTGAAAAAGAAAAAAATGAGTTTCGGAGAAGGGATACAGGCACAAGGATGCTTATTAAATTAATCGAATCGTATATACAGACAAACAAGGCCTTAAGTAGCAAAAGACTTGGTATAAAACAAGCCTAGAAATAAAAAAAAAATTAAATGGATGAGGGAAAATATCCATGAGCTAAATATGATACACAAGGGCCTGCAATAGGAAAGGGACTTTGGGTGGGTGAGGGAGCACTGTAATGAAACTTCCATCAATACAGGGCCCTTAGATTTACCTAGAGCTTTGGTTATGAATAAAGGACATAAACTAAACAAGGCACTCTATACACCTAAAAGTACCTCCTCTACATGAAATAGCTGAGGGATTTCTTCTTCCTTGACCCGCCTTCTCCATATAGATCATTCCATTGGAGGAGTTCGCTCATATTTGCAGACTCCGATGACACACTTGCGCATACCTGCATTTGAGAAAACATCGATTATTGACTCCTACTGCCCCTACGACACAACAATAGGTTCATGCTCAATTCATTTTTTAAATAAAGCTTTTCTTTCAAGCACTAATGGGCTCATGTCTCCTAAAAGTTTAAGATAACTCAAACATACTTGAAAACAAACAAAACATGAACACAAATTTGTTGAAAAACGAAAGGAACAGTAACGGATTCTTCTCCAGGTAAAGTAATGGGGTGGACCTATAGGCAAACAGACAGTTTCAGATGCATATGCAGCCAACTAAATCAATGCATACTACTAAACACTTTTATATATAAAAAACAAAACAAGCAAGACATGAAAACTGATCTCTTTCAGCAGAAACTGCAAGAAATACCTACGAGGTGAGCTACAACAAAAAGCTATATTTTGAAAACATTAGATTTGATCAAAAATTATTTATTTGTTCAACCACTAAAGACGCTTCTGCCTAAGATGTCGACCATAATCTCATGGATCCAAAATACCAGCTTATGGTGCCTTCCATATGGTACAACAAGTTGCAGAATATCAGTAATCAATTTACTATACCGCAAGAGTGCAGGGATCCAGAGAAGGGCATAATTCTCTTGTCACAGGTACCAAAACAAAAGTGCTTTGAGACATCTCTTCATTGGTAGAGATGTTGAAAATTTTCTTTCGTCGCCAAAATCATTGACTTTGGCCAGCAGAAAACCCAGTAAAATCAACAAACAAGGAAAGAAATACTTGGACAATTGCAAATTTCCAGTTCCATCTATCATACCTGTTCATGTGCATATTTAAAATCCTCAGTGTTTAGAGGGCGAACATCAGTACTGGAATGCAGAGCAGGTAACGGTCTGTTGTCTGCCAATGCCAGAGCTTTCTCCTAAAATTGGAGAAAATATGTTGTCATATTCATAGATTAAAAGAGACAAACATAAATATATGTTGTACCCAAAACCATAACTTCGTAATCCAAAATCCTATCTGTTGCATAAATTGCATTCAGTCCTATATATAAATACCAGCATAAGCGAGTTAAAATTCAGTTCAACTTGAATTATCATAAAAGAATAAAAGCGACCTGAAGAAATTGCTTATGAAAATTAGGGCACGTAAGGCAACATCATTAACATCCTATCTTATAACCTACGAGAAGAACTGGTTTTCATGGGGAAGAGTAATAAGCACATATGGCTTGTCTGTAAGACTATATTCATTTTACCAACTGTGAACCACAACATTAGCCATAAAGGCTATTAATTGAAAGGAACAGTCTGCAACAAAAAACGGTGGAGAAGAAGAGTAATTCTGCTCCACAAGGCATAAATTCAGCTCAAGAAAATAGGGATGTTTCTTAACAAGGCAAGAATTCAGCTCTCGGTAACAAGTTTTCCTATTATCCAAGTGATAACCAAATGACTTAGACCCAACACAAAGTACTAATTTTGAGCAATTTCATAACATTTAAACTAAGAGATACGGGAGGACGAAAAACCGACCACTGCATCAGCTCAAAACCATAAAAGATAGTAGAGAAGAACATAAATAAGCCAATATCCAAGGGCAACGAACATCCATCTCTACTCTTACCCCTCTTTGATAGATTACCATATAATGGATCGTGCTAACTAAAATCTCTCCCCTTCAGACGTAAACTTGCTTCACCTGTTCAGTGTGGGCAATCAATGCCATCCCCTTCTATCTTATTTTTTGCCTTTATCTCTCCCTGTCCTCAACAGTGAGCCCGAGAAACCAAGTTCAAGTATAATTGCCCAAAATTCATGACTCAAAGATGCAAGCATTCATGAACAGGGGCCACTCCTCACAGATTCCTTGTAATCTACAGACTATCAATTCCATTTGACGACCTATAGCTACATGATTTAAGCATTCTTTTGTATTACTATCAAATAAATCTGAGTCCTACTAATGTTCGATCAAGTAACAATGGAATGTGTCCAAATCAGACAAGAATTTAAGAACATTTCATCTCCAAAAGCATCAACTGGCATACCCTTGTACGGAAATAGCATGCACTTCAGAGAACAGACTCAACAGACAACCAGTATGCAAATATAAATGTAACATGCAGTGGATTTTTGCTCCTACAGAAATAAATTAACTGATTCATCAAACATGCCAAACCTAAGTGGTTTATTGAAATGGAAACTTCAAGGAACTTTGAACAAGCTTGTTTGCAAGCAGAAACTCCCAAAAGCAAATATACTGAAAGGACATTGGCATTCGTAAGTTATTCATATATCCGACTAACCTTCTTTTCCTTCTCCAAAATTTCTCGTATGGGACAATGGGCTGCTGTCACACAAAGATTCTGCAACCAAAAAGTAAATCAGAGGAACTACATAAAACCAAGTCTGAAAACATTAAAAACATGGGGCAAAAAATTGCAGATTACGATGAAATTAGTAAGCAACCTTCAAGTCACTTCCTGAATAACCATCAGTCATATTAGCAACTACTTCAAGATCAACATCAGGTGTCAATTCTTCTTTAGCCAATACAACTCTGAGAATTTTCTCTCTGTTTGGTGAATCTGGCAAGTTTACCATCAATCTGCACCAAATGTGTACTTAAAATCATTAACAAACAGACTTCTAATGAAAGACACAAACTAAAGAAAGCATGTATTTACCTCCGGGGCAGTCTCCTGATAACTGCCTCATCAAGGTCAAAAGGTCTATTGGTGGCAGCAAGTACCAGTACGCGTTCCTTATCCTTTGTACGCAGACCATCCCAGTTCACCATAAACTCATTCTTCATTTTGCGCATGGCTTCATGTTCTCCAGGATTTTCACGTCTTCCTAACATGCTGTCAACCTAAAACAGACAATGGGCAAGGGGGAAGATTTCAGAAAGGGGATGGTAGGAGAGTTACACTGTACAATTACAAGAAATGAACTTTAATCATCACTGGAAGCCACACTAGTAGATAATATAGTAGAAACTAATCCCCTATAATTACAGGGAAAAGACATGAGAAAACAGATTGGAAACAAAGAAGTCCTAATTTAAAACACAAATGATAAAGAGCAACAGCAAGCAATCGAAATGACTGGTAAGTTATTTAACCAACCTCATCGACGAAAACAACACTGGGAGCAATTTTACTAGCTAGTGAGAACACTGCTTTTACATACTTCTCACCTTCTCCAAACCACTGTCATCAATAAACATGCCGATTATATTCTGAAGGAAGCACATGCACAGAGAACAGCAACTTGGCCGTTAAACTCGAGAAGTACCTTGGAGGTAATGCTGGACATTGATATGTTGATAAAGTTTGCACCAGCCTCAGTTGCAACAGCTTTAGCAAGCATTGTTTTTCCAGTACCAGGTGGGCCAAAAAGGAGTATTCCCTTGCAAGGCTGATGACAGTATCTTATCAGAACTAGAAAAACTAAAATAAACTACCTCAAACCAAACACCAATTTGTAAATTGAAAGGGCAGCAAAATATAGGGAAAATGACGGTCCAGGACGTGTTTGGATAATTAATACCCGCCAAGGACATGCTAAGAGCATTTGTTAATACTGAAAATGTCCTTGGCGGGTATTAATTATCAAAACACGTCCTTGGCTGTCATTTTCCCTAAAATATATAAGTGATTTAACCTTTGTCAGCTGTCCTTTACAAAATAATTCTGGCCTCTGAAGAGGTAGCATGACCAATTCCTTCAATGTATCCTTCACATTCTCTAATGCCCCAATGTCATCAAAAGTAACCCCTATATCACTTGGTGGAATAACATCCGCAAGCAGCCTCTTCTCAAATTCATTCTCAGTAACCACATCCTGAAAGTCTTGTGGGTCATACCAAGAGCAAGTAATAAATCTAACTCTAAAAGTAGTTATAAAAAACAATAGAAAGAGATTAAAAATAAATGGAACAAAAAGTAGTTATATACCACAGGGACCATCAACTTTACCTTGAGCGTTTTTTTCGAACTCTTAGATTCATTTTGAATTCCTTGTAGAATGTTCAATCCATACCTAATACTGCAAAAATCAAGACGAAGAAAAATCTTTAGCATTAAAGCACAGAGAAGAACACATGAGATCAACATTTTCTGTGTTTTAAAAACACAGCAAAGCAGTTGGAAAATATGCAGTAACCTTTCGCTGGAAATTGTGAGTTTGGCATCTTTAGCTGGCACTTCAGCACATTGCATGAAGTGATGGCTCAAACCCCAGCCAATTATTTTGTCCACGCCTATTTGAAATAGTAAAAGAACATAAGTACTTCAAAATGGAATCCTCAATATCCAAATTGTGCAACTGAAAAACCATAAATCAGGATAGTACTTTCACTTGTCAGGGCTTGATCCTTTACGTAAACTGTTTCAAGGTCAGGGCACTCCAGGCTATTCCGGCTCAAAACCTGAAATCAAGAATTCAGTTACATATACTGAGAGCATGAAGTTAAAATCAGAGCTCACTATCTACCCAAATACCAAATCATATTAACCCAACATTCAAATTTGTGAAAAAACATATCCTACATTCATCAAGCCATACCCTCCTTGGTGAAACTTGCAAACTCGTTTGATAACAAAAAAAAAAAACAATCATAACAAAACCAATTCATGAAACTTGCAAACTCGTTTGATAACAAAAAAAAAAAAAAAAACAATCATAACAAAACCAATTCAAGACAACACTTCAAACTGTTTACACTCTGTGCCAACCACCCACTCGTGCTCCAAGTTCATCCTACATACCTCCTAATCTTACTCTGTGGACAGAGTTAAGTTACCTTAAAGATGATACATGAAAGGTAAATGCAATTCAACCTCGACTCAAAATTCTGTATGCCCCTTTCCACTAGAAACATGGGGGCTACACAATAGGAAAAGAAACAGTTGGTACAAAACATATGCACCCCAACACCTAAGTCGGACCAACCAGGCATCTCATGTTATACCACTCTTTAGTTGATTTCCACGCAACCAATGGGCAGGAACAGATACAAATAATAAAACATACCCAAACAACTCAGTCAAGCACATAATAAATGGCTATAGAAAGAAGATGTTTATAATTGGGAAAAAATGGCCACCACGAAAGTTACTCACTGAGCGAATGCTAATAATGTTAGACTGAGACTTCAAAGTTTCAACATCACGATCCAATTGTAGTTTCCAGTCCGAAAGTAGATTTTCATCCTGCCACAGTTCCAAAATAAAAGTACAAACCTTAAACACTTCACCTATTTTGAGACAGGAAAAACACTTGTAAACATGGCACCAGCAGAGATAAAAGAAAACTTTGACAATAAAAGGATGTACTACCAATAGATTCAATACCTGAGGCATCTGAATGGTCACTTTGTTTGGGAAAAGACGAGTGAGTTGCTTCATGGTTTTAGGTGTGTCTTTGCTTCTATCATGAAGTCTACCAAAGTTATCCTGAACATCAGCAAAGTTAACACACATTATGCTCAATAAAGCAATTCATGATTTTTTACTGACCAGGAAAGCGTTTAGCAGCGTCCACATATCTATCGTTTATAACCCAAAGTTTGACAGCATTCACTTGTGTTAAAGATAAAGTGATCATCAACATAACACGCTTCTAATCAGGTAATACAATTTCACAATTCCTCTGGAGTACTCCTTAACTACAATGATGAGAAAATTATCCCTCAATAGTTATGGTTGATATTAGAGTTGGAAATTTATATATACAAGTTCAAAACATACTAAAATGGGCAGAAACTACCATTAACTCCCCTGAGGTATCCATCAAAATACTCCTTCCTTTCGTAGTTTCCAATATTAATAATGGCCTGGAACTAAATGAGGAAGCTCAATTACCACTATTGCCTCTCTCTATTTTGCACTGAAAAACACGAGGTCAGCTCGAACTCACAGCCCCCACCACTCATCCTTGAGCATGTACTGCCAACTATGGGGTTTCACAGGTCAAGCCAAGTCGACTTTCCCCTCAACAATTTTCCTCTCAAGCCGTCACCGCAACTGACCCCTTGAGGTGGAAGACATTATCACCCGCTTTGGACCAGAAGAACGTTGAAATAGCAAGCCTTACGTCAATTGAAGTCTAGTGGGTTTTGGCTATTTGTTCCCCTTTTCTTCATACTCAGCAGCAATCTGAGGGGAAGGAGAAGGTGATGGAATGGGAGGCAAGGGTCCTATCTTTTAACTACCAATTGTCCAAAAAGCTTAGGCTATTAGGAATTGGGCCCAACAACGTACATTAAGCTATTCAACAACTCGTCCCTCAAGTGCAGCCTTGCCTTGCACGAGGAGATGAAAATATCTGTAATACAGATCGAATCAGAATATGAAGGGAAGAAGCAGAATGTAACGAGGATTATATGCAAACAAGGAGACTTGAATGCAAGACCTCGTCCAACCTGATTTCTGATATCATGTTAAGTAACCAATTGTCCCAAGAGCTTAAGCTGTTAAGAAGTGGTCCAACAACATTTATTACGTTGTTCAACACTACTGGCCTCGCCTATCACCACTTTTTGCCATTTCTGGAAAAAATCTCCGAACACTACAACCACCAGCGACTAATATTCAACAGTCTGATCATGACCTCTGCAATGGTGGAAATACTTTGTCAGCAAAAAGGATGAGCTGATGGAGATCAGCAAAAAGGATGAGTTGATGGAGATCAGGGAGGAGAAGAGGGAAGAGTGGGAGGTGAAAGTGGATAGTGCGATAGGGAAGAAAGAGACTCACACAAACCTCTAACAGAGAGGAGGTCTGCAGGACGAGAGAGAGCGAGAGAGAGAGAGAGAGAGAGACAGAGACAGAGAGAATGTGGGGGGCCGAGTGATTGAAGGATTTGTAGTATGGGGAGAGAGAGAGAGAGAGAGAGAGAGGAGCTTTAGACAGAGATCTCTATGACAAGAGCGAAGAGATATGGCCAAATGCTTTAAATACACAGTGGTCCAGAGAACAAACTAGAAGCCATGTGTATGCTAATTTCAATATAGGATTTAGTAGAAAAGTAGAGTTAGGAGGGTTCAATGCTTCAAGGCCATCACCCAACCAAAGCTCAACACAGTACCTGGCAACACTGCCTGTAGTGTATCTTGTTAAATGTTAAAGTCACGTCTACGGTGCTTTTGCCAGCTCTAGCTCCAATTCATCACTTCTACCGCTAAAACTTCACCGTTTCTCCAATCAACACACGCATGCACACTTACACACTTTTTCTCATTTATTGACCAAGAAGGCAAGAACCATCACGCGACTACCACCCGCTCCAGCACCAATTGAAATGGCTTCAGGGAAATGCGGTTGCTGCAGTCGGAATGTGGCCGCAGCGAATATGCGAAATTGTGCTGAAGAGTACAAGTTCTGATAGGGCTGAGAGAAATTGAAGCTAACTTTCAGAGAAATTAGGATTGTGGTGGCAGTGACTATTACTACTACTCCGACTTTAAAAAAAAAAAAAAAAAGAGGGGAAAAGAAGGAGATCGGATGGGGTGGTGGAAGGGGTAGATAGGAGGGAAGTTGGTGATGAATAAGGATCAGAAGATACATTATTTAGGGCTAATTTTGATGCTTAAAATTAACATTTGCGACATCACGTTATCTTTTACTCGACCCAATGGTGGACCATCGGGGTGAATCGTAATGAGTTCAAACCTCAAGGAGCAGTCTATATTTGGCACCTCGTCAGGAGTCAAATATAATGTTCAGAAACCTCAAAGGAGAAATTTGTAATTTATCCTAACATGTTAATATCCCATTTCATCCTTACTCAAAAAATTATAGAACAAACCAATATAATTGTAAAACTGAAATAAAAATAGCAAGCCAACAACTTGAGCTAAAGGGCCAAGTTCCCTAATATGGAACAACTGAAGTTGTTAGACAGTTATGCCACTACGCATGGGTCTGCATGACATTTGGACATGCTTGCAACAAATACACACAAAAAAAGAAAATAGAGCACAAGAAGAAGAAGAAATGGAAACTACACAATCAGTATATAACATACCGGAAAGGCAAGGTCAAGTAGTGCTGTTTGGTTGCTTCCAAACTTTGTAAAGAGAAGACCCCCGGGGTGAGACTGGATAATATAGTATACCGTCAAATACAGAAATACGAAGACAAAACCGACACTCAACAACATCAACTTCTTACTTTCTCCTTGCGGTTATCCATTTGGGCATGGGAAGCAATGACAACTACATTTTCTGGTAAATTTTCCAGCTTGCTCCTTAAAGCTGCATATGCCTCTGGATTACCAGCCATTGATTTCTCTATGTCCTTCAGCAATATAATTAACGGACTGTTTTTACACTCCTCGGAGGCAACCTATACAATGCAACACCTGGGTCATCATACTGTAGATAGGAACAAGACACTTCCTGACTCAAGATAACACATGAACAAATCATTTTCAGTATCCTTTCACGCAAAAAACAGCAGGCAATATTTACCTCAAAGAGTTCATTTAGTGCTAGTTTGTCAACATCATCAGTGACAGAACTATCTAGGCGAAGCAAGTCAGCTGCAATGAAAACAATCAAATTGCTATCACGCTGACAAATGGTGATTATAAACAAAGAATCCCAGAATCTTTACCAGCACAAAAGAATCCATGATCTTCTTCGCAAGCACCCCCGAGATCATTGCCTTCTGGAATTGATCTATCAAATCTAACCCCCACTTTGGAAGAACCATTATCTTCAAATGCAAGAACAACTTTACCTCTAGAACCATATGTGGGCCCCCTGCAAACAATTCCACACGGATATTACCCTTCACATAAACAAAATGACTGCATCATGTGACAATACAATTGCCTTCATCTTATCCAAGTAACTTTAAATGTCAAACAGATTGATCAGCACAGGTATTACTACTCATTATAGCGTCATTTTTTTTTTTGCTCGAGTAATTATAGCATCATTACTAGTACAAGAGTCCTGCCAAGTTCCAAGTCAAGTCTTGTAATGTGTGCATGATGCACCCACATGCTCATATCTCACTAACTTCTATGCATGCTTACAATGTCTACAAAGGCATATCAAATTTCACCGAGAATACAAGACTAACAACCTTGAGGGAGGTTACAGAGGAGAACAATTGTATTAGTATTGGTACAACACGTACCTTTGCAATGGCGAAAATCCAGACGGCAAGGAACCCACAAATTTTACTCTATCACCTGCCAGAATAACTACCGGTCATGCAACTAGGTAGACAAGAAGCTTACTAGATAAATACCCAATTCAGAGAGACATAATTAAAATAAAATAGAAATAGGGACAATGGTGAAGAGAACTACTCAGACCATAAGATTTCGTTTATGACTGCATGGATTGAAAAAAAGACTCGTATAAACCTGTCTTGAAAGTGTAGCTCTTTGATGTAGCTGTAGATGCCTCCTGCTTAGGCTGCGCCTGAGAACTTATGGTAGACCCACCAGTTATATTTGCCTCAACACTCGAGGTTGGTTTCCTGAGATGCATTAAAGCTGCCTGTCCGGCCCGTTTAGCAAACACACTCGATCTTTCAGGCCTTGCACTCTCTTTCACATAATAATCAATATCCTTGGGAATAGACCCCTGAAAACATTGAAATTGTTTTGGAACGACAAAGAAGCTTCATAAAAAAAATTCTATAGTTCCATCTAAAAATTACTAACACAAAGATGTAGAAGAAGCTTACACCGGGCAGTAGGAGAGAATCAACCATAAGAAGTCTAGCACCAAAATGTTTGGCCAGCGCCTTGGTCAGTATTTCCTGATATATCTCCGAACCTGGAAAGAAAAAATGACCAATATCAGAATCAGCCATACATTTGAAGTGCAACAAAATGCACCAACAGGAATAAGAAACTTTACCTGCAGGACCAGACAATAGTATCCTTGGGATCACGGTAGGAAGATCTGAGGTGTACTTTGCAAATTTATTGCACTTCAAATGTATATAGGTCGATGCAATCAAAACATTCTTAGTGGTCTCACTGTCACAATGAATAAAGATTGTGTAAGTCCGAATTTTACGGATTCCAGCCAGTCTGGAAAGGAGGAAATATGCAGAGTAAACACATCAACAGATGCATATAAGCAAATGTCCTAGAAAACACTTAACACAAATTCACATGGACAGGGATTCAAATCATGGCAATCAGAAGAAACAGTTAAAACAACAGTATCATATCTCACAACAATCCTCGTTATAGATAGTCCCTTGACAAATACATCATTCCAGAAAAAGGTCAGCAGAAGGATACAATCAATATCTATCGACAAAAAGTATGTGGTACATTCTAACTGATAATGAAGAGAATACATCACAGGTCTGAGGCATGCATCTAAGTCTTCTAAGAACAACGAAGGTACCATTCAGAAAGGACAGACAAACTGCCAAAGTTTCAAAAACAGTGTACAAAAATAACAAAACAGAAGTCATAACAACCTTAGATCCAAGCCTACTTGAGCACTGTCATGGACAAAATATACGAACTATAAGACAGCCCATTTGGTGTCTTGATGCAGAGGGTGTAAAGTATAGTATGTCAGAATTCTCTATGACAATCAATAATTGGTAAAACAATTGATAAATAGCTAAGGATCAATATGGCGAGGTCATGTTAATAAGTATCACATCTTTAGTGTCTATGCTTCTTAGCTATCTTGCATTCCTAACAACTTAAGCTTTTGGGACTAGTGGTGCTCTAAACATGGTATCAGAGATCACGTCGAGGGATGCCTTGATTTCAAGTCTCTGTCTGCGTTGATCTCTTATTGGCATGTGATTCTCTCCGTCTTTGGATAATGGAATCTACTTGCAAGTTATGCACAATAGAAGCTGCTAGAGATCGAGATATCTAGAGTATGTGATATGCATTGTTTCATCCCTATAATCCCAGTTTACGATTATGGGATTAGTGGTGCTCTGACAAGAGAATACATCACAGGTCTGAGGCACGCATCTAAGTCTTCTAAGAACAACGAAGGTACCATGCAGAAAGGACATACAGCCAAAGTTTCAAAAACAGTGCACAAATGGACAGCAAGGACAAAAATAACAAAACAGAAAACCGAAGTCATAACAACCTTAGATCTCATGGACAATTTACGAACTATAAGACCATTAAATCTTTTGTCAGAGCACCACTAATCTTAAACTGGGATGATAGGGATGAAAAAATGCATATCACACACTCTAGATATCTCGAGCTCTAGCATTGTGCATAACTTGCAAGTGTAGATTCCATTATCCAAAGACGAGAGAATCACATTCCAACAAGAGATCAATGCAAACAGAGACTTGAAATCAAGGCATCCCCCATCGTGAGCTCTCATACCATGTTTAGAGCGCCACCCGTCCCAAAAGCTTAAGTTGTTAGGAAAGCAAGAATGCCAAGAATGCTAAGACGCATAGACACTGAGGACGTGATACTTATTAACATGACCTCGCCATATTGATCCTCAGCTATTTATCAATTGTTTTACCAATTATTGATTATCATAGAGAGTTCTGACACACTATACTTTACACCCTCTGCATCAAGACACCAAATGGGCTACCAGACCTTATCTGGTTTGAACAAAAGTATAAAATACAGCTATGCTTAGATCTGAAATAGCATAAAAGTGGGAATAAAATAGGGTATTGCAAAACGTTAAACTATTACAATACCATAAAACAGAAAAGAGAAGCCCGTGTAAGCAAAATTCCCTGGTTTTGTCTCTATGGCCGAGGATGACATCACCTGAATCACAAGAGTAAAAATGCGAGAGCTCTGTTCTATCATCTTAACATTACATCATATACCTACACAAAACAGCCATATATTTTCGAGCAAGTGTGCTAAGAGGCACTCAAAATATCATTGGCACTTCTATTACGGAATCTCAAATAGCAATTCATGCCCCTAGAGTCATTACTTGATTTTTCAGTTTTACTGGAAGGAAAATCACTTCATCGTAGGTAGAAAATAACCTATCAAGATTTATTATCATCACATACCTAGAAAGATAAATACTTAGCATAAACCGGAGTGCCATGTCCTGAAATCAAACTAGTCAGCATGCTTCAGCAATAAAAGGTACAACAAAACCAATAACGCCAGTATGAGATGATTAAGATATATCCACCTATACAACCAATTTGAAACCACAGAGACAGTTGCATGAGACTAGAAAGCACAACAAAATCGCAACAAAGCAATCAGGATAAATATAACAAGAAATGCAAGATTGACTGACACCTAACACGGTGAGCCCAGTTTTGCACCTTAAATAATATGGGAAGTCTTCAAATGAAACTTCAATGTTGCTGGCGCTGAGGATTCCTTGTTGTAACCCATCTTTAAATTCTTGCCGCCTAGTCGCTGCCAAAATTGGAGTATCAAACCCCTTGAGAAGTTCTGTGAATCCCCTTTGCTCATCAAGTACTTTAGCAATACTTCCAGCAGGTGAATGTGCAAGCATCCGCATGAGTGGTCTTAATTCATGAGTTCCTCCAGGGACCTTCCCAATATCTGCATCCCCCGAAAAATCCAGTATGTTATCAAGATTCATGTTTTCAATAGCAGCGTCAGAAGATGGAACATCTTTAACACTCCCAGCCCCATCATCATGATCAGAAGTATCCTTCATTTCAGCATCCAGAGTACAATTATCAGGCGCTTCACAAGCAGAAGGTAATGCAGGCAATTCAGAACCTTGTTGCACATCCTCCTCGTTACGTGGATGGACAGACAACTCTTTTCGGAGATTCGACAAAGATGCTAAAATTGATGCTCCTGCAACAGCTGAAGCATCTCCCGATCTTGTTTCAAAGTGTAATCCCTTCATTGGAGCACCATGGGATTCTAATATGCTCAATGAAGGTGGCACACCAGTAGCAGCTAAATCATCATTCACAAGTTGCTGGAAAATCTAATGAATGTGTTTAAGGGAAACTTGATATGTCCTCCAAAGGAGTAAATAATGTGCAAACATTCAGTAAGCCCACATGAAGCAATTTGAAAGCAATAGTAAGACTGCCTTTGGCTTAAATTTTTGGGTCTTTTTGACTGAGTCTTTTTGGTTGTTTTCTCTTATTTACTAGATTTGGGTCAAATTTTTTAGATTACTGTTCATCTCGGAGAGAGGAATCAGAAAAGTATATGAATGTAGACAAAAGTTGAAAAAAGTTCACTTAAGAAAAAAGTTCGAAAAAGAAAGTTTTTAGCGTCATGAACCTTTTCAACTTTAGTCTAAATTTATTCTTTTCTCATTCCCCTCATCGAGATGATCAATGTGTTGTAAAAATTAGGACAAAAGCTAAAAAAAAGTAACTAAAAGTTAAATAATACGGACTTTCTTTACCAAAAATAAATTTAGACCGAAGGCAACCTAACGACAATTAACAACCTAACGACAATAAACAACCGATCATGTTTCTTAAAACAAAGAATTTAACCGAAACCAACGTCTGCTAACTGTTCAATGGAAGTGACCGTGTGGGTCCCAGATAGTGCACTTGGTTCCCATCACATCTGTTGGCTTCGACCATTTTCCATGAACAAAAAAACCATGCAGCTGCTGCATTAAAAAATATATCTGAAAAAAGGATACATAAGCATGTCTACCAGATGAGCTAAAAACCACCTCATCGCCTCCATTCAGAGGAATAGTAGAACTTTTCGGGCAAATTTTGCCATTTACTTGGACAACACCTTTTCCGCCAATAATTTCCAGTAAGGTACCAGGAGAACCTCCCCGCTGATCATAATAAAAGAGAAATGTTATGTTTTGTGACCAATCCACTGAAATGAATAACCATTTGGGATGTTTGACAAAGCTATAGATTTATTTCCTGACCTAGTAAATTTTTCCAAAAAATAAAATAAAATAAAGAACAAATTTATACCTGCTGTTCCATGGGCCTCAGATTGCACAAAGATTTACTAATGGATGGATCTCTGATCCACAAATTGCATTGACGACCTTGACCAACTGTAAAAATAGGACCACTCATGACCACATGGGGATTCTGCAGAAAAATGAAACAGCATCAGAAACGAACACATAATAGGTGATGAAGAAGCCTTCAATAAAAAAGTTTCTATGCTGCTTATGATAGCTTACCAATGAACAAACTGCTCAGTAAAAATATTATAAACAAAATAGAGAACTGCTAACTTAGGCAACGGTCGCAATGCACAATATAAAATCGGATCCAAAAGTTAACAAACATCAGGATACAATTACTTCATGCGAGGTTCATCACGTCTAGCACCTCAACCTGGCCAAGCTTCTACAACAGCCACCAATGTGGCAGTGACAATTCAAAGATGCAGATAAATTTGGGCAAGCTGAGCTCAATTCAATTTTAGCGCCCAAACTGGTTTCAAGCTGACAATGCAGCAAAAATTAGCTCGGCCACAGGCCCACAAGCCCACCTGACACAACACTTTAATACCCAATATTTTCTTGGCAGTTTCAATGTTCCAAAATCACTCTCCCACCATAGCTGCTGTCCAGCCACGGATTGTCTAAGAAACTTTTACGAAATCGTAGCCTACCACCTGGCTCAAATACTGAACAATTCCACGTAAAGTGCTAGTTTGTAACAATTGCAATTCATATCCCCACAGAAAGAATAAATCATATTGCTACAGCATAAAAAGTAGTAACAATTTTGACATGGACCCACAACATAAAACTAGAAGATGCGATACAAAATATCTACGACTTCACATCTAAGCCACATTTGACGGCTATCTTGGTGACTTCCAAAACCCATACCCAAACAAAGATCCCAACTTTCAAAAGGAAGAACAAAAAAACCCACAAAAATTCTTGGGCTAACCACCTTAATGCCCTGTTTGAGTACAGAAACGTTACTTCTGGCCAATGGAATTACAGTTGAATCCCAATTGCAAGTACTTCTCTTCGTACATCTAACAAATTGGTCCCAAGCAACAAGAGAGAGCAACAAACGGCCGGAAACTGAAGGCATACCTGAGAGAACTGAGAAAGAAGCTTTCCCCATGCGACCTTCACATGTGGTTTCAGTTGCCGTTTCTTCGCCCTATTAAGTGCCGAAGGAACTGACTTTGACTTCTCCGCATCAGCATTTGAATCACCTATATGAGTGACAAAAACAATATATGAAGAAAACACTGAATGGCAGAGAATGTATAGTACTCTGTTAGGACTGTTTTGTGGTTTTGTTTTGCGTGGTGCTGCTTCTATGTAAACGTTTCAGCTGTGTTTCTGAGATATGGTGTGTGTGTGTGTGTGTGTGTGTTTGTATGGGGTTCAAGGCCATCCCCTTGCCTTCTTTATTTTGGTTTGAATTATAAGAGAAATTACTAACCCAATTAAAAAGACAGTGATGAAAATAGGAAAAGAATCATAAACCAAGAAAAGTCAAAAGCACATGCAAGAAAGGTAAAATCTTTCTTCTACCTAGAAACGCCGGAGACGCCAGAGGCTCCGCTTCTTCTACTTCGACATCAGGAGATTTCTCAAGAACAAGAGGCGGATCAGAAGATCGAGCCTCCTCCTGGCCTTGATCCTCGCATCCCGATTCCTTAACAACAGTTTCGGTCGGCGGCGGCGGCGCACAGGGTTTTTCGGTGGTCGACGACGAGTCCTCCGCCGCCTACAGAGCAACCAACCAACCACGTCAGACTCGCAGAATTACCACAAATCTAACGAATATTAGACATGGAAACAAGATTCGAAGATGTAAAAGACAAAATCTGAGGGAATTAAGGGGAAAGAACGGACCTTGGATCGTTTGCCGTTGGGGAGGGGAGACGAGAGCGGACGTTTCGATGAAGATGAGCTTCGCCTGGTTTCAACCATTTCGTCTGTCTTTCTCTTTGATCTGAAAGTTTGTTGTGGAGAGAGAGAGAGAGAGAGAGAGAGAGACGAGGGTGGGTGATTGCGGGAGATCAGTTTATCGAGCGTCCAGTTTATTTTTCAGGATTTTATTTTATAAGCATATGTTCTAGAGAGAGAGAGGGAGGGGCGGGAGGAGAGAGAGAGAGAGAGAGAGAGAGAGAGAGAAATGGAATGAAGCGGCGGGGAGTAGGAAGGAACGGTTCGGGTGAGTAATACTTGTGCTCCGTAGAGGGGAAGGAAGGAAACGAACAATACTGAATGATGGTTTGGTAAAGGTCAGGGGTACTAGTGGATCTACTTCTCTCTCTGCCATTTCTGATAAACGTTGTCTATCTCTTTAGATTTTTTATTTTTTTTTTGGGTAATCCTTGGATTTAGATTTTCATTTTATTTTTATATGGGAACACTTTTTCTATTCGAAAAACGAAATATTCGACCGAACTTCTTGTGTTTTGTTTGGAATTGAGGAAAAGGAAGAGAATAACAAGTAAGAGAAAAAAATTCATCCATTGTTTGGTAGAAGAAGAAAACAAGGAGAAAATAATGAAACAAAATACTAATTGAAACAATATTTTCTCCAAATTTTCTTCGCACTTTCCTTTTTTTTTATTTTCTCTCATTTTTTCTTGTCTTTCCGCAAATGTTGAAATATTAACGTTACTGGTGCCGTTTTACAAATTTTGTAACCGAAAAATTTGTCAATCTAATTCTACATTAGATGAATTATTATAGTTCCCTACCGATAATTGCACCACTTCTTATATCATAAGCATTACAACACGTTGATATGGTTAATCAATTGGGCTAGCTCAATTGGTTAGAACTTTTACATCTCACAATAAGATCAGGAAATTGAATCTCTTTCAAAAACGTAAACGATCTCTTCTATCAATTTAAAAAAAGAGTATGTTACTATGGTTTAAAAAAAAAAGTCAAACTTTCAAAGCTTGGTGGATTGGAAAAGGAGCTAGATGGCCACCATACCACATTTTCCCCAATGAGAGACTTCTTTTTTCCTTTTTTTTTTTTTATCACCAATGAGAGACTTTTAAAAATCACTATAATTTTTACTATTTTCGGTGCGTAAATAAATTAGAATAATTCTAATTAGCTAAAACTCGTGATTCCATTGCGTCATGATTTAAAAATATAACTCTGCTACAACTTTTGAACAACTACCCTTTTAATGGGAAAGTTATTTTCAACTTTTTAAATACCGACAAATTATTCCGAAAGAAAAAAGGAAATTGGTCGGACAAAATAAACCTTCGGCCCGTATCACAGAAAGAAAAATGATGATAATGGGCTAGCCCAAACCCAGGACGGAAGTATCCTGCCCCCGACTCACATCAAAGCCCATTGTTTGGTGGGCGAAGCCACAGTTAACTTGACTCCTCGGGCTATTTTTTGGGCCGGGTTAAGACGTCTGGCCGTTAATCCGTTATGCAGATTAGGCCTTGCTGTCACGCACTATGACCCTATCCCACGAGAAGTCCATTGTTCGGATCTGAGTCATCCAAAGGTGGTTTGCATGGCTCATATGCGGGCTGGGAGACCCTGCCAAGCAGGGGTGCTTGGCAGGGGTATCGAGCACATTTCGGCCGTCCAAAAGTGTTTGAACAGCCCGGATGCAAATGTACTGAATGGATTTAAAAAAAAAAGAAAAGAAAAAGGAAAAGATGTTTCGATCCGGGCCGTCGATCTTGAGATGAACGGCCGGATTGGCCGCTTGGCACCCGCTCGGCAGAGGTGCCGCTAGGCAGGGTCCCCGGGGCGCGTTGGGTATTTGCACCCAAAAACTTCTCTTTATCCCATTTGAAGAGTGTAGTGTGAGATGGAAAAGGTTTAATCCAATAAAAGACAATTAAAGGTTTGTATTGAATTGGAGACTGATCCCTAACAAAATCCAAAAGAGAGAAAACAAGGATCAGAACGTCTGACCGTTTGGACTAAAATGTCAAGATTTATGCCTTAACCAAAAAATGGCACAAGGCATGGTAAAATGCGTGCGACACCTACAAACTCAACTCCCTCTTAAATTTGGCAATGCCATATTTTTTGCCATATATGACAATAATTTTGGCAAAAATGCCATTTGAGAGAAAGGGAGAGAAAAGAAGAGAAAAAGCTGTTGGACACAAAAAAATAACAGGTAACTGTAAGAATATTCAATTGAGCTAATTTTTGTGGACATTGTTTTCGAAAAAAATCAAGGACGCTTAGGTATGAAATCTTGTTGCAAGTAATGTAAAATCAAATTTCGTCTAAAAAAAATGGCAAAACATAAGTGCCACGACCCTTGCAGTTCTTTTACCAGATTGACCATTGGCAATGATCACAGCAGGCCTATCCGCCAGGGCCTTAGGGGTGTTTCCATTAACAAAAAAATTAAAAATTTAACGCTTTTTATCATATTTTTTTATATTAACAAATTTTTTTTAGCATTTTACCATATCATTTTCATTAACAAAAAAGTTGTTAACAAAAACTATTTTTACTACAGTAACTCTACTCACAAATCCGTCTACAACTTATTCACTACTGCAAACAATTTAACATTTCTTAACAACTTATTTACTACCGAAAACACCTAATAACTTCTTGATCACAAATAAAAATTTACAAAATTTTCACTATCAAAAACACCCCTTACTGGCCATAAACAAGTGATGGGATTCATCTCCAATGTTGTTCTAAAACAAAAAGGTAAAAGGTAGAAAAATCTTTTACAAGCTACTTTAAAACCCCTTAGATCTGAAAAGATTCGTTTTCCTACATGTAATTATGAGCTTTCTTTTGGACATGTTTAGTTGTCGGAAACGTTGCGTGGGAAATCAATTCAAATAAATATAGTAAGATTAAATAAAAAAAATAAAATTTATTTTCTCGCATGTGTTGTTCTTTTGACAAAAAAATTTGTAATAAACTTAAATTACTCCCTTTTGATAGGATCTATTTTCCAAAAAAGTATTTCTAGTGAAAAATTTTCAATAAAGTAAGTCCTGCAACTTTATTGATAAGTGAACATACAGAATGTTATAAGAAAAATCTTTTTCTATTTTTTTTTTGGTGCCTTCCGATCGTCTTGTGAGAGAGTTGTTGGGATAGACAATGGACACTATCATTTCTCTCTCTACTTATTACTTCTCTCTCCAATTATCATACTATTTTTCTTTCATCCACCACTAAAATTAAAATATCTAAAGATGAAAACCAAACAATGACAAAACTTTTTCCACCCATTTTGACAATTTATTCTTAGCGCCAAATTGGATGCACAATCATCAAACTTATCACATCATTCACGCATTTGCATAAAAAAATAAAGAAATTATTTAGTGTAAATAATTTAATAAGCTGTTTTATTGACATTGTGTACACATACACATCGACCCTCATCCAAATATAATTGTAGTAAAAACCTGTTTCTTTTTTGGTTTTTATTATTATCAGAACCCTTGTTTCTCTCATTTCAGACTATCTTAAAACAAATAAAAATAAGTAAAATAAAGCAATACAATTTTCTCCGTTCAAACTTTATTTTTCACCGAAACCATGGTGAGAGAATTTGCTCATGTTCTCCTCCGTGGAGACCAAGGTTGAGTCCCACAAGGGACGGGATTTGGATTTCGAAGACCAGTGACTAACTTCTCACTAATCCCCGCTAACCATAAAATATGACATTTTATTTTTCACGTTCTCTATCATCTATCATCGTCACAACAGATTTCATCAATCTACATAACACAACTTACACATACAGTAACAACACAAAGCTAGAACACCACGATTCTCCCACCCCACATCACTTCACCACAACAAAAGCTTAAGATTCAAACAAATCACAAACACAGCCCATATCATGGAAGCCGCCACCAGATTCCCCGCAATCGGATTCACCTCCTTGAAGATCATACGACACGCAGTCAAAGCCCCCAGCATCGCCCAGCTCACGATCAACCCGACCCAAGGCGAGCCCAACCCGAAAACAATCGGGTCCCACGCTAGGCTCAAAGCAAGGTAGCTCAGGAAGAACGCCAACGCCGTGGGCCGACGGTGAAATCCACCGTCGACCCAAAACAGCCAGGCGCAGAAGCCCATGAGGGCGGGCAGGCCCACGAAGACAGCCTCCAAAGCCAGGGATCGGAACCACGTGGGGTGCTTGGCTGAGGCCACGTGGAGAAACACAACCGCGGCGAGGTGGAGGGACAGAGGGAGCACCATGGCTATGGCCAACGAGCGGAGGCCGCGTCTCGCTGTCGCCATCCTCCTCGGCCTCCTACCTTTGGTCTTGCTGCCGCTTTGATCCTCGGAGATCTTGGTGCTGTTTTCGTAGTTTTCATTTGTTTTCGGTTCGTCCACGGTGGGCTCGCCCCTTGCTCCTCGTTGTCGGATGTTTTCTGTTTCTGGCTCCATCACACGCAGCTGTTACTTCAAACACAGAGGAAGAGAGAGAGAGAGAGAGAGAGAGAGAGAGAGAACGCAGATGATACTTCAAACACAGAGGAAGAGAGAGAGAGAGAGGGAAGAGAAGAGAGAGAGAGAGAGAGAGGTGGAGTGAGGAATTTCAGGTAGGTGTTATATAGAGGGGAACGAGGTTATCGGGGGGGGTGAAACGTGGACGAAAGAGGAGGGAGGGGTGGAGGGTGGTGGTACACGTGGATGGAAGGCTAGTGCATAAAAAAAAATAAAGAAATTATTTAGTGTAAATAATTTAATAAGCTGTTTTATTGACATTGTGTACACATACACATCGACCCTCATCCAAATATAATTGCAGTAAAAACCTGTCTCTTTTTTGGTTTTTATTATTATCAGAACCCTCGTTTCTCTCATTTCATAAAACAAATAAAAATAAGTAAAATAAAGCAATACAATTTTCTCCGTTCAAACTTTATTTTTCACCGAAACCATGGTGAGAGAATTTGCTCATGTTCTCCGTGGAGAACAAGGTTGAGTCCCACGAGGGACGGGATTTGGACTCCGAAGACTAGTGACTAACTTCTCACTAATCCCCGCTAACCATAAAATATGACACTTTATTTTTCACGTTCTCTATCATCGTCACAACAGATTTCATCAATCTACATAACACAACTTACACATACAGTAACAACACAAAGCTAGAACACCACGATTCTCCCACCCCACTTCACTTCACCACAACAAAAGCTTAAGATTCAGACAAATCACAAACACAGCCCATATCATGGAAGCCGCCACCAGATCCCCCGCAATCGGATTCACCTCCTTGAAGATCATACGACACGCAGTCAAAGCCCCCAGCATCGCCCAGCTCACGATCAAGCCGACCCAAGGCGCGCCCAACCCGAAAACAATCGGGTCCCACGCTAGGCTCAAAGCAAGGTAGCTCAGGAAGAACGCCAACGCCGTGGGCCGACGGTGAAATCCACCGTCGACCCAAAACAGCCAGGCGCAGAAGCCCATGAGGGCGGGCAGGCCCACGAAGACAGCCTCCAAAGCCAGGGATCGGAACCACGTGGGGTGCTTGGCTGAGGCCACGTGGAGAAACACAACCGCGGCGAGGTGGAGGGACAGAGGGAGCACCATGGCTATGGCCAACGAGCGGAGGCCGCGTCTCGCTGTCGCCATCCTCCTCGGCCTCCTACCTTTGGTCTTGCTGCCGCTTTGATCCTCGGAGATCTTGGTGCTGTTTTCGTAGTTTTCATTTGTTTTCGGTTCGTCCACGGTGGGCTCGCCCCTTGTTCCTCGTTGTCGGATGTTTTCTGTTTCTGGCTCCATCACACGCAGCTGTTACTTCAAACACAGAGGAAGAGAGAGAGAGAGAGAGAGAGAGGTGGAGTGAGGAATTTCAGGTAGGTGTTATATAGAGGGGAACGAAGTTATCGGGGGGGGTGAAACGTGGACGAAAGAGGAGGGAGGGGTGGAGGGTGGTGGTACACGTGGATGGAAGGCTAGTGCCGACGGTGCTCCTCAGGATTTGGTCAGAAGATGGAAGGGATGGGTATGGGGTTTTCTTTAATTGTTGTGATGATGTGGGGACAGAGGGAGACTGTGCATGTGGATTCCGGAAACAGCTACACGTTTGAAGTGGGGACAATCTGTGAGGAGAATCTAATACTCCTCCGTCCATATTTAAATATCTCCGGTCCTATTTTAATCAGCCAAAAAAATGGATTATATCTTTAAATTCATAACGAATTTCATATGGAATATGAATGTTATTTGACAGATTCCGATTAATTCTATAATACCATGTTTTCAAAATCACGTAAAACATTATAATTTGAAAGATATAATCGATTGAAAAATATGACGAACTCCAAAAAAAAACTATTAAATCCGGACGAATGGAGTACTTATCAAGGACCGCCTTCAATTTTTTTTTGGGGCAAGCTTATACACATCTTAAACTAATTTTTCTACGGTTCCTCTCATAATCCTTTGAACTTTATGTCGTGGGATGAGGTGGTCTCGAAAGTCAAAAGTTACTACACATGCAATGGGAGAAGTGAACACGTATAAAATCCTATCAATGAGCAAACTCATAAGTTCTCGGTCAATACCACTAGGCCAACACGGGGTTGACAGCCTTCTTTTCAACTTAAAAGTTGATATTTCTTAAAATGTTTGAGTAAAAGTAAAAAAAAAATGGATTTTTCGATTCATCACGCCGAGACGAATCAATAATGCATAAAAATTTGACATAAAACTAACAAACGAGAAAAAAAAATTGAATAATGACAAAATTCACTATTTGCACTTTTTGCTTAGTAGAACTCAATATAATTAGTGGGTCTGAGGGTGTTTACGTTAACTAGTGACTAACTTATACAGATAATTTTTTGGTTGTCTTTTATTCAATTTTTTTTTGCATTTGTTGTTAGTTTTACGGCAAACTTTTATATGATATGGGTGAGTAAATACGAGAGGAACCGGAAAAGTAAAAATCATGACTTTTACACAAGTATTTTGGAAAATATCCAAATAAAAGCTCAAAAAGTCAATTTTGGACATTTTGTTGAATATTTCTCAAAATACTTGTGTAAAAGTCAAAATTTTTTACTTTTCTGGTCCTCTCATTCTTACTCACTTATATCACATAAAAAGTTTATCATAAAACTAACAAACGCAAAAAAAAGTTTGAATAAGGACAAAATAAAAAAATTGTAGTGCATAAGTTAATTGTTGAAAATTCTAAAATCAACCCAATGAACTGACAATAATAAGTGTGGGAATGCGTATTTAAGGGTGTAAAAAATGCACATAAATACGTATTTTTTTTGTCTTCTAGTGTGTTTATCGTTAGCACACTAGATTGACAATAGCCAGACCGGTTAATTATTGACGTGAATATGTGCATGAAGTGATAATAGATTCACAAAGATATTAAGATAGTTTCTATACAGTGGAGTAGTTGTTAGAAGAGGACCCTACATACTTCTATGAGCTAATAATGAGGGTACTTTCGTCATGTTTCAGAGACTACATTTGTCTTCAGAAATCGGTGTTTATAAGATGAATCTGGAATAACATACGTGTAGTACCATTAATTATTGTTATCGCTTTGCTCGCAGTGTTGTCTCATCACATTTCATAGGAAAATGCATGTCCTCTCTCTCTCTCTCTCTTTCATCAAGGAATTCTATTCTCTCTCTTCCAATCCAGATTTTTTTTGTGAGATCTTTTCTCGCGTACTTCGATCAAGATTGTTTATTTTTACTCTTTAAAGGTTGTCGGTAATATTAACTGTATAAACGAGATAAATAAGTCTCGGGTCAATGTGTCAAGGCAGTAAGGAATAAGAATTGGGTTATACGGTAAATCTATCATCCAATCTACAACACAATTTTAAAAAAAAAATAATATTTGAACCTAGCAAAAATTAAGAGAAGACAAACAAAATTATCAAAACAAAAAGTACCAAAAAATTCACATCCCCCAACCCCTAAGATGGTGCTCTGTACTTTCTACCTCTACTATTAAGATCTTTCCATTGCAAGAGAGACAGAGTTTTGCATTAGAGTGTCCATCAGCCCAACGCTATGGGTAACTACTTGTATTTTCTCACTCAATGCTTGGATTTAAGTCTTGGTATTCGTTTGGTGGGACTAAGGACTTTTTTTTAGCGCTAGCTCATGCCAAAAGGTGAGATCTTAATTTCGGTCTTGATGGACATTGGTACACTTAAGAGTTCCATGCACATGCCTATATGATGCTATTTAAGTAGTCTAATTGGTACGAATTGATTCCCCTTTTTCTGATGACGACAAACCACCCATTGCGTACCGATCAGTAAGTTAATTTGCTTCGCTAATGTTATCAGATGATCCCCTTAACAAAGTCTTTTTCTGGTTTTTTTTTTTTTTTTTTGTGTGACTTACTTCAATCAAGTTGACTAGTACGAAGCACAAGCACATCGAACAAACAATTCAAAAGCAAGGGAAAAGAAAAAAAGAACAGGAAGGAAGGAAATTAAAGCAAAGAATGGCCACCTGTGATCCTTCATTACAGCTAGAGAGCAGCTTGAGCTTGCACGAAATTAGGATCCAAAGTGCCTCTCTGTTGCAAACTGACATATACTAACATCTTTAGCCTGGAAAATCAAACCTTGTTCATTTTGGATTTTGAGAGAGGTTTTTAAAAGAATAATGAGTGAAGATGGATAGATAGATAGGGAAAAAACCTAAATGTCTGAAATGAGGGGCCGTGTTGTGCCCTCCAAGGGACAACACGGTGATGTCCTGGCCTTGCGGGGCCCGTTCAAGTCTCGATCCAATTATCGCAAACGTTCACTTCGAAGAGCTCGTCGAGTAGAAAACCATGTGAATAATCAGCTCGATCAGATGTCATTAAGTACATGATCGGAACACATATAACTTGCCAATAATGAAATCTAGTGGATTTGATCTAGTGTTTTTCGGATCTATTCTTTTCAAAATAAAAATGTTTCGATCAGACACTTAATGATATCCGATCAAACTAATTTTTTTCATGGTGGTTCTACTTGACGAGCTCTACGAAATGAATGTTTTTGATCATCGAAGAGAGACCAAAGTAGATCCCGCAAATCGAGTTCCAGGCCTGCTTACAAGCCATCTTGATAAATCTTGAGATCCATATAATCTCACAACTTACTTGTCTATGACTCTATATAATTTGATAACATTTTCTTCTAAAAACTAAACTGCGCAAAATATACTGTTCACAAAAGCCACATTTTTTTGTTCGTTATCACAATTGCAAATCTATAAAAGGACAATCGTTTAATCAATTCAACTCAAATCAACTCATTACATTGCTGGCTTGTTTGCTGCAAGTCAAAGAGAAATACAGGGAAAACCCCAAGGACTTTAAAAAAAAAAAAAACTGAAAAACATTTTGAACCAAAAAGAGAGCGTTAAACAGTTGACTTAATAATAATAACCGTAGTCGGAGCGGCATTGGGTAATGGCATTGCAACCACGGGAGTAGGGGTTAGCATCAGCGCCCTCGTCGCAGTTATAATAGGACTGACCCCTTTGCGAGCACGGCACGAAGTCGCTCTGCAGCGCTTCGTAACAGATGAAGTACCCCGAATACAACTTGCGCCTCTTCATCTCCGAATCGGTATCGAACTCGCCCTCCCCCGTGATGCACTCCGACCCTCGGCATCCGCCGGGTTTCACCGCGGCCCAGCTCCCCTGTTCGTGGTGGCCTACACTTGCTCCGGCGGTGGACAACGAGATCATGACCACCACCAGAGAAACAACTAGTAGTAAGAAGTGGAAGGAAGAAGAAGAACTCGTCATTTTCTTTGGCTATCGTTTTTTCCTCCTCCTTTCTTCTCTGACCTCTCTTCTAGTTTATGTTATGCCCGTGGCTTTCCTACGATGGTGCAGCCCGGCACGGCTGCATTTATGCTATTCAAATACCGTAAGTCCTGCAAAAGATTCGAGGAAAAATATATTTGTATCTGGCAGTGCCCCAAAAAAAAAAAAAAAAAGTATAAGAAAAGGTACGATATTTTTTTATTGTTTATGAATGCTAATCTTGGTGCTCTACTTTTCTTTGCATGCTACTAATTTCATGTACAAAGTAAAGTGTCTGCGTACAAAAGTGGAACGCGGAAATCAATTTCCTTTTTTATTTAGGAAAGACACAAAATATCAAAGCAAGAGCAGCACATTCGTGGGAAATTGTATTGGAATTTCCGAAAAGCCTCTCTCAGGCATCTACTAACGTAGTGGCTTTTATAATCTTGATGACAGCTTTGTATCCATTTTCAAGCTGATTTCTCGGACAGGGGAGAGATGCACGTCGTGACATGTAGCTGGAACAGGAGAGATTTCGAGATATTGGTCGAGCGGCATCCGGCCGTTCATCTCGACAAGGAAGGTTCGGATTGAATCTGAGAGCATATAGATCTGATCCGTTTATTACTTGGTCAAAATTCGAACTGTCGATTGTCGAGATAAGCGGCCAGATCGGCCGCTCGACACCCGCTTGGCAGGGGTGCTTAGCCGGTCCATATAGGAATAAAACCTTATACTCTGATCAAATAATAAAAAAAACAGAGACCGTATCGCGTTAATGGAACATGGCAGGTGCCTAATTGAATTATTTTCGTTTTGGGAAAAGAAAAAAAAAAGACGGTGAGAATGCAGACTCTTGGTTATTGATAACCAAACAGATCATATAACCGTCAATTTCCCGCAAATCATCTACAGTATTATTAGTTTGAATGATTACGATATTTGATCAACTTGATTTTTTATTTTTATTTTTTAGACGAGGCCCGTAAAACCCTTGGTTTGAATACTCAAATGAAAGAATGACGGTTCTTATTTTACACAACTCAAAAGACCAGATGAACAATCACCGCATAAAAGTATCCGGCTTGCTATCTCTCATCTAAAAAGAAAATGAACTCATTTGAGGCAGTCCATATAGGGCGTTTGCTCCACCTCGAGTGGATAAATTATAGCAGGAAAGTCGGTGGCTATGGAGGTTCAACTGATGCTATTATCTATCGTCTCAACCCTCGTTTCCAGAATAGATATTAATTTCAGGAGCAATTCCCGAATACCGTAAAACTACAGGTTTCGAAACAATCGAATTGCTTATTTTTAACCGTACATAACTGGACATCAATCTAATTGTAAAATCCATTTAGATTTCTCTACCCTCGTTTCCTTGCTTGGGGTTTCAATGAAAAGTACTGTTACCGGGGAAAAAAAAAATTAAATCGGTACTCAATAGCTTCCCCAGAAGATGTTCAAAAAATCAAAAAAAGGCTTCCCCAGAAGATACCAAGGTCATAATAGAAAATTTAGATAGATAAACCAAGGAGGTCTAGCCTTTAGCCTCGGTTGAGATCTAACTAAATGCTTGGATTCTAAAATTAATGGAGTAGATATTTCATTTCCATTTCATTTCCAATCCTTACCGTTGCAAATATGAGGACCCAGAACCTAACATGACGGTTCATAACGTCCATAACGTCCCATGTACATAATTCTTGTACATTGAATGGCTCCAGACACATCTGTCAACCATTCAACGTTTTTTACACTGAAAATATAAAAATTGATATACTCAAGACACGCAATAAGCGGATTAAAAAGAAAAAGAAAAAGGACACACAATAAGCAAACAATTTACAGTTCAAATCAGGCATAAGAACAGATATGATCCAAGAAAAAGAGAGAGAAAACAATAGAGGGGACAGTAGGCAGGAAAAAAGAAAATGTCATCTTTCGAGCTTGCTTAGTAATGCATCCATGGGTGGCAGCTCCTTCACAATTTGTTGCCAGTCAGGCATGCCCTGCAGCAGAGAGGGTGAGAATGTTAGAATTAAAAAAAACACCATATTTGACCAAAACCAATTACTCCTACATTGTCTAGAATATATACTCCAATCTTTTTTTCCTTTTTTTTTTTCTGGCAAGTACATAGTCTTGAGTTTAATGAATGAACTTAATTACTTAATACTCGCAACCTTAAGGCCAAATGCATGTTCGGTTACGATGACAAGACATAGGAGAAACTGAGAGAGCGATGAGCTCTAATAACCAGTCAACCTATGAAGGATGATCATTAGATAGTCCAAAGTTTCCCGCTCCAAGTTGCATATATAAAATATCACGCCGATTGAGAGGGAAAATAGGTAGGGGAGGAATTATGCATTTTGAGCACTAACCTTCCCTGATCTTCGAACACGACCATCTAGACGTAGTATTATGTAGACGTCTTCACCAGGTGTTACCCCTTCAAATTTCTGTTGATCCTCTATCCACCTGAATCAAGTTCAGGGAAAGTCAGAAGCTAGCAAATTATAACTGGAGAGAACCTTTTTAAGACTTAGAACTTGAAAGTTTTTTTTTCCTCGGCTAAAGTTAGTATTGTTAGTTGTAGTTAGTGAGATTTGAACCCCGTCCAATGCATGGGAGTATATGGTGCCTACCACTCCACTTGCTGGAACTTGAAAGTTTAGCTTATTCTTGGGGAAATTCTGTAAGCAAATCTATATCCACTTTCTTGGCATAAACTAGAAAGGAGGCAAAAGGGATATATGATGTACAAATCTCTTTCATAAGAGACCACACAATGAGAACGGAAAATTGTCACCCATCAAGAAACAAGAACGAAAAAACTTGAAACCAAATTTACAAGTAGCTGCTGACCTTTCCCACTCTGCAGGTGATACCACCTCAGCCTTGAATCGAACTTCAGTTTTCAATTTCGATTTTGCAGTTATTGACAGAGCTCGTTTGTCAAAATCTTCCTAGCAAAATGCCATACACAGCGTTAGAGGATTTTTTAAAGGCTAAATGTTGATCGAATACACACGACACAGTTCACAACAAAATTTGTCGCAACGGTGCACTGGTGCAGAATAATCAAGACCCGTGCACCACAAACAAGTGCACCACATGACACATAAAACTTATTACTTGAATTTACAAACCAAATTCAGTAACTTATCATTTCATCACAATTGTTTCAAGAAACCAAGGTAACCAATAAGGGATATGGGAAAAACATGTCGGCTCCCAGGAGAAAGGCAGGGCGAAGCAAGAATGTTATGGGATTTTCTCAACCTTACCCCTATAGAAGGTAGGGACGGAGCAGCCTTTGAACGATTGCCGAAACCTTTCTTCATAATTTGTGGTGCTTTAGCTTGTCCCCAAATTACAGGAACCAAAAGAACACCTCGTCGGAGGAGCTCAGTGCGGAACCTCTCAGCCTTTTGGATGGCTAAAGAAACAGTCTCCTTTTTCCCAGCCAAAATAACCTGAATCAATCACCAGTGATAACATTAACACACCAAGAAACTGAAGATTTAGACAACACAAATATCCAAACACATCTGGGAGAAACTTAAAACAGACAGTAGACAGACATATTCATTGACCTAGCCAACAGAAGACGCGATATAACCAACAGAAGACGCAATGCAGCTTTCTCTCCCCTGGGACGCATTTTCCACTTTCCTCCCCTTTCAACATTTCATCCTTGTTCCAATAATTACCCTAACCTCCAAAATCTATGACTCATAATTTATATGATTATGATTTCATTGAAAGCCATTTAGACATGAAGAATCTGATTAAGGAAAAAGTATAGATACTAACAGGCCTGACAGTGTCTCGTAATTGAACAAGTTCAACAACCCGTTTAGTTGAGAGCCGCAAAGGCAACCTTGATAGAGTTTCATTTCGGGATATCTGAGCAAGCTGTTCCTCTTCTTTCTTGTTATCCCAGAAAAACAGTGCCACGAAAATTATAATACCTGCAGGATTGCTGATTCAAAAGCTTAGTCATTTTCAGCAGTTGCGCGTAACAAATTAATGCAAATAATCAGCAAATCTAGTTACAGATATGCAAGGTGTCTCAATATCATAATTGGAAGCAAAAGAGCGTTTTCGTTTACCGCCAACATTGATGGCAGCATTTTCAGCAGTTGCCAATAAATCAGGAGCATCATTGCCACCCTGGATCGCACGTATTAGCCTAGGTACAGTAAAAAACAATGATATCCCTGCAGCTGCAGAAAAAGCAACGTAGAAAAATCTCCTAACTCCCCGAAATGGTGATTGGACTTCACTAATTAGTTTAAGATCTCTTCGGAAGCTGTAGCCAATATCTTCCCCACCAAGCCTAGCCTGTGCATAAAAAAAGAGGCCACACGTGATGTCTTAAACTCAAGTGTTCAACGATTGAGCTACACTTTCAAGTTCCAACTGACAACATTTATTCCAACGTGCAACACATAACCTAACAGAAAATGATAAGTGAACTTGGCATTATCAAATGACATAACCTTGACAGGCTTTAATGAAATGAGCACATGCACAACAAAAAGAGATAGACATAATGAAGATCAAATCAAGGAACAACCTCTTCTTGCAGTTCCTTGAATTCAGGCAAAGCTCTAAAGGAGGCCAAGTCTGGATCATTAAGAATTGTACCAAATTTGAGGTTATATTCTCTCAAAGCAGTGCGCAGACATTCAGCAGCTTTCTTTCCTTCCCCTCTTTCTCAAGATGAAAAGAAAAACAAAACAAAGAAGAAATCAAAAAATTTAAGATTGATCAGCTTGTGGCCAAGAGAAGGGTATGACAACTTTTCATTCAGAACTCAAAGACATAACACAATAGAAAGAAAGGGGTGAGAGATCATGCTCCGATGACGTCTACTTGCTCTGGTGAAATCATATATGCAGAAATACAAGCCAACTTTGATAGATCCAAAACTCGTGCTGTACCCTATCCCAAAGGATACCAGCACCCCATCCTTCCAGTGGGTTGATTCAGAGTTACTAGAAAATGCTAAAGCCCATCTGATTTATACAATAAGAACTGTAGAACATGAATTCCAGAACATGGTACACACTCATTCCAACAAACCAAATTTAGCAAACTGAATTTTTTTTCCGCACCCATAGGTTTGTACCTTTTAGGAAAAATTTAATAGTAATTATGAAATATGGATATAGGCATCCTGATAGTATATGAGAGCTTCCAAGGTGAAGACTGATGAAAGGGCCATCATTCAAGTTTTACGTGTAAATGGAATTCTTGTGACATTATTGCATATTTACATCATTACCTTCCATACCGAACCCGTTTACGAGTACAAAATCACCTCATGTATAAATACTTCAACGGACCCGATTTACCAAGGGAACACAGCAAAAGCAATGGAAAACACAATGGGAAGGAAAGCGGAGAATGGCCACCTGTAGGCATGACAACAGGCTTTGTTGTAGAGAGCAGCTTGAGCTTCCACGGGATTAGGATCCAAAGTAAGTGCTGTCTCAAACTGAGCTAGAGCATCTTTGACCTGGAAAACCAATTGTCATGGACAGGACTCAGGAGTCGCGGGACAGTGAAACTTTCAACCCATTTGTCTTTATGATTCACAAAACTGCAAGCCCAGAAGAGCAATGCAAATGTCCAGATAATCTGAAACTAACATCTACCAAGTGATGGAATTCTAAAAACTCGTAGAAGTTTGTAATTTACAAAGCATTAAAAATAGATTCGTTATCCTAACTATAGAGCTTTACGGAAACAATCAACTGCAACAGGTTCAATGACAGCCCAGCATCCTTACATGGAATATTGTTAAACACAACACCTCGAATCATATCTCATTATCTTATCGTGTTAAATTAATTTGCTTCCTGACTCTAAGGAAAATATGAACATCAAAAATTTGACTCCTTACCTAAACAACACCAAGAGGTAGTTCGAAAACAGGCTTTAATGAATTCAAGATGAAGAAATTAGTGAGGTATTTAGAAGTGCACTTGTGCAGCCAATACTATCTCAAACAACAATATTAATTACTTGAATTCGAAGGACTTATGGAGGTAGAATATTGTGCTTATACTGTTTTCGTATGAAGTCGTTAATATTTTTATTTATCTATCCAACTTGAGAATTGTGTTATGCACGTGACCACTCCTCACTATCCACCATTTCATACTCATGCAATAAGAACATAAATTTCCACAAAACTATGATTGCCCATTTTACAAAATTGCAAGTTGGAAAAGATATTGCCGTAAAGAATTTAAGGGTACCCGTCCTTTGGAATGGTTAAACTTATGGGGGAAGACAATTGTGCTTATACAATTATACTATTTTTATATGAACTCGTTAATATTTATCTATTCCCATTTGTGAATTATCTTACTCATCATGCAATAAGAACATCAATTGGTACAAAACTAGGACTGCCCAGTTTCGAAAATTGCAACTTGGAAAGAATTAATAGTAAAGAATTAGAAATAAATTGAAGGGTACCCGTCCTTTGGAGAAGAGAGAGAGACCCAAGTTGACACAGGACTCCGCTGTAGGTGTATCAAGTTCCGTCGAAGACGACGGCGGTGGCGGTGGCGGTGGCGGCGATGTAGAAGAGGAGCAACGGATGAGAGAAAGATTGGGGGGCTTCTTTTGGGATGTGAAGAGAATTTTCCTATTGGGAAGCCACGTTGTTGTTCTTGAGTTTGCTAAGCCGAACAAGAAGTGCTGGTTCAGGGCAAAGGTTGCTTCAGCCATTGGAGAGATTTCACATACTGAAAGTATTCATCGGTTCATTTATCCATAGCCAAGAGGGTGTTTTGACACTTGAACTGGCTTTTGCTATTGATACTCCTTCACAATCCTCTGTGATATCGTTGCGACTGGGGGTCGTTCCGACCATTCAATTTTGTTTTCATTTTCTTACCTTTTTTCCCATTTTATTTATTTATTTGCAGCAGTGACATTTATCTATCGAAATAGGAGTGCTACTATAATGAAAACAAAGGTCTTTTTGTGTTTTTGTTTTAAGGTCTTGTAGTTTGATAACTCAATTTTTATCATTTATAATTAAATATATTTAACAATAATTACTTGAGCGTATTTAAATTGTATTATTTTGTAACTTCAGTAGTTAAAAGCTTTTTATAATATAAGCTAAAAGTTTTGTAAAAAATAAAAGGCCTAGTATGTAATTTATCTGTAATCTGTAATCATAAAAGAATACACCACGACTGCATCGCTATCACCACCACTCTACCGCTACTAACACCCGGCGCCCGCACTACTCCACCATCACTCCTATTGCTACTACCATTATCACTAAGCCAACGCCATTACTCCACCCATTTTACCACAATGTCTATGTCACCTCTCTACCACCACCACCATCCCTTCACCACCCTTTTCACTACTGCACATCATTCACTTCTTCACCACCATGACTGTATGTAGCGGTCCGAGTTTAACTGTGATTCCACAACCGACCACCTCCACTCCTTTGCCACCTTCGGCTACCGTAGGGACAGATGGCCTGTGCCGCCTGTGCTCGGCCAGAGCCGTTTTGTTCCTGTCGCCGGCTCCGCCTTGATCTCGGCGCCGCATAGATGTACGCCTGTGCTCGGCCACCATCCGCTGGTGGCTCCACTGGCGACATTCACCTAGCCCAATTCCATCCGGGCTCGGCCTCTCTTCCGTGCTCGGCTCACCTCTCCATCGGCTGGGCTCAGCCGCGTGCGTGGCCGCACGCCTGCCCACGTGCGGAGGCGGTTATGCCAGATAATCGTGAGCGCACATGGGTCATGCCAGCTCACCCCTGAAGCAGTTACCAGATCTATCCGATGACGTCACGATGACGCCGCTTGGCCCGCGCAAGGCACGTGTCCGTGCTTGGGGGGCAAGTCAGGAAGGCTCTATAAATACCAAAGGATAGAGCCCCTGGGAAGGTACACACTCACAAACGCGCTTACTCAAAACCCTAGCCTCTCCCTTCTCTCCCTCCCCGCACATACTCATCCTCACGCCGGAAGGCCTTGCCGGGCAACCCCCGGCCTGGTCTTAGACGTGCGTTCATTGTGCAGGCTAGGCGGAGCAGGTTAGGCAACCACCACACCAGCGGAGGAAGGAAGCGGAACGAGGATCACGGGCCACACACTGTACTATCATTCTCCACCGTCATCACTATAATTTCTCTACACCATATCATTGCGATCTTCCACTATCACCCCTCTCAAATGCCACATTTGTAATGTATTAATCTTGTAATTAATATCTGTTTTTCCTAAAAAAATATTTAATCGCCATTATTTTAAAACCCTCCCTCTTAGCTCCCCAATTGACCACCAGATGCCACTACAATCACCACCACTGGTGTTCTTACATTGCCGCCCTAACATCACCACCACAAACGCATAGTAATCAGCTTAGAAATTCCAACATTCCGTTTAAAAATTAAAGTTTTAACTCTCAATGTATCAATCAAACACCTAAACAAGTTTTACCACAACCATTTTAATTTCAGAAATGCTACTGCTGTACAGCAGCTGCTGTACAGCAGCCGCGTACAGATCCCATTTGCGCCCGTCTCGGGTCCCGCAAAGATGATCGGAGCTGCTCATTTTGTTCAAAATACTTCGTTTAAGGTCTCTGTAAAAAATCACCTCAATCCGATATCAGGAAGGGTGTTTACGAATCATCCAATTTTGCTTCAAAACTTAGGCTAAATTTTTAAGCAAAGTTGGATGATTCGTAAGCACCCCTTCCGATATTAGATTGAGGTGATTTTTTACAGGGACCTTAAACGAAGTATTTTGAACAAATGAGCGGCTCCGATCATCTTTGCGGGACACAAGACGGGCGCAAACGGGATCTGTACGCGGCTGCTGTACAGCAGCCGCTGTACCAGTAGCACCGTTCTTTTAATTTTTAGGCAACACGTGCATGATAACTTTCGGAAACAATTTCAACTCGCATTTCACAACATTATATACATCTTAACAATTTTATTTACTCCTAACATTTTACTAAATCTTTGGCATGCATCATGCATGCCGAAATTACACACCACCGAATATTGATTTAGGGGGTTACACTTCTTTTAGCTTGATGAAAAATCATCTCCAAGACATATGTTGATTGCAATGGGGTTGTGCTTATATTATTTAATTTTAATGGATTAAACTCGGAAAATGTTAAATTTTATATGCGTGAATGACAATGTAGTAACACTCATGCAAGTTTTGACAGCCGAGTTGAAGGCCTGCTTCGGCAGCGGTGTCGAGAGTAGTGGTGTCTTTTTTGGCACGTGCTCGCGTCTAGCTTGTGTTAGTTTTGGTTCAATCTTGTATTTTGTGATGTAATCTGTATTACCCTCAGACTTCTCCATTGTGTAATGGATTGACGTTTAAAAAAAAAAAAAGACAAAAAAGAACGTGCGGAGTGGATCAAGGCAGAGGATTTGATATGAGAAATAGAAGCCTTAAATGGCCCAACCCACTTTTTAGGCCCACCCCAAGCAAAGAAAAGAGGCAAAGAGCCAAGCCGCGTAAATAACAAAACCCTGCGTAAACAACAGAACCCTAAATCGAATCTATTGTTCGGACGATAGGAATCGCAGCAGCAGCACTTCGTCCAGGTCTCTATCTCTCTCTCTCTCTCTCTCTCTCTCTCTCTCTCTCCTCCTCCTCCTCCTTCTTCTTAGTTCTTCATCCTCCTCATCTAGCTAACGTGTCCGGAATTTTATGGGAGGATCCGGTGCAGATCCCACACCTGTGTCTTGTCGTGTCGATTGGGGGGATCCGTGTAACATAATATATATATATATATATATATATATATTTTAGTGGAGAGATGGCATGATCTCTTAGGAATAATCCACTTGCGATTGGCTCGTAGAACATTGCATCTATGCAGTTGTATAAGACCACTTATTGACCTTTTTTCCTTGGATGGGGCAGCACCTCTCCATGACTCGGTGTGTAATTTCATTTGGCATTGGGAAGGAGGGTTTTTTAGCGAAGGGGTGGTTTGGGACGTGGTGTTTAATAATTTATACTCTCAGTTGAAGATTGATTTCTGGTTGTGCATTTCTTTAAGGCTTGCGGATTTCCACTCTCGTTTTTCGGCCACGCTTGGGGAGTGTTAAACGAGACTAGTTAGGATCTATCTAGTTTGGGAGGTCTGGCTTGAATCTCTTTAGTTTAGTTAGTTGTACTTTGGGTAGTTATTGGACTTTGATCTGGAATATATTTTTGGTCTTCAAAATGTCGTTCTTATGTGGGTTGTTGGTTGGGTGGAATCTTGCACTCCACTGCTTCTCAAGCCAAGAAGTGTTTATGTTAATTGGTACCATAAAATTAAAATGTACGCAAGGAGGATAGAAACTTGGTCGATCTGCATGTAGTAGATTTTGTTGTAGAAATGGGCATGCGTAGTAGGCAGCTGTCCATTATTATTGTGGTGTGGTATCCCTGGTATTGTTTGGATTCACCAAACTAGATGAAATGTGTACCTCTTTAGCATAATATTCCTTTAGGTGATTCCATATTTAGATATTTATTTTCAAATCGGAAACTTGCTGAGTCATGCACTGATTTAGCTTTTGTTAATTCAGTTGGATCTTCTATAGGGCTTTTAATCTCGTAGCAAAGATGCAGAATGATGAGGGGCAAAACATGGACCTTTACATCCCCAGGAAATGGTATGTGATGAAGTATAGCTTTTGGGTCTCAGTTTTTTTTCCTTTTCTGGGGCTGTTACTATTGGAAATGGTGATCGTAATTGGTATTTTGCTCCCAATTGCAGTTCTGCTACAAATAGGCTAATTACAGCGAAGGACCACGCTTCTGTGCAGATTAATGTTGGACATTTGGATGCGAATGGTATCTACACTGGCCAATTTACCACTCTAGCGCTCTGTGGTTACATCCGCGCTCAGGTTGTTATTCTTGCTGCATTTTTCCTGGTCTTGGCATGAACATCGCATGTTAAAAGGATGAGACAATACGAACTTTTTGTATAAATATGGTCTTGTAACTATCCAACGAGTAGGAGATAATGTTTCTCTTTAAACAGGGTATATAGGTATGTGGGAAAGAAGCCAGTTTTCGCTGTTAATTTTGTTCTGTTGGACAACTGATACTTCCTCATAATTGCATGCCAAAGCTTTATCACGCGTACTACGCTGACACTTTTGGCTATTTCTATTGCAGGGAGATGCCGACAGTGCACTTGATCGTATCTGGCAGAAGAAGAAAGCTGACCTTCGTCAATAGAGAAGCTGGGGGATGAGGGGCCCTACAGTTGGTGCTTTGCTGATTGAGAGAGTTTTCTTGCTTTATTAGTAGTTGCTCGGGTCTGATGTAATCGGTTGTGTGCCTTTCCTTTATCTGTTTTAGTGACATTTTACACCTATTATCCACCTCTGTAAGACATTACACTTTGCTCATGTTTGATTATAAACTTCTTCATCAGACAATGTAATGAACGGTGCCAAAATTGAACTAATTAGCGTCACAATAAATTTCGTTGTTTAAACCCTGTCATAATAACATTTATTGCTTGAGTTTTATTTGGAAATCATATTGATCTCTCTGCCATAAGGTCCTTTTTGTGCACCACAGTTATGTGCACCTTAAATAGGGAATCTCCCGGCTCCCATCTTCCTTTTTATTTATCGTACATACGAATCTGCCCTGAAGTGTTGCACAAGATTCAAGTTTTCTGTGAAAATGGTTTAATTTGACAGTGTCGTGAAAGGAGTGTGAGAGTGCATATGCTATAACCGTTCCCCTGGGGACTGAAACAGCGTGTGGTGGTTTAACAATCCTCTGACTTGATCCTGTGGCTTGACCTTCTCTATCTAGGCGGAGTATTATTTAGATTGGCAATAGTCAAATTGGCATTTGTCTAATGTATTTGAAATGGCTCTAGAATATGAACATTCTATTTTTAATTTGTTTTAAATGAATGGATTGTATTCTACTGGAGGTCAACATAGAGTATTCTTGTGATACTCATACGACCCTGTTATACAACCATGGTATACTGTTGAAGACGTGAAATTTTGTATTATTAGAGTTTTCTTCTAAAATATGCGACAGATTTTGTATTTTACAATTGTTTTTGTTCTAAACTTATAACTATGCTGGTTAGCGGGAAAAATGATACACAATAGTGCATCCAGTTGTGACAACATTGGGCACGACTACTACTTCGAGACAGGCAGGCGGTTTGACGTATTGCAAAAGGAGAAGGGACGAAAATCAAGTAAGGAAAGCATATATACCTGATAGGCAGAGGTCCCAGAGCCGAAAACAAAATCAGGTGGGAAGTCATGTCTGCTGAAATCGTCAGTGCAGAAGACTAATACTGCCCCTGGGGCTGCTAAGTATATGATCAAAAGAGATGCTACGGGGAAAGAGGAGAGAGACACCATATTGTCCTATTTGGTTCAATTTCAGATACTTTAATGAACATTGCGGAATTGAACTAATTGGTGTGATTCAATTATACTGCGCTGACCATGAGGTAAGTTACCCGTCTTACTAATCTTTGCTCATGTGGAGGTTACCAGTCTTACTAATTGTCGCTATATGTGATTGATGGTGTGACGTTGTATGCACTTCTTGATGCACTATATGGAGAATGTGTAACACCCGCAAAAAGAGACACTGTATGCCTTCTCATAGGTACAACACAATGCTAATCGATAACTCAAACCACAAAAAATGACCAGAAACTGCGGAGCCTCACGAGTCATGACAACTTACAAAGTTTCATAACAAAAAGCTGCAACGTTCAAATGTTACCACAAAGCCTCCTAATTCATAACATGCAGTCCCATGACAGAGACGTTTGATATAATGCGCCAGTCCGTAATAACAATGCAATGAATCTTAACTAACACCACGAACCTCATTATATTGCTTTGGTACAAGGCATTGCACCATTGATATTTCTTTTTCAAAATCTGTGTTATTGTTAGAAACTTAAAGGTCTGAACAATTATCTCAAAATTACAACACTAAACAAGCATAATCATCATTGATCAAAATGGAAAAAAACGCGCACAATCACTGAACATTAGAGAAGTGACTTTAACAAATTTCTAATTTCAAAACAAGCAACATCCAATTAAAAGCTTTGACATTGTTGGTTCACTGCTTTATTACTCGCTTGGCACCCTCCAATGTATTCTTGAGTAGCATAGCTACAGTCATCGGGCCAACACCACCAGGAACCGGAGTTATCCATCCTGCAACCTTACATGCTTCCTTGTAATCCACATCTCCCACAAGTCTATATCCTGCCTTTTTACTTGGATCATCTACAGCATTCGTTCCCACGTCAATAACTGCAGCACCAGGTTTGATCCAGCTGCCTTTAATCTGATATTAGATAAAGAATTAAGTTAAGGATCTAAAATATCTTGAATGAAATCAAAAGTCAGAACAATGACAAGCGAAGAAGGTGGTAACCATTTTGTTTTGCCTGGGGATATGCATGCCACACTCAGTTTACATCTTGATACTTGTAATGCAGTAGTGGCTTTTACTCTTTACTAAACCAATAGTCAACTTATGTTATCTAATTAATGCTTAAAGAAAAATTCCAGAACTCCATCAGGAAAAATAAGCCAAGTTGTAAATAACCAGGATATCGATGATCTTAGCCCCGGAATATAAATATGAAATGCCACTACTAACCATCATTGCTTGTCCTGCTGCAGCGATAATAATGTCTGCTTCACGGATGATGCTCTCTGGATCATGAGTATGTGAGTGGACAACAGTAACCGTGGCATCTGCCTTCAAAAGTAATAGTGAAACGGGCAGTCCAACTATGTTACTTCTACCCACCACAACTGCCTTCTTTCCCTTTATGTTTATACCACTCCGTGATAGAAGCTCGAGACATCCCTGTTGACAAAACAATTCTCATTAGACTTGAGAGTGTTCATAGAGGATTCTCTATCTCACACCCACATCAACATAATTTTGGAACAACAAGAGTAGGTGTACATAAATTAAACGATTTTAGAATAACGCTCCGACTTTAAGACTAGATATGTTGCCTTGGGGGTGCAAGGAAGGAACAGAGGTTCTCTGCCTTTCATGGCGAGCTTGCCAATGTTCAGAGGATGAAAGCCATCTACATCCTTCTCAATGGTGATTTCACTTAAAACTTTCTCTTCATTTATGTGTTTCGGCAAAGGAAGTTGAACTAATATACCTGCACAAAGCAAATCCATTGGATGATTACTTCAAATACCAACAATATGATACGCTGGTTGAAGAACCAGTAAACTTGCTTGCTATCTATTTAAGCATTAACAAAAATTTCACGGCATTGACTGTCTTTATTTTGAAATTCTGGACCGATTCTCAAATTAGAAATGTTATTTTCTGGGATGCCAGAAGAAACTAAGAGGAATAGTTGATATCAAACATTTGCATCAGATCTCAACAAAAGACTTACCAACTCCAGTTAATGTGAACTTAGGATTCCATTTTGTGTACAATCAAACTGGATGTACAAACATGTGTTTTTAGTTCATAGCATCTGCAATCGGTTTCATTCATTGCAGGTGCTAGATTGACAAACAACAATCGATAAGCTCATAAATGACTATTAGTACATGAATACAGGAAACAAAAACACAAGAAACTCGGAAATAATTCATAGCAGCGCCTTGATCGTGATAATAGTGGCAAAACAAATTCATGAACTATTTATCTTTCCCTTCTCTGATAACGAGAAACTGACCGTGTACATCAGGATCTGCATTCAACTCGTGGACCTTGCTAATCAATTCAGCCTCTGGTACTTGCTCCGGAAGGTCCACATCAAACGACTTAATCCCTACTTCAGCGCAAGCTTTCCTCTTCATGCTCACATAGCTTTGAGAGTCTTTCCTTGTGCCTACAATGACTACAGCCAGTCCTGGGACCTGAGATTCGGCCAATTTCACAGCTATTCCTCAATTCGGTATTCCAAAATATAACAACCTTATTCAGTTCTAGACAAAGGTTCATAACAACAATCGACAAAACATCTCAAAATGTAACACTCATCTACAGCAGCTACAGAAAATTCGTCCAATTGAAACCACAAAAGCTGGTATTGTGTAAAATCAGCACAGAGAATCTGCAATTGGTATATCCAAATTCCAAACCCAATAGCAACAAAGTTAATACTTGTTCAACCGTAGTTTAATAAGTTAAATAGACAGATTTTTGTTAACTCAGGTGTTTGGCCCAGCTTGCGCTACGCGCTACGCACAACTCGACTAATCCTGGGGACAGTCGCAAACCAATAGGTCAAGGTTTGACAAGCGTCTCTCCAGATGCTTGGTTCACAAAAAACAATCAAGTTACTATCTTTTTTCTCTTTTTGGATAGTTAAAAGTACATTTAATGTCCAAAAGCAGATGATAGGTACCAAATGACGAAAGTAAACAGAAGAATGGAATCCTTCTTGATCCTTTTCTTTTCTACTATCCATTGCTGGTAAAAATTGTAGCTCTGATTCCAAGTAAATCAAACACTTCTTAAGTATGTCTTGTGACGTTCACGAGAGAGAGGGAGAGGTGACCTTGCCGTATTTGTCGGAGAGATGGCGGACTTCGGAAGCGATTTCAGATCTGATTGTCTGTGCGATTGCTTTGCCGTCGATTACGGTGGCCTCCTTTTTCTGATCGGACTGCGATTCCATTGTCACAACAGTCCAAATTCACACTCACAAACGCAGAGAGAGAGAGAGAGAGAGAGAGAGAGAGAGAATTCAGTGGCCTCTGTTTCTGTTTCTGGGGACTCAACTCACCATTTTCAAGCCCAGAAGGCCCAAATCAACACGAATAAGCCCATTACTTGTTACTTAACATGGGCCTTGTTTATCACAATCTAGAATACCATCGGAAGTCTAGGATTCGAGTTTATGGAGACACGTTAAACTCCCTATAGTTATTAATCAACTAATTTTCCTTTAATTCTGTGTAAACGAATTTGGCAAAAAAAAAAAAAAAGATGCATAAAAGCAAACTAGAGTTGAGCCACATGCGAAATTTCCCGTGTCTCACTTCAAGAGAGAGTTAATGATGCGCGTGTGAAATTTCTTGTGTCTCTCTTTGCTGTTGAATTAAGTACAGAAGTCTGTAAGAGAGAGTTACGGAGAGGGAAATATCTTCTAGTTGATAAACAAGAAGGATAAAATGTCGATTTGACACTATTGCTCATAACAGAGAAGTCCACAAGCTTTTCACATGTATATACAAAGTGAAGGAGGAAATCCTTATTCCATTGTTATCAACATACCTTACTAGTTATAATACATGTATGGCTATTACGAGACAGATGATCATATACAAAGTTACAACTTTTTCCATCGTTAACCTCATCCGACTAATAAATAATTGTTACAATGATCACTGTTGAGCGTCAATTCATTTTCCAAATTTGATCCACCATGAAAATGGATCATGAAGTTCAAAGCTAGGTGTGGCTCCATGATCCCAAGAACATCATAGTTCTAATAGGATCTTCCACCCCATAGCCCATATTTCCATTCCGTCTCTCTATTTCTTTGGAATTAGAAATCGGACGGCTACTTCCACTTCCTCTTCCATCCACGGCAACCATAGCCGCCTTAATCATCTGCCGGAAATTTTCTCCGACCGTTCTCTTTGATTCCTGAATCAAAGAGCTCTCGCCGGAGAAATTCTGAGGCTTCATCCCCAATATGTTTGGTTTTGTTAGGCCAAGATAATGAAGTTAACATTAAGAGTTTTGGTCCACATTTATAGAAGAACCTAAACCCCACTAACAGCAAAAGAATATATGAATAGGGTGAAAATGGGAAAATGATCACGTGCGTCGGAGGGTCCACTAGTTCTATTTGGATGGCATAGATTCGTCATGTTGGTGGAAAAATTTATTCTATACCTTAGCGGCACAGTCATGTGGTGCCCTAGAACCTTCTCCATCACATATTGTTGTGGGGTCCAATAACAATGTGTGGTGAACAAGACCCTAGCGCACCACATGGCCGTGCCCCTGGGGCACAGAATAATTATTCTGTTGGTGGAGGACAGATCAGCTTAATAATTGATTTAATGGCCCAACTTATAAAATTAAAACCAATCTTCGTTTCAACTTTCAAGTGCGTGACTCTGTACACTTTCGTGTAGGAGTATAACTTTTTTAAAGATGGAGGTACTTTGTACTATTTGCAAATAAATAAAAAATATTAGCAATAATGATCCTCCGAATTGGTTACTCCATTAACTTTCAAGAGTGAGAATGCGTTAAACCTCAAGGAGTTGGCCTAATCGTTCAGGACCGAGACTTGAAAGTTTGCTATCTTTTAAGATTTTAGGTTCAAAACCTCTTAGTGCTATTAACTTCTTTTGATCTAGTTCATACGGAGACTAGAATTATCAAAAGAAAATAGTGATATCACCGACAACATGGGAGATATAGGAATCACCCAACTCACAAAGAATAAATTCTATGGCATTTTGGGTGTAAAGGAAGATGCTGGAATAGGAATGTGTATGTAGTCCCAATTGTGTTACAGTAGGTCGAAAATTCTTCATTTGGTGTTTGTTGCTTTCATTACTGCCTCTATCACTCTTCTATTCAGGACAATTCTTCAACGAATAAAATAATACTTTCTTAGGAAACTTTTTACACAACAATGTTACGTACATTTCTACCGACTACTTTTTAACCACACCTCTCTCAGGTATGTGTGAACCCCACGCATTTAATTATGAGATGGGTTCCACACATATGTGACAGAGGTGTGGTTGATAGGAGTGTTCCTCTCATTGTTTGGTTCAAATTTTTGAAAGTTTTTTTTGATGTAATGAGTGGTAATGAGTGGAGAGAAATAGAGAGAAAAATGTATTGAGAAACGTGTAAAGAGAAAAAATGAGATGAAAGTTGAACCAAACAAGATGGCTTTTTATGGCATCAAGAGTGATTTATTAGCCTCCAAAACTTAAGTTTTGTAAGAACTTAAATACTACTTTCAAATCCATTTTAAAGCTTCTTACAGTGCAAAAAGTCGGGAAATAATAATAAAATTGGACTAGTTTATTTGGTACAACTTCAAATGTAGGTTATCGGACTTAACTACTCTTATTTTTCGATGCAGATCAAGTGACTTGTATGATGGGACAAGTTTAACAATCGAATTTTTTTAAAGCCAAATTGCCAAGAATGACATTAACAAAAAATTGACATTATATTTGAAACAAGGATGGAGAGAATTGTTATCATTTTTAGTGCAAAACAAAATTATAACTTTAGCATGAAATTTGGCAACGAGGGTGGACTTGCTATGAAGTTGAATAGGAAAAGGAGCAATAGTAGAAGTCAGAAGAGCTAAGCTTATCAGGCGTTGGGCCGTGATGAGCAAATTGTAGTAGTTGTTCGGGCCGGGCCCATACTCCGAACCTTTTACCTTCGAAAATGAATGCGTCTACTGATCCGTGGCCCAAATCTAAGTCCACAAATCCCTTTCTGTGATTTCATCCAATTTTTTCATCCCATTCTGTGATTATTTGTGAGACTTTTTTTTAAAATCCAAATCCAAGACATTTTTAATCACATACTTTCATCGAAGATCCAAACAAAAATAAACAACATATTCTGAGGAATTAAATAAAAGTTCCAATTCCAATTGGGGTATATGTTAGATGGTACGGAAGAACTTTAAAGAATCTATCGTTTGAACGAACCAGATATATTAATTATTCTTTTTGGTACTTGGTTTGATTTTACTTTTTTTTCTTCTTCTCTTAAGTACAGAGTTGCAAAGTGCATTTATCAAATGCACATAGATGATTGACGAGTACAATTGAAGTACAAAATACAATGTAATATAAGGCAATTACAGAGACATAGAATCTATTTGGTTTGGGTTTTCAAGGAGGTTTTTTTAGAGTAATGAGTGAAGACTGGAAAGAGATAGATAGAAAAAATTTATTAGAGACCGTGTCTTAGGGATTTTGAGACCCAAAACGAACGAACAAAGTCGTAGTGTATTTATCCTCGAAACAAGATGACAATTGCTTCCGATTTTCATAATATGCTCAGCGTTATACAGGAGAGTTCCTCACGGGATATTTTTCCACATGCAACAAACAGATCAAATGAAAAAGCAAGATGGACCGAAAAAGAAGATGAAGAGAAAATTCTTCAAAAGACAGAGAAAGAAAGACCTAAAGAATAAAAAAGGAAAGAATGGGGATGCGCTTTGGAGGTACTGCAAGCCCGTTCGTTTTGGGATTTTGAATTTGTAGGTATTGAGTATAGAGAGAAGTAGAGCAATAATTGGAAATAGGGGTAATGATCAGAGAGAAATAGAGAAAAATAAAATAAAAATAATGATTGGAGAGAATAGGGTAATGATTAGAATCCAAAACTCTAAAATGAACGGGGTCGCTTGTCTCTGAAACTATAGTGCTGGATATTCCAGCTGGTTGCTGCTATAATTAAGTTGATTGCGCCTTCTCTTAGGAATAGGAGGAGTATATATAAATTGGCATATTTTTCATTTGAAGCATATTTAATGATCATTATCACCAACTTGCATGTGTGCTGAAATGTTGTAGACTTGTGGTGGTCCCCTAGGACCCTTACCTAGTTTCTTTTCCTTTTTTTGTCTGTGAATTACTGTAATTTTTCAAAATGGGAATGTAGATTTGTAGTACTTTGTAGTGTTCACTTGAAGTGGATCAGTGTATTCTCACCATCATATACTCCTACTCCATTAAACATGGTAAGTTGTGACAACACACTTAAAGAATTTTTGTTACTAAGAACTCTGGTAGTATGTAACCTGATGCAAATTATGCCCCGTTCCACTAAAAAAAATCAATACACTTCTTATCTAGTCGTGTGCCTGGCCACCAAGTATAATAGCTTAGTTTATAGTATTTAGTTTGTCTTATTTTCTCGATTCTGATCGTAAACTCGTGTGCTATTACACTCCCAAATAATTGAACTAATAGTTCCTCCTTATATTCGGTTTGTTTCAATGTCTCTCGTATAGTTAATCTAAATTTGGTGAGATCCATCAATTTGATTTGACAAATGGAGGAAAATTGTACTAGTATCTATTGTGACGCATAAGTTACGTACCCCCACGAACTCAACTGCTTGTTTATGCGTAATCTTACCCTGGAACAGAAAAGTTAGGCAACCTAGCTCTTTAACCAACTGTTTCTTTCCACTTTGGTAGTGTGCCATTGTTGTACGTACTAGTATCATTTTCAGCCTTCGATCACCATTTCGATCTTCACCAATTAATTATTAACCTGAGACCAATACACTTATATATTTCTTGTTGAATGTCTAGTGAATTTCCAAGGGGTAAGTCTGTCATATTTTTATTGGTAATGCATGCAAGGTGTCTTGGGCTAATTTGCATGCATGTTATACTTATTCTTATAGCAGTATTCTCACAACCTTATAAGGAAGCAAACTCTAAGTCACAGACCAAGAACACCAGATCAATCCCTTAGCCTGTCGTATATATGTAAGATACACAAAAAGGCATGACAAAAATCATACTGTTTATACTTTATAATGTTATGACGTTTCGAAATTCTACGTGAAGAGACACGTGCGTTGATATGGCATGGCACTCACATTTGTTGAAGAGACTAAAATTATTATCTTTTGTTATCAGACTCAGAGACTTAAAATTATTGTGATTGTTTCATTTCAAACTAGTAGAATACATGCTAGGGATGTGATTTTGGCACTCCACTTTTAGCCAATGACACTTCACTTTTGACTTTGTAATCTCACATGATCAACACACAAAATAGAGTGCCGGTGGTTAAAACTGGAGTGCCAAAATCAATTTCCTACATACTATTCTATTTGTTTTCTTCAGTACGTGCCACAGTTGTTTTCGGAATTCTTTTAGTTTTCTAAATAATTAGTGAATCAAAATCTTATGCATTTCTCAATCCTCCCAACTCCGGTGAAATCCAAAAAATCTCTCTATTTGGACCATTATCCAGCATATGCCTCGGATTGAGATTCTTTTTGCTTCTCTCATTTTCCCTGTCTATATCGTGAACACACCATTGGATATCGTCCCAATTCATCGAATATGGAGAAATGGTACATATTAATTAAAAAACTTCCTGCTTTTCTATAAAGTTAAAACCCTAGTATCTAAACAAGGCAAGGGATTGCAGTTGGACGGCTTGCATGGGCCCTTGTGAACAAATTGGGGACTGGTCAATGGCCATGGCTATCAGGCAATTTCCTGGAAAGAATATTACTTTATTTTGGTATATATAAAAGCTGGAAAAATTCTGTGAAATAAAAGTAGCAGTACTTTTCTAGATTCCATAGATCGAACCCAGATATTCCATTCAAAATTCTATTTTGTTTGAATGAAAAGGAAAATGAGGTAAACAACATAGATATCCATTTAACGAGCGACTGAAAGACCAAAAAAAAAAAATAGACCAAAAAAAAAACTTTTTTAAAAGTATCTATTAAATTTCAGTTTAGTTTGATAACATAGTCAAGACATGAGTGTTGTGGTTTGATGAGCCATAGAGTAGGCAAGTGGAGTGGTCGTACTCCAATAGTAAGCGTCATGTACTCTTATGCATTTAACGCGTTCAAACCTCATGAACTATAACAAACGTTACTAACTTTCGCTGAGGAAAAAAAGAGAGAGTCATAGAGTAGTTAATTAAGATGAGTTGATACAATTTCTCTTAATGATGTAGCATGTGGGACAGAATAAGTCTACCCATTGCTCCTTATATATATGGTATGGCCGGAGGATGATATATGCTCTTTGAATATTCCAAAATGTGCGGAAGGTGCAGGAGAGGTTGGGAGGTTAGTTTTGCTTAAAAACAAATGGCTTTGTACCATATGGGGACCGGACAGTTCTAGCTACTTTTTGCCATTTCCTTCTTCCTTCTTTTTATAACTTGATATCGGTTAACTGATCTGAAGATCAATCCAACAGTTCACTGACAAGAAAACCCAATTAAAGTCCGGACAAAGTCCAGATGAACTGACTCAGCACAAAAATTGACAGAAGTGAGAGTGGAACTATAGTCCAAAGTCCGACAATCCCGGGTTGCCATTCCATTCTTTCTTTCGTTTGATTTTGCACACATGAATGAATAATGAGGGTTTGGCAAGTAATGTGACTGTGTAGGGGTGGGGTTTGCACACATGAATGAATAGGGAGGGTTTGGCAAGTAATTTGACTGTGTAGGGGTGGGGTTGGGGTCGTAGTTAGATCCCAACTGGATCACAACAACCACACTCAACTTTTTCCAATTATCTCAACTAAAGCAACTGTCAAAAAGAAAATACTTGCAAGCATTGGGCCATAGGGTTACCCATTCTTTGTTCATTGAGAGACTTAACAACAAACAAAAAGCAACAACTAAACTGGTTTTCAGCTCAAAATGCATGGTTGCCTGCCTAGTTATACCATCACCATCTAAAGCAAAAGGTACCCACAAAATAAGTGTTCTTTCTTTAGCCAAACAATGAGCTTTCTTTTCGAAAAGACACAACCAATTCCTAAAAAAAAAGTCATTTAATTGGAACTTTTGTAGAGAGAGAGAGAGAGAGAGAGAGAGAGAGAGATTCAGCAAACAAAATAGTCCTTTCCATAAGAGAGAATAAAGAAAGGAAATTTAGAGGTCTTACAAAACATACAGGCACTAAGCTTTTATTAATGAGCTCAAGCAAGCCCAAAGCAGTGCAAATCTAGCTAACATAAAAACAAACCATCAATTACTCCCTCAATAAACTACTTATCATATTGTCTATGTATAACGTATACCCCTACTCGTATCCCGGTTACGAGTTACATGATAGAGCATCCAGTCTCATCATCATCATAATCATCATCGGCACCATCATTACCATTGGCGAATGCACGGATTGGATGTAGAGGTGGTGGGTAAACTACCTGTGACTGCATGTAAACATTTGCTGGCAGTTCATAGTGCAAAGTGCTAGTACTAGGATACGCCGTATTGTAGCTCAACCCATAAGATGGAAGCGGATAATAGGCAGGTGGATATGGATACATCTGCTCAGATGGAGGGCCAAGATTCATGGACCCGAAAAGCGGGTCCAAGCCCTCAGATAGCATAGGGTATCCAGTGCCGCTGGCTAGTGCATCACCGCCGTTCTCATTTCCGTTTTTGCTCTTCTTCTTTTTCTTCTTCTTCTTTTTACCTCCGTTGCCACCACCAGTGGCCGAAGCCTCAATTTCTCCACCTTTTTCTTCCTCCCCCGGAGACTGGTCATCGCTATTGTCAGCAGGGTTTTCAGTTTCCCCTTCTAAATCCTTCTGTTCGTCATCATTATCATCATCACTTACTTTCCCATTACTTTCCGGGTTTTCTTGTTTCTGGTTATTCTTTTTTTTGCCGGACTTTTTCTTCTTTTTTTCAAAGTTTTCCGGCCAAAGCTCTGCATGTTTCCCGGATTTCACCAGCTTCTTGATCAATGTGTCTGCGTTCACGTTTCCAGTCACAGTAACCTTTTGTTGCTGAGAATCAATCACAGTGGTATAAACACCTGATTATGAGACAGAAATACTCAGCAGTCAGCAAAATTATTGTAACAGGCGATCAATATCCAAAGACAAAACAGTCATCGAAAAGACATTTAATTCATCCAAAGAGAAATTGCTGAACCACATTAATTCAAACAAAATAACTCCTAAACTGTAGGCATGCATGACGTGTAGTTATAAACAAAACATTCCTATACACACTTGGGGGGTATTGGGTGTGCTGTACTACCCTCTATGTTCTGAAGGATTTTCTTTACTTTCTTCTTGCAGCCTTCGCAGTGGATGGAGACTTTCAAGTTCCATGTCTATGGATAAAAACAAGGGCAAGGGATGGTAAGAAGACCAGAGAAGTAATGACTGAGATGAAAAGAAGCAGAGAAGTGGGTGAAGAAAAACAGAAAAGCATCGAATACTCTACCTGGTATTTCAGTGGTTCTGACGCATCATCAGCGGGTTTTGTTGCCATCTTACGTAGAGAGAGAGAGAGAGAGAGAGAGAGAGAGAGAGAGAGAGAGAGAGGTGTAGAGCAGGGGAAGGAGAGGTTTGGATGGGCAGAGGTTTTAAGAGCTGGGAGTGGACTACTGGAGTAAGAAGGGGACGAAACAATCGCTTAAAAAGTTGGGCAAATTAACAAAGATAGAGCACTCTGGTGTGGAAGTCACATCAGCTCCTCATAATTTGGCCCCTAAGGCCCAAACCAATTGGGAGCCACCAAAGGAGCATTCCAACATTTTCTACATAAAATGGATCCTGAAGATCATCAAAAAAATAATCTACAGTCCTAATTTGGAGTTCCTTTAACAACGTCATGGGCAACTTTCACCTTTTAAGATCTCATATATATTTCGGCCAATGCATACGACAAGTCTTATATTCCTTTGAAACATCCAGCAATGGGCCACCAAAGTTGATAATATTAATTGATGATTATAGAGCTAGTAATGACTAAAATAATTGAAAATGTTATCCGTAGTGAAAAAAAATCCCAATTTCCATACCATCATTGACAAGACTCCAACAATAACCCAATTCTGATTTATCCTACCAAGCTAAGTTTCCAACTTGCATTGAGATACTATCAACTAGCCATCTTTTTTGCATTTTGCAAAGGTTTATGGTCCCCCCTCCGTATCCTGCCACTTAAATCCCTATATTCCACTTTACTTCTTCTTTTTTTTATAACTAAAGTGTCTGGACTAATCCTGGGAGACTAATCCCACCACCTACTTGCGGAGGTCCTAACTAAAGGTCAAAGTAAAGTTCGATATAAATTGGCCCCAATGAAATTGATAGCACCTAATTAAGAGGTTTCGAACTTGAGAGGCTAAGACTTTAGGAGGTTACTTTAAGGGCAGAAGGCAGGTGAAATAATTCCTTCAGAAATCTAAAGGCAGAAGGCAGCTGGGTACTAGTTGGCCAACAAGACCAGTTGTTGATCTACACATTAGAATATGAAGAAAGAAATATATCTACTTGTATAATTAAACCATGCATGGGACTAATCGTAAATGCTCCAATCAACAAAGCAAGGAACCAATCATCATTACCAACAAACCGTAATTGAAAATCAGATGAGTGGAACCATGTAATAACCAGCCAATCCTTATATATGTTCAACAAGTAAATGCATGGCATAAAAACTCTTTTTTGATCTCCATCACCAACTAGTACTGTCCAACTCAATCTAGGATGATAAGGGCAAAAGGCCAAGGGAAAATGACGGTACAAGACGTATTTCGATAATTAATATCTGTCAATTATATGATGATCATGAAAATATTTGTTAATTCTGAAAATGTCTTTGACAGGTATAAATAATTATCAAAACATGTACTTAGCTGTCATTTTTTCAAAGCACAATATATACAAAAGATGACAGTGGCTAAGGAAGCACGTGGCAAGGAACCTAAACATACTAAATGATGATCAATAAACAATTGCGTCACCTTTCATTTTACCATTATAATATGATTGAACACTGAAGACGGATTTCTGAAACACGACAAATACGCTAAAAGGGCCTTTTCCAGATGATATAAAGATAGCACATAATAAAATAAAACAGTGCTACAAGATAAACTGGAGGAAGAACCCATGAAAATCCATAAACAATGGAAACACTTCACATTTTCCTATAGTTTAAGCACTCAAGATAGAAATCTGAAAGGGGACAGATAGTCTAAAGGGATTCTTTTTCCACATTATATAAAGACAGCACGCAACACAATAAACCAGGACAATCTGCCTTGGAGGAAACTACACTTTCTATCCCTAATCTCCAACTTTCTATAAGCCAATGGCTTCACTAAACTTTTTTAAAGTTTCCCTAATGACTCGTGACCATATTTTGCACTCGAAACAGTTTACTTTTATCGAGTCAGTGGGGAAAATTGCCTAAATTGATTTATGCCAAAGCCACCCATCACCAAAATTATTACAATGAAGTGGTATGTATGTAGTTGAAGCTTGAGTAGTTAAGAGTTGGGTTTTCAGGGTTTGGATGAATTTCAGAGATGGTACGTTTGTAGTGTTTAGGTCTGGAATATATATCCAATGGAAGTTTCAGCTTCTTATGGTTTTCCGTTTTTATTGGACAATGGATTTGAGTGAGCTAGTCTGAACAGGTGATGCTTAATTGCATGAATTGAGCTCACACCTTTGTAGGAGGATATATATCTGAGATGAAATTAATTTAAACTGTATAATGGACCTAGACACATTGACTTCTGTGAGTACAGACCGAACCATGCCTGGAAAGTTCCTCAGAATCATGATTTCTCCAACATTACACACTGGGCAGAAAAAAAAAAAAAAAAAGCCACAATTATTCATACTTTGCCAAAACATTTATAGGTTCTTGTTTTTACTTTTAAAGTAAAATTACCGCATGTAGATTTTGGTAGTTGACTAAGTGATTAGCTACTGGAATATTGCAACATAAAAAGACAACAATCTAGCTACTCTCTTTGTTATTAGCACTAATCCTGCGGAAATGTTAAAAATTACTAAAATTGATGGTGCGTATGAAGCGGCTACAGGCAAAGGATGAATTTGTTTTTGTGGTTAGAGATGAAAGAGGGAAGGTCCAGATCGAGCATGGAAGCCATTCCCATTCGTTGAGCTCAATCTGCAGAAAATGGTGGAAGCTTTGGGATTTAGAGGAGCATGCAGCTGGATCGATCAAAGACAGAGTGGCGGATGAATATAGTATTATGGAAGGTGATGCACAGGGAATGATCAAGATGCTACAGGGGTCGACTCAGATCAAAAGCTAGCCAATCTGGATGTCATTCATTATCTCTAGTTAGAGGTTTAAATTCTTGTTCTTTTCATCCCATTTTGTGTAGTTGTACGCAATAGGGTGGTTCACTTTATTATAACCAAGTTTACCCTATCAATGGACTCTCCAAGGGCCTGGGAGGGGATGTCCCGAACTAGGAAGATTATGCGAACTCTCCTTTATTAGAGTGATTAATAAAGCTATCGATCGACAAAAAAATAAAAATAAAGACACAAACTACATGCCAATTTTCATCACTCTCCAGCCAATTTTCATCTTAGAGGGGTCCTGTTAAGTTTCTCTTGGCATATATGCAGCAGTACCATTCAAGTTTATATTGCAATGGCAAATGAAGGTTCATGCAAAGTAGTAGTCGTGGTAGCTAGGGGCGTAAAAGCTCGGGTGTGGATAGTACCAAAATTCCGCAACGCATACATAGTTATTAAACAAAAAAAAAATCATAATCCCAAAGAGTATTAGCAGTATTATGATGGTCTTTGTCAAGAGTTGCCATTCATGCTCTGGTATAGTGGTATGAGTGACATATACGGTATTCAATAAAAGAAGAGACAGTTGGAGTATCAATATTTGGGGAGTCTCTTATTAAACATGTTCAATTTAATAGTATCAATACTTGGGGAATACCAATTGTTGTAAAGCTACTAGTTTGAACCGATTTGGTTCCTCCAACTGATTTACTAATTGGATGGGCTAACTTTTTTGAATCAAGAAAATTTTAAACATAAATTAATTGGCAGAAGGATCCGGAAGGAAAATTTAGGCTGAACTCTGGATAATAATGACCGCATATTGTTAATTGAAATTGATAACTAATCTAATTATTATTACTTTGAGAGATCTACTTGTTCTTGCATGTCGGAGGTAGGCGAGAGAAGAGAGATAACAGAGACATTGAGAGAGAGAAATGCTGACAAGGGATGGCACCTGACAACAAAACAGACGCCGGCGAACAACGAGGAGATGAGGAAGTTGGGTTAAGTCGCATGCAAAGCCAAACATGATCTCGGTTTATGTCGACTAGAGGTTGGATGCAAGTGCCTAGCAAATGGATGTGCAACTCAAATTTAAGGCTCGAACTTAAGAAAAAGAAAGAAAAATTTAAAAAAAATTCATTTTATTGTTTGGTTAGAAGAGAAAGAGAGAAGAAAATACAAACTTTAAATGTAGTAAATAATAAAATTTTCCTTCCATTTTCCTCTCATTTCCTTTTCTTTTCCTTAGGTTCCAAACAGAGCCTAAAGAACTACATCTCAAATGACACGATGTTATAAATTAAGGGGGGGAAAAACACACCTTGATGTTCTTCTCTTTTACCAATTCTTATTTCTGCATAAGATAACAACACTAATCTGTTAGTACTATTAAAAAACAGTAGCAAGTAACAGTTATTCAAAAGAAGACATCGCCTGTTTTTTATACTTGTTCTCGTGTACTGTATATTTTTAGGAGCGTATTATTACTTATTTTAACACGGAAAAACGCAAAAATTAAACTGATCACGTCAAGAAACTGTTACAAAACTTTGAAGGAGAGGGGGAGAGAAAGAGATATCTGCAAGTTACCTTCCTTTTTAAATAGCGGTAGCGAATCACGTAGCGATAGCGGGAGTATCGAATAATACGTAGTGAGAATCGATTGTGATTCTTTTTTAAATATTTTTGGTGCCAAAGCAGCTAGAGAGGCAATGTAGCGGGCAAAAAATTTCATAAAAAACAATACGGTGGGAAATGTGGTAGATACATGTGTGACTTTTGGATAGCATTGGTATAGCGGGGTCAGGTCCACAATATGAAAAATATTAAGGCTGCATATATAAATAGGGGCAAAAAAATGAATATTTAGCACAATAGGTACAAATAGCAAATTTATGTCTACTCAAACCATTAAGTTGAAATCAATTCCTTCGAAACACACTGGAAGCCTGACAAAGATGGAGCCTCTATACCGACCTGGCACCGAAAAAGCGCTCCTTAATAAATAGAGGTGGAACATACAGCTGCCTGAGTTAAAGTTAGATGGGACATGCACCTAGCTAGCTAATTAAAGATTGAATATTACAGAACAATTTCCATAGTTTCAGCAGAAGAGTAAACAAATTGGAGAACACAACGGGCAAAGAAAAGATATTTCTTCCCCTGTATGAAGAGTACTCCGTGATGCCTTGGGCGAACATGATCCGAAGACCTCACAGACGGGCATCAATTTGCCCGCAAGTTGGAGAACCAACCTAGAAGGCAATAATAACGTCAGATTAATGCAAAAGATGATCTCCGTGAGAGTTTTCCATTATATACATAATTCATTCTCTCTATATACGTCCACTTTCATAGTGTCGGTTTGGTCACATATATTGTTTTTCTTAAAATTTCAGAAGTTGAATAGAATGCCTCCGGTATTACCGACAATATATGCCACAAATCCATATGCACAAATTAAATCTTGATACGGTGTGAAGAACTTTTTAATCTTTTAAATGGTGCAAAAAAATTTTGAAATTTATTTTTTATTTACATTATTTTTAAATTTAAAAATATGAAATAAACTGTTTATTTTTTAAAAAAGTTTCTAAAACGGAGTCTAAGTCATGAGCAGAATGGGTGAATGCATGTATGGTCATTAATTGAGTATTAGGTAACAAAAATTCTAACAGCAGAGACGATTTATAGAGAACCACGCAGAGACAAACGCGTTTGGCCCCATTTCGGATCCCGAAAAAATCTAGAAAAATATCCATAAATTTTTGAATATTATTTTATGGGGCCCTGTAAAAAATCAGCTCCAGCGGATATCGATAAGTATTACTTTTGGATTCGTAGGGGTGAAACTGCTCAGTCCACCAAATTACTCCTACTAATTTTGTTAAATCTTAATCCCCCCATAACCTGCAAGTAGCACGGGAGAATCAAAGGTTAACAAACAACATCTAGAAAATGAAATACATAAAAAATATCATATAATTCCAATGTTCGCCACAAAAGGCTGGAGCAATGTACTCATGTTCCACAATTTTGTTGCAAGTAAATTCTTCTAACCACTAAGTTTCCAAGTAAAATTTCTATCCAACTTGTTATGCGACATGAGTACTGTCCATATGTAGGCAAAGCTAGGGTGCATTTCTCTTCAATTAGTGCATGGAAGCTAGACGTCCTAAGTCCCCAACAGCCCAAGTAAAGAAAAAGCAATTAGGAAACTAGTTTTAGAGAATAAACCAAAGTAGATAGCTCGTTGGTGCTCAGGAGAAGAAATTAACCACAGCTAGCTCTTTGGTGAACAAGAGCTATCATATGGTTTTCAAGGAGCAAAAGATGAGTTTATGCATCTGCCCTAGCCCCTATGAAGCATGTGTGCAGATGCTCGATTTTGTAACGCCAATGGGATAAAATCTAGGGGGGAAAGTAGAGTACGGTTTTGACATATAATCGTAAGGACTTCTATGATTTAAGAGTACGCTTTCCTCCTTCCTTTTTTGAACTGATAGTTTATCCTCTCATTTTTTCAACAGATAGCTCCTCCTTACCTTTTTCAGCAGATGACACTTCCTTCCAGAGAGACCCCATTCTCGTAGATCTAGACGAAATTCAAATTAATACGAAGGATAATACTACTAGCAGTTGAATTAAAACTCAAACTAATTATAGAAAGCAGAGAGATAGAGAGGAGCGTTTTGATTATTTAGAATGTAGCACATCTATATATTCATATCGCGCACACAAAAAATTGCAACTATTGTTAACAGATCTGAAGGACAAAACCCTTGGAAAAAGCCAAAACATAGCATTAACATTTAAGGGGTGTTTGGATCCCTCTTTTTTGCATTTTCCTTTTAGCTTTTCTCCTTTTTGTGTTTGGGAGGAGTCACCCTGAATGAGATATGAGAAAACTCATTTTTAGGGTTCTTGCTTTAGAGAAGAGAAGCCAAAAGGAGGGGGAGATGAATTTTTCCATTCTCATTTTCTCCCACTCTTTTTATGATTGAAGTTGAAAAGACCAACTTGCCCTACACATATATTGAAAATATTTAGGATTAATTAATTCGTGTAATGATCTCTAAGCTATATTATGGTTGGTATTTATCTGAGATTTATGTAACAATTAGATATTCGGCCTCTATGATTTTATTTTTTATCTTCGTAATGAATAATTGCAATAAAATTTTCTTAAGATAATATTTGATACTTGTACTTTTAAAAATTGGATAGATTCAAATGTGGATTTTAAGTTTAATCATTTTCTTAATTTTTTGCCTTTACTTGGTGGGAAATATTTGATTATTTCTAATTAAAACAAGAGGTGACTTTCAATTAAGGAATACATGAAATTTGTTAAACGCAAGAACAAAACAATAGTTCATGATATAACGTTAAATAAATTGGCTGAAAACATTCTTCGTACACATAATAATACCATACTAAAAAACCAGAGGCAACATTGTAAAAATCAATCCATAATCCGTTTTGATCATTTATCTCTCAAACATTATTTCTTTTGCACAATGCATTCTAATCATATCTCTCAAACACCCTATTAGATTTAAAACATATTTTGATCATAATCTAGAAAGCCAAAAAGTCAATAAGTAAAATACAAAAAATTAAAAAATGGGGCTCCCAAAATTGAAAGAAAACGGGGGATCATATCTTAGTTGTGTTGAGCGGACGTCAGTTCACTTGGCGGTGTGCCGCTTTTGACTCGAGACGAGAAGGGATGAGAACTATTAATATTTGATTTGGGCATGTATCTCTCTCACACCACTCAGCCCATTCCTCAATTTTGAAACATACCCAAAAAAAATTGGACCCCATCAGTCCATCACAAAAATCTTGTAAGTTGTATGTATACACAAGTATATATATGGGGTCGTTCATCTTTGTTTCCTACATGGCTGCATGTATTCAACAATTACAAATTAATAACTAAGTACGGTTATTAATTTGCATCTCACTCTTTCGGTTTCAATTGCTCAAAAGTAGAAAACAGAGAGTTTTCTCTCCTGTTTTAATTCATTCTAGTGAGCTAGAAGAATTCTTCTACAAGGCTTGGGCGTTCCTTTTTTCTTTTCTTTTGTTTTCTCTCTTAAAGAACAAACGAATAAAGCAAAGTGTTATTTGAAGTTGTTGTTTTAATTTATGAACAGGAGAGAGTGGAGAAGAGAGATTTAGGAGGGAATGACTGTTAATTTGGGTGGGTGCATGGTGCATGATTCAAATCACGATGATTGTTGGTGGCTGCAAAGTTGGTTCATGAGCTTCTTGTGAGAGATGGTTCGAAAGTTCAGTAGTTTTAAATAAAATTAGTGGAATACCTATCCATAGCAGTTGTAGTGCAGCAGTATTGGACGCGTCGAGTAGCAAAAATTGAGTGTAGAAGTTGTGAATTTTTTGAAATCATTAGCAATACGTATAAAACTTTATGGTACACAATCTGGCTCGGTTTGTCACATTTTAACCGAGGACGTATATAGTAACACATGCATTTTCCTCACTTGAAAAGCATTACTCTATGTGAGTAATTTTTCGCCCATATAAATGTCAAGATACTCTAATAGTTCTGCATAAAACAAAGAAATTTACAATTACACTGATTATTTTTTTCATGCACCACCGCTTTAACATATTGGCGTGTTTTCGTAGAGAGGTGTCAGGGACACATCAATTAATCACACCCTCTCACATATAAATAAAATTTATGTATGGAAAAGACTGTAATACACATCCTTTATTATGTGAGAGTGGAACCACATGTATATGAGGAGAGGGAGATTGGTTGGCGTGCCCGTAGCATTTTGCGTTTTCATTTACATACATACATAGCTACACGTGTTTTAATTCAGTCCATGCACTACCCACCCACCCACTTTTATTGTACCTCTCTCTCTCTCTCTCCATAATTCAATCTCACTCCCCTCCCAGTGCTCCCTCCTACCCACTCACCTACTTTACTTTCATCTCTATCCCCCTTTCTCCACAGACCCTCAACCATCACGCCATTGCTTCCGGCGCTAAGTATAATCATCAGCGCGCGGGTTGTAGCCATTGCTTCAATCGGAGAAGATCGACGTTGAGTTCGGCCGGCCCACTATGGACCCAACAAGGCAGCAACAGCGCAGAAATCGCTACAAGCCGTTACGTAGGGGGAACCGGCCCTGCGATTTTTGCACCGAACGCTATACCGGTCAGTAACTGAACCGATCCCTCAAATAACCGCTACGAACCTGCCGAAACGGTTCGTCGCAGCCAGTTTTTAAAACTCTCGGTGGTGGATTCCGGTTGGTTGGGTAGTGGTGGCGGTGGGTTTGGTTCTTGGGTGAGTCCAGCTGGTGAGAATTTTTATCTTTCAATAAAGAGAGAATTTTTTTTATTGCAGAGCTGTAAATAGTTGTTCTAGACAGTGGATTTTTATGAAATTTGTTAGACTATCCAGAACACTTTTAGAAAACGCTTTTGGATGCTGTGAATAGTTGTTTTGGACTGTTTAATCGCGACGGTCCAAAAGTATCATGTGTAATTCAATTTTTTATGAAATTTTTTTGGACCGTCGAGAACACTTTTAAATATAGTTGCGATTTGGAACGGCCGCGATTCATTGCTCCGGTAAAGAAGCTGAGCCAAGTTTCACTCTCCAATTAAACAAAAAAAAAAACTATTCTATGATTGCAAGAGGGTAAATATGTCATTAGACACAAATATTCCCCTTCTGAAAAAGTCAAAAGACATAAATACGTCATCAGAAGCCAAAATGAGTGTTTAGATAGTACTCCTACATATTATGATACATGTGCATCTGTACTTATACTTCCTCTCTTAGGGTTCTATTGCAGATGCCGGCGGCACAAGTTCTTAAAATTGCCATGTCTGGCAACGAGTCATATCAAGCGGTTAAAACATCGGAAAATCAAAGATCCGACCGGTCAGACCTTTTTGGTGAGTTTTTCTTTGTTTTGTTTTGTTTTGTTTTTTTTGCAGCATACGTATATTTGGCGCTTGCAACTAGAATTACGCCAGGCAGATTCGATCGGTCTGAGATTGTTGATGAGTTTTTTCTTTTTGGGTCAATATATTTATCTCGACGAACCCAGTAATTTTTTTTTTTGAACCAAATATATAATATCTATTTGAAGAAAAGAACCCCGGCTCTCTCCCGTGTTTAAACACAATGAAACCCTACTTAATTGAAGCAACCCGATCTAATTTGTTTGGACATGATATTCTTCGTGGGTTATGTTTATTTATGTGCTTTGTTTACTCTACCAGTTGTTATAGAAAGGAAAATTGTGCCTATAATTTACCGAATGCGTACTGATGCGGTGATTTTTAATTCTCTATAAGCAATAAGAACTCGTCAGTAAGAACTACCTAGGGCTGCATTTTGATTGTGAAAAACATAGGTACTGGTTTCTTTTGTCCGGATATTAGACATTCTGTGACTACTTTAATTATATGAATATATTTTTATGTCAAACCCCACTCAATTCAAGCAATTGTCCTGGGATTGGATTCAGACTATTTTTTTTTCCCCCACTTAATCTAGCTTGCGTTGAATTTATGTTGGCGAGTTTCTAATGCCGTTATTTTCTCATAAAAATAATATGGTTGCAACTATGATTAATGTATGTCTACCGATCTGTTTATATTTCTTCATAGGGACACCAAACTTCCACAATCATGGAGTTGGGAAACGGAGGAAGTCATCAACATCGCAAAAACAGTTTCTCAAATGTAAGTTTAGACCAGTGGATTCATTATATCTACAGATTAGAAAAGTGTCTTACCCTCTCCTCTTGAGTGACTGAGATGTCAGTGGGGATGGCAGAGCTATCTAATAAATTGGTTGCATCACCACTATCAACACTTTGGAAGGAGCCGGATATCATAGGTATGTCGTGGACTTATGGTACTTTTTTTTTTGAGGAGGTCCAGGAGGACAACAACATGCACAACATGTATGTGTTAGTGCCTCATTGGTAATTGAAAACTAACAACTCATCCAGTGACCAATGAGACCTTGCCACATAGGCATGTTGTACATGTTGTGTTCCTATACTTCATCAAATTTTTTGGCCGTGTTTTGATTTTACGTATCTTGAAATTGTGTGTGTGCAATTAGACCCAATATTAACTTTGCAAGGAACTCAACAAATTCCCTTAGACTTATAGAAAACTGAGATGAAAAATTAGAGACCAGATGTGTATTTAAAGTTCGAAAAATTTCCATTTGGGGGAAAATAAAGTCGGAAAATGTTTGAGGTGCCTTTTATGGAGAAATGAACATTAAACATTAACAATAAAGTCACATGAGTGCGTAATTAGCAAAAAACCAAATCTTAGCACGTCTAGTGTGATGCATTGGAGACGACAAAGTGAAGAGCTGAGAATCTCTCTCTCTCTCTCTCTCTCTCTCTCTATATATATATATATATATACACACACACACACACACACCCACGCACACACCAACCTTCACACAACGGAGCCCTTAACTTGCTAAAATGCGGATCTCCCCTTTTCCGATCAAATTTTGATGATTTGAGCCGTTTAATGTAATCAGAACGTGATTTTAAGGGTCCCCGCGTGAAATCTGCAAAAAATATGACCGGAAAGGGCTTCATCTGATCAGTTTTTATTGAACGGTTCAATAAAAACTACTCAAATCTAGCCCTTTCCGGTCATATTTTTTGCCGATTTCTCGCAGTTACCCTTAAAATCACATTCTGAACACATTGAACGGTTTGGATAATCAAAAGTTGATCGGGAAAGGGGAGGTCTACATTTTAGCAAGTTAAGGATGTCCTTATAAGAAGGGAATTAAATATATATGTATGTATGTATGTGTGTGTGTGTATATATATGTATATATATATATATATCTCACCACGGATCCGGTGAGATCTCTTATTTTGTTAAAATGTGGAGCTTCCCTTTTTGGATCAAATTTTGATGGATGATCTGAACTTTTCAATGTGTACAAAATGTGATTAAGGGTTCTCACGAGAAATGACTGAGAACTGTCTGTTTTGAGCAGTTTTTAATTGAACTGTTTAATGAAAATTGCTCAGATCAAGCACTTCCTAATCATTTTTTACTGATTTCTCGCGGGGACACTTAAAATCACATTCTGATCACATTAAACAGTTCGGATCATCGAAATTTGATCGGGATCGGGAGGTCTGCATTTTATTAAAATAAGGGATCCTGACTATATATATTACATACATATATATGGGCCGGTTCCGCTCACACAAATTTTGACACAATACGAATTAGCTGGCCCCTACATGTAGAGATTTGTGTGTGTGTGTATATATACAAAACTTCTTATAGGGGCGCTCTTAACTTGTTAAGGTAAGGACCTCTCATTTCCCGATCGAATTTTGATGATTCCAGCCGTTCAATGTCTTTAGAATGTAATTTTAAGGGTACCCGCAAGAAATCGGCAAAAAAAATTGGCCGGGAAGGGTTCGATCGGATCAGTTGTTGATAAAAACGCTATTATAAGGGCGCCTTTCATGGTCATTTTTTTTGTCAATTTGTTGCGGATACCCTTAAAATCATGTTCTGAACACATTGAGCGGCTCGGATCATTAAAATTTGGCGAGAAAGTGGAGAAAAGGGGACAACCTTACCTTAACTAAAATAAGGGTGCCCTTATAAGAAGTGGATTGATATACACACACATATGTATACTGATATTCTTCTCCCCAATCCCTCTTATACAATTGGATTGTGTATGGAAAGTAATAGTTTAGAGCAACTCCAACGCACATCGATGCAAGACGATCAAGAACAAGATAGAAAAAGAAGAACCCTAGGCATCTGTTTGTAAAGACCCTAGATATCTCTTTGCCTTGGGATGGGCATTTCTACCTGCCATAAGTTGGGTGGGTGTTTCCCAACCTGTTAACATATTGGGTCGGGACCGGGGATTGAGAAACTAACCCCCAAACCTGACCCAAATGCGGGGCGGGGACAGGCAATAGATTTGGGGGATTGGGGTGGGGACAGAGAATGAGAAACCTTTCCGAAACCCTCGTGACCATCCCTATCCGTGCCTGAAGAATTAAAGGCATCTTTATGCCAATATAATTGAAATTTCATTCATTCAGTCAAATTGCTTAACACACTCTCTAATACTATCACTAGAGGGTTTTGAATAGGCTCTTTCATAGGATAACAAAAGATATGGCTATAGCCATAGTATGAGTGGAATGCACAATGACACCATTCTCAAGAAGACGATCACTTGGTTGGGTCACATTCAGTATGGCTATAGCCATTATATAAGGATGTCATGGTCGTGTGTTGTGAGTGAACATGGTACGGGTGCCTCATGAGTGGAAGGAAGAGAGTGGAACAATGCCTGAATGTTTGTCCTTTGAAGTGAAAGGGAACAAGAACCATCAATTTTTTTTTTCAATGATTGCTAACTTTCCTATGGATAAGAATATTAATCATCTTAAATTTTAGTCAGAGAATAGTACCTTTTCGAATTCAAAATCAAGCTCCATGTGCATGTTGATGCTCTGATGTATTGTAGTAGATCCAAAATGAAGTCCTCTCCAACTTTGAAGTTCTTTGAAAATTCTCTATCCCAACCATACCTTTTTTGTTTCTTTCTGTTGGAATCTTTATTTAAACTTCTTCTTTCTTTTTCCTTTTTTAATGATGTTGGTGTTGTTGACGGATCTGAACTTTGGTTTCCTGTGTAGTGATTGGGTTTGGGTTCTGGACTTAAAAGGCTTTGTGGGCTGAAAATTTTTGGGTCGGGTTAGGTTTTTCTTTGGTTTTTTGATGTTGGTGTTGTTGAGTGACCTGAATTGGGGTTTCCAGTGTATTGACTGGATTTGATTGGCTTCGGCTTTGGGTTCTGCGGTTAAAAGGCTGCTGTAAAGTTTGGGTTGGCTCAGTTTACTACTCCTATTTTCTCTTGTTTTGTTCATGTTTGTGTTGTCGACTGACATGAATGTGCGTTTCCCGTGTACTGACTACTGGGTTTTGTTGGTTTGGGTTTAGGTTCTGGGGTGCTGAAAGTATTTGGGTTGGGTCAGTGAGTGAGCTATGGAATCTGATGATTAAAAGGCCTTGTGGGCTGGACTAGTGCCATAGGTACAAGGTAGAAGTAAGTAGGGCTTTAGTGGGTTAGGATTCAAGCTTCCTTTTGAATTCTCTCGTACAAGTTATAGCTATATGAATAGGAGCTAGATAAATTATACACAGAACTAACCGACCTATCCTAGCCAATCACAAGCCAACAAATCACAGCCAATCACAATGCAAGATAATATTCCAGCTCATTAATAGTAATTAACTCGTTACACCGAACTAACTCTTACTTGCTTTATTTGAGGCTCCACTGGTATTATTTTCTGGTTAGGTTGACACAAGAGCACCATCATTTGATATAGTTGACACCCCATCCTCTGACATAGTTAAAACAACTTTTGGAATTAGCTTGGGGATTTAATTAGATGGACTGGACTTTCGGGCAGGACCGAGTTAATAAACGTTGGATGGCTGGGGTTATTTTGATAGGCCTGTTTACCGGCTGCAAAGTGTTGGATGTGGGCTAGTAGTGGGTTATGGACAGGGTCAAGTGTTTTTTCGATCCGGACAGGGTCAAGTGTTAAAAGGGTGTATGATGGCTACTGAGTTAGGAATGTGGGACATTAACCTCGTCCATTTCAAGAGTTGGTTCATCTTGCTGAAAGGAATAAAAAAAAGTGAAAAATTATATTCAATACTAATTGTATTTTGAATAAAGCCAAATATAATAAAAAAAAATCAAGTTTGTCTTGAACATATATTTTTTCTTTTTAGATTTCTTTGGTTGAGACAAACCAATAATCTACAAAAAAAAAAAAAAAATTGATTCAAAACTAACAAATGCAAAAAATATGAATAAAGGCAAAAAAAAAAATCTGGAGGATTATTCAAAATAGGCATTAAGCTGGTTTGGCATTTTTGTCTTTTATTCAAAATTTTTTTTTTTTTTTTGCATTTCTGAGTTTTGCGTCAAATTTTTGAACTCGTATAATGTAGAATAAAGTCAAAAATAAGCCAAGAAGATAGAATTTTTGGCTTTATTCAAAAAAATCGTGAGTTTTGCTTATAATTTTTTAATTTTTTGATTCATTTCTTCGAGACGAATCAATAATTTACAAAAATTTAACGCAAAACTAACAAATGGGAGTTTTTTTAATAAAGACAAAAAGTGGCTTATTTTTGCCAAACTAGCTATATTCCTAATATCTAAATAAATAGAAATGACATAGATAAACATCCTCCAGAATCAAATATGAATATTTCGCTGGATCGTCCTTCGTGTTACCTATCATTCCTCCATTGCTGGGAAGAACTCCGCCGAGTTAGTTAGAATTGTTGTCCATCTCCAAAATCTCAAGAATTAAAAGACAGATCCATCCCGTGTAGAGAATCGCGGAACAAAACCTATTGACGTTGGGGGAGTAGCAATTACATTTGTCTAAGTACCCCTTTTTTTTTTTTGGGGGGGGGGGGGGGGGGGGGGGGGTTGAAAAGGAGCTTCATATAACAAACTTAACCAGAATACATAGTCCTAGAGAATTTCTTCCTCATCGAATCGTCTGACAAATGCTGCACAAGGCAGCTTGGAGGAAAATTAGAACATAACAAAGAATCTTGCTGGAAGTAAATATTAGCTAGAGCAGCGGCACATTGATTCGCCTCCCGGAAAATGTGCTTGACCTTACTTCCGAGCTTTTGAAAGAGCAACCTGCAGTCAGAGATTATATTGCCAAGAATATGGTTCTCAAGATTATCCATTTGGGCAATTGCGTGAGGAATAGAGAATCCGTCTCCACCAATGTTCTGAAGCGATTCATCAGCACATGTTAATTAGTAATCGGCAATTAATCGTTAGTCGGACATAATCAGATAGGTCCCGCCTATTAATTCCTTGTTTTAGAAAGCTGGTCTCCGCCATAATTCCTTTGAGATCTCTGTCAAGAGCAATGTGCAATGTTTAGGCCGTCCCTGAGGGCCCAAACTTCCGCCATGGTGCTTGAGTGTGCCGAGTGGAGATTCATGTGAAAACCCACGACCCACTGGCCTTGGTCATCCAAGGCCACCCGTCATACCTGTTTGATTGTTAAAATTGAAACTATCGTCGGTGTTGAGTTTGAATTTACCGGTTGGTGGCAACATCCAACCCGCCAAAGAGCAACTCTTCACACGAGTGTGGCCCTCTAAGGAGGGATAGGATCCGGTCCAATTTCGCGTCCAATTTTTGGTCCATTGATTGCATCTCGGCCGTCCAAAAGTGTTATGGAAGGCTCAAATTTGTTCAGAGGAGTTTTTATTTTAGAATATCCAAAATTCCTCCGAACAAATCTAGACCATTCAATAGACTTTTGGACGGCCGAGATGCGAACATTGTATTGTATTATAGGGTAAAAAACGACTGGATATCCTGGCCTCTAAGGCCATGTTTGATGGCTGGTTTCGTTTCGAGGGGATTGATAATGAGGTGAGATTAGGATAAGGATTGGTAAGGAGAAGGGATTAGTAATGAGGTAGGATTAGTAATTCGTATGTTTGTTTGCCCCGGATTAAACGGTATGATTATTATCTAACATGTTTGTTTTACATAGGATGGGAGTGGTTTGAAAATGTTTATTTTCATTTTTACCCTTGTGCAAAATATATATAAAAATGGTAAATGAAAATGAAGAAAAATTTAAGTCTTCTATTTGGCACTGCCATTTCGAAATTACAGCATCAAAAATAGTTGCAGATTTCTTACATAGTTGCCGTGTGTCTAATAGTTGTGAATTGTAGTTCCCCTACCATTAAAAAATTAGCATTGTTTTCTTTAGTCCCAATAACAGTTCATTACCCACTGTCATAACGAAGAAAGACCAAAAGAAAAAAAAAACTCTGTTGCTGACAATAACTCAAGAGTCAGAAGCGCACACAATGGATTCTTCACCAATTCATTGGGACAGGATTGGTAGAATATGTAAAATGGGAGGGTATTTTAGTCTTGTCATCAGGATTGGGGGGATTGCTCATCCCATGGATAGCTAATCCACCCCCACAAAATTAAACCCAAACATGTTATTCTTGGACCAGACCACTTTCATTAGTCCATCCCATGGCCAAAGTGGGCAAACAAACGGGGCCTAAGGCTAGGCTGGACGCTAGTGGCTTTTAATCCTAGGTCTAGCCTCTAGGGTTACTCTCATTTTGGAAGAGAGAGATACAGATTTCGCCACTTCAGAGATACCCCTCCCCTTCTCCCTCTCTCGATTATTGGTTGTAACCAGAGATTGTGTGCCTTTGTCCGTTAGGGTTTCAAGAGACCCATTATGAAGTCAATCCTCCGGTAACTTCGTTTCCTCCTTGCATATGGACTAAAAATTCCTTTATGTGGTATGAGTGTTTATTGTGTGGAACTACTGTAAGCTAGTATTATCTTTCTGTCCCATCTCCAGATTGTGGGGATCCCAGGCTCGAAGATCTTTGCAGAATACTAAAATTGGAGGTGATCAAGATCAAATGCTTTCCAAGGTATGGTTCCTGGTGTCTTTTTCATAATATGATAGTAATCTTTGTGTGTGTTGGACTGAAAGCCTGTACGGCTTTCTTTTTTCGTAGGAGTAATAGTTTTAGTGTTTTACCATCATATGGGTTAACATCTTAAAATTATTTAATAATATAATTCCTACAAACCCTGCATCTACATTCTGTAATAGTTGGAGTTACTCGAAATGAAAGTTATCGAACTCAGAACTTGCTAAACTGACTATTCAAGTACATGAACTGCAGTGGCCCTTATATATTGCCATTGTTTGGATCATGCTCATGTTTATAAAATCTCTACCTTTCATCAGCCTTGCAAGGGAATACTCCTTTTTGGCCCACCTGGTACCGGGAAAACAATGCTTGCTAAAGCTGTTGCAACTGAGGCTGGTGCAAACTTTATCAACATATCAACGTCCAGCATTACCTCCAAGGTACTTCTCTTTTTTAACGGACAACTTGCAGTTCTCTCTGCATGTGCTTTCATTAGAATATAATCGACATGTTTATTGATGACAGTGGTTCGGAGAAGGTGAGAAGTATGTAAAAACAGTCTTCTCACGCGCTAGTATAATTGTTAATGCTTTGCTAAAACATCTATACGTTCTTCTCGTATGTTATAAGATAGGATGTTAATGATGTTGCCTTATGTGCCCTAATTTTCATAAGCAATTTCTTCAGGTCGCTTTTATTCTTTTATGATAAGTGAAGTTGGAACTGAATTTTATCTCGCTTATGCTGGTATTTGTGTATAGGACGAATGCAATTTATGCGTCAGATAGGATTTTGAAGTTATGGTTTTGGGTACAACATATATTTATGTTGTCTCCTTTAATCTATGAATATGACAATATATTTTCGCCAATTTTAGGAGAAAACTCTTGCATTGGCAGACAACAGGCCATTACCTGCACTGCATTCCTGTACTGAAGTTCGCCTTCTAAACACTGAGGATTTTAAATATACGCATGAACAGCTATGATAGATGGAACTGAAAATTTGCAAGTGTCCTAGTATTTCTTTCCTTTCTTTTGTGTTGATTTTACTGAGTTTTCTGCTGGCCAAAGTCAACGATTTTGGTGACCAAAGAAAATTTTCAACATCTCTACCAATGAAGAGATGTCTCAAAGCACTTTTGTTTTGCTACCTGTGACGAGAATTATGCCCTTCTCTGGATCGCTGCGTTCTTGCGGTATAGTAAATTGATTACTGATATTCTGCAATTCGTCCACCATAGACAAGGCACCATAAGCTGGTATTTTGGATCCATGAGCTTGTGGTTGACTTTTTAGGCAGAAGTGTCTGTAGTTCTTAATCTATAAATACTTTATGATCAAATCTAATGTTTTCAAAATATAGCTTTTTGGTGTAGCTCACCTTGTAGGTATTTCTTGCAGTTTATGCTGAAAGAGATCAGTTTTCATGTCTTGCTTGTTTTGTGTTTCATATATAAAAGTGTTTAGTCGTATGCATTGATTTAGTTGGCTGCATATGCACAGCTGAAACCGTCTGTTTGCCTATAGTTCCACCCTATTACTTTACCTGCAGAAGATTCCGCTACTGTTCCTTTTGTTTTCCGGCAAATTTGTGTGCATGTTTTGTTTGTTTTCAAGTATGTTGAGTATCTTAAACTTTTAGGAGACATGAGCCCACTAGTGCTTGAAGTCTTTCCCCTTGCCCATTCTCTGTTTTAGGTTGACAGCATGTTAGGAAGACGTGAAAATCCTGGAGAATGTGAAGCCATGCGCAAAATGAAGAATGAGTTCATGTTGTACTGGGTTGGTCTGCGTACAAAGGATAAGGAACGCGTACCGGTACTTGCTGCCACCAATAGACCTTTTGACCTTGATGAGGCAGTGATCAGGAGACTGCTCTGGAGGTAAATATATGCTTGCTTTAGTTTGCATCTTTCATTTCAAGTCTGTTTGTTTATGATTTTAAGTACACATTTGGTGCAGATTGATGGTAAACTTGCTAGATGCGCTGAACACAGAGAAAATTCTCAGAGTTGTATTGGCTAAAGAAGAATTGATACCTGATGTTGATCTCAAAGTAGTTGCTAATATGACTGATGGTTATTCAGGAAGTGACTTGAAGGTTGCTTACTAATTTCATTGTAATCTGCAATTTTTTGCCCCGTGTTTTTAATCTTTTCAGCCTTGGTTTTATGTAGTTCCTCTGATTAACTTTTTGGTTGCAGAATCTTTGTGTGACAGCAGCCCATTGTCCCATACGAGAAATTTTGGAGAAAGAAAAGAAGGTTAGTCAGATATATGAATAACTTACGCATGCCAATGTCGTTTCAGTATATTTGCTTTTGGGAGTTTCTGCTTGCAAACAAGCTTTTGGCATTAATGATGCTGCCTTATGTGCCCTAATTTTCGCAAGCATTTTCTGCAGGTCGCTTTTGTTCTTATATGATAAGTTAAACTGAATTTTAACTAGCTTATGCTGGTATTTGTGTATACGACTGCACGCAATTTACACGTACTGATGTTCGCCCCTTTGTAGCACGAAGTGGGAGCAGGTGCGGGGGAGTGGAGGCACCTAGAAGCTCCTAAGGTTGGGAGTGCCTAAAGAGCGTATATAGATTACATAAAGATACATATATAAAGTATCTTTAAATACTTAACCATTGAAGGAAAAGTGATTTACTTTTGAGAATTTTCACGATCCAAAAGGGTACTTATAGGAAGTTAGATATTTTCAATTTGCAAAATTTCTTGACTAATATGATTTTATATTTTTATTTCCACAATGGCATAACTCCCTTAAAAGTAAGGGAGTAGCTGCCTTAACCGCCGCATAAGCTCCCATCGTAGTTGGGAGGTCAAGCTCCTATCTTGGGAGTGCCAATTCGAGCTCCCATCTTGGGAGTGCAACCATTTTAGAAGGATCCACCTACTGAGGTTCGCCCTCTAAACACTGAGGATTTTAGTAAATTATTCCCTTCTCTGGATTGCTGCGTTCTTGCGGTTTAGTAAATTACTAAATTGATTACTGATAATCTGCAACTCTTAGTACCATGGGGAAGGCAGCATAAGCTGGTATTTTGGATCCATGAGCTTGTGGTTGACATCTTAGGCAGAAGTCCTTAGTGCTTGAACAATAAATACTTTATGATCAAATCTAATGTTTTCCAAATATTTCAGGTGGTTACTGAGAATGAATTTGAGAAGAAGCGGCCTCCTCTACTTCCTACTGGACCTCCGCCACCTCAAGATGAAGACATGCCGCCTCCGCCTCCTCCTCCGGAGGGGGGAGATGTAAGTGTCCTAGTATTTCTTTCCTCTCTTAGGTGTTCATTTTGCTGGGTTTTCTGCTGGCCGAAGTCGACAATTTTTGTGACCAAACAAAATTTCCAACATCTCTACCTATGAAAGAGATGTTTCAAAGCGTTTTTGTTTTGGTACATGGGACAAGACAATTATTTCCTTCTTTGGATTGCTGCATTCTTGCGGTATAGTAAATTGATTACTGATAATCTGCAACTGTAGTACCATGGGGAAGGCACCATAAGCTGGTATTTTGGATCCATGAGCTTTTGGTTGACATCTTAGGCAGAAGTAGTTCTTAGTGCTTGAACAATAAATACTTTATGATCAGATCTAATGTTTTCAAAATATTTCAGGTAGTTACTGAGAATGAATTTGAGAAGAGGCAGCCTCCTCTGCTTCCTATTGGGCCTCCGCCACCTCAAGATGAAGACATGGCGCCTCCGCCTCCTCCGGAGGGGGGAGATGTACCTCCTCCGCCGCCAACATTGATTTTAGTTTTCCTCAATGGTTCACCGCCCCCGCCCCCGCCCCCGCCCCCGCCCCCATCCCCACCTGAAGATCCCCTCCCACCTAAGCGGCGGTGGTGGGAGTTTAAGGACGAGATCAGGGCATTGGTTGTACAAACTATCTCGGCATTATTTTTCTTTTGGCTCTCTATCCGAATGAAGGAGGACCCAGCAAAAGGGGAAGAGGGAGTACCCAAGGAGGGAGTAGTTGAGGGGGAGCTTACCCTCATTAGGGAGGCAATCCAGGGCCTTCTTAAGGAGGCTGAAGACTTTAGAATTTGGCGCGACCGTAGGTGGTGGGAGCGCATTGGTTGGTGGAGGAAGAAAGGGACAGGGGAGGACGAAGAGGGAGAAGATCTGCAATGAAGTTTCTATTGGTATGGCATACTTGCTGATTTTTCAATTTCGTCTAATTTTAGATTGTATGCGATCATACTTGTAGTTGAATCAATTCAACTACATGTTGCTTTACTTAGCCCTACCCTCCCTACTTTGTATTTTTCATTAAGGCAAAGGCGCTAGAATGTATTTGTTCTTAAAAGTGACACCAAATATTTCATGCTAAGGCCATAGACTAAATGATAAATGAGGTGGGATTCATATGATACGCTACCTAACATGGGGTGGGATTCATAGAGTAGATTGTAAGCAATCATACTTGTAGTTGAAGTAATTGTTATTCTTAGTTTGAACTTGAAGCTCGCCTTTGTGTTCCGGTACTTGGCGCTACCCTACTTTGTATTTTTAATTATGACGAAGGCGCTAGAATGTAGTTGTTCTTAAAATTGACACCAAATCTTTTCGGCTAAGGCCATAGACTAAATGAGGTGGGATTCATTGATTAGCCAGGTCGGATATTAGCTACATGCAAGGGGCTTAAAGTTCGTAGGTTCAACTCACTTCACAAGCAACTCTTGGGGTTCCCCCGCATAAGCGATGCGACTTTGGGAGGGCCTGTACTCTGGATTAGTCCAAGGACTCCAATCACAAGGTCCTGGCAAACTGGCCAGCGTTATCCCTAAAGCTTTACATAGATTTGAAGTTACCCCTAAATATTTTAGTACCATCCCTCAAATATCATTAATCTTTAACGGTACGTATGATTGCTGTAGAGACTATGCTTCCACATCTTTTGTGTTCTCTTTTTTTGAGTAGTTTGTACCTCTTCTTTTTCTCAAGTATGTATAGGTGTTATAATATATCCTAACAGATCTCAAAATAAAATGCCGTCTGTGTATTTCTTTGTGGTTTATATTACAAGAGGAAGTCAAAATTTGAACATTAGTCTTTTGGGATAAGGGATTTTAGGAAAGATTGATCCATTCTTATAAGAATGGTTCACGTGCTGTTATTGGTGCTTACTCTGTTAATATGCCACAAACACTGTCATCACAATCGCGGATGTCCCACCACCTGATTCATACTGACAGCTCCTGGTTAGATTTTCCTAGAGATGTTTTATTTGATTTATAGTCTGTCTCGTTCCGGAACCAACCAGTTTCACACCGGGAGAACAACATGCAGAGCAACGACCCCAAGAGTTAGGAGGATATCTTGAGAAAAGGTTTTAGCACTGGTGTAATTAAATGTCTGATGCTTAATCTTAGGAAACACCATCTCTAATAGCCTTACAGTAGTTACTCAGCTTGGTTGAATAATGAATCTAAGTTTTCATTTTGGAGTTGCCAAGCCTTATGTTATTCAAGGAGCTATGCCTAAGTGAGTGAGCTTTGCCTGAGTGTGGCTATAATTGTGTTTTCGTTTTGTTTCTTTCGTGTTAAATGAGGCCCCAGCTTTTAAGGTTCTCCTTATAATGCTCTTTTTTACGATCTTTTTTCTTTTTCGGGCTGTTGTGAAGGAACTGCATTCCTTATTTAAAAATATACTCTTTGTTTTCATGGTCTTACTTCGTAACCATGTTTAATGCGTTCACTTTCAGGCAAAAGACCCAGGCCCATGGCACATCTGGCGGAGTGAATGCAAGTTACAGCTGCACTCTTTTCCGTAACAACTAGCATCAAGTTATCAAGGTTCTGTATGTCTAGTTAATGTCAGGCAACTGTAAACCATGGCTGACTTATTTTGCTCAAGGAACTACCTATTTTGCGTGTAAACCTGTTTAGTACGGTGTTGATGGAAGGCTTTAGCAATCCTGATCGCATTTTATTGTCTGCCGAGTAAAATCTCTGTGACCATTGCCGTTGGGGTGAATGTGTTGAAAATGCTGATTGAATACACATCCCCTGTTATTGAAATACTAGTGTACTACTTTTTGATAGGGAGCAACACAAAACAACCTTTGAAACCTAAATTTACCTATCACTAGCTTTAATTAACTGCCGAAATGTTAATTTGGTTCTCTCAATGGCTATGGTTCTTGTTGCATTGGATATAATTTACGTTCCTTGGAAATGCTACCCCTTGATTATTACAGTGACAAAACAATTTTTTTGGTTTGTTTTGTCCTCTACAAACGCAAGTGAAATATTTGTTCAACTAAATGTTTATGCTTTGTTTGGGCACTTTTCTCTTTTTCAGTCAATCGGAAATTCTGTTTGGGCACTTTTCTCCTATGCTTCAATCTCTCTCTTTTAGGCTTGATCCAACCTCCGTCTTCCTTAAATGTTGCCAAAATCTCTCGTTTTGTCTACAAAGAAAGACTTAATCCATTAACCAGCATAAATTAGAGGAATTAATATAATACAAGTGCAATACCCCCCTAGAATAGAATAAATATCCACTTTTAAGTTTTAACCCTTAGAATAATGAAAAGTTGCGTTATTTATTGGATTGAAAACTAAAATACTTTCGTAAATAATAGTAGAGCCAGCCATGTAATATGAGATTCACATAATTCATGTGATTGGACTATACAAGATGTCATTTCAAATAATACCAAAACATCATTTCTTTTCTAGATATGATCACCACAATATTACAGGTGATTAAAATCTCATAGCATCGAAATCATCTATGTGTTTGGATCAAGAATATGTAAGTTGGCAAGGCTAATTAAAGAAAATGATACAAAAGTAATGAAATTCAGTTGGCTTTTTTACTTCATGTCTTCTTATTTTTCCTTTCCAATGTTCTCCTTCCTTCTCACAAATCCATGTTTTAAATACAAAATAATACAGTGATCAAAATGAAAGATAAAAATATCAATCGTGGATTGTACTATATGCTTGTTTAATTTGCTTCTATTCTTCTCAAACAGGATGTTTGTTAGTATAATGAAAATGAACGGAGGCCAAAGGACTTGGTGAGTAGATATAACTCGTACACATTGCCAGCTCTAGGCTAAGACTCAAGAGGTGTGGGCCTTAAGCCCCCAAAAAATATCAAAAAATAGGGGGTCCCACTTATTTAGGACCTAGTATATATGTGTTGTTTTAGGGCCCAATTTTAAACCTAAGAAGACATTTTACACTTAAGGCCCAATGGCCCAAAAAAATAGAACACGCAACAGAGGAAAAATGAAAAAGAGGAAGAAAAGGTCGCAGGATCACCAAAAATCTCCGGGACCCTTCAAAATTATTCAGTGTAGTGGGTGCATAGATGCATCTTTTTTTCCCCTTAAATACTACTACTCCAGTACTTCCCATTACAAATAAATACTATATCCGAATCAAATTTACTCAGTGTGGTTGACTTTTTATTTGATTTCCGTTTACAATTATAGAGGGCCTCACTTTCAAAGATTGTCTAAAGCCTCCAAAATCTCAGAGCCGGCCATGCTCGTACAAACATATATTCAGGTAATCCAAGTTTTGTGGGAAAATTAGCATTAACTAATACTCCTACCATTTTACTCTTTGAATATTATTATTTCGGCACCAGGGCTGTGGAAAAATGCAAGAACATAAACTAAAGTCGTAATCAAGACCACAGCCTCCTGCTCCTTTGATCTTTGTGAAACCCAGCAAAAGAATTAAAAAATGGAATGAACTACGTACGGATATCGATTGAGCAGGGTATGTCCTTGTACTTGTTTATTTACTAGGAGTATTTGTCTTTGTTTAGTGCTGTAAACTAGCCAGATTATTTTGATTTGTCAAATAATCGAGCCGACAAACAAGTTTACTTTTAATCTAGCCAAATTGGGTTGGTTAAATTGTTCTTGAATGAGTTCCCTTTTTCAGACTACGCGAACGCTAGTTGAGAGTTTGATTAGTGATGCACTCTTTTCTATGTTCCTTCAACTACTTATTATCGGTTCCCAATATTTTAGGATATTCTTTGTGCATGCATGTCTGAAGATAGTTTTTTTTTTTTTATCAGATGTCTGAAAGATGTTTCAATTATGGACTTGGAAAATATTTATTTAAAGCCAACGGACTTATAGCCTGATGATAACACATAGTTCTCTCTTGTGAGAACAGAATTCGAACCCTATTGTGGACGTTGGTGAGTTCAAGGCTATAGACTCCCTAACCTCCGTTGAAGTACAAAGTGTGGCAAAAAAAAAAAAAGATTAATTTAAAAAGTGGAAATTATAATAGAGAAACTAAAGGAAACAATTAAGGATTTATCCTCCCAAAATCCATGATCTTGTGGGTGTCGACGGGGCATTTATATTCTTTAGAGGTCGGGCACATGCGATGTGATCATAGATTAATTCAAGGGCAAAGTACGGATTACTTTTATGAGATTTGGCCGTTTGGTAGATGAACTCTTTGAGATTTATTAATGACCAATTCACCTCCTCATTGTTTGGGACTAAAGTGCTTCTATTACTTTTTTTGTTGAAGCTAACAGTTTTTGTGTTGCACACGCCTTTATTTCATGTTTGCCAGAGAGAACAAATTTTTTCTTCAAAAATTGTGTGGTGAAAGACAACAATGCCCTCATTGTTCATCTTTCTTCCCCCAAACCCACCAATACCCCAAACCCTAGATTACACTAGATTACAGGGGGGAAAATTGGCGCTCTCTCTCACCCTTTCTGCACGTACATTAATTTCGACAGCCCCATCTCTCTCTCTCTCTCAAAATTTGGGGAACTATGTAAAATTCTTGCGTCTCTCTCTCAAGTTGGGGAACCACCCAACATATGATCACATCTGCCATTGTTGAATTGAAGAAGTTTGAAAATTCGATTGGACCGGCACCCCACAGTGTAATAAGTAAAGTTACAAGTCTTTTAGTAAATAATTAAATTCCACCAATTCCATAACCAAATTTAACAACTTTTACCAATAATTAAAACTCAATAACCAAACTCAAAACTCAATAACTAAAAAACACCACACATTAGAATCGTCTCATTGAGACGAATAATTTGGTGGGGTCGAGTGTATGATTGAAACTCATTTGCGATTGGACAAATGTGCATTTGGTATTGTGGGGTTTTTTTTGGTTGGGTATGCAAAAATAATCAATGTGAAGGTAGAGATTGTTATGTTTAATTTTGAACTAAATGAATAATCAAATACTTACATGTTATTGGTTCTGATTATTTACCATTGTGGATGCTCTAAGGTTAGTCACCTTCCGGGAGCCTCATTAAAAGGGTACCGAGTCAACACTTGTGCTATAAAGTGCGAGGGTTAGACCGTATCAATAGAAAATAGAAGGTGCAAAATAGTTGTATTGAGTGTCGAGTAAAAGGGTGCATTAGTGTAATTTACCTTTTTGTTGGGGATATATATACGGCGCGGCTATTCGCAGCCACGTATTTTCTCCCACAGCCCGTTAAAAATTTTCAATTAAACTCGACAGTTAGTTACCGAAATTGAGATACATTTTCAGCATTCAATTACCGAAATATGATATTTTTCAACAGCTATTTATCGAAAATGCATGTTTGGCAGTTTCTATCGAAAATTGAATATATTTTCGACATGTAGTTACTGAAATATAATCTTATTTTCAACAGTTATTTACTGAAATATTATTTATGATTTTTAACAACCACTTACCGAAATATAGTGGGCTATGGGAGAAAATAGGTGGCTGCAAATAACCGGCCCTTATATATAGGGCGCCGGTATTTGCAACCCTTAACTTTCTTTCATAGCAAGTTAAAAATTTTCAATTATACTCGACAGTTAGTTACCAAAATTGAGATACATTTTCAGCATTCAGATACCGAAATATGATAGTATTTTTTTCAACAACTATTTACCGAAAATGCATATTTGGCATTTGTTTACTGAAAGTTGAACATATTTTCGACACGTAGTTACCGAAATATAATCTTATTTTCAACCGCTATGTACCGAAATACTATTTATGATTTTCAACAACCATTTATCAAAATATGGTGGATTATGGGAGAAAATAAAGGGTTGCAAATAGCCGCGCCTTATATATATCATATAAAAGGAGGGCAGGGTTGTGTTTGTAGGGCACGAAATAGAGAGGGTAAGAGACTGCGAATCCGAGTAATCATCATCGTCCGGGTTGGTTAGGTAAATTGCAACCTTCCCCTTTATCTCTCTCCGTTGTCCTTCGTTTAGATCTTCTGATTGCGTTTTGCGGAAGTTCAATTTCGGTTCCTAATTTACATATTTTTCTTATTTCCAGTTTTACTATCATTTATCAACATCTGCACCACGATGAACAAACCTTCGACGCTACAATCGCTTTGGATTTATGGTATTCGCTGCTGCAATTCGCAATAAATTGTTCATTCCATTCGTCGATGAAAATGTTTTTGCTAATTGAAATTTGTCTTCTTGTAGTTAATGAGCCGTTGTCGCTGCGGCGACTCGTTTGCTTATATGCTGCTACTGAAACTGGCTGTTGGCTTGGCCACAAGTAAGTACTGTTATATTATCTATTGGCTGTCGTAGTGAGAGAGGATCCTTTTTGTAATCGTCATCCCTTTTTACAGTAACAATCCACATATAGTCCAGATAAAAGACGGTAAGGGAAAATTTTTAGCTGAGCAACCGAGAGTGCGGCCAAAAGATGTAGATACAGTGATAATCCCTAGATATTTTTGCCTTTTTTTTCCCCCTGAATTTTATTTTTTGGCAGAGATAATTTGCTCGGCTGACCGTAGATGGTTTCAATAGGATCGGAGAGGAAGATCAAAACAGAAAAAGTATTGAGGAGGGAAACTGAACCAGAAGAGGAGCATTTGGGTGGCGATTATTGGATTTTCAGTAGAAATCTCAGGGGGATGAACCTTACTAATGGTACTAAAAAGAGAGCGTTTTGAGACAAGAAAATATTTGATATATAATACTACTAAAAAAGAGGACTTTTGTTTCGTGGACGCCCCTTGACACCTCCCCATCGGCTAGTGCTCCATTCTGTTTTGAGTGAGAGTAGGACCTCATGAATGGGCTAATTACAGCTAAAAATATGGACTTATAAGTTTTTTGTCTGATCATTTTCATTGTTGGGAGCTGAAATCCTTAAACGTAAATGAGAAGCTATCAAAAAGCTATTATTGATTGGCCCATTTTGCAAGGAACTATTTTATCTTAGGAAGACCCTTGCTTAGAAACTCAATAAGGGGGCTATGGTAACCTTGCAAGGCTTTTTCCAGATACTTCGTTGGTTTTGGATCAATAGACTTCTTGATTCATGAGTTTTAAATGGTTCTAATTTTTTTTTTAATATGTTGAACAACACATTGAATGCTCGTGTAAATTATCTCATGCTGTCCAAATTCTTTTAACAGGGCGGCGGAGTGGGAGCAGAAATGGTATGGCATACTTACTGACTTTTATATTTCTTCAAATTTTATATCCTATTTATATTCGTCAAATTTTATATCCTATGAATCATACCTTTAGTTCTTAGTTTTAAGCTCATCTTCATTGCTCTACTTAGCCGTACTTCGTGTTTTTAACTATGATGACAAAACACTGCTATGTTACATGGATCCTTCATTTTGGCTCAAGTACCAGTGTCGATGTGTCCGATACCTATATCCTTTTGGACACTTGGATCCTCTAATTGTAAGATACTTATAGAAAAGGAATATCAAATTAGCTAGAAAAACGATATTTCGAGTATTTCACATTGATAGGAAATAGGAAAATAGCAAAACTATAATTTTCTTAAGCCTTTCTTGTATAAACGGTACATAATCTCAGAAAATTATGAAATACATAATACAAATAAGAGTTTAGGATGTGTCCCCGTACCCGTACCCAAGTTGGGGACACATATCAACGTATCCTAAGATTTAAATTTAAGAAGGTCCGACGCTTAGACTTACACCCGCACCCAATACTCGAACCCGAGTCCATGTAACATAAGATAAAGGCACAAGAATGCATTGTTTCTTAAAGTTGCCACCAAATTTTTAAGGCCTGAGACTAAAGGAGGTGGGATTCATATATTGATCGGCCGAGTAGGAGATCGGTTTTGATTGTAAGGGCTTGTCCCCAAGTTTGTTGGTTAGAGCCGTTAGACTCCCTTCGCCAACAACCCTTGGGGTTCCCATGTGTAAGCGTATGAAATGACTTTGGGAGGGTCTATAGAAATTAGTCCGAGGCGCGCGCAAGCTGACCCAGATTACCCCCTGAAGCTTTACATGTAGTTTAAGTTATCATGAAAGATTTTAATGCCATCCCTTAAATATAGGGTTGTAAATGAAATGAGCAACTCGCGAGCTCGGTTCGGCTTGGCCCGGCTTGTTTCCTAAACGAGCCGAGTTTAAGCTCGAGTTTTTGGCTCGTTTACTAAATCGTTTGACAGAAGCTCGACGCATTAAGGGGGGCTCATTTAGTAAATGACTGAGCTCAGCTCGTTAATGCTCGAGCTCACCAAAGCTCAGCTCGGCTCGTTTGCACCCCTATTGATTATCATTAATTAATCTTTGATCGTATGTATCCTAACTCGAAAGGTTTTGGAAAGGTAAAACTTTCTTGACAGTCTAATTGAGTGAGTTTTGCCTGTCACTTAGCATGTGCTTTCCTTCTGTATAAGATCGACGCCGTTAGTGTGATTTGATCAATAGTACTGCTAGGCCCAGCAATGAGTTCTCAGTCTCATTTCAGCTGTTGATAGTGTGTGAAAGTGGCTTGGAACTTGCTGAGCTGAATTAATGGACACATCTCTAGCTAGGATTACAATGGGGAGGGTGGTTGGGGGAAAAAGCTGCTTGGTCTTGCTTGTGTGGGATTGAAAACCTTTGGGGTACTTTCAGATTAGAAAATGTTGAGCGTTCTGTTGGATGTGCATCGTGCAAACACCCATGACTAACCTCAGCCAAAGAAGGAATAGGAGGGAAGGAACGTATTGAAGTTCAAATTAAAGATGTACAAATGCATGCGGCAAATATCCCGTACTTAAGAGTTATACCGTAGTTTTACATTGTACGAGTTTTTATTCCATAAGAGCTGTTGTGAAGCCACAAACCTCAACCACACAAGATGTCCTGCAAAACCCAGTTTACCTGCCCCTTTGGCTTCATATACCAGGTTTGCTGCAATATTAAACCTGAGAAGAAGAATAAACATCAGAAATTATATTAGAATGATCCAAATTCACAAATCAACAAAATTAGTGAAGACACTGTCTCATCTCATGATAAAACAAAGAAAAATTTATTAAGTCCCAGCAAAGCCCTCCTTTCCTGAAGCCTACTACCGCATTTGAAAGAACTAGCACATACAGTCTACCCAAGATACTTGAACTCTTCAAGGCAACCACACATTGTGCAATAGAGACCAAAGTATACTCAGAATATTTGCAGAAGCAACGGTGACATCTCACAATGATTGACGTCGTATGCAAGATGTCGAAAAGAACTATGATGGCATGGTTTCACGGGAAAGTAATTAAATGTCCTATTCTTGATCTTTGGGATACACGATCTCTAATCTATGCAGCATGACGTTAGTTACCCAGGTTGGTGGAATAATGAATTCAAGTTGTCATTTTGGAGTTGGCTAAGAGCATCTCCAACCTTTGATTCTAATTTGGAGGTGTCAGTTGTTTATGAAGGCTTAAGTGGCAAATTGGCACCTTGAAATTGAAATCAACTAAGTCTTCCCAACCTTAGCTTCAAATTTACAGTTTCAGTGTTTTTTTTTTTTTTGGAGTTGAAGTCTCCTGTTTAAGCCCTTTTCCTATTCAAGGGGCTGTGCCTAATTGAGTGAGCTTTGCTTGAGCATGGCTCTAATTGTGTTTTCGTTTTGTTTCTTTGGTATTATATGAAAATGCTATGGGAACCGACCAAATTTGCACCGACGGTCTGCCACGCAGGGCTCACTCCGTGTTCTTCATTTATATTCATAGCTGAGTCTACTAAAAGAGGGACCTGCCTCATCGTGGTGATTAGAGGACACCTCTGATTGTTCTTTTTCCGTCTGTTCTAAAGGACCTGTATTCTTTCATTAAAACATTTTTGCTTTCGTCATGGTCTTGTTTCTTACCCATGTTTGATGTTTTCACTTTCAGGAAAAAGACCAATGGCCAGAATGGCACATCTGGCCAAAAAAAAGAGAATGATGTTTTCACTTCTAGCAAAAAGACCAATGGCCAGAATGGCACATCTGGCCAAAAAAAAGGGAATGGCACATCTGGCAAAAAAAGGGCGAATGGCAATGGCACAACTGGCAAAAAAAGAGAGAATGGCACATTTGGCGCAGCATATGGAAGTTAAAGCTGCACTCTTTTCCCAATAAACTTGCGTCTGGGAACTTGCATCTGAGTTATCTTGGTTCTGTTTGTTTAGTAAGTATATAATGTTAAAAGACACTATAACTTGCATCGAGTTATCATGGTTTTGTTGTTCAGTAATGTTAAGAAACTATACTATGATGCATTGAGTCGTAATGGTTTCCGTGTGTTTAGTAGTATTATGTTATGACACTATACTATACTGTGGCTGTATTGCCGTTTAAATGGAGAAAGAAAGAAAGAAAAGACACTATATATACTGCGGCTGACAGCAGAAGGAAAGACCTCTATTTTGCTCGGAAACTGCTCCGGTGTTAATGGAAAACTCTAGCATATCAATCATAGTTGCTACTCCTAAATGACTTGTCGAACAATGAGATTGGAACTAACAGAGGACAAAGCTTGACGCCTAAATTCACCCATCACTAGCTTCAATTTAGTTACTATTTCATTTTTCTTCTTGCCCTTTACCTCTAATTTGAAAATGAATGTGCACCCTTTTTTGTATTGCTAATACGGCTAATCCCAAGGACTTTCACATTTATTTCAAGTTCTACTCGTGTTGTGCCTGCTTGATACATGAAAACGAAAAAAAAAACACTAATTAAGTTTATCTTACGTTTCGTGCATTGAACGAATATAACGCAAATTTAATTAATGAGGGGTAATGAGACCTAGGAGGGAGGTTATGATTTCGAGTTTTCCCACCTGCGTGTGAGTGTTTTTCCTTTGGAGAGCTTTCTTTTTTTGTTTCTACTCTATAATGGGCTTATTTTATATATTGGTTGAATTGTTGGGCTTGGTTATCTCGTGAACTCTCACAATTAATGTAATGTCCTGAGTTTGTACTCTGTAGTACTTCATATCTAATGTAAAAATGATCTCTTCTATAGATTGACAAAATATATATAAAAAAAATTGAGACCTAGCTTCGTAAACTAAAAATAAGTAATCTTCCAATCCATAAACATTAAGCCCTGAGCAATTGGACTGGTTTTATGCTCGTAGTTGCTTAAATGCCATCCAATATTGCTGAAAGCAAATCCTAGCTAGGGAACAAAATGTATACAATTTTATCCGAGGGAATGCGACCTTCACGATGTGGGAGAGAATATTCAAACATAAGGTAGTTTCATTATGGCTAAGCAATGTAACGAAGTTTGAAGAAAATATTGTGTATTTGTGAGGTAGGGCTGCAGCTTAAATTTCAAAGCATCCCGTGAAATGAAAACGACAAAACTAAACCTGGAAGCATCCCAAATTAGCCTAATACATCATCCTAATTTCTACTACTCCATCTATAGAAGTGAGACTTTTCTACACATAATATACAATTCAGCCTTTCACCTTTGGTAATTAACATTTTGCAATTTGGCCTTTCACTATTGGAATTAACCCAAAAAAAATCACTTTCTAAGCATTCCAAAGAAGAAAATTAAAAACGTGTAATGCATGATAAAGGACGTTTCCATAGACCCATCAAATGTTTAGAGTTAGGGATTGATAGTTTGACGCAGTAGACTGAACTTGGGATGTAAACAAAAAATTCTGTGATGAACATTTTAAAAGCAATATCAATTTCTGTTATGTGCACAATATTCTCAAAAGAACTGAGTATGCAATCAAAAGGAAATCCGAAGAAAGAGTTAGAACTAGAAACAACAGGACTGGAGAGGAAGATCAAAACAGGAAAATTATTGAGAAGGGAAACCGAACCAGTAGAGGACATTTGGGTGGCGAAGGCGATTACAGTATTATGTTTTTCATATAAAAGTCTTATGGGGATGAACCTAGCTAAGTAATAGTACTAAAAAGAGAGTTATTTGAGACAAGAAAATGTTGGGTGGTGGTCTCTGGTGGACACCCGTAGCCACCTCTATCGCACCGTTCTGTTTTGAGATGAGATGAGATGACAAAGGCTGGCACTCAAATGTATTGTTTCTTAAAATTGACACACCAAATTTTTCAGGCCATAGACTAACTGAGGTGGGATTCATAGAGCGGCCGAGTAGGATATTCGCCATATGTAAACTCTTGGGGTTCCCCCCATAAGCATATGAAATGGCTTTGGGAGGGGCTGTAATTTTGTAGGGATTAGTCTGAGATGCATGCAAGTCCGGATTATCCCGAATGCTTTACATGTATTTGAAGTTACTCCTAAGTATTTTGCTGCCTTCCCTCAAACAACATCATTTCTCTTTAATAGTATGTATAGTTCCTTCAGAGACTATGCTTCCACAGCTTGCGTGTTCGCTTTTTTTTGAGTTGTCAAAATTTTGCATCTTCTTTTTCTCGGTACATATTGTATTTTAAATATATCTAAACAAATCCCAAGACAAATTACTTTTTGTGCTCTTTCTTTCATTTTCCGGGTGTTGTAAAGGACCTGTATTCCTTCATTAAAACATTTCTCTTTTTTTCATGGTCTTATTTCGTAACCATGTTTTTTTTTTTTTGATCATATTTCGTAACCATGTTTAATGTGTTCACTTTCAGGCAAGAGACCAAGGCCCATAATGGCACATCTGGCAGAGCAAATGCAAGTCTCGTAAAAACTAGCGTCGAGTTATCATGATTCTGTCTGTTTAGTTGATGTTAGACAGTGTAACCATGGCTGACTTATTTTGTAGAAGGAAAGACCTATTTTGCTTGTAAACCTGATGTAAGCAATCAATAGACTATTTTAAGCTTGCAATACCTCCAACCCCACGGGAGTACTACGGTGTTGATGGAAGGCTTTAGCAATCCTAATCACATTTTATTTTTTGCTAAATCTCTCTGAACATTGCTGTCGGGTGAATTTGTGTTGAAATTGTTGCATTGACTAGACATATCCCTAGTTGCTGAAATACTACTAGTAACTCGTCGAAACAATGAGATAGGGACGAATAAAAGACAACCTTCGACACCTAAATTTACCCATCACGAGCTTCAATTAGCTAGTGAATTATAAATTCAAAAGCTAACCCCTTGATTTTTACAGTGACACCATTTCTTTTTCTAGCCTCTACAAATGCAAGTGAAATATTTGTTCAACTGAATATTTTCTTACTTGCAACTTGAAGTTGTATCAGGTGATAGTTGAGTAACACTCTTAAGAGGATTGTAGTTGTAAAGTTTAAGACAAGAGTTGCACAAATCTTAGGTCCAATGACCTAACACCCCACTGGTAGGGATGGCAATTTCGGCTATCCGATCCAACCCATTCCCCGCCCCAAAAGGATAGAGGATTCGGGAATTATTTGGAGATCGGGTAGGGTATGGGGATAATTTTTTTAAAAAATTGGGAAACGGGTGGGGGGTGGATATGAGTTAGTACCCACCCGATCCCCGCCGCACTAGCCTACTATATGTATACGTAAGTTAGGGTTCCCAACTTCCCACTTCCCAGTAGCCACTCTAGTTTTTTTTTTTTTTTTTTGAATTTAGTTTTATGGTTTGAAGTTGGTAGCAAAAACAAAGGCCAACTAATACTGTATACTCAAAGCATACTCAGCCTTATTTAGTAGTATAAGGTCAAGTAAATATGGTGATCGTGGGTATGCTAGCCAATTATTTGTTAAAAGATTTATGAATTTTAAAGTGAAGTTTCAAAACTTAAAAAGTTTTGGAATCTTTGGATCCCCGATTCTCCGTTTGGAGCGGGGATGGAGGGTAAAAATAAATCCCTGGTGGGATTGGGATGGATTTGGGTTCGGGGATCGGGGATAGTGGTATCCACTCCCGACCCTCCTCATTGCCATCCGGCCCATCCCTGCCCACTGGGCAAGAAGACAAGCCCATCGACTTGTTAAAATTTATAATGTACTTTCTAGGAAATTGTACATCAAGCGCATCTAGTGTAGTGGTATCATAGTACCCTCCCACGGTACTACCGGGGTTCGATTCCCCGGATGCGCATTTTTGGCACCTTCTTGTGTTTTCTTTTTGTTTCTTCTGTTCTGATTCTGGCTTCCTCCCACAGTGAGTTCTAAATTCACTCATGGTCGTTGTTCAATCACCAACTGCGTAATTTAATTGTGCCAGAGAGCGTTGACTCTCTCTCTCTCTCTCTATGTAAGTTTCGCAAGGTGGCTTGAACGTCGATTTCAAAACCCCGATTACAATACAAACGCCTCTTTCTTAAGTTGTGCCAGCGACTTGTGATTATAATCTGTACAATCTTTTGCAAGAAACATGTGAAAAAACAGAGTGCAAGGCTTGAAACAAACTGTGAGAATAGCTGTGTCCATGAAACAGGGAGAACCACAAAACAGAGAGAAGTAGAGTTTTTGTTTTTGTGCTAGCTTGTTTCAATTTTATTTTGTTTTCTTTCACTTCCCTATTATAAGTTATGAGAACCCTCTGTTCACAATTTTGCTACAAAAGAAATATGAGAACAAACTGAATTTTCTTTTGAAAGATGAAAAAAAAAGTTATGTTTTCTTTCCTCTGTACATTTACAAATTCAATAACCAAGCACAGCGTTTCTATTTCAATCAAATCTACTAGCCCAAAAAGACGGCACACTCATAAAATGTCAACATTCTTGAAATTTTGGACAAACAAAAATAGAAATAAAGAACCAGAAAACTAGCCAGACCAACAATCCGCAATCAAAACCAGCAACACAGGCACCAGCTTCAGTTACCCAAATTCTCTCCTATCACCATCGCACCAATGAGTGCACCCACCAACCCTGCACTCTGTGCATAATGGTTTCTCCTTGGTGAGTGTTGCTGCTGTTGCACTGGGGGATATCCGTACCCCGGTTCCATAGGTGGATATCCGGCGCCTGGTGGTGGCGGCAGTGGGTACCCAGGATACCCATGTTGTCCCATTGCTGGAGGAGGGTATCCTGCCGGTAGCTGAGGTGGCTGGAATGGCAATCCAGGAGGGTACCCTGCTGGGAGGGCTGGTGGAGTGTTCAGATCCAGCACATTCACTGGTGGAGGATGAATCGAGCTAGTTCCTGCATATAGACAGGGCGTCCATTACTAGAAAGTGCCTTACAAATAGGGGCTTCAAAATAATCTTCCTTTCCTTCCCACATGACGAGATGACTTGTTTATAAAACTATTGTCTTCTGGAATTCTAGCAAAGGAGTCCCTAACGAGAATGCAACTAGTTCAAAGGAGAAAAAAGAAACGCCTAACATTTTCATTAATTTTATTCAAAAGGAATCTGATTTGCAGTACTACATCATTTGTATTGGAGATGGAGCCGTCGAAATTAAATAACAAAGAGCAACTATACCGGCAACTTGGCTTCTAAATTTAGGAAAGGGATGCTCTCCAGTCCATTTGACAATTAGTTTGCCCATTTTGGGTCTTTGCCAAATCAGTTACTCCTACTTTTAAAACTCATCGAGAATATTAACCAAGCCAAGTATCCCGTTGGATAGATCTGTTATGATTTTGAAAGCCATTCATCTTCTTGAGATAAATGGGCTTCCAATGCGGTATTGTAATATTTTTTTCTCAAGATAAATGCTTTCCGAAACCATATAATCGGTATATGATCAACATGCTTTTTGATGTGATCTATGTTATCAACAAGCTCTAAAAGGTTTAACGGTTTTCTGGGCCCATGAAAGGACTCACAAACAAGCAAACTAGATCATGTAAGTTCATTTTCATGGACTTGAGATGATCCGTTTCTGTGAATTTAATCTTGAACATAATTTTGTTTGTTGACTATCTATGGAGAATAATGAAATTGTAATAGTTTTGGAATTGCGAATTATGAGTGTTTTAGTGCATGATGAAATTCCACGTTGTATAGTATTACCTGCGCCAGTTCTATATACGGGTCCAAATTTGAATGAGAACTTCAGTGTACCTTCGTCCTTGCCAGAGGGATTCCTCACCGGATACTCAACGAGGATGGCAGGCTTGTCGTCTCCAGCAGCATTGCCAAGGAGCTCTTTGACGGAAACGTGGACTTCCCCAATATCTTTGTCTGCAAGGAGAGTTCGCTCGTGCCGAAGCTGAAAGACAAGGTTCAGACAGTTTGCCTGAATCGCCGTTTCATCTACGGTGAATTTCATGGTGAAATCCCAAGATGGATGGGACCCACCATCCTTGTCAACCGGTGTTTTCTGGGTCCGCGGATCACCGGAGATCGTGGCAATCACATAGACGTCCATTTTGGATAACAGCAAATTAGTCTAAAGTCCAAAAGAAGAGGTACCAAAGTAGATTTAGTCCAGCTTAAGTTTCAGTGATGTGTAAAGTCCATTAATGAAAATATTTTAGAGTTTAAGGTCCGTGAAAAGACCAAATTGCCTTTAATGAGACAAGGGCCTTGTTTGGCTAACACAAAAAATGTCTTTTTTCATTTAAATGATTTTAAATGAGACAAGGGCCTTGTTTGGCTAACACAAAATATGTCTTTTTTTGTGTTTTTTGATTTTGTTGCACTTTCATAGGGTACCCTAGGATTTTAGACACTTTCATAGGGTACCCTAAGGTTTTAGGCACTTTTATAGGGTTTTAGGGTTCATTTTCCTATTATAGGATTTTAGCGGTTTAGGCACTTTCATAGGGTACCCTAGGGTTTTAGGCACTTTCATATATAGGGTACCTTAAAATTTTAGGCACTTTCATAGGGTACCCTACGGTTTTAGGCACTTTTATAGGGTTTTAGGGTTCATTTTTCTATTATAGGGTTTTAGCGGTTTAGGCACTTTCATAGGGTACCTTAGGGTTTTAGGCACTTTCATATATAGGGTACCCTAAGATTTTAGGCACTTTCATAGGGTACCCTAAGGTTTTAGGCACTTTCAACGCCGGTCAACTTTGGTCAACGCCGGTCAACGCCGGTCAACGCCGGTCAACTCCGGTCAACTCCGGTCGACGCCAGTCAACTCCGGTCAACGCCGGTCAACGTTAGTCAACGCCGGTCAACGCTGGTCAACGCCGGTCAACTTTGGGGGGCTATTTGTAAATCTTGGACATAATGTCCTTTAGACTTTAAAGGAAAATATTTATGTCCTTATCATGGTAAAAACTATTGTAGTATGTCCTCCTACTCAATTTACCCTTTGGATAAGTGGCCGATATCTTTGAGACCTTTGGCTGAGATTATGGTTACCTCCAATGGTCTGTACTCCATTTTACGTCTTTTTTTCTGCTTAGAGTGAGCGATTCTTCATTCATCACACTGTTGTTGGTTTTATAAGTGAACAATGAGGGGTTGACTCTCAGAGAGTTGACTTTTGAGGCACATGGGGCATGGGGGACAGTTTTGAACGGCAGCTTTCACGTCTATAGACAGGAGCAATTATTCAGTTCCAAGGGTGTTAAACTGTTAATGACCCAAACAATCTGGATCATTCCGAGAAGTTATTTTAATATTATGAAGTCCAAGCGATTTCTATGGTTTGCCCCCTCGGTCCATATCACACACTAGCTATTTCTGTAAATAATTAAAGCTAGGAAAAAAATCAAAATGGTCCTTGTAGTTTAGTGTTTGTGTCAACTTGGTCCCTGTAGTTTGACTCCGTTAACCCCAGACACGAATGGGCCCCTTTTCTAGGATTAAAACCATAATTTGCCATTCTCCTCTTGCCTTCATATTCCTCTGAACCAAAACACAGAGCCTTGTTGTTCCATTCTCCATTTGTCGCACCCGGGATTTTACATTCGACCGAAACGTGTCTCGTTCTCCTTCAGGGGAATGAGCGAGAGGGATTAGGGCTTGGATAAGTGATCGGATTCCTATGGATTGCAACGTGGTTCTTGAAAAGAAAGAAAAAATGAGGAGTTTTGTGTTCTATAAAGAAGTTCGGATATTTTTGAAAAATGTTTGAATTTTAGAAATTGAAGTGCATTTTATTTTAAAAAAGGACCGAGCTTTATCAAGTTGCCTACATATCTCCGGATAAAGGAGAATCAGGTCTGGCTGTAATTCGGGCCACAAAAGAGGTTTAGAAAAAAACTTAGATTATCCACCGGGCATAGAGTTTAGGTATGTTTGGTCACCTCTTGAATATCGGAAGAATAGTTTAATTATTTAAGAAAAAAGAACACGGGCCAGAGAACCCGATTTTTAGAAAATAGTGACTCTGTTTTGCTTTTTAGGAAAAGACTTTAGGTCTACAAGGTTAGAGAAGAAAGGGTTGGGTAATTCACTAGAAAAGGGACCCATTTGTGTCTGGGGCTTAGTAGCAGGATTCGTCCAACTTGGTGTCGCTCCCAACACAGGAGCGCGGATTTGCGCTCCAAAGTCAGATTCGTGACGGGAGCGCGAGTCCTACTACACGGGAGCGCGATCCTAACCAAGCTTGGAGCGTGTGGGAAGAAGACCAGTCGATCGGAGCAAGAACAGGGGCAGCCGCAGCTGCAGATCGAAAGAAGAAGAAGGAGGAGGAGGAGGAGGAGGAGGAGGAGGAGGAGGAGGGGGGAGAGAGAGAGAGAGAGAGACCTGAACGACTGCTGCTGGGAATCCTATCGTCGTCGTCGATGAAGAGCTGCGGCTGCTGCTCAAAGTCAGAAGAAGAGAAGCAGAACAGTTCGTTTCTTTAGGGTTTTGTTTTATTTAACCTGTGTTGAGTACAGCTGTCCAGTACAGCTGTCAACATAGTTTTCTTTTTTTTTTAAACTCCTGTTTTGGAGTATATTTAAAGGTATTATTGCAGCCCATTAAGGCTTTTATGGGCCAATGCCTCCTTTTTCTCTCATATAATGGACTTTTATTGGGCCAAGTAGACTTGTTTGGTACTAGTACGTGTCTAACTCAAATTAAATTTAAATGCTTAAAATTATATATATATATATAATTATATATATATATATATACACACACACACGCTCCTATCCCCGCTCCCAACTTCGGGAGCTTCTATATTTGCCCGCTCCCGCGCTCGCGCTCCCGCTCCCGCTTCGTGCAACTAAGGACTCTGGGGTTAACGGAGGCTAACGGCACTTAGTAATTGGACTAAGTTGGAACAAAATGGAAACTACAAAGTGTAAATCGAGTCAATTCAAACTCCAGGGACCAAGTTGACACAAACACTAACCTACAGGGACCATTTCGGGTTTTTTCCCTTAAAGGTATTTCTGTGAATAATTACCATTCCCACAATCACAGAAACTGCCCAATCAGTCAATGACCCAAATTCTGAACCACCACAACCAAACTACTATGGTCAGCTTCTAAACAACACAAATCATTTAACTCATCCCTTAAGCCAGTTGAAACATTGTTCATGCGGAAGGAAAACTGAGATTGACCAAACAAAACTATTAATGAGTGATGGGGGATGTACAAAAAGATCATGCTCAAGACAGAACATATCTTCCTCAAACGTACCTTTCTAGATGTGAAGCCAAATTGATCAATTTAAAATCTGAGAGAAATACGCCGACAGAATGATAACCTCGTCTTTTCCCAAGACTTCATTCCTGTAGAGAACATTACCAGCAGGCATGATACTATGTACTAGTGGTTCGACAGGTCACAGGGGCCATAACTTGCTTACTAAATACACAAGCCCTTTTTAAACAATTCGTTAACATGAGAATCTGGTTAATGTCTGATAAAGATCTTTGAAGATTAAAGCCAGACAAAAGATAAAAATACAACCGTACCATGGAGAGTGAATACATATCAAGTTCCCAACTTCGAGTTCAACATCTTCGCATACTCTTGAGCTAAAGATGATGGTTAAAGTCCTCCTTTGAGCTCCCTTTGCCATTTGGAGGCTCTCTGTCAACTGGAAACCCTAAGAAGCAAAACATGAAAACTTATCGTCCTTCCAGCACCATCATAGACAGAAGCGCATAGAATTTGCGAATATCGCACAATTGCATCAATTTCACCAGAAATTAACAACAGTAGCTATCTCTCCATCTATTTCATATTCTTCATGATTCATATGAGAGAGAGTTTTGCACACTTAGAAGTGGATTGCAGCCTGCAGGTTAATTTCGCAGCAGACAGGTTACAATGTGGTGTACAAAGTTGCAGTCACTTAACGTTAGGGACCAGGGAATACATCATGTGAAAGTATATTCTACTAAGCTCCAAAGTCAACATCATTATTTCATAAGCACATTGGTTCTGACGTCATGGGACTATTGCAATCAATAACTAAGACATCTCCAAAAGAGCAAACTGTAACTTCACAATCATGTCAAAAGTTAAAACTAGAGTTGATTTTAATTTCATAAGACAGTTTAGAAATTTGACTCCAACTTTTTTAGTTTACACAGTTGCACCCAATTTGCAGGAGGACCTTATGCAGCATCTTCATTGAACGTGTATTAAATGTAAGTGCATATAAACCTCGTTGTCTCGCCTGAGTGAGCAGCAACAAACAGTAAGCTTTGCTTCCAGACACCTTGATAGGATTTCCACATCAAAGCAGCTAGCTTCGTCTGAAAAAAATAATTTAAGGCTTAAAAAGACAAGTAAATAAGTAATGCAAAAGCATATACTCCAAGTAGTTTATGAAAAGTTTTGTGTTGTTTCCTTGTACAGACTACTCTATGTATGATATACATGTTTGTCTTTAAACGTGTATGGTTTCTACGTATCCATTAACAAAACAAGGGTTATGACAATGACGGAAGAACTCTTTGAACAATGGGAAAATATTAATAATGATAGCGGTAAGGCAATTACCTTTCAAATTAGCCCCAATCTCTAACTTTTTCATAAAATCCACCTCTGTTTTCTTTTCCCTCTGCATTACGCGCTGCAACTTTCCAAATAGTCCAATGCTGCAGATTTCCACAGCATTAAGGTAAAAAAGGGTTTGGTATATAATTTCTCACTTGGAATTTGCAACACTGATAACTAGAGCATGGTAGAAGCCAGCAGCATCTAGTCTCTCATTACTCACCCATGCAATGGCAAATGGAGCCCCTCTTCATTTGCAGAAGCAGCACCAAAAGCTTCTTGAAATTTATCACTCATTGCCTTCTGTACAGAGTCGGGGATGATAAGCCCCAAATTTTGTGCATTATCCTGGTGTAAGCATTCAATAGCAGAGTTAGTGAAACCATTATGGTGTTACCTTGTGAAAATGTAATTTTCAATGACGAAAAAAAACTCACAACAAATCATGACAACCTGAGGCAATACTCCGTCATCACTTGATGATTCAGTGTCTAAGTCCTCAGGGGGGATGTTGTTGTCCATATCTATCTTGCCCGACAGAGATACACTTCTCTCATCGACCAGCTGCACCCTTTGTGCTTCCATACTCTTGTACTGGAGAATAATAAAAAGTCAACTTGTGAATTGGGAATTGTGAAAATGGATGGGGTGGAAGAGGAGAACTAACCATTTTAGAATTTGTCTTTTCCTGATAGCTATCCAGAAGCTCAGCCATTGAATTGGCTGTTGTGCTTTTGTCAACAGCTTCTAATCCTTGTAGCAACGGGAGAAACTTGGATGACATGCTAACCTCAGGATTGCTACTAACTGGCAAAGGTGGCAAAGGCATATCTTCCTTGTGAGACTGGAAATGAAACAAAAACTTGGATTTGGATTTGCCTCGGCCACCTGCAGCAGTTTTATTTTCAGGCTGAGGAACACTACAAATTTCTAGAAGACAAACCATGGAGTTGCAGCGAAAGAGGTGACTTTATAGAGATGCAATGAAGCTTTTGTTTGGCTACCAACACAGCATAACAGCCTCCCAAACAGTCACGCAACTTATAGAACCTACCCAGCTATATCAAACCAATAAGAGAATCCAACTTTCGTGTACTAAATATGTTGGAATTTTGGGTAATCTGCATGATATTGACTTCTGCCTTCCGCAAAATCTGAATTTTCATGAACTTAAAAGGAATGATATTTGGAATTACAAGCCCCAGAGCATGAATTCAATACCAGCTATACTTCAATGTTTCAAGAAAGACATGCATTCAAATTTATCTTCCTTTCTGCTGATATATGTTATAACTGCTGCTTCTTTTTTGCTATACATGGCGGACATTGACTCATAGAAGGTGCAAGGTAGTCACATTGAGGACTTTGAAGTATCTTCAAGTGCAGGATTAATACCTTTAACATGTTTGTTCTCCTTCGAAGTGATTGCACGCAATGAAGAACACCTAGCATTCTCAGTTAAATGAGCCAGCGCCTCAGCTTCTTTAGTTACTACAGACCAGGGGTATGATCCCTTTTCCGTTTCTGGAAAACGAAGACCGGCTTCCTGTGGATTCTGTGATGGATAAAGTGGAATGTAAGTTATTTTCCTTAACAAAAACACCAAAGTCATTCTCATTTTTACCTTTTTACAAGGATAGAAAATCATCTTAAAGGAACTAAGAAGTAGGCTATCCATAGTTCAAGAAGACAAATCTATCTGCAGCCAGCCATAACTCAATATTTTCTCTGTACCTCATTATCAGAGAGAATTTCTTCCTCTGAGTTACATAGTGATGCCAACCTTGGAGAACTGATGAAGCCACCATCGTCATGGAAGACAGGAAATTCAACCTCTTCGTCACTAAAGAAACCTGTTTGCCTCTGATCATGATAACGTCGTAAACTTGTCGTCAGAAGGTAACAAGCTACTACAATAAGGTAGTTCTAACTTCTTATATAAATAAATGCCACCATCACATGGTATTTGACGCCTTCTAACTCAAGTTCATCACATAATAAATTGCAGCTGCGTCACAAAACTCAGATTTAAAAACAAAATCCATTGGACACCATTATAATCCATAAAACTCAATTTCCACAGGTTTCTAAATAAGAGGTGCATTTTACAGTTGCAAAATGGATCATAACTCTATTTACACACGTGCCTTGTTAGACACAGTAGATGTCTCTGTTCCATGATCACGTTCATGAGTATCTGCACGAGAGGCATGTCCATATTATGAACAAGGAACAAGGAGTAGTAGATTCAGTACTAACTGCACCTTTATTGTAATATACAACTATACGAGCAGCATATGCTTTTTGAGGGTTCATGGATATTTGAATTAGAAGTCCGCAAATAATAAAGTAGTCGTTGCGAAGAGGCCTTTGGCCTAACAACGTCAGTAGTGCACTTAGGTGACAAGAGAAAGTAGTGGAACTCCTCTTCCAAGGTGCTAATCTAACTATTCTAACAATACTTGCTTTCCCTGATCAAAAAAATAATAACAATAATAAAGTAGTAGACTCTATCAAAATATTACCTCTGAGTACCTCAAGCTGTGACTGAATTTGTATTTGTTCCTACAAGAAAGCACAAAGGAAAACAAAGATGAATCCAAATTCCTTACAAACGAAGCAAAAAATTTGCAAGGCAATCCATGCCATGAAGGTGATATGGAAATCGTCACGCTAACGGCAAGGTAAAAGGCCACGTGCTTAAATAAAAAAACAGGAAAATAAGAGCATTACAAAACTCGCAAGTGCTTTCCCCCTAATTTGTCACACAAACAAGACTATCTAAGTATTAAGGAAAAAGCTCAACATCATCAAGCAACTTGATATACTGAATTTTTGTAGTGATATTAATTGATCGGTAAATCCGTACAAAACTACACGCTTTGAGCTTTGATTGCAGTTCTTACTCCTTATCTACGATCAAGTTCAAAATCTTAGACAAGCAAGAAACAAATACCTTTCCAGATAAGTAAAATTAGTTGAAGAAAACCATTCACTTAAAAACAGCAATCATATTCTGCTTGTTATAGTGCCCTATCACTAAAATTGCTGACCTTCCTTTCTTCAGTTCCGCACAACGCAATACAGTTTTCTGGCCAATCAGAAGCCAAATCTTCCTCTTCTGAAACATTAGACATATACAACTGAAATCAACGACTAATTTTGAAAATTAGCACCATGATACAGGAGGTTCGAAAAATAAAATGCCCGGATCAAAGTATGAGGTTTATAAACTTCAAAGAGACCAGAGGACTGAAGCGATAGTAAAGAAATTTAAAGAACAACAATCACCGGAAATACTCTGGTCGGAATCGTAATTTCCCTGCAAACAAGAGTGAAATTTAAATTCAACAAACGGCACTAAGGTATAGAAGAAGTTTCAGCATTTGGAAATCAAATTCTCCAATATTTACTCACCGCGAAAGTGGTTTTCCGCCACATTCTGGTTTTCCGAAAATCGGCTGCAGAACCTTTGCCCGATGCCCTCGTCGACGGAGGCTCCGACAAAGGGTTCAAATTACTCCACAGTCTCCACTAAATGTGGTTGGGTTTCGGATATAAAAAAAAAAGTGGTTTGGTTATGGGCTGGGCCTGGGCCTGGAATAAAGTGAAATGAAATCTCTTTCTTTCATCCTGATGGGCCCCACGTTTGGGCTCACTTCTTCTTTTTGTTTTTTTTTGAACAGCATTGGGCTCAAAAATTAAGGTTTGTTTGGTCGAAATACATTTTTTTGGGCATCTTTTTTTTTTTGGAGATCTTTTATTTAATTTTTAAAATAATTTTTAGAGTAATTATTTGTCTTGACGAGAGGAATCAGAGAAATATAAAACTAATATGAATCGAAGTTGAAAAAAAAGTCCAGATAAGAAGGCTACTGATTCATAATTATTTCTTCTTACAAAAAGCTTCTAATGAGGGATCCTTTAACTTGCTAAGTTGCGGGCCTCCTATTTTTCGATCAAATTTTGATGATCTGAGCTGTTCAATGTGTCCAGAACGTGATTTTTAGGGACCCCGAGAGAAATTGGCAAAAATGACCGGAAATGGCTTGCTTTGAGCAGTTTTTTATTGAACCATTCAATGAAAACTGCTCGGATAAAGCACTTCCCGGTAATATTTGTTGCTGATTTCATGAAAGGACCTTTAAAATCGCATTGTAATCACATTGAACGGTTTGGATCATCGAAATTTGTTCGAAAAAAGAGAGGTCCGAAGTGGTTATTATCCAAAAGCTTCAGCAAAATTCGAAAAAAATGTAGAAGAAATAGGCAAACAAAAACTACTGAATAAAAAATCTAGGCCGAAGTGGTTATAAATTTCAATCAATACTTACGCTCCTCTACGTTTGATCTCGAATTTATCGAAAAAGAGTCTGCTTTTAAAATAGGTTCTTGAGGGATTTTGTCTCAAGTGTCTATGTATTATCCTTGATGAAAATTTTTGAAATTTCATCCACGAAAGCTTCCGAAGAATTGGGAAAAAAATGTAGAAGAAAGAGGACCAAAAATCTGTTGAAAAAGGATTCAGGCAAGAGCTTAGCTAGATTTCGAAAAGACTTAGATTAGCTAGGCTAGTCAAAAAAGTTGAGGTTTAGTCAATGAGAGATTACTGCGAAACGATTCGCCACCAAGCAGATTAGCTTAAGAGATGGGAACGACTGGCACGCCAACGAAACTTAGCAACAAAGTCGTATGTACAAGCCTTGTTATCCCTTAGCATTAATCTTAATACGAAATTGTAGTGTTTACTATGAACAAATTAAAACGGTGAGATTTATTAATTTCTAAGGTAAACCTTGGGGTTTTATATGTAATTAATCACAATTTTCTTATGGTATATTATATATTATAAATTATAAAGTGATGTTCTTCGCCACAACTCACGAGTGTCTCAAATCACGCATGCATGTCTCAAATGTGTTTCCTGTTTAAATTTTAGTGTAATAGCATGTTCCAATGTGTCAATGTCTCATAGCACGACAACCACTTAAACGCGTCGGGGCTTCCCCGTTGTCTCATGGCATGATGGGTTAGTCCATAATGCCACCTGCATAACTTCAAAATAAGATCTCTCTCGTGTACTCCATAATAAAATGTTCAAAAGCCCATTGAACCAATTATCCTCTTTAAGTTGTGCATCCGCACATGTAACACTCCTACCGAATACTATAGCATTATATTCTAATCACACAGTCCGTGAACTCAAGATACTTTATCCTATAAAGGAGTTCTATTGGCATATGCATAATAGTTCTTCACCATTAGTTTGAAAGAACCATCCACAGAAACTTAATAACTATCCACATTTTAAATAACTATCCACATTTTAAATCCTTACCTATATTCTACACGAGTACCGTCAAGATAAACCTAAAAACTCCACCAGCATCCTGTTAAATCTCCCCATATGTTTATCTCCCCATAACCTGCAAGTAGCATGAGAGAACGAAAGGTTAACAAACAATACTTATAGAACTTGTATGCAACATTGCAATCAATACATACGCAAAGCTAGGGTGCATTTGTCCTCGGACAACAGCCAGCAACCATGAAAAGTAGCTTAATTGAGTAGAATTGGTGCACGGAACAATACATGTTGTAATAGCCATGTAAACGAAGAGCAATTAGGAAAACAGTTTTAGTCGCTTTTAGAGAATAAACCATCCTATTGGGACTATAACGAATAAAAGTAGTTTTTTCAATAGTCTGCAAAGGCAATGTGTTAATGATGGGTAATATGAAATTGAATGAGGTGGGAGAAAATGGTTGAATGCATAGAGGGTACCCAGCTTGACCTTGTGAAATACCGTAGCCAAACATAAACCTTTATGGATATGTTATGTTTCATGAAGTACCCATGCTTGGTAGATGCCTCTGATGGTTTTCAGATCATTGCTCACCAGCTGGAAGTTGGAATTGAAGGATAAGCATTAAAGGAAAAAGTTTGCACTCTCTCCAGCTTAGTGATATCATGTACTCCCTCCGTCCCAATTTAATTGTCACTTTTGGAAGTTCGTGCTACTTTTCAATTGATTATATCTTGTAGTAATTTATAATGTTTTAGGTGATTTTGAAAATATTGTATTATAGAACAAATCGAGATCCATCATACAAGATCCATATTAGATATAAAATTCATTACCAATTTAAAGATATTACAGTACTAGTTTTTTTATTTAGTTAGAATAGAACTGGGACAAGTAAATTGGGACGAAGGGAATATCTATCATACATCTAAAAAATTTAGAAACTCAGAGGATAACTTGAAAAGCGCCTTCGAAGATAATGAGGCACTCCATTTAGCAATGCACAACTAACCTCAAAGGGCAGGTAACAGAAACCCCCCCCCCCCCCCCCCCCCACAGAGTTTTGTCACTCAAAATGTTCCCTCTGTTGGAACAATAATAACTGACATTGACAATAAGCAAATAGCTAGTTGCAATAGGTTGGCCCCTTAAGAGCATCTCCAACAGCCACACCATTTTTCTAGCCATTTTGGTGAGAAAAAGGGTGATAGCTAGCCACTAAATCTGTGGACAATCCAACAGTCTCCTCAAACGCCATAGCCATTAAGAAAAAAATTCTAATAAATCACCTCGGTGGGTCCCTCCACTAACCCCAAACCAATGATGCGACTAACACATTTTTTTCTCTCTCACCGTATCTGCCTCCACCGCCAGTCAGCCATTGTTGACTCTCTCTCTCTCTCTCAAACCCACACTCTCAAACCCATCGACCCTTTGCCTCTCTCACACACATGTATCCCTTCTCTCCCATTTCCAGATTTTCTTCCTCTAGACACCGGCGATTGGTCCGCACCGCCGGCGATCGGAAGACCCCCTACCGGGAAACCCACAACTGAAAAAAATCCACAACCCAACACCGATCTCCGATCTGTCTTCCGACCATGAGGCTGCAGTGGAGAGAGAGAGAGAGAGAGAGAGAAGCAAGCCAAGCGAGGCTGAAAAACCTCGCCCCACTGGGCGAGGTACTGTAGCTCCTAAGCAAACAGGCGCGGCTGGAGCGAGTCTTCTGGGTGTGTGATTTCACAGTTTTCTCGCCATTTTCGTCCAATTTTGAGCTGGAGCGAGGCTCCTGGAGATGCTCTTACAAACCAAAATCCTCATGCGCCTACCTGTACATTATCAATCCAAAAGTTCTCTCACCAAGAATAGAATGATGCGACTAAAGCTCTTAGAATTGCACACACAGTTGGTCACAAAAAGTCAAAGCGCAGAGAAAACAAACCCTTGGACAATAGTGAAAGCATCTTCTACTATTTCCTTACAATCAGTACACTATGGTTTTGTTTGGTAACACTGTCTTCTGTTTTCTATTTTTTATTTGCTGAAATTAATTTTTACTTTTTCATAAAAAAAAAGTGAAAGCAAAAAATATGTTTGTGTCAACGTGTTATAAAAAAAATGAAAGCAGAAAACATGTTGTCAACCAACTCCTCCATAAACCCAACCATCCATTATCCACACTAAGAGGCAAAGCAGACCCATATTTCTCAGCTAGCACTTTACGCAGCATACTATTCTCCTTTTGAGGTATTGAAGATTAGGAGCAACATCCTTAGGTACCGAAACTTATTTTCCAATCAGATTGCAATAAGAACTAGTCCCCCCAAAATTCCAAGATATTCAGAGTCACTTGAAAGGGAAGGGAAATCGCCCTCAAAATTTATCGTAGACCAAAAACTAACTACAAATCAAAGAAAAGGGGAGTAGACAACAAGAAACACAGAGAATCATGAGGAAAAACGGAGGAATTCGACGGAAATAAAAGAAGAAATCAAAGGACCGAAGCAAACCTCAGATCACTGCCATTTCGATATTGTTGAAGGATGGTACAGCACCTGTGAGGCTGAGCACAGAGCAACTCGTCCAAAATGTGCACTTGAAATTTCCTGGGTATTGTTTTTTAGAATTAAAGCTTAATTAATTGACGCAACGATAATCCCTCTTTCGCTCATTAATTACATTTCTACTCTCTAGGGTTAGCCAAAAAATTTACATGAGCGATCAGAGCAATTTTGAAACACAACATTTTTAGTGTTTTTTTCCATTCTAAACAACGGTAAGGGACTGTTTGATTGGAAGTAAATTTATACTGAAAATAAAGAATGAAATAAAGAAAAGTAAAAGAACAAAAAAGTGCATTGAAATCTATTTTCATCTACCATTTTCAAGCTAACCAAATTGACTTTTTTTTCTTTCTTTCTTTTTTTTGAATTTTTTTTTTATCATTTTTACTCTAATCAAATGGAGCATAAGAGACCAAGAGTATTAAATACCTCATAGTCTCATACTATATACTTCACATTAGAAGTAATTAAGAAGTTTGGATTGATCGATAGAGGGTTATTATTGTTTGATTCACTTTAATAAATAAGTTTCTGTGTTCCATGTTTTGAGCCGTTGCTTTTTTTTTTTTTTTTTAAGCAGCAAAATATACTTGAGTAATAAGTTTTTGCTTAATTGCTTGTTGTCAGCATGTTTCTTTTATTTTTCAGGAAAAAACATGTACATTGATCATCCCTTAAATGCCAACATATTGTAATTTGCTAACTCTTGCACAACGGTAAGGTTGTCCCAACGTGACTTGCTAGCTCCATTTTGAGTCGCTAAAATTGTCTTTCCACTTGCAAGATAAAGACTGCATACATCACATCCCCTGCAATAGCAAAAACTTCATGACTAGGTAGCATTTTAGTAATAATTTAGTTCAACAAATTTTTATCTTACAATTTTCTCTTAGAAAGAAAAAGAACGGACACCATTGCGGCTACTGAATAGTTGTCCAGCAAAATTTAACACGTATGGTGTAAGTTCTCAATTATAACCATGTACAAATTATATAAGGAGGAGCGCTAGATACAAATAGTGTATCGAATGATGAACTGAATAATCATAGACCTCTAATTTTCCTCGGGATCGATAATTTCTAGGCAATAACTAACTCCTTTTCTGCTCACTTGTAACACAGTTCTACTGACAAAACCTTAATTACTCTAGTTAATTAGGATTAAACTACCCTATGGTTACATAGTTGTCATATCAGTTAGCTTGATGTGTGTCCAAAAACAGAAGTTATTCATAGAATCATACGGTGTAAAGTAAGAGTAGTAGCAGATCGAACTAACTAGAATTTGCGGATCAAAAAAAACTAATTAGAATTTAAATATTCTTACAGTGTATTAATTATAGGAGTGCTCGATGCATTGATTTGTACCATCAAACGATAAACTTACTAATATTGATTTTGCAAAAAAAGACCAATATGGGTGTATTCCGGTCAATTACGCCTGGGTAAATTTTGAGTACGTCCAGCAAGGAGGAGTTGGACCCGAGAAATATATGAAATACACCGGGATGGTAAACACAGAAGCACCACCAATGCCACCACAGTAAGTTTTACACTCGTTTTGGCTCACTTAAAGACAAGCTCTGGTGCAAATTTTAAGCTCGTTTAATAAACGAGCCAAGCTCGAACATGATGAAGCTAGGCTCGTTCGCACCGAAATGATCTAATCTAATTTTATGTTTTTATTTTGCAAGGTTTCAAAAACAAAAATCAATGGCTACGTGGTTATAAATTCTGACAAGCCGCCACATTATGCACAAGGCTGTGAGTTCAAGGAGAAGAAAGAAGTTTGTGATGATTTTATATGTAAAAAAATCCGGGAGCATCCGATATGCTGTGAGATGTCCTGGTACGATGCATTTTACAATTACAAGAAAGATGGGGTAAGTTTTGTTTAATCAATGTAAGTAGACCTGGGTAACGGGTCGTGTCGAGTCGTGTTCGTGTCGCAAATCACCCAACTCTAACCCGACCCATTTAAAATTCGTGTTTCTTGAGTCGTGTCATTTTCGTGTTTCGTATCCGAAATGTTCAACCCTAACCCGCTAACTTCGTGTCCGGTTCGTGTCGTGTTATCGTGTCTCGTGTCTGTTGCCCAGCTCTAAATGTAACCTTTGTTTGTAACAATTAATAAATTTCTTAACACATTTTTATGTAATCAACTAGGGAATATTGGAGAAACCCCTGTATGCAGAATTGAAAGAACAAGAAGAATACTATCATGCAGTTTTAATCGTCGGATATGGTATTTCGGTGGCTGGAGCGGAATTTTACATCATCAAACACTCGAAAGGCCCACGTTGGGGGAAAAGAGGATTCGGGATGGTTTCGAAAGATCTTTTGCATGGTTTTTCCTATGCAAAAATGGATAGAATACATGTGCAAGGTTAATTAATTGCATTTAATTTTAAATAAATACAGTAATTATAACAATCTAAAATGAACATGATTTTTGACCGGTCATCGTATATTTGTTTGTAACATAAAATATCCGGTCAATAATCTTGTTCATTTTAGATTGTTATAACTACTGCATTTATTTAAAAACAAATGCAATTAATTAACCTTGCACATGTATTCCATCCATTTTTGAATAGGAAAAGCCATACAAAAGATCTTTCGAAACCATCCCGAATCCTTTTTTCCCCCAACGTGGGCCTTTCGAGTGTTTGATGATGTAAAATTCCGCTCCAACCACCGAAATACCATATCCGACAATTAAAACTGCATGATAGTATTCTTCTTGTTCTTTCAATTCTACGTATAGGGGTTTCTCCAATATTCCCTAGTTGATTACATGAGAATGTGTTAAGAAATTTATTAATTGTTACAAAGGTTACATTGATTAAACAAAACTTACCCCATCTTTCTTGTAATTGTCAAATGCATCGTACCAGGACATCTCACCGCATATCGGATGCTCCCGGATTTTTTCACATATGAAATCATCAGAAACATCTTTCTTCTCCTTGAACTCACAGCCTTGCGCATAATGTGGCGGCTTGTCAGAATTTATAACCACGTAGCCATTGATTTTTGTTTTTGAAACCTTACAAAATAAAAGCATAAAATTAGATTAGATCATTTTGGTGTGAACGAGCCTAGCTTCATCATGTTCGAGCTCGGATTGTTTATTAAACGAGCTTAAAATTTACACCCGAGCTCGTCTTTAAGTGAGCCAAAACGAGTGTAAAACTTACTGTGGGTGGCATTGGTGGTGCTTCCGTGTTTACCATCCCGGTGTATTTCATATCTTTCTCGGGTCCAACTCCTTCTTGTTGGACGTACTCAAAACTTACCCAGGCGTAATTGACCGGAATACACCCATACGGGTCTTTTTTTGCACAATCACTAAGAAAAAATACTACATAGAATATTAGTAAGTTCATCGTTTGATGGTACAAATCAATGCATCGAGCACTCCTATAATTAATACACTGTAAGGATATTTAAATTATAATTAGTTTTTTTTGATCCGCAAATTTTAGTTAGTTCGATCTGCTACTACTCTTACTTTACACCCTATGATTCTATGAATAACTTTTTCTTTTTTGGACACACATCAAACTAACTGATATGACAACTATGTAACCATAGGGTAGTTTAATCCTAATTAACTAGAGTAATTAAGGTTTTATCAGTAGAACTGTGTTATAAGTGAGCAGAAAAGGAGTTGTTATTGCTTCGAAATTATCGATCCCGAGAAAAATTAGAGGTCTATGATTATTCAGTTCATCATTCGATACACTATTTGTATCTAGCGCTCCTCCTTATATAATTTGTACATGGTTATAACTGAGAACTTACACCATACGCGTTAAATTTTGCTGGACAACTATTCAGTAGCCGCAATGGTGTCCGTTCTTTTTCTTTCTAAGAGAAAATTGTAAGATAAAAATTTGTTGGACTAAATTATTACTAAAATGCTACCTAGTGCATGAAGTTTTTGCTATTGCAGGGTATGTGATGTATGCAGTCTTTATCTTGCAAGTGGAAAGACTATTTTAGCGACTCAAAATGGAGCTAGCAAGTCACGTTGGGATAATCTTACCGTTGTGCAAGAGTTAGCAAATTACGATATCTTGGCATTTAAGGGATGATCAATGTTACATGTTTTTTTCTGGAAAATAAAAGAAACATGCTGACAACAAGCAAGCAAGCAATTAAGCAAAAACTTATTTACTCAAGTATATTTTGCTGCTTAAAAAAAAGCAACGGCTCAAAACATGGAACACAGAAACTTATTTATTAAAGTGAATCAAACAATAATAACTCTTAATCGATCAATCCAAACTTCTTAATTACTTCTAATGTGAAGTATTAGTATGAGGTATTTAATACTCTTGGTCTCTTATTCTCCATTTGATTAGAGTAAAAATGATAGAAAATTCAAAAAAAAGTCAATTTGGTTAGCTTGAAAATGGTAGATGAAAATAGATTTCATTACACTTTTTTGTTCTTTTACTTTTCTTTATTTCGTTCTTTACTTTTCAGTATAAATTTACTTCCAATCAAACAGTCCCTTACCGTTGTTTAGAACAGAAAAAAACACTAAAAAGATTGTGTTTCAAAATTGCTCTGATCGCTCATGTAAATTTTTGGCTAACCCTAGAGTGTAGAAATGTAATTAATGAGCAAAAGAGGGGTTATCGTTGCGTCAATTAATTAAGCTTTAATTCTAAAAAACAATAGCCAGGAATTTCAAGTGCACATTTTGGACGAGCTGCTCTGTGCTCAGCCTCACAGGTGTTGTACCATCCTTCAACGCCTTCATTGAACTGATACACTCCAATGGTACAACCATACCACAAGTACCTGAAAAGCAGCATGCAATTGATTAGCATTAGTTACCATTAATTAGATAAAGTGATATTTTTTGAAACGGCAAAAATATTATTAATGAGAAACTCAATATTAAGTACATCGAGGGAGATAAAGTGATATTACAGGAGATTTTATACTTTTTTGAGTAGTGGGCTAATGTTTATTTCGTAAAAATGAAGTTAATTAAAGCATCGAGCAAAATTTTCAAAAGAAACATTTGATTATTTTGTGAAGAATCTACGTATTATATAAGCATTCAACATCGATCAGTTTCAATTGATTTTGTAATTTTTTTTTGATTGGTCGACAAAAGATACATCGAGAAGGGGAAAGGGAGAGAGGAATCTAACCAAAGATTAGAAAAAAAAAAAGTCAGAGGGCCCAGCCCAAAACTTAAAAGGGGCATCACCCAGCAACCCAATTATCCAAAACAGGTAATTACAACAAATTGACAATCTTACTAATCAAAAAATAATTTGACAATCTCATAAATTTTCTTCAATCATTGAACATTCGTGATTCATTCACAATACCTCCGGCTCAATTGTTTTGTATGTTTAGAGCACACTTCAAGACAAGACCAGACCACCTTGAATACTCTGGTTGTGTTCTTATCAACTTATTTGTCCAAAACTTAATTTTGTATTTTTTAATTTTCTTAACTATTTGTTTAGTTTTCTATCGTAATTTTTAAGATTGATCGTTTGTCTCGACGAAGAGATAAGCTAATTAGGGGACCATTAATTCCTTGCAATTAAGGTGAGCCCCATTCGTTCCTTTTAATCCAATCATATCACCAATCCTCCCAAACAAACAATCCCAAAATGGACAAATAGTCCAATCAAGCCTTAACCCAGTATGCAAATAATCATAGGACAATTAAAAAAGAGAGGAACATGGGGGGCCATCCTTAAACTCTCTCTTATTCCACTATCCAGTATCTCCCGTCTCAATTTCTATGCTACTAAAAACCAGAATCAAGAAAGAATTTAGAAAAATAGTAAAAGACTACGAGGATATATGGAGTTTGCAGTGTCTCATTTTAACCCATAAAAATAGTGCTTGAAACTGAAATAAAACTTACCAGGACATCAAGTAGAATATTTCGAGGGTCGCCTTCCCAAGTGAAAGGAGGATCAAAAGCCATTAGCTGAAAAATAGAAAGAGAAAAAACAATTATATCGAATGAGCCCATTAGCTGACAAAAAAACTAATGTTCATTCACTTATGGGTTAACTACAGCCGCATCTCAAAGCGAATCGACCTCTCGTAATCGCACCACATATGCGTATATGCACATGTTCCCATGTATCATGACGGACGGTTGGTTGAAGCGGGCGATAGCTTCACGATCGATAGTCAGACCCATGCTTCCGAGACCGAGATCCAGCCCCTCCCGCAGATATTAGATAGCATCCATTTGTAGTTAGTTCGGTAATAAGGCGTCTAGAGCACAAGAACATTCTGTCAGAAAGAGCTAGAAGGACTATAAGGTATGACACCCCTTGTTGCCTTGAACAAACCCAGGGTTGGTACAAACCTAACTCAAAATTAGCTACTCAGATACGGGGAAGCTACAATATCAATGGACCTTATCCCTCAATGTCCCAATCCTAACTCAAAACTAGCTACTCAGATACGGGGAAGCTACAATATCAATGGACCTTATCCCTTGATCCCATCGTAAGCTCTTCTACTAGCAACTGCGAACTAAGGGGATACCTAGCTGCTAGAACAAGGAGAGAACCCCACTACTTTCATAAGAACACGAGGCACATCAGCCACACCCCTCGCACATACAGATGGGACCCGTTCCACCTTTCATAATCATATCCCACCCTCCAAAACCCACCATCTAATAGGGACTAAAAGAAAGAAAAAAAAAATCACTTACATCGGGATTTGGTCTTCGCTGGTTATCTATATGTCTCTTTATGAATCTCTCAAGCTACGAACCCCTGTAAATTGACAAAAGCGATTATGAAATAGAAAAACTGAGAATCACACATCGATTTTGCTGATGTCCATTACTCTACAAGGAAAAAAAATTCACTTACATCCGCATCCCCCTTCACTCTCTTTCTATATGTCTCTTTATGAATCTCTCTCTAAAACCCCTGTATGACAAAAACGTTTAAGAAAGGGAAAAGCTGAGAATGGGGGCAAAGAAAGTGTGGGGTGAAGAAATCAAGAATATATGAAATGATGATACAGTAGTGTAAGAGTGTAAGAGCAAAGCCTAAGAAATAGCCAGGCTTTAGGAAGAGACACAGAAAAGGAATTTGTGATACTGCAAAATATAAAAGTAGCTAATGTACAACCGTACTCTCTCGCCCCTGATTGGTTTATGGGGGTGCCACGCAGCTTTTTCCTGCCCCTCTCAGGCTTTTTCCTGTTTCTACGGTTCTACCCTCTATTGCTCGTTCGAGGCACCGTAAATTAGGGGTGGGTATCGTGTCATGTCATGTTCGTGTCGTGTCGTGTTATCTCGTATTTAGATTAGAATTCTCTCAACTCTAATCCGATTTGTTTAACTTTTCATGTTATCGTATGGTGTTATATTTATATTACGTGTCAGGAATAACCGACCTTAGCCCGTTAATTTTGTGTCAGGTTTGTGTCGTGTTATCGTGTCCTTTCATAAATTCTCATATTGTATCATGTCATCTCGTGTTTGTGTCAGAATTATCTCAACCCTAACCCGACCTGTTTAGTTTTTCATGTTATCGTGTCGTGTTAATATTCATGTTTCGTATTAGAAAAAACTGACCCTAACCCACTAACTCTGTGCTGTGTTCTCGTGTTGTGTCAGAAATTTTCAACCCTAACCAAAAGTCATTGCTGAGTGATTTTGCACTTTTTTTTCCTCAATGGCACTCATTTTTTTTTACAAAGCAAATCATCTAATAGAGACACGAAGAGAAGTGCCTTTAGAGAAATAGAACCGTCAAAAATCACCTCATTTATCCTTATGTAGTGTTTTTTTTTTTTTATCAGTAAAGGAAAATTTTAGGAGGAAAGTCCACTTTCACCCCCTGTGGTTATCGCCATGTGCGGATACCCCCCTTGTGGTTTAAAACTGACCACATAACCTACCTGTGGTTTTGAAAATGTGCGCATAGACCCCCTGCCGTCATGTTTTCCATCCATTTAACGGACACAACATTAAAAGACCGTTATACCCCCATCACGTCCCTTGATTCTTCTTCTTTTTTAAATCTAACCACACCATCCTGCATACCAAAAAATAAATCCAAACCGTTGATATTGTAAATTTTGACGAGTACTACGCCTATGCCAAAATTCAAGTCAATCAAAAAATGAAAAGCTCATGGTCAAATCGATTTTGTTATGAAGTTAAAATTTCAAATTTGAATTTACAAAAAATTAGATTACTGGGTTATTGATGCCTGATCGAGATGATTTTTTACAGAGATACTCTATTCTTTATTTAATACATTATGAACGATTCAGATTACATTCTAAAGATGTGTGAGATACACCTCCGTTAAAATGGATGGAAAACATGACGGCAGGGGGTCTATCCGCACATTTTCAAAACCACAGGTAGGTTATGTGGTCAGTTTTAAACCACAAGGGGGGTATCCGCACATGGCGATAACCACAGGGGGTGAAAGTGGACTTTCCTCAAAATTTTATTAATCAACGAATCAAAGTTACAAGGATTAAAGGAAAACTGAAAAAAAATGGCATCACAACTTATGATATACATCTCAACCATGTTGGCACCTACGACAAGGACAATCATATGCCTCCCGCAACCCGAAGAAAAGAATGTTGGCGAGAAGCCAACCACACAGACAAGAAACGAAAACCACAGAACAAGCATGTTAAACCCACCAAAACAAAAGGGGAGTCACTAAACTAGCAGATTTGTAAATAAAAACATTGAAGCCTAGATCCAATCTTGATTCGATCCACTCGAACATCAGCATACTCAAAAGCCGTGAACCTCAGCAAACCAATCCCAACAACATTTCAGAATTCACTTGAGACTTGGCAGCACAAAGAAATGTTGCAAAGCATCCAAAAGCCTTGATTTATATCCACTAAAACTGTAGAAACCAACTACTAATAGACAGCTGCATCGCTAATGATAGGGCGCCAAAACGGACAACACACACACAGCAACCGGCCAAGTGAGGTAACTTGACCCATTGATTTCCAAATTAGCTCATTAATTTGATCAAGATTTTATACAGGTATGAAGCAACTCCACTTAATTTTTTTGTTTTCCCCTTCTTTTTGCACGAGTATTTCACTCAGGCTTAGTTTTTTGTTTTGTCATTGTTGAATTTTTTTTTGTTGTTCGTGTTTATTAGTTTTGCGTCATTTTTTTTTGTGAATTATTGATTTGTCTAAATGTGTGTAAAGACCTTTATGTCCTAAATCTTTCAATATCTTACCGTAATACCCCTAAGTTAGAAAACCATTTACTCAGCAAATATAGTGGCTCCCACATCGGGAGTTTGGGTATTGTGTGTGTGTTTAATGGATCCATTATGCCTCTGCCCAGTCAGCAATTGTCTAGGTGAGTTAGTATTTGAAATTACCTTTTTGCCCTCATTTCAAAACAACCAAGTCTCGCCCACCCGTTGTGGTTTGGGTGCTTAATTGACCTTTGGTGCAGGCCCCTTGGGCCCTTTGTCGTGGTGCTACTCTTAAGGGGCGAGGCTCTTGGGCCTGCGCTTGTTGGGCTGACTCTCACATCGGGAGCTTGGGCACTATGTGTGTATTTAAAGGGTCCATTATGCTTTTCCCTACTCCCTAGTCATTTACCTAGGTGAGTTAATATATGAAATTACCCTCTTGCCCTCATTTCAAATAAAGCAAATACCGCACCCTTTAGACCGTGCATACTACTAGATGATCCCACAACGTTCCACTTTCTAGTATCAACAACATTAAAAGTTTGAGATACAACGTTATTATTTCTGCGAAGACATTGAACCCACAAAAATTATTTTGGTGGGGACCATAAGGGATATTCGAATAACGACGTAGCCAGCTGCTACTGAAGGAGATTAGGAAAACTAACATACTCTGTATGATTCTACTCGATCAGGTCTTCACGTAATTATCAGGGGCGACTAACGATGGAGAAAATTAAGAACACATGGAATACTGGCAATTAAGCTTCGTGAGTAAAAACGAGTATGACAAATCTGATGGACACGGACGCTAATCGGAGCTACAAATTAACCTTATTAGTCGAAAAAACACAGTGACAATTCTTAAACGAAATTGGAAGCCCTTATCTAATCATCGAAATGATACTAGTAATGATTGTAGGAACTAATCTACTATTTCCAGTATGAGGATAGCTTTCTATTTTGGTAATATGATTTGCCGTATCATCCATTCAAGACATTGATACTGGACGAGAGATCGAATATTTTGTCTCACTACATGTCAACAGACTCAAAATAATGTTATATTTGCTTTGAATTAAAATTAGGAAAGTCTATTAACCCAACATTTTGCACAACCAAAATGAACATGAGATGTGACACCGCCGGTCATTGTAAAATAGCATCTCATTTATTACGTTTGGAATAATACCACATAAGCATAGTGTACACATTCTTGTGTAAAATATTCTGTACATAGTCTTAAAAGCATATGGTGACCGGTTTTGAGTATGTGCAAAACACGCGTCAATGATGGTTATACTTATACTCCTATACGAATGTTCCTAGTATGCCAATCTCCCGTGCTACAACCACCACTTAAACAAGTCAGGGCTTCATAGTTGTCCTACCAGTGGACTATCCAGCAATGATCGTTAGCCCATAATGCCACCTACATAAATCGACGTCACAATAAGATATTTTTCTCAAATACTTCACAATAAAATGTTCAAACCCCCACTGAACCAGTTATACCACTTGAGTTGTGTATCTACTTGCCCCATTCTCCGAAGATCGAGGAAAAAGAAGACACGCAACAGGCCCGTCTAATAGCCCATTGAAACTTACTGTAGCATTACATTCTATTCACTCCATGAACTCAAGATAAACCTAAAAACTCCGCCACCATACTCCTACGCTTGTTAGATCTCCCCATAACCTGCAAGTAGCATGAGAGAATGGAAAGTTAACAAACAACATTAAGAGAAAGAAACACATTAAAAATATCTCATAATTCTAATGTTCGCTATAAAAGACTGCAAAAGTTACAATATTCTACACAATTTTGTTGTATGTAATATTTCCTAGCTAGGGGAATTATGGAGTGCCATTAGCAATTTGGGAAGTTCGAAAATCACTCCCCTTTTTTAACCACTCAATTTCCAAGTAAAAATTCTATCCAGTGCATTTTTCCTCGTGCAAAAGCCAGCAACCATGAAAAGAGGGCTGCTCAATTGAGTAGAATTGGTTTATGGAACAATAGATGTCTTAATAGCCCAAGTAAACAAATGCAATTAGGAAACTAATTAACTTCATAGAATAAACCATCCCTTTGGGAACGATGAACAATGAAGTCAGAAAAAAGAATGTCCAAAAGTTTTCGATCTCCATGGTCCACAAAGACAACAAGATACGATGGATAATATAAAATTGAATGAGTTGGGAGAATATGGTTCACATGGGATGAACATACTTTTTAATCTTCTGTGCAGATGATTACCAGGACAATGCAAGTCAAGGTCTTTAATTTGGAGGGCATCTTAATGTTTGTCCGAAAACAAATTGAACGGACAGAGAACCGTGACAGTTACTATCTTGGGTTTTTAATCTTTGTCTGCAGCTATTCAGGATAGAGGATCATTGCACAGGATCCTCTGGAAATAGCAAACTCCCAAAGATTAGCATATTCTGTTTTACAAGGGAGTAGGAGATATTAATACCAAAGAAGATACTAGAATGATGGATCTTTGGTGCTTAGCAAAAGATGCGTTCATGCCTCCTTATGAAGCTAGCATGTGTATGGGTTCCGTACTGGTATGCATTGGTACACCAATTGGACAAAATCTAGGGCAGAAAGCTGGTTACGGTTACACACGGGATATATATATCTATATATAAAGAGGACTCTATTTTACAAATCAGAGTACACTTTACATGTACCAACTACAATACCAGATGCAAAACTCGGTTAAATGGTTTTTAGTTGGTTAGCAAATAGAACCTACAAAACCACACTTTAAAGTAAAGCCCCCTGTATTTAATAATGGAACACCAAATAATTAGACCCAAGAACAGAAGTTAATTTTGAAACCACACCAAATAATGAATCCCCATCAAGCTAGTACTGTTTAGGAGCTATTATTATAGTATTATTCCTGTTGTATGGCTAAATGTAGAGAGGATATGTAGCTAGAAGAAGTACAGTTTGAAGTACCAGAACCCCATATAATAGACCTGTATGGATACATTATGTTTCATGAAGAACCAATGCCTCCCAATGTCTCAGATTCCTGCCCAGCAGTTGCAACAATATCGTCACAGGGAATTGACGTCTCAGATATTCCATATTTGGACCATGAATTAGTGCAACGACAAGCTGCATAATTCAGGGATCAAACACGATGATGGTCAAGGAGAATTGACGTCTCAGTTGAAGAGAACATGAGCCAATAAACAAATTGGATCAGATTCAAGATGTTTCAGAGTACAGACTACCAGCAAGAGGGAAAGGGAAGGAATAGGCCAAAAAGTATTGAGACATCAATTCTGCAAAAGAAGCCCTTGTAAGTTCTAATCACTAATGCAAAAGTCAATGACTAAAGGTCTTTCTCGTGGTGAACTGAAATTTCATGAGCAGGTAAACAGCCACAACACGAGGAAGAAATACTGTCCATGACCAACTAAAACCTCATTTTTTTCACTTCGAATAATACTTCCCCTGCAGGATAAAAACTGACAATGAGCAAATAGTTGTTATAGGTAGCCCCTTGAAAACCCAAAATCTTCAGTCACCAACTCCTCTCTACCTCTGTAATAGTCATGCCTAAAGTCCTTTCACTAGAATGGAATAATGAAACATAGTAGCAAAAGCGTAAAGTTCGTTGAACTGCAAACACAAATGGTTTAAAAATTTCCAAGTAATAAAGAAAACAAACCACCGAACAATGTCGTAACCAAGTTTACTAATAGAAACAATACTCAGCATCTTCCATTTTATCTTCATAACAGTTACTGACAAACCATTTTTATGTTTTTTTTTTCCCCCAAAACAAGTCATGAGATACATTACGCGAAAAGTGTACCACATGAGCTGATTCAAATGTTATGGTCATATAAGACCAAATATAGACCCACCAATACCTTTGAAAGGACGAAAGGAATGGTAAAGGGAAACTAATATGTTCCAAAATCCATGGGATTATCCAAAACTAAAGAAGAAACAAAATCCATAAAACCATCAGCAATCCAGTAACAGATATAAACAAATAATTTCAGGAAATATTACCATCGATTTGTTGAATTATGTTACACGGCTGCATTCCAAGACCTCTGGCACATCCATAAAAACACGCATGATAGCTTGGAACTTCTTAGGGCGGGAACCAGGCACATGCTTGCTCTGACAGGTAATATAAAAGAATTCAGACCAACAACATTGGACGTTTGCCTTGAGAAATTTCCCAAACTGGTATTCCATTTCCTACAGTACAAGTTAAGAAGGACGTTAAACACGAAACCAGGAGTACGTAAAACGGGTGAGGATGGAATAATATAACGGACCAAAAGCGTACGCACACATTCGTTATCCTTCTTGTACTTTTTAATAGGCAACTTGGAATAATTTTCGACCATCTTCAACCTCTCGATTGCAGCAGGATCCGGCAGCTTGTCAAGGACGTGATATGGCATAATACGCATATCTTGAGGGATAATATTAGGGCGAAGTCCACTTTCACCCTCTGTGGTTATCGTCATGTGCGGATACTCCCCTCATGGTTCAAAACTGATTACATAACCTACCAATGGTTTTGAAAATGTACAGATAAACCCCCTGATCAATCTCTGAGAAACAACTATGCTAATAAAACAAGATCTCAGATTGGGGTTTCATAATCTTCACCCTAAAAAACAGAAACAAAATCGAAACCCATGGAATCAACAACCCATGCATACCAGTCGAAACCCACAAAACCATAGCATACAAAATCAAACTTTACACTGCCAGGGAATAATAAGAAACAAATTCGAAACCCATGGAATCGAACAACCTTGCATACCGGTCGAATCCCACAAAACCCTAGCATACAAAATCCAACCCAACACTGCAATGGAATTGAAATAGCACCAGAGAGAGTGCCATGGAATAAAAATACATAAAATCAAAACCCACAAAACCCTACCAAACAAAATCGATCTGCAATAGAAATAGCAACAGAGAGAGTGCGGGAAGAATAGCAACTGAAAAGGCACAAAAAAATCAAACTAGTACCTCACGAATCGAACTCAAATCGAAAACCACCCAAAATCGCCACAACCCTCTCGTCTCGTTGAAGAACGAGTGCGGCGAGAGTTGAGACAGGAAAATGGTACCTCGGGGTGGGAAAGGGGGATTAGGAGGGGTAGATTTGTCTGAAAAAGAGGGAGGTTTAGGGGGATTACACAGCGGCTGGTCGAAGGTAGCCCATTGCCAACACCCCTCAGGCGGTATTAGGTGGTGTAGTGAACACCGGGTGAAGGGAATACCCCCTCCAGAATAGACTGCCAAACGGGGTATAAGAATGGGTCCCAGGTGTTAAAAGGGGGATAACCCAACACCCCTTTACAATACCCCATCCAAACAGGCCCGCATGTATATCCCGTCGTTTTCTGGATACAAAAATGCATGAAAATGGGAATTTTTCACCTTGAAAAAATTTACGCCATTTTCATCCATCCCGTAACCTACCAGCCCTTCTCTTTAAAGTCGTAGTCCATATGCTGGCCCCTTGGTTTAAGACTGTTTATAACTATATAACTTGCAATTTTTGTGTTTCATACCTTCAAAAGAAAATATTATGAATTGACTTGACTTTAAAGCTCACTTGTGTTAGGATTAGTTAACACCCTATACACTTTTCCTTTTTTCTCTCACAACAGATACTTTTTGGATACTCTAGGTAACATATCCGTATCTTTTATGAAATTAAGATTGTGGCATTTCTTGCAGTGGCGTAGCCAAGAATATACATGCACTGGGGGCACTATAAAAATAGAAATTCTGGTGATAGCCAACCCCTAACAATATCCCATTGACCTGCAACTTGATGGTTGTTGGCGATGTGACAGTGGTTTGCTTGTTGGTTGTTTCATCATGGGAAATGACCTAAACACATTAAAGGGAAGAAAAAAGGGCTGGGAAGTTCAAACCTTTGGTGTATCCATAGTGGAAGAATGAAATGATGAAGTTAATCCAGTAACAAACCATCTGCATCCCATCTCAAATACGCAAGCCAAAGATTAAACAAGTCAAAAGAAAAACTTTTATCTACCAGTAATCCCCACAAGAACACGTTCCTTCTCTGAAATGGTGAAAACAATTCGAATCCCTTAAAATAATATGCCGGCGAAAAACTCTTGAAATAAACTTCATTGCAGCATGACAATCACCACAGACTCGAAGGTTCTTAAATATCCGAATAGGCGCCCCCTGTGGCACAAAGAGAAGCCCAAAAGCAACAGCCAACTTCTCGCAGTGATAAGCAAGACCAAGTTCCTTACCCTCTTCATCCACATCATGCAGTGCAAAATTCATATCAGGTACATATCCAGCCTCCTTAATCAACATCATAATCTCATCAACCTTGGAATAAATCTGGTCTGTTTTCGGATGGCTTCTATCTTCAGACATAAATTTATGCACCTTGCTATTCATCTCCATCCAACTACACCCAGGTTCCTTGCTGATCCCTCTAAGTTTCATAAGTCTTCTTATTTTGGCAGTATTTTCCCAAAAACCAGCTGCGGAATAGATGTTTGATAGCATAACATAAGGCATGGCATTCTGGGGTTCAAGTTCAAATAGGGCATTTGCTGCCCTTTCAGCCAGTTCTATATCTTTATGTACTCTACAAGCACTAAGCAATGCTTTCCACACAGTAGAATCAGGTTCCACACTCATTTGATTGAGTAACTCCTTGGCTTCATTCATTTTCCCTGAGCGCCCTAGAAGATCGATCATACATGCGTAATGATCAGGACCCGCCTTTATCCCATAGACTTTTTCCATGGATTGAAAGTATTGCCGCCCCTGTTCTACAAAGCCTGCATGGCTACACGCAAAAAGTAACCCAATAAACGTAATAAAGTCGGGTTTTATCCCACTGGCTATCATATCATCATATAATGCGAGAGAATACTTACCCATGCCATTCTTAGCATACCCAATGATGAGAGCAGTCCATGTAATGACATCCCGAATTGTCATCAAGTTAAAAACTTTTTTAGCATCTTTTATGCACCCACATTTTGCATACATGGTAAGAAGGGAATTGTCCACTGATAAGGTTGACCCGAAGCCGAATTTCACAAAATTCGTGTGAACTTGTTGCCCAAATTCCAGAACTGTCAATTCTGCGCAGGCACTCAAGACACTGGCAATGACGATTTGGTCAGGATCAACACCTACACTTCTTAATTGACAAAACAACTTGAGAGCTTCTTCGTAGGACCCGTTATATGCATAGCCAGTGACCAAAGATGTCCATGACACTACATCTCTGTATATCATACTGTTGAAAACTTGAAAAGCTGAACCTAATTCTCCCCCTTTTGCATACACGTCAACAAGAGCATTGCTTACAAGCTTGTAAGCCTCATACCCAGTTTTGACAATCAAACAATGGACTGATTTTGCACTTTCCATAACCTTCATGGAAGCACAAGAATTCAGAACAGAAGGGTACGTGAAATCATCGATATCCATATCTTTTGCATGCATTTTCTTGAACAATAACAACGCTTCCTCTTCAAGCCCCTGCCTCACGCACCCAACCACCATGGAGTTCCAAGAAACCACATCGTTACCTTCCACACTCTCTAACGCTCTCCTAGCATTATACAAGTCTCCACATTTCGCATACATATCAACCAAAGCGCTTCCAACGTACACATTAGCCTCAAAACCAAGCCGAACTATGCAACCATGCACCTGCCCACCGAACCCACGTGCTGAAACCGAAGCACAAGCTGTCAGTAGACTAGGAAAAGTATACTGGTTGGGTTCCACCCCTTCAGCACGCATATCCCGGAAACATCTGATTGCTCTAATCCCATCATTGTTGTGCGAGTACCCTGTAATCATAGCAGTCCACAAAACATGGCTTTTCCTTTCGGGCATCTCATCAAAAATCATTTCGGCTTCAACAATACTATCACACTTAGCGTACATATCCACAAGACCGATATTAACAAACGCATTCGAGTCAAAACGTGTCTTTATAACAAGAGCATGAAGCTGTTCCCCCCTTGATAGCAATGCCTTCGAAGAACACACCCTGAGAATACTGCCCAACGCAAACTGGCTCAGCTCATGTCCCTCATACTGCATTTGCCAAAACAAATGGAAACCTTCCGATTCGCACCCGTATCGACAGAACCCAGAAATGAGCGACGACCAAGTGATCGAACACTTCTTTGGAGCCTCATCAAAGAGCTGTTTAGCTTCGGCAAGTCTTCCTGAATGCGCGTAAGCAGCAACCATTGTGTTCCAAGTGAACTCGTCTCGATCAGACATTCCGTCGAACACTCGGCGGGCTTCATCAATTTGACCCGATTTCCATAAACCATTGAGATGTCTATTCAACTTGTAAATCCGAGGCGAATTGCCGAGTGAATTGTGGCTGCTGTGGAAGTATTGGCACTGCTTAATGTGCAAGAAACGCAAAAGGTTCGGTTCTTGAAATCTTGGGAGTTTGTACATCACCACCCGATTTCCGTCCGTCTATTTGGGTTCTTTGGTAGTACTGAAGAAAGCGTCTGATTGCTGTAGATATATCACGTGAGATTAAATTCTTTTCGCCCGCGCCGAAAACCGTGGGTTTCCACCACTACAATTGTGCATTAAATTAATCTGGCTAATTTACCCATCATCGATAGCTTTATGATCTCAATAGCACAAATTCATAGCATAATGATAACACCAATTACATCGACAACTTGACTTATTTTCTTTTTTTTCATGTACAAATATTGTTCTGCATTGAAATGTATTGTTTCTCTCGATCGATTGTGCTTTGAAAAAAGAACAAGAATATTTTAACAAATACACATTTACCATAACTATACGGAAAAATTCTGATTTTGTAATTGAAAAGATAACCTTAGCGTACTATACTTGTACAATCTCTATTATAAAACAGAAGGGTGTGGGGACAAGTTATCAGAACGGCTCAGATTCATTTGATCCAAAGGTTGTAGTGCATCATCGCATTTTCCGGTTAAGTACCCATGATTTTCACCTAAATTTCACAATTGTCATCTCCTTCCAACAGGAATGCGTAGTGCCGTAGGCACGGACTAGCACTAGTAGTTTATACAAGTGCACACATTTAGTCATTCACCTCTTTAATGAACGGTTAGGATTATTTTCATCTAAGAGTCCACATTCTTCTAGAATTCTCCTAAAAAATATATTTTCTTATTCACATCTCTAGAATATTTTTCAGCACTCTCCACACAAGTCTAACATATAATAAAATCTTATACAATCTTGTAGAACATTTCAGAAGAAAAATATACAGTGATCCATTCTCATTTTTATAAGTATTTTATCGAATCACACATGAGTCTTAAATAAATTTATAAATTGTAAACAAATTCAATAAAAAACAGATCCATTCTCATTTTTATAAGTATTTTATCGAATACCATGGTCTTCCAATAAATGTTAGATAGTTTGATCAAACACTTCAAGAATGTTTAATTGAGATATATTTTTAATAAACGATTAAAAGGTTAAAATATTAAAAAATGGCTTTGACGATTAAAGTGGGACCGAGTGTGAACTCTGAATAAAATATAGTAGATAATGTTCACCCCATATGAAGTTATTGACAAAATCTCTTGATACGCACGTAATTTTGTTAGTTAGTTAGCTCAGCTGCATAAACGTAATATTGTTTGATTAAAGTAAAACTTAAACAACCAATTGAAAAAAAAAAAACCCCAAACTGTAACAAACAAAAAAATTTGCAGTGGGGGCCGTGCCCCTATGGACTGGGGACTGTCTCTGGCCCAAACCCAGCCCAATGCACTCTTGGGCCTTGCTACGCCCACACTAGGACAATACCTCGAAAACACCAGCAAGCAGGAAAGCGTGCCTAGCACACCACAAACCGTACGGCATATCGCTTTCCAGCGGACGGTTCAGATTGTTCCATTATTCGTCACAGTATCACTTGATCAAAATCCAGTTTTCACTTAAGGGGACGGCAATCGGGGCGTTAGGAATGGATATGAGGAATTCCGTATCCGATCCCTGAAACCGAACTCCTACCCATATCCGTCCCGATACCTGAACGGAGAGACCAAGAAGAAATTATAACCGAACCATTCGGGATTCGGGTAATTTCCAAACCGACTGGATACCCGAACCAAACTCGTTATTTTATCAAAAAAAAAAGAGAAAAAAATAGGTAATGACTTTAATTTTCAAGAGACAAGAGTATGGGCAGATCTGAAAAGATTTGTTCGATTCAAGTTTTTGGGGTGGATTCTGATCGATGGGCGAGAAAGAGAGAGAGAGAGTGCTACAACCAGATTGTTCTAATAGATTAGTATACAGAGCAGCTGAGAGAAGAAAAGGGGAGTAACAGAGAGAGAGGAGTACCGTGATTGGGAGAGAGAGAGAGAGAGAGGCGATGGCGACGACGATGACGACAGTACCGAGAAGGGTGAGACCAGAGGAGAGGAGAGGAGGGAGTGCGTTTGACTCCTTTGAGGTATGACGGCGTGAAGTTCCAAACACTGCTACTTGCACATATGTTTTTCGCACATATATTTTTGTGGGATCCATATCGAGGTCCCATAAAATAATCCGAACCGTTTATTTTTTTAAAATATTTTTTGGAGTGTTTCTATAAAAAATCAGCTCCAACGGATATCGGTAAGAGCTTTCTTAGAATTCGTACGGCAAAACAGAATGATTCGTCCTACAATTTCTGAGAAAGTCATTATCGATATCCATGCTGATTTTTTATAAAAACCTTCTAAAAAATATTTTAAAAAAAATATGAACGGTTCGGATCATTTTGTGGGACCCCAATATTGGTTCCACAAAAATATATGTGCAATATATGTGTAAAAAGATATATGTGAGAATCATTAATGGTTCAAGTGAGTCCCAGCTACTATAAGTACTAGAGGCGGGGGCACACGCGATGGGTGTGCAAGTTGCATTTTCACAACGTTTTTGTATAAATGCTTCCCACTTATTATTTGATCAAAATTTCACAAATATTGTAAAAATCTGACTTGCACACACATCGCGTGTGCTCCGGCCTCTAGTGTTTTTTATTTTGTCGGGCGACTAATATATTAGTCAACATGTGCTAGACACTAAAAGGAAATCGTCCTCTAAATGTTAAATTTGATTGAGATAGTTAATCAAAACAGGATTAAAAAAATGAACAAAGAGAAAATCGCACGTAAATGCGCCGAATAGCATTTTCTCAACCCAATTCTGACAATACGTTTATACCTCTAACACATCGATGCATTCTTGCAGTAAACATGCTCCACGAAAACTAATAAACTCAACTGAAGCAATTTTAGTAAAGTTAAAAACTCTACATGAGGGCATCATGTGGACTTACAGAGTTATACAGAGGATGATGAAGAACACTAAACGCTTGATGCAACAGGAATCATCGAGCGTGCAAAGTGTCCAATGGTGCAAAGTGTTTAGGGGTGACCGGGTGAAACAAATGGGAAAGAAGTAGATTTGTGACAGGGGAGAAGTTGTAGTGGGAGGGAAACTGTCGTGGGTTCATTGGGTATGTAGTTATTGAGTTGTGTGGTTATTTGGTGTTAGTTTGTCTATTATGTCCCTACAACTAAGTCCTCTATAACTTTAATTATGCGTGAATCTTTTTATCTTTTGTGGGCAGTTTTGAAAATGAAAAAACATGACAGGGGAGATACCAAAGTGGTACTCTCCCTTTATATATTAGAACCAGTATTAACTCGTACCTACAGCACTACGCATCCCCGTTGGAAGGGGATGACAGTATTGTGATTTAGGTGAAAACCATGGGTACTTAACCGGGAAGTGGGAGGATGCACTACAGCCTTTGGATCAAATGAATTTAAGTCGTTCTAACAACTTGTCCCCACATCATTCTGTTTTGTAATAAAGATAGATAAATAAAGGGTCATCACACTCCAAGTCCTTAGACTTAACACATGCAAAAATTTGGTCCGTAAATTTTTGGATGCATGCACTTTGACCTCTAGTCTCTTGTAACTCCTATATATGTGTGTGTGAAGGGGTAATTTCGTAATTGTATGGTTTCAGTTCGGGGGATCGATTAAACCATATCCGAACTAATATCCGTTCGGTTATCGATTAAATCATACCCATGGGGAATTTTTCGGTTATGTTTAGGAAAAAAATTTTCGATTATGATTCGGATACTCATTGGTTCGATTCACTTTGCCATTCCTGGTACATTTCCACCGAACCCGAGTCCCTGCAGTGAGAAAAAGGACTGTAATCCACAGTCCCCCAAAACAACGTCGTTTTGGGGGCAACTTACATTCCACACGCAGATAAGGCAGTGGATGAGGAAAACATGATGGCGTGGAAAATTATTCAGTACTTCGGCTGTCCAAATTGAATCCTAACCCTTAAATCAAATTCTCCCTTTCTCTACTCTGCACTTCACCAGCAAAAATCAATCACATCCCCTTCTCTGTTTTGCAGCTAGTGACTATAATCCATCCTCGGTGCCACAGTCCTCACCCATCCTACATTGCGAAAGTCTTGTCGTCATTCAATTTAGTATTTTTTATTCGGCTTCAACTTGATTTCTGAATCCCAAGAGAGTGGGTTTCTTGATCTGTTGATTCTGTTTTTTCTATTTCATTTTCGATTTGATTTACGAATTCTAAGGCGAACAAAACCAACATTCTATTTTATCACCGCAAGCTTGTAGTGTACTGCATTCATTTCTAAGTGGTCAAGGTAATTTTTTTTTTCAAAAGGACGATTTGTAATAGATAGAAGGAAAGGAGGGGAGGGGAATTTGGGAACACATAAAAATCTGTGGTAAAGGAGTGATGTTGGCGTGGGAAAGAGAGAGAGTTTGGTTGGGTGAGGATGGTGGCGCCAGGAACAACTTTTTTTAGGGAGGCCAAAGCACTGAATAATTTTCCAAGCCATTAGTTTTCCTCATCCGCTGCCTTGTCCGCGTGTGGAGTGCAAGTTACCCCCAAAACGACGTTGTTTTGGGGGGCTGCAGATTACAGTCCTTTTTGCTCACTGCAGGGACTCGGATTCCCATTTCCACCCATTGTGTAAAAAACCCGGCAATTTTTGAACTTCTATTGGTTTTCCCCCCAAATCCCCAAAAGGAGAGAGAGAGAGAGAGAGAGAGAGAGAGAGAGAGAGCGAGCGAGCGCCGATGAAGAAGAAAACCCCAAGGAGCAGCGAGGGGAGAGTGAAGAAGAGAATGAAGGGGTCACTGACAAGAGTTCAGCAGCTAGGGCAACTCTCTTTCATGCCTCTGCAGCCCCAATCGTCCCGATTCAAGACTCCCCTTGAATCACAAGCTCAACCTAGAGAAAAATCGCAGATTCCTTTGCTATCACCCCTTCATATCGACGCTGATGCTGTTGTGGACGACATAGACTGCATTCTCAGCCAGGATTTCTTTTGGTAACTTCAAGTTCCTCATCAATCGAGTTTTGTTTTACGTACGTCCGAAAATTAGAAAAACAGGTTTTGGGGTATTTGTTTCCTTATTACCTTATTTTATATGGATTTATTGGGGGATTGACCATGGGAAAAGAAAATGGTAGAGAAATCTGCTCACTTTGTTACAGTTTTATCTTTTCCTTTCATTTTCTCTTGTGCTTTGGGTTATAAATCGATTTGCACAGTCATGATCCAAACAGAACGTAAAGCTTTGTTTGAGGGAGCATCTTCAATCTTGGCTTAAGAAATGGGAATGTCAAATTTGACATTTTCAGATGCACACTGCAACCATTATGTCAAAACTTATGTATGTTTTTAATTGTTTTGTACTTTATGAAGTTTTCGCCAAGATTGAGGATCTCACTCAACAAAGTACTCAAAGAACACACATTTGACATCAGTTGCCAAATTTAACATGAGAGAGCGATGCTAAATGACGCTTAGCATTTGAAACTTCTGTGGAGTTTCTTCACATGCCAATTCTTTCACACGTCATGCCATGTCAAATTCGACTTCTTTGGTTGGAGAAGGAAGATGAAGGAGAAAAGGATGAGTTCTTTGTTTTTGTTTGCTTGGACTAAGCAAATGAATAGGATATCTCTCAACAAAAGTTTTTTGGGGTGACCTATTAAGCTGTGGACAAATACACTAATTTTTCATGAAATGTGTTAGGAAGGGTTGGTCGACCCAATATGAACCGAAGGCTGAACCTTAACATACCTCAGAACAATACCTTTATGTTACCAAGAGATATATTGGCAGCCGTGGATCATTTAATTTTTTTCATTTCATCAAAATCAAATCCAGTTTCCTTGGACTGCATTCGATTTTGGATATTTTCAAGTAGTCTAAATTTTAATGAGTTCCAATGCCGTGAATGCATAAGAAATAACAATAAATGCAACTTGTAGATACGGGTTTCCTCTTTCAACATTTTGTAATTGTTACTTTTGCTTCTACTGCAGCACTCCTGACTATATCACTCCTGATGGTCAATATATGTCAACCAGTTTGGATTGCAACAAGGTAATCTTGCCACACTGCTATTTGAATGCTAGATTTTGCTACGGATTTACTAAAGTTTTTTTTCAGGAAAATATTCCCTGTCCCAAGTCACCAGAGAAAATAAAAACTGTCAAGAGCAAAAGGCAAAAGCAGGGTAAGGTTAACATTTATGGTGAGCATTGTTGTCTATTATGAAGTACTATTTTAGTTTCATATGGGAACTTGAGACCACATAAGTTGCTTCAATTGGTAGTATCAGTATGTCACTCTATCTATGAGTTGAAATCAAATTTGGACTTGGATATGAGTAACACTTTATCCTACAACTTGCAATTTGTTATGTCACCCTTATCTTATGATGGATGCAATGAGGCAGGATTGCATTCACTTCTCTTAGAATACTTGTGCCCATATCAAGTGAAGGCTGTGAAGCAAAACTGATCTAATTTTCTTTCTGAGTTCGTCTTTAATTTAGGTCCAACTAGGGACCTTTTTTTTCCCTATCATATTTTGGTCATGCTTTCAACCTGAATCTCTCTCTTTATTTGATACAGTAAATGGGTCAATCATCATAACAGTCTCTTGTATTGGCCTAAGTAGGTGCAAATGCGAGCCTTAATATACCTTTCTGTTATTTTTTTAATTGTAAAGCCATAAATTTGTTTTCACAACCTAGTCTCCTTGATTCCTCTATGCTTATTTTATGATTCATTGACCAGCGAGCATTCTCAATCATGTTACTTAAAAGTTTTTCCTCAAAATAGACTCTTCATTTTGGTGTTATTTAAGTATCAAAAGCCATTTAGAGGAACTTATCTGCTTCCTTTACTAACTTAGACACGGGGAGATAGATATTGTGATGGCATTGGTGACAAGCATTTACAGCAGTTTCAGTTTTAGTGCTAGACTTTGTCATATTCTTTTCTTAATCTTGTTCCAGGCTTCTAGCTATCCATCTGTATAATATTTCGATTTTTTATTTTTTGGTGTCTTCTGTTGAATGTCCTGATTTCTGAGTGCTTGTTTGTTGCTTTAATGTTCAGATGGTATCTCCAGTAATTCTTTCACTTCTAATCTCTATGGCCCTGAGAAAGTTGAAGAACTTGCCAAAAAGACTTTTTTTGGAACAGACAAAATCGAGACAGAGAAAATAATAGAAGCTGAACCTCAAAAGAGTCATAGTTTCGTTTCACATTCTGCAATTGCTTTGCGATGCCGTGTTATGCCGCCTCCATGCATAAAGAACCCATACGTAAAGGATTCTTCAGAAACTGATGTAGATCCTTTCAACTATCAAAGATCAAAGTGTGCAGGTATCTTTTTTGTGCATATAAAAGTATTTGTTGGGGTATAGCATATCCCTTTTTATTGAGTTCATAACTTCATGTTAATGTTGTGGATGTAGTGGTGTAAGTTGCTTAAAAATTCTGCATCTGTCATATAATAAAAATATGATTCTAATTTAAATTTGGAAAGTCATGATGTAAAAAGGAGGCTAGACATACCACCTCACATTACACAACCTCTAGGTTGATAGAACCAGTAAATATTGCAATGACAATGACATGTACGGCTCTACCATTTCTTTTCCTTAAACTTTCCTAGCACATAATTTTGTGGGTTTTTTTTCCTGTCTTCCATGGACTTCATATTTGGAATCTCACAATGCTTCACTCTGTAGGTATTTTTACAGCCAGCGTTGGTGGAGATGGGCTTTCACGGTACAGGACAGATTTCCATGAGCTTGAGGTATATTTAGCAGCAATTTCTTGAACTTCCAGAGGCAACAGATTAATGAATAACCAGCATTTTCTGGATTCTGGTGCTTGTATGAATTTTTGGGTTTTCTGTTTGTTTTCAGCAAATTGGTAATGGGTACTTCAGCTGTGTTTTCAAAGCTTTGAAGAGAATTGATGGTTGCTTTTATGCAGTGAAACAAAGCACAAGGTTGTTGCTTCAGGATACAGAAAGGTAGCTTCTTCGTGCTTCCACATATCAATACTCTCTGTTTGTACGGCTTGCTCATGCAATAACTTGTGCAGGAGAAAAGCTTTGATGGAGGTTCAAGCTTTTGCTGCTTTAGGTTTGTTCATGTTTCTTGGGTTAATTCTGCCTAATATATTTTCTGCATACATGGATTCAACGGTCTTCTTTTACCCAAAATTGTGATTTCGTCTTTGCAGGATCCCATGAAAACATTGTTGGCTACTACTCATCTTGGTTTGAAAATGAGCGTCTCTTTATCCAGATGGAGCTCTGTGATCACAGCCTATCCATTAGTAAATCTTCTAAATCCTTCACAGAGTGGGAGGCATTAGAGATCATGCATCAGGTTGTTATTTCTCAATAATGGTTGGGATCTGGACCAGTGAACATTGAAGACGGTCAATCAAATAATGGAAAAATAGTTGTTTCTCTGTTTGATCCCTGCTGCAAATTTGTTGTGCCAGGAATCAGTCCACGAGAAAAATTTTGGTCCTCCAAGACTACTGTTTTACGAATTCAACTAGTAATGTAGTTTAAATTTCATTCTTCCATTCGACTTACCCTCGACTATTATAAGCCTTCCATATGTCGCTTAAATACACCACTCATAATTAAGTATTTGTACCTTGAAACGCTGCTGGGAATAAAATGAATTAAGGTGAGATTTTTTATTTCAGCAGAATGCTAAATGTTGTCCTTCTGTAGGTGTCTTTAGATTTTTCCAACCATTCTGAGTTTCAGGACTATTTTGGGTGAAATTTGTTTTTCCAAATATTCTTGCCATTGCATGCCATTTCCGATCTAATATCTACTTTGTTGGGTAAAATTTGCTTCAGATAGCCAAAGCACTGCAGTTCATACATGAGAGGGGGATAGCTCACTTAGATGTAAAGCCTGATAATATTTATGTGAAGAATGGTGTATATAAGCTTGGTGATTTCGGCTGTGCAACTCTCCTTGATAGGAGCCTGCCAATTGAAGAAGGTGATGCGCGTTACATGCCTCAAGAGATACTGAATGACGAATATGATCATCTTGATAAGGTTGATGTCTTCTCCCTGGGAGCTGCTATTTATGAGCTTATTAGAGGCTCATCATTGCCAGAGTCAGGCCCTCTTTTTTTGAATCTGAGGGATGGAAAATTGCCTCTCCTTCCTGGTCATTCCGTGCAATTTCAGAACTTACTCAAGGTACATATATTGTGTGCTTCAGCGCTTCTCAAACATAACTCAAGGTTTTACTTCTGCCTCAGGCATTCTTCCTCGGTTGCTTCCAAACTTTTTTCCTGGAACAAAATTGACCTTATAGTATGTATGGGTGTAAAAGTGCCTGGCCTTCAATTGGCCTAGGCTCACTCGATCCTATGGGTTGGCCCTGGGGCATCAGTTATGAATACTGGCAGCCTACCAATCCAGTCTTCGAGCCAACAGAAGCTTACGGCTCAAAGTCTGGAAATTTTCTAGACAGAATTTGCTCCATACATAAAAGATAGATCCCATGCTCGGTTTTGGGGCCCAAATTCCCATGGGCACTGGCGTTGGCTCTTGGAAAATGGGCCTGCCTAAGCCAACCCGATTTGGCTGAAGCACTCTATGCAAGGTCTAAGCTTTACATACTTCTTTGACATATCATCCAAGAGCCTGATCCTTAAAGGAAGCCAAACCAAGTCTGGGTGCCAACGACTTGGGCCGTGCTTGTCAAAGTCCAACGAAGAATTGGCATTGGCCTGGGGCAGGCTTTCCTTTGTCATCCAGGGACCAGCATGTGCTGATTAATGTTTGGAAATAGGGTAAGAGTGATTAGTTTTTGATGTGGTTGCATGAGTGTGACTGATTATTTCTGTTGATTTTGCAATTTAATCAGGCCATGATTGACCCAGATCCAGTTCGTCGACCTTCTGCCAAAGAACTAGTAGAAGATCCGATTTTTGACAGGGCCAAGAAAACTGGAAAGAACCAGTAAAAGCCACTGTTCCTGCACTTAGAATTTGTAGCTGGGGCTGGATGCTGCGTGGCCCAATTCAGCAGCTTTTTGTTCATTTCTCGGGGAGTAAAATTCTCATTCGCATGAGTCATCATGGGCAGTTTTGTTTATCTGAGCGGCAAGTGCAACTGTGCAAGCCCTGTTTTGTAACATTGCTGACGGGCAAGAGCAACATTATGCAAGCCCTGTTTTGTAACATTACTGACGGCAAGAGCAAGATTATGCAAGCCCTGTTTTGTAACATTACCCCTCCGATATTGGCGCCAGTGTCCCCCTTGCGTGCCACTGCTTTTTGTATAAAAGATGGGAAACTGGAGAACTGTTGTATTTTCCGGTGAATTTGGTAATGCAATTGAAGCTGGGAAGTCCCATTTATTTATCAGTTAGTGTTGTTTTTTTGATTGGTAGTTTAACTTGGTTCCAATTCGAAAAACACTTTTAGTCGGGTAAAAATAAACGTCTCAGACTATTAGTTGGTTCCTTGTGAAATTTACCAATTTCAAATGTTCAAAATGAACAATAACCTTATCATAAGAGACGTTCTGGGGAGTACAACGGGTAGTTCAAGCGTAAGGTGATCTATTTACCAAGATGAGGCCTTGGTTCAATTCTTACAACAGGATATCATTTCTTATAGATTAGGCTAATGTAGGTTTTTTTTGCATGTACACACAAAACAGAGACGTTGATGGTATATATTCTGGGATGAGGCAAAAGGAAAAGAGGCAAGGGTTCCTTTCAGCTATAAATTGCTAATAAGTGACATTAGTAGTATTGGATAGTGAGTATTGCAGGATCCAGCAGAGGAAGAACCTCTAAATATAGCATCCCTGGGCTGTAAGACGCGTACATCAGCAATGTCGGCGTTGAATCTCGAAAAACGAACCTAAAACAACTCGGAAAATGCTGGAAAAAAAAAGAGCAATGCCGAATCTTCACAAGTACTGGAGCATGTTCCTACTGATTGTGTAGCGCTGCTGCGCTGACTCAACTAAATGCCGACTGGATGCCCGTTGTCGCTTACTGGACAGCCTAGTGGCGCTAAACGAAATTGACGCTGCTGCACACTCGCGAATGAAGACCACTCGTCGTGTACCCTTTGCTGTCTTGTGGACCTACTCGAGGGGGAGTGTCATATGTACGCGTGTTTAGGAGTCAAACTTAACCCGTGGTCAAAAACAGTTTTCCACCACTCTCAAAATTCGGCCGGATACGATAGAGGCTTAAAACGTGGGATTTGGTGACCCTCGTTGACACTTGAGTTCTGATACCATTTGTTGGGGATCAGAGATCACATATATCACACAAGCCAAACATAGATTGTATGTGGGTTGACCAAAATGTCCGATTCATATAGAAAACGTCTGACGCTATTTCTATTTGACTAAGACCATAAATAATGGAGGTTTATAAACTCTCAAAAGCTCAAACTCTCTCACCTTCCGGTCTCTCTGGCAGTATTTGTTTGTTCGACACTCAGCTCTCTCCCAATACAAGAAGTATAATTGTTCAAAGATAAAAGCATTCGAAAGCAGTTGTGTGAAATAGGGAAATGATATTGGCACTCCAAAAATTGATGTAGGCACTCCAAAAAATAAAGAAAAGTGACTTTGGAGTTACACTGATTTTGAAGTGCCTGCATCAATTTTTGAAGTGTCAATATCATATTCCGTGAAATATATAGTGAAGAGAACAATGATTCAACGAACTTAATTAGGGGACATGCACACTGTAGCCAGATTCAATTAACTCTTTCATGTGTGGGTGGGTTGCGTGTGATGATTATTGTTGAATTCTGTTATGGTCATTGGAATATTGTATCAAACACATGGTAGGCAAATCACACGGAAATACAAAATCTAAATTTGAAGCTGCGCCCAAGCAGGACAAACATCTGGTTGTCAAAAATAAAAAAATCCAATAAACTGTCAACCATATTTCTAGCTAATTCCATGATAACCTCCAATTCACTTGTTCCCCGAAGGTTAATTACTTATTTTTAGCTTTACGAGACGTGTCATTCTCTTACAATACATCACTTTTAATTCATAAAATAAACACTTTTTTGAAAAATAAGTACTTATTTTTTTTAGCAAAACGGGGCCATCGCCTGTCACTAATTGCTACGAAAACTTTTTTTTTTTTCGGAAAAAAAATTGATTCATCACAAGGATACAAAAATAAAAATCAATACAATAAAAAAGAAAAGAGAAAATTAAATATGCATTCTATATGGAGATCTTATTTAGGTGCACATCCTAGTGAGTTTAAATACTTATGTTCGCATCCTTAAATTGGTTGAATGACCAATTTTGCCAATTTTGCCCTTGTTTAATTTCTTCATTAATTAATTCTCTCTCCCTACAAATTTAATGTCTATCCAAACACAATTATCTCTCTCAAATCTCGGAGAATACATAGCCGAAAGAGTCTCACTTCTCTCGAACACATACGCATAATCTGGTAAGGGTCCCGAATCACTCCCTCTTCCTCTCTGCTCTTTTCTCTCTTAATCCCCATACTTTCCAACATGAATCAAAGCAATATTGCAGCGAACAAAACAACTCCTCTTCACCCCATCACCAGCACCACACGTGCACGCAAGTTACGAAAACTAAGCATTGAGAGCATTAGTTGGAGACTGCGCAATACCCTCCTACAACAGCTACTAATTAACAAATTCTTAAACTGCCTCTCCGCCTCGCGAAGTTACGAAAACTCCTTGGTCAATAACACCGAAATTCTACAAATCATACTAGCATCAAACCTGTGCTATGCACGGGAATAGTAAAAGATATAAATTAAAATTCCATTACGTACTTTTGACGAATAAAAAAAGTTTTTTTTTATTTCTTTTAAATTAAAACTATGGAGAAATTGTAAATTCTCTTGCTCCACGACATTAATTCCCATGGCCTACAAATACTACTTTCCTTAATCCAAGGAAACACAAACATAGGCTCTGCTGCTAGATCCTAATCCCTAATGTTTTCGTTCGAGTACTGGCCTATGCTGAGTTTCTGTTATGGGTAAATAATTAAAGCGATTAAGTCATCAACACCCAAGATAATCTTGAAAATGGACCTAAACAACATAAAAAAGGAGATTAATTAAGACTTTCAACTCAACTATATAGTATTAATCAAGTCAACAGTCTACAGTGTGTTCTTGTGCGTTGGTTAATCAAGCCAGCCAGCCAGCAATTTATGGGTCCTTAATTCTAAACTGAAATCTACGTACACACAAATAGTTCGAAAAGTTTCATAGCATGCTTGATAGTCAAGTCCTTGATTTTTAAATAGAGCAAGTGAGGACTCTAACACCTGTAGTGTCAAAGTACATGAGGAGGAACAAAACCGTGGATTTTCATTTGAAAATCATCAATTCTCCGAACCGGATCGTGAGATATTTAAGAAATAAAAAATAATATATATATATATATATATATATGTAACATAACTCCTATTGAATCTCCATTACTGGATAGTGGATGTGCATGTATTTACTGTCATTTATGCTCTAGTATATGACGTATTGTGTTTGAGAACTTGGAATACTTGCTAAGTGTTTACTGTAATCATCTTTTATATTTTTGGAGTATAGAATCATATAATTACTTGGAAGATGTAATCCGTGGACAAAATCAGGACCGAACCATGACTCACGGTTCGGATTGGAACCGAACCGCAAGTTGGTATGAACACAGATTTCATTTTTAAAAAACCATGACTCACGGATTAGAATTGGATTCATAAAAATCTGATCCAATCCAAACCGTGCGCAAGAGGAGAAAAGTGAGGTCCTCGACATAATTCGATACGTAAATTTATGGGAAAAATTCAAAATACCCCCCAACCTATACACCCAAATTCAATTAGACTCCCAACCTTTTAAAAACTTCAATTTTACTCCCAACGTTATAATCCGTTAATCAAAATGCCCCCTTCCGTCTAAATTACTAACGGATTCCGTTAAAGGCTCCGTTAAATAGTATTCGGATCGAATTTCGATGATCCGAATCGCTCAATGTGTTTAAAATGTGATTTTAAGGGTATTTTCTAGAAATCAACAAAAAAAATGATCGGGAAGGGCTTCATCTGAACAGTTTTTCAATAGGTACCCTTAAAATCACGTTTTAAACACATTGAGCGGCTCGGATCATCAAAATTTGATTGGAAAAGGGGAGGCGTGGATCGATCCGGATTTTATTCAAGTACGGACGTCCGGATTTTGCTTCGGTCTGTACCTCCCCTTTTCCGATGATCTGAGCCGCTCAATGTGATTAGAATGTGATTTTAAGGGTACCAGCAAGAAATCAGTAAAAAAAAATGATCGGAAGGGCTTCATCTGAACAGTTTTTTATTGAATCATTCAATAAAAAACTGTTCAGATGAAGCCCTTCCTGATCATTTTTTTTGCTGATTTCTCGCGAGTACCCTTAAAATCACTTTTTGAACACATTGAACGGTTCGGATCATCAAAATTCCATCGAGACACTATTTAACGGAGCCTTTAACGGAATCCGTTAGTAATTCGGACGGAAGGGGGCATTTTGATTAACGGAATATAACGTTGGGAGTAAAATTGAAGTTTTTAAAAGGTTGGGAGTCTAATTGAATTTGGGTGTATAGGTTGGGGGGTATTTTGAATTTTTCCCTAAATTTATCCAGAACTTGCAACCAACAAATCCGGAACAATGAAAATTAGAACTACTTAATGCCATAACTACCTTTCCTTCATCCCACAAATCCTGATCGATTTTTTTATTTTTTATTTTTTGGATCAGCAACAAGATTTTATTTAACTCGACAAAGGGTACATCGAGGAGGCCAAGCTCTAGATGCAAGAAAAACTTAGATCATAGAGCAGGCCAAGAAGAAGAAAATTACATTCAACAGAAATGAAAGGAACCATATAGCTAGGAAATGGATCCATCCAGAACCAAAACATAAACTTCCACTGCTCCAAAAGACTACAGAAATCATTCCTGATCGATTTATAGGATCCTTTAACATGTTTTAATTTCACGTTTTGAACAAATTATATCCCACAAATTAAGGATTTGTTAACCTAAAAGATTTCTTTCAAACATTCAAAAATTATTGTACTACTCCAATAATTGTGTTGTCCAATCAATTGTGGCCACTTGTCGCAATGAGAGCCCTCCTCATTATTGACTATTTTGCTTTAATATACACTTCATCCGTCCCATATTCTTGGTCCGGTTTACTATTTGAAACCTCTAAAAAAATTGGTCGTATCTTTAATTTATTATAATTTTTTATATCAAATATGGATCTTATTAATGTGATAGATCTCAAATAATTTTGTTAAACAAAGTTTTAATTCAAAATAATATTGTATTGTAAAATATAAACAATTGTTTGAGTGATACAAAAAAATGAAACAGAATCAAGAATATGGGACGGAGGAGGGAGTAGTATATATACTATAGATTTCTAGTGAAGTACTACTATACACATGTTTACATAATAATTACATTAATATAGGGATAAAGTAGTACTTAATGTGGCAACACAGATTAAAAAAAAAAACCCTTACCTATTCAAATTGATTAGGTATATCCAGAGCTCATACCTGGTTTTAGTTTTTCAAATTGAAAGAAGCAAAAGTTTATCCAGGTAATTAAGTCCTATTGCCCATAAACTGGTCTGAATGAGGAAAAGAGTTACCCTAGATATATAGCACTGCCTTGGTCTTTGCTAAACTTTTCGAACTTTAGGGTTACTGGAGATTTTTTCGATTATTAACTTTAGGGCCTCGAAATTAGTCAAAGCGCGTCGACGACAAACTAGTCCGAACACCCGGCAATAAAAAAAAATGTAAAACAAAACCATGATATTAAAGAAAGCACTAGAAGTACCCTTGATATTCTTGTCTGTGTCCATCTTTTTATATAAGAATCTATATATATGCATTGTGTACAAAAAAAAAATTTGATCGATGCAAACCAAGACATTTGATTCATCCTGAGTTGTGGGAAGTCGATCCACTTCATGTTTGAATATGACATAATGTCAGCATGATAGAGACCCTAGAAGGGTTTGATTTCCAAGACAAAACGACAATGGATCATTAATTCTAGGAGCAACTACTGTGGTCCCAGATAGAAAGCTAGCTAGCTAGCTAGGGTTTCAAAAGAAAATTATTTAACCTAATTAGTACTACTTAGTATTACTCTAGCTAAGCATTAATATATATATATATATATATATATGTACGTATTTGGGCTTTTGCAAAATTTGAACTACTGATAGATAAGGGCTCTTCTCTTTAGATAGAAATAGACCTAATTAATAATTACTTCTATATATGTCTATATATAATTAATCATGCTTGTTAATTGAGGTACTTAAGCTGGGCAATGGTGAACACAGGAATTTAATAGAGCTAGCTAGGGATGTGACGTATAATTATTTTGCATTTGAATTATGAAATTAGGATGGAAAAAGATTGATTTTGAAGGGTTTAAAGTAAAATTATCAAGATTTTGAAGGGCTAAAATATTGAATTTTATTGTAAATAATACGAGAACGTATGTAAAAAAAAAAATGACATTGCTCACAAGTTCGGGGATGCTTGGGCGCCGCCGACAGTACTTCTTCCATCAGACATGCTTTGGCGCCGCCCACGGTACCCCTTCCACCATCAGACATGCTTTAATTTGGCACCGCCCACGGTACCCCTTCCGTCATCGGACATGCTTTGGCACCGCTCACACCCTTCCCATCAACCACTGAAGTCCCAATGTTGAGTCGCAGCTTGGGATCTTACTCCCAAAAGTAATAGTAGCTAGGTTAAAGAACGGGAGGTTATGTATAATTGTAATTAATGATGATTGACCTCATAATCGGAACATATGATGAACTGGAAATAAGAACCAAAAATTAATTACCTTAAAAGATATCAGATCTAAGCTGTAAGCTTCGAGTTATAAAGATGAACTAGAAGTTGTAAAATTTGTATTCTTCTATATCCTCAACGAAACGATGAAAATCCCAATCGAAAAAATGAAAGCCTAAATTTTGAATTTTATTGTCAATAGGAAAAATGAGTTTTTTTTTTTATTGACAAACTAAGAAATATTTTCAGATAAATTGAATTATTACAGAAGGGAGAACAACCAACAGAAATTTAAAACATCAACCGTAGTTGATTAGCTAGGTACCAACTAACTACATCGGATACCCAAGATCAAGCTCAAAAAGCAAATTATCAATTATCTAGAAATTATAATTCCTTTCTTGTGTAATTAAGAAACAGACGCAAAAAATAAACTCGACGAAACCCTAAATTCAACATTTTTATTGCCAAACACAGATGAAGGTACATTCGTTTGCGATTTTTATCGTACAAAAACTACCTCGAATTTTACAAACCTTAACGATTTATTACATGATACAATTTACAAGCATCGGCTTAATTTGAAGTTTAATTGACAAAAATTCACATAATTAAGCTATTAAAAACAGTCAATCAAAGAACGAAAACCCCAAGTATTCTCAACACCATACAAGCCCTAAAAACATCAATCACCCAGAAACCCTAAAATCTCCCTGGGGGGAAATTAGTATTCCCACTTTCCTCCATAAAACTGAACTTGAATGGAGTCCTCGCAGTACTATTTCTGACAGTCTCACCCCTATAATTTGGTTCTTCATCCTTCTGGTGATCTTCTTCTTCATGGTTACTACTACCCTTATTATTTTGATGATTATTAGCAGATGATCTCTCCCCTTCTAACTCCCTAAACCTAATCAAGTACCTTTTCAACGGCTTGGCATAATCATCGAACCCCAGGCTACCCAGGGCCCAGCAGATGTCGTCGCCGTTCACCGTCTTGCGCTTCTCCTTGTGACACCTGTCGGACGCTTCCCCGGTGACGAAGCTGATGAACTCCGACACGCATTCCTGCATGGTCTCTTTGGCTTCTTTCGACACCTTCGCGTTTGCCGGGAGGATTTGCTTCATGATCCTCCCGACGTTCGCTATCGGCAGCAGCCGGTCTTGCTCTTTGATCACTCCTTGATCTTGATTACTGCAGTCTTCTTCCGAGGCAAAATTGTTCTTGATTAGGCACTCTCTTCTGTCTGAGTAATTGGAGGGTTTGTTATCAACCATTTTTTTTTTTCTTTTCTAGAAAGAGAAACTAATTGGTGGTGATTTCGACCCTGTCAAACACAGACACGTTGCTGGTCCGATCCCTTGGTGTTGAACTTCAGATATATAGAGATTGGAAAAATAATTCAATAATCTGGGACTCTCCCCTACATGGGATTATTTTATTGTCTGAATTTTCCAGTAAAAGTGGAGGTTAATTAAATTAAAAGAATCAAAATGAAGCTTTTAGATTATTACTGCCCCGTCCCACAATTAGTACTATAATTCTTCTTTGCCAATTTAATTAGCTATTTAATTACGGGGGACTTTCACATTACAATTTGAAAGAAAAATTGTCAAATTAAAATTGCCCTTTATTATTATTTTTAAAAAATGAATTTGCAAATTGAAGTGCCCTCACTGCTTGTTTTATATAGCGTTGAAATATCCATATTGCTATGGAGCATTGCTTTCGGAGCATTACTTAACAAGCAACAAAAAAGATACTCCAGTATTCAACCAATCCTCGACCGGTGGGAGTATAAACTGTTGGGTCGTGACCTCGACCCTCTAATCCGCACCCTCAAGCACAACACGCAAACATACTGAGCACAAACACGAGAAATGCGAGGAAAAACTCCGTATATGTATTAATTACAAAATAAATACAATATACATGAAAAAACCTCACGGGCACGCTACAACCCGGCTGCCATCACTCCTCTCTCTCTCCCTCACTTCAGTGGCTCTCCGATAGTCTCTCCGGGCATGCCGAGGGCGGGGAGCCTCTCGCTCACACTCTCCTGGCCCCTCTCTGTCTCACTCAGCCCACACACACTGCCAAAAGGCAGTCCAAAATAGGGTGAACAAACAAAGGGGTTTTATCCCCTACAACACACCCACTCCACTTGGGTGTACCCAACATAAACAAATATAAGAGAATGGTGATTAATTCCATCCCTCCCGATTACCATCGCGTTACTTTTCTATAGTTAGGCAAAATGAAATCTGAGGTCGATCCAACATTTTTAGGTTTCCGAGTACGTGAGTCCTCTTGATAGTTAATGTCAAGGTTTAAGATGAGGTGGTGGCCGTGTCAGTTAACCTCTATAGTTTTTTCCGTTTCAAAGACCAAAGGTTGGTATCATTAACCTGGGACTCTTAATTGTGTGCCTATTGAAGAATGACCTGGTGACTTAATTATGGACAGCGTCTCAGTTTAAAGAATTCAACAAATCAAACGTTTCCTTATTAGGTTCAATTAATTTGAAATTCAATTTTCCTTCAAAATTTTCCGATGGGGGATTCTCTATCCTCAATATTTCTTCCCTACCACAAGTAAACTATATTGTAACAAATTGACAAAAAAAAATTTGAAACACAATCTATTCTAACATATAATATAAAGGGAGAGTCTTTTTGGTGCAGATAAAATAATGAAGCTAGCTCACGTTTTTTCATTTTTCTAATTGGACATATATAGAAAGGTCAAAAACTCGCATTCGATTATCTATATGCCCTCAATAACAGTGAGGACAAAAATGTAAACACACGACACGATTCATGTAACCACCGACCTCATTGTAGTTTCCTTAACTCTTAGGACTAAAAAAATGCAATTTCTAGGTAGAAGCACACGTATTGCTTGTGCACCCATCGCTTGTATCCTTAACGCTAAGTCCATCCTAATTCCTATCTATTATGGGAATAAGAATGCATAACGTGGCAGATATAGTGACAATGCCAAGCCGGTCAGCTTCATTAGTTAGAGGACAAAATGGCAGGCAATTTTCCAATATTGATGGTAAGAGTTAGGTGCTGCTTTTCTTACTACCATTTAAAAGGAGAGAGAGAGAGAGAGAGAGAGAGAGAGAGAGAGAGAGAGAGAGAGAGAGAGAGAGAGAGACAGATGGTACTTGAGAACTCATGAAGGGTTTTTTTTGGGAGGAATACAAACCCTGCAGAAAAGGGTTAAGAAAGTGACTTGCATTCAATTATAGACCATGCATAATTAATGGTCCCCTGGCCTCATTTGGTGATTAGTGCTTGATGCTGTCACCAAGTTTGGGTTAAGTATGCCTTAATTATACTCTTGAATTAATTTATGGACCACGCGAATACACGTGTGCCTCCAGGAAGGTATACCACCTGTAACCAAACAAAATCCAAGGACAAAAAAAAACCCCTAGGCCTAGTATTAATTAGGTTTTAATTAGTACATGGGATTAGTTGATCACTTGACTCACCGGCAAACAACCAAACAAAATACTACGGATTAAACTTTCGTACGGCCATGGCTTAATTAGGAAACTCGATCTGGCCTAGCTAATAAATAACGAAAATGTTATGATACTTAAAGAGTTTTCATGAAAGTGTGCATAAAAAAAAAAAAATCAATGGTTCAAATTCATAATACGAATAATTTTTTAAACTTGGGCGACAGAAACCTATTATCTCACGCGTTGAACTAGTAACTATTTACATAATGTCATGGCAAAACCTATTATTTCATGTTTGTGGATAACATGTTGAACTAGTCACTATGTGCATAAATAATGTCAATGATATTGTAAGCTCCAAAAAGCCGAGCTCTTTGTGTTGCCAAATCTTTATAAACTTAGGCAAGCTAAGGTTTTTCAAATACGATAGCCCTTGTCGAACTAAAATTCAAATTAAGTGGCTCAGGGCCGGGTAATCAATATTTACGATCCAAGATCGGATGTACTGTGAAAGGTTCAAGCGTGGCGTGTGGACACATACCCAGATAGGAGGAGGATTTATAAGTAGGCCTAATAGTTTTTTTATTGGTAATGCATAGTATTTCAAGTTAGCTTACGCGCACTTTGAACTGTAATGGGCCAAGTTTGACCTGGCGATGGGCCTAGCTCCACGGATAGCCCAATGCACCGGGGGCCTAGGGCTTGCCTAGGTCAGACGCACATGGCCGTACACTCGGCGCCCAAATCATCCCTAAAGCCCCATGAAGCGAGCCCAACATGGGAGAGAGATGATTTATGACTGAAGATGACTCAGGGGCCAGTTGTATTTTACGATGGCTTCTTGGTGTCACCTTAAGCTAGTCTTTGTAATAATGTTTACAATGTATGACCGACTCATTAGTTGTGGAGCTTTGCTAATAATTGGTGCACATTACTTTCATTACAGGGTCGCAGTACTGCAAGGACTAGTCTTGGTTGTGCTTCATTCACAAACCCTACCGGCTAGCTCTCAACATATTGAATACGACTGTTTATGCTTAGGTAATTAGCCCATCTGCATAAAGCTGCAATTTATCAATTTCTGAATAGTCATATGCTTAAGTAATTAGCCCACCACAATCATGTGTTTACGTGGAGTCCCTTACAAATAATGATGTAGTGTGACGGAATAGTCTCCGACGGAGGCGACATGTTCAATACCTGCACTTCTATTTCTTCTTGAACCAAAAAGAAAATAAAACCTGTTTCATTAGGGTAATTAGTAACTGATATTCGATAAGTAGAAACAAATAACTTGGGTCATTACTAGTGTACTTTGCATATCTTGGTTTGGTGTTTGGACTAAGTACTGCAAATACAGGTGTTTGGACTAAGTACTGCAAATACATTGATCATATATATCTCAGACTTTAATTTGAAAGTGATTACTCAGTGATCATGCGATATGGTCTGGTGCCACCCCAAGACCCTTAACCGCTGCTACACACTCTTACAAAGTTCACACTCTTGGACCCTCTAAAAATTTGTGCAGTAGCTAGGAGGTCTGGACACCACGTACGTGGCCATTTCCCCAGGAGCCGGGAACACCCAATTAACTCTTCTTGATTTGGACAAGTTCGAAGATTAATTCCATGATGCATCATAAGTAATGTATTAAGGAATCGTACGTAAATAAGCAAGTGGATGCAGGTACTAAATTCTGAAACACATTCGAGAAAACCCTAGAGGACTTAGTTCCCAAAATAGCTTTTTGAGGAAAATCTTCCCTTTTTGATTTGTTCTCTTCTTTAGATGCCACACCTTCCCAGCTTTGTTGAGATTCCCCACCCTTCCATCTTTCCTTTAGTGGGCATCACATCTCATCTCTTGTTTAGCTCTGACCAATGCTTAGTGGTTTACATGTAGGAATATTTTTATATTATAATCCAGATATTTTTAATTTCTTATTTGTATATTATTTTCCCTAACTTGTTTTAGTATGGGCCTTTGAGTAATTTTCCTCCTTTGGAATACGACTTTATGTTGGGATTTTTATTTGTTTATTATTATAATGCCCACTTGAGTACGAGTTGAATTTTGTTCACCTTCCACTTAAGAGGGTGAACGTTATCTTCATTTTCATTGGTTGAAATTGTGTAGATCCCACCACAAAGTAATATTATGATAACCAACAAATGTATTGCATGGGTAGAACCTATATCATTTCAACCAATAAGAATGAATGTAATATTCACTCTCTTTTAAGTAGGGTGACCAAAATTGCACTTCTTTGAGTACAAACCGGTAGAGATTTTCAGCTCTTTTCACATGGTAAAGTTTTCAAGGCTATAGAGAGCTTTTTGTTTTTTTGGGGTGCTAATGAAAACAAACGAAAGACTAAACACGCTCGTAGGTAGCTCAACTTGTTAACGTTCAACTCGACTCGTTTACAAGTCAGCTCGTTTAGTAAACGAGTCGAGTTCGGTTTGTTCAACAAAAGCTCTCGGCTCGTTAAGGGAGACTCGGCTTGATTAAAAAGACTGGTTTAGTGGCTGGCTAAGCTTGGTTCGTTAAGAGCTCGGCTTGTTAAGGAGCCTAAAGTTTTTGGGCATGTTTAGAAAATGAACCGAACTCGGACTCGACAAAGCTCACCTCGACTCAGCTCGTTTGCGGTCACGCCTGCCTAATCCGCCGCAAGCAGCTACTTGATTTCATAATATATGAGCCACCATCGTCTCGTTTCAGGCTCCTTCCATTCTAGCTAAATTGTCCGCAACTTTGTTGCCTTCTCAAAGTGTATTCCTCATGCAACGAACAGGATTAAAGGGGAGGTTAATAGCACGAACCACACATTATTGTTCCATTTTTATATTTTTTGTTATTTCGTTCAAGTTTTTTGGTCAATCGATAGGAGGAGATAGGGAAAAGGATTTTGCAACTCACAGCACTAAGATTCGAACCCAGACATTTTACCTAGTAAAGAGTGCTGACATGAATCTAATCTAAAGAAGACCCGGCCCATAGGCCCAAAACGCGGTCTAAATCCATGATCCATTATGACCCAAACACAGCTTTGAAGCTCTCAGTGCGAACGGGCCTCGTTCTAATGGGCCTCTTTCGACGGTGTCGTGGATTCGGTTCACAGCAGATTGCAATTACTGACGGCAACAATGGGCATTATAGTAACTGCAATTGCAGGGAGCCACTTCAGTGCAACCCTAATTCCAATGGTCTGTGTATATATTTTCTCTCTCTGGCTTTGAAGCGGCGTCCCGTCTCTCTTCTCTCTCTCTCTCTTACTCTTATATATCTGTGTGTGTGTGTGTTTTTTCGTATTGTTTGAAGAGGCGCTGATGATGAGAACTACCTATTTTCTGAAGGGAATTTTTTTCCCATGATTATAAATTACCAATGGATCCTTCTGAGCCTCTCTTTATATTTTTGTTTCTATTTTCTTATCCTGATTTATATTTATTCTGAAGGTCTGAAAAGTGGAATTTTTTTTTTTTTTTGGCAAATACTTTCTGGAATAAGGTTCTGAGATTTTTGGGGAATTATTTAGCCATTGATGTGAGGATTGTTGATTCGGAAAATATTATGTCGATTAGAACAAATTATTCCAGACTACAATTATCTGATCAATGGTTTATGATTCTTCACTCCCATCTCTTTCGTTGCACCTTTTTTTTTTCCGCTGCTTTCTCTTTTTATCTTTTTATTATGGTAATTGATTTCTACACTGCCATGATTTCTTTTTGGTCTTGGTCAGCATGCTTCTTTCTGAGTCACTCGACTCAGTATTCCTTCAACTGGTCATGTCGAGTGATAAAAGATCATGTTGTGGTTGTGAAAGAAGCATGCTCCTCAAGACCGGAAAAAAATCATGGGTACTGGCCCGCCGTGCAGATAATGAAGTTAATGCTGAGAACCATTTGCCCGAACCCAATGGCTAGTTGAAGGCAGAGCCGGCCAATACTAAGTTGAGTGGTGAAGGTCGTGTTGTGATTGTGAAAAGAAGAGTATTATTCGTACCCATGAAAACTAGGTTTTATGAAGAACAATTAAATCTGTAACAGTTCGAATCTTATTTCTGTTTCTTTAAATTATTTACTATTTTAGACATGCTACAAATTATTGTCCACTTTCCATCCTTTACATAATTTATTACTGTACTAATTTAGATCAACAATTGGCTGGCTCTGCCTTCAATGTCGAGTGATGAACCGAACGAACTACTAATAAATTCGGATTTGCAGAAAGAGGAGTACGATTGAACAACTAGTGGATCACTAGGGGTACTGCTCTGCTTAACAGTTGGAGATCAAAGCAAGAACCAATATCAAGAACCAATATCCGAGCTTGCATTAGCTCCTGGAGAGGAGTAACACGGCTCTCTGCTAGTCTTTGGCAGCATGTTGTCTTGATTTGTGCTGTTCTTAGGTTGATGTTTCTTTGTAAGGCTTTGATTTGCCTTGGGGTAAGGGTCATCATTGGGCCGGGCCGCCAAGTCGCTGCCCAAGCCCGCCCACGGGCTGGGCCGACCGGGCATTTTCTTTTTGGCGGGCCGGGCCACCTATCCCAATTGGCAGGCCGGCGGGCCAACGGGCGGGCTTAAATTTCCTTGGGCAAAACTAAACCAAGGGAAGGATTTTGGGCTAATGGGCGGGCCCGTTGGCGGGCTTTTGGACGGGTATGCCGGGCGGGCTCACGGGTTGGGCAGAGTAAAAATTCATAGGCCCGAGCCCGCCCATTATAAAACTACGGGCCGGGCTAGCCCACCCGTTTCTCGAGCTCGGGCCGGGTAAAAGCCCGATAGGCCGGGCGGGCTAAGGGCGGGCCGTGGGCCGTCGGGCTAAATAATGAGGCTTACTTTGGGGTATGCCCCTGACTTGTGTATTTGGATTTTCTAATATACAATTTTACCTTAACCCAAAAATAAAAACTAGTGGATCACAATCTCCGGAAGGAAAAAATCCAAAACTGCGTAGTTTGATCCTGATAAGCGCTCTCATCATGTCATCTATTTTCACTTTTGCAGAGTTTTTTTGGCTTCAATTCTTCTTCCTTACAATTTTCTGGCTTCACGTAGTCTAAATTGTCCTCTCTTTTCTCTCTTCCAAATTCTGTGTATTTGTTTAAAGAAGTGCCATCGTGTCCAAAGCATAACTTAAAATGTAGTTAAAAAAATTGACAAAATTGGCCATAACTAAGAAAAAACTGCAGAAGGATTATGCTTCTCTCAACTTAAGCCACAGGTTAGGTAGCGTTACAAGGTCCATTTGCTAACTTCTTGCTGCTACTCCAGTGAACAAGTTAATATTTAGGGCTGCTCAAAAAATCCGGTGAAACGTGAAACCGATCTGGACCGAACCGATCCGTACCTTTTGGATTTTGTCCGTGGATTAATGGTCCGGACACGGATTGAAAAATTAGAAAACCGTGACTCGCGGTTCGGTCCACGGATTTTCATTACGAAACCGTGGATTAACCGAACCGGACCGTGAGATATTTATTTTATATAAATAATAAATAAATATATAAATATATGTGTGTATTTATATAATTAATTGTTAGTAATGTTAAAACTTTTTTCTACCAATTTTAGTATTTTATCTTAATAATGGGATATAGTGTGGATGTATAAAATATATGGGGTAAATCGTAGTTTGTTTTTTATATAAGTTACGGGAATCCTAATTTAGTTTTACTATTTCGTTTCTTTTCCAGTTTTCCTAATTTCCATTTCTTGTTCAAGTCCCCGTCGCACCGTAGTCGCCACTGCACCACCGTTCTTACTTCTTCACCTCTTCCTCCTTCTCTCTCTCTCTCTCTCTCTCTCTCTCTCTCCGTTTCTTCAAAGTAACAAGTACTTTTTGGTGGCCAGTGTTAAACTTAATTCTGAATGTAACCTTATTCACTTTTAGTGTGGGATATAAGTTTGAGCTTTATTTTTGTCAAAATCCGTGGATAAAACCGTAACCGATCCGTGAGTTACGGATTGGATTGCAACCGAACCGTAGGACTTTTGGTTCGGACACGGATTTCATTTTGTAAAAACCGTGACTAGCGGTTCGGTCCTCGGATTCTTAGAAATCCGAACCGAACCGGACCGCGAGCACCCCTTATTATTTCCTACAAATTACCATACAACAATTATCCCAGTGAATGAACCCTGAACGTATTTATGTACCCGTTACATCAAATAGAGCCATGAATGAACCAACGCGAAGCCAAACCCAAATGGATCCATTCAGCCAGGGGCAGACCCACCATAGGGCACGTGGGGTCACGTGCCCCCACAGACCCCACGCCTTTTAAAAAAAAAAAAAATTCCGATTTTGTATATATATATATATATTATTTATGTTGAATGTATGTAAGGAGCAAGCTGTTGGTGCAGTGGTTAAGTGTTCTCATCCTTAACCAAGAGGTGACAGGTTCGAGGCCCGCCTGTGCTCTCTTGTATGTTTTATTTGGGTAATTAAACCATTTTATAAAGCAAACCAACCAAAAACCACGGGAAAGACCCAGCATTACAAAAAAGAGAACCAGGCATAACCTAACAACCACCTATATGCCCGGAAAATACAAAAATAAAGCAACTAAGACTTTACATTTGATCAAAAAATCTAGAACTAAGACACCATGTCCTAGCTAACAAACGAGTAGCATCACAAGACTTCACACCTCGCCACGAACACAAGCAAGCTCTAATCTCTTCAATGATCAGAGTGCTCAGACTCAAGGTAGAGGCCCCTTGCCCCTGAAAAATCCTCTTGTTCCGTTCCCTCCAAATCCAATAAATGGAGGCAGCCAAAGAAAGTTTGTACACTGTGCATAAGTACGAATTGCCAGCTCTATGATTGATAGCCCAAGCCATCTCGTTTGCAAGAGTAGCACTCGGTCTAGATATGTTGTTCCTTTGTAAAAGTGTATCCCACACTACACTAGAATATGCACAAGCAAAAAACAAGTGTTCATGTGATTCGTTTTCAACCTGACAGAGCACACATCTTTGATCACCAACCACTCCCCAGCTAAAAAGCCTATCTTTAGTGGAAAGTTTGCCCAGAAATGCCAGCCACTCGATAAAAGCCCAACGTGGCACATGATGTGAGAACCAAACACACTTAGACCATGGGACCAAAGGGAAAACTTGCCTCACGCCCTGCCATGCTGATTTTGCACTATATACTCCAGATTTACACAAAGTCCATTGCACACAGTCAGGTACAGAGACGTTAGGGATCAAAGAGGGGTCAGAACTTGAAACAATCTCCCTGGTAATAGCACTCCTTGGTCTAGGCCACTGCCAAGCACCATTATGGATGATTGAAGAAACCTTAGCAGATAGCGGCCTACCCACATGAAAGTCCCCAGAATCACCAAATCTTTTGCAAAGAGGACCCAAATTATGCCAGTTGTCAACCCAAAGATACGTAGACTTACCATCCCCGATAATGTATTTGATCCAAGGTTGAATCTCATCCCTAAGTTTGAGAAGCTTTCTAACAGTCCAAGAAGCCTCTTGAGGAATTTTAACATTCCATACACTATGATTCCTTAAAATAAATGTGTGAATCCATTTAATCCATAGAGCATCTGCCTTCATGCAAATAGCCCACAAATGACGCATCATAGAAGCCTTATTCCAAGTTTTCAGCATACGGAGGCCTAACCCACCTTCCTCTTTAGGGACACACACCGCATGCCATGCCACCTTAGCACCGGAGTGCTTTAAATCAGGACCAGACCATAAGAAGGATCGTAAAAGCTGTTCAATGTCATGCAGCACCCGTTGAGGCAAAATAAAAATAGAGGACCAGTAGATTTGAATGCTAAATAGAACTGATTGTATGAGTTGGAGCCGACCACCATAAGTAAGGGTTTTATTGGACCAAGATTGTATTCTGACCAAAGTCTTTTCCTTCAACTGAGCACAATCATGAGCACGGAGTCTTGTAGAGATCAAAGGGACTCCTAGATATTTTACTGGGAGAGAGCCTTCAGGGATAGGAAGGATCAAACGCAGAGCCTCTTTGGAAGTTGCCTCCACCCCAGAGCCTCTTTGGAAGCTGCCTCTCTTGTATGTTCTTCTTACCTTTTTCCCAAAAGTAGAGTAAAATGTGCTCTCTTGAGGAATTTTAACATTCCATACACTATGATTCCTTAAAATAAATGTGTGAATCCATTTAATCCATAGAGCATCTGCCTTCATGCAAATAGCCCACAAATGACGCATCATAGAAGCCTTATTCCAAGTTTTCAGCATACGGAGGCCTAACCCACCTTCCTCTTTAGGGACACACACCGCATGCCATGCCACCTTAGCACCGGAGTGCTTTAAATCAGGACCAAACCATAAGAAGGATCGTAAAAGCTGTTCAATGTCATGCAGCACCCGTTGAGGCAAAATAAAAATAGAGGACCAGTAGATTTGAATGCTAAATAGAACTGATTGTATGAGTTGGAGCCGACCACCATAAGTAAGGGTTTTATTGGACCAAGATTGTATTCTGACCAAAGTCTTTTCCTTCAACTGAGCACAATCATGAGCACGGAGTCTTGTAGAGATCAAAGGGACTCCTAGATATTTTACTGGGAGAGAGCCTTCAGGGATAGGAAGGATCAAACGCAGAGCCTCTTTGGAAGTTGCCTCCACCCCAGAGCCTCTTTGGAAGCTGCCTCTCTTGTATGTTCTTCTTACCTTTTTCCCAAAAGTAGAGTAAAATGTGCTCTCTTTCCCCCCCCCCCCCCCCCCCCCAAAAGGTAATAGAAAAATCAAAAATCTGCCTTTTGGGAGACATGTGTTTTTTTTTCTTTCTTTCTAAATGGCAATAAAAAATAATAGTGAGCACCTTGATTTTTATACTATTCATGGATTCGAGTCTACCTCCACATTCCATTTGTATATTTTTTATCCCCAAAATTGTAATAGTAGAGTTAGTAATAGAAAAATAGATGATGAACATGTGATAATGCATATAGTCAAGGTGCGCAAGTTTGCCAAAATAGCTAATTATTAAAATACATATATACTTTTAAAATTGTTAATTTATCATGAATGTTAAAATTATTTTAGAGTAAATGTGCTTAACTATAACTCGTAATAACTGTTACAAAAAAATTTTGTGCCCCCGCTATGTAAAATTCTTGGGTCCACCACTGCATTCAGCAGATACTTCAACCAATGCCCATGGTACTGTTAATACTATAGTATCACAGGATCGCAGCATGCATGTAACACGATTGCACATCCCTTAAACATGGGGACTATACCTATTATACCTTCTAATTAACGTTTAGTGACTTAAACTAGAATACTCTGGGATCGTATGTCCAAGTCGCAGTAGAATAAAGACTTGAACAGCATCAGAAGCTGCCTTCAGAATCTCTCTCTCTGCTTCTTCTGCTACCTTTATTGCATCTCTGCAGAGTGAATACGGTGATCAAGTTAACATAGTTAAGTACTTGAAAAGAGCAAACTATGAAAACACCTGAAAGGCGGAGTCTTACCGAATTGACATGTCTGGAGGCATCGAGACCTCTATTTGAAGTAAAATCTTGTCTCCAAGCAAGTGACGTGTTGTGCGCTGAAGAACCAATTTCTAAAACCAGTAAAAGTATTTAGAATGCTAATATAACACGAGCTGACTTGAGAATCCATTTCATGGAAGGGGGAAAAGCCTGAAATCACAAAGGTACCTCTGAGAACTTCGATGATAATATATTCGACACAATGTCTTCAATATCCTTCAGGTCTGAGG